>JAJKLB010000010.1:1200000-1896436 GCA_022432525.1 Daldinia grandis
GGCCGTTTGATCTTCTCGTTCTGTCCTTGCGGGTCTTGGGGAATAGTCTTCTTAGAGGTTTCTTGCATCTGCTTCTTAAGCAGTCGCCGTTCCCTCTTTGACATTATCCCATCTTTGGGCGGTCGACCTGGACCACGGCGCTTCGGCATATCAGGGGTCATAAACTGGGATTGATGCATGTCCTGAAGTTCAGTGGAGTTGATCATGCCAATATTCAACTCGTCTAGTTCGTCAGATTGTAGCTCATTGATTCCTTGATCGTCACCTTCCTCGTCTTCACCTTCGCTGTCATTTTTGCCTTCACCATCGCCATCGCCGTCACCATCGCCATCTCCATCTCCTTCCCCTTCTCCATCCCCTTCGTCAGACCCGACGACAGGGGTTGGTACATTCTCAATTTCTGATAGCTCTTCGCTTGTGTCCCGGAAGTTCTCATGGTCGGAATGTTCAAAGTCAAAGCTCATCTCTTTGCCTCCGATAGACATACGTTTACTCGATGTCTCCTCCTCGTGATACTCCTCGCCGCCTGTCTTACCTAGTTGAACACCGTTGAGGATAAATGTGAACTCCACATCTTTGATTTGAAGTCTATCTCCGCTCCTGAGGGTAACTGGATCGTCGAGGCCGTAATGCGTATCATCGCAGAAAAATCCATTCTTGTGTAGGGCAACAGCTTCAAATACGCCTCTCTTCTCATTAAATTCGATCTTAAGATGTTGTCTCGATATACCGCGAGTTTTACTTGCGATGTCCGGCCCGGGAGAATGAATACCCACGAATGGAATGTGAGAGGGAGACGGCTGTAAGGTGCCTAAATCTACGGCGGCGGCTCCGGGGGTGTGGGAAACATATTGCCTGTTGGACTTGACATGGTCACTTTGAGCGTCTTCGTCACCGTTATGGGACCTATTCGCAGAACTTGGGCGACGCTTCTTCACAGGTCGGACATTATCTTCACCATCCGACTCGGGGCCTAGCATGCCACCTTCTTCGCTCACATAGGATTTACTAAACTTCCCGCGGTCGACGTTGAGGGGCGTAGGGGGAGGCAATCCATTTCTCGCATTCTCTTCCACTTTGCGCCTGTAGTTCAATTCCCTCTTCTCGTCCCTCCTGGCTTGGTCCATGGCCCGTTGATCGCGACCAATAATGGCAGCGTAAGTAGTCATCTGAAAAACACTATCGGCAAATTCTATCCTGGCAAAGGATTCTAACTTTTGGCTGGCGCTAGTCGATGTGCGGTCGCCGCTTGTCGTCACAGCATCGCTTTCCTGAGGAGTAAACGAGGCCTGCAAGGAGACCTCAGAGGGGGCTACAATGGAGGGCCCCGGATTCTGAAAGAGGGTCGAACTAGCCTGGGCGATATTCATGATATAGGCATTGGGTTGTACAGTACCCTGGGTGTGTCGCAAGTTGGAAGAAATATTCCGAGACGAGAAGTCCATGCCTGCAGGTTCGGGATCGGTAGTCGCGACAGCTTCCACTTGGTTGCGCGATCGTTGCGTATTGTCTGGTATTTGGGTTCGATCGAGGTTCATAGGAAATGTATCTGTAGCTATGCCCAAATTGGCAGAGGCTAGATGGACGGCCGAGGTGAGTTCAGAGGCTCCATTCGTAGCTGGTAGAGGCCCGGTAGAGAGGTCGGGAACATCGTCATTATCGCCAATGTTCACTTGGGTCGCTGCGGGTGTAGAAAGGGGGGAGACGGTAGGGGGCGAGGGCATGGAATGCATCTCTTGGATGTCATCGCGGTAGGTATCTTGTTGAACCGAAAAAGGCATCGGCGCATTCGCATCGGCAGTAGCAACAGATGCGGCAACAGATGCGGGATCTGGATCGGCTGCGGGCGGCACGCTTGGCGGCGGAGAGCCATGATGTATTACTGGTTGGCGACCAGGATAGGTCGCGACAGCTACGGACGAAGTCATCGCTGTTGAATTGAGTACAGCTCCTTCGTCTACGGCGTGCCGATTTGGGGTTTGCTAGGGAAAGGGTATGGAGAGTCGAAGGTGGGTGTACTGCCAGTAGAAGGGAACGGGATTGTTGTGACCGCCTTCCCGCAACGTAAAAAAATACAGCAAATGCTAGGTTAATGGCTTGCAATGGCTCTAATGGTCTAACAGTGCCAAAACTTCTGGTTTGATTCCCCCCGCCAAGGCTCTTTGCAGCCACTAACAGCCACTAATCTATAAATGTACTGGTGCTTTTTCTATGCAGGTTCGGGTAGAGCTTGTTGGCTAACTGCGATTGGTTACAATTGGTCGGTAGGGGGGTGAGCTAATTGGCGCTTTGAAGCCGCTAACTTGATTAGGCTGTTAGCTTCTGCAGCAGTTGTAGCAGTGCAGCTTCTCCTCGAACTCTATGGTCGAGTGCGCTTTATTTTTGCAGCAGTTTCCAGTCTCACGCCTAGATGTGTGTAACAGATAGATATGATAACAAGGTTTCCCGTCAATCATGGCGGACATCTTTCCGAAAGATTGGCAAATATATCCATAATCCATACTTATACCATCCTTGGTCAATCGACACGAGACTAATGCAGATGCCCAATATGTACTGCTCGAGTGTACATATCGGGCTTCAAGGCACATCGAGTCAGTTTATATGCGTAGAAAGATGAGATCAACCCCAAGCAATCGCAAGGCCAAGTCCATCTTCGCATTACATGCTCATAATAACTTCAATAGGAGGTAGATTCGAAATATGCACGCCAATCGTAAATTTACACGAACCAAGAGCGCAACATTAACATTTACTCTAGTACACATGCATATGCCTACCGGGCTTTCTTTTGCTCTTCACTACAAATGTTACAAATGCTACAAATGTTAGGCATAGGTAAATCATACATCACGTTCCCCCGGGGAAAGGGGCCTTTACGACATAAATCGCATGGCGGCCTTAGGTCATATATCTATTAAATAAATACCTAAGTTATTGTATTCTCAAGGATAAAAATCCGTACATGTTGTTCAAGCGTGTAACAGTGGTCGTCTTTCGCCTGATCGGTGATCACTTCTCTTCTCTACCCAATCCGCAAACTTGTAAGCCCAGTGGCAGAGCATCCCAGCTACAAATCCAACAGCGTCATTCTTGAAAGCCAAGATACCTGCCGTAGTCATAAGCATAACAGTCCACCTTTCTGACCGTTCTTGGTCTGAGATGTCCTTATGCCTCTTTTGTTGACCCTGATCTACTGATGACTCCCACAGATCCGAAGCGCCGTGGTTCAGGCTCTGGCCTACCTTTGCCAGTTCTAGGCCGGCAGCGATGACCATGATACCCAGAAGGCTCTTCGGAAACCCCTTTAGAAGATCTAGTAACGTCTCACCGAAGACAATGCCGAGGATCATCTTAAATAGACCCAGTAAGATGATGCTTGCACCGCTCCGCGCGCCGAATCTGTACTGTGCCGCGAGGCCCCCGGCCCCGTGGCAGACAGGCATAGCACCAAACCAACATCCCAAGAGATTCATACCGGCGACGCTGATACCGAGGGCAGTGACGCTGGGTGCCGGCAGATCCGGCAGCAGATCCGTTGCGAGGGCACTTGCGGCAATGATCGAGTTTAACGTTGTCAGTGGCAGCTGCGCGATGCCCATACCGATAGCATCAGCACTCCACCGCGGAAGTGCAAACCAAGGGTGCCAGACGTGGAAATGCGGTAGATGGTAGGAGCTCGTAGCAACAAATATTATAGCAAGGACTAGGCCGGTAACGAATATAATTAAGGCGTACGGAAACCGAGATGCCCTCTGGGTCAGTATGAGCAGCAAGAAGGCGGCGAAGGACCAGACGAGGTTGTCGAGAGCGATAGCCCAATTATGGATGAAGGGCTGGAGCAAAGAGGTACCCGCGGAGATGACGAGAGAGAGGCCGGCGCCGAACTGGATTCCTTTGACTACAGGAATGGGTATTATACGCGTAACCCAGTGCAATAGACCTGTGATGCTCAGGAGCAACACGATAATAGCTACCACGCTGCCTGCTGCCACGGTTTCGCGTTCCGAGGCGTGAGAAGCTATTGCTGCTGCTGCGATGGCCTTCATAGGCTGTACTGGTAGAGGAATACCGAATACGACACCGGTCACGAAGTTGAAGAAGCCGGAAAACACAAGCGTTGTCGATAGCGAGATTGAGCCGTTGACCGCGAGGGTGATCATAAGAGGCAGAAGGGTACCCAGGTCGCCGAGCGCGCCCGATATCTCAGCAAGCGGCGAGTTACGTAAAGTTGTGACATTGTTGCGATGAGATCGCTTGATGGTCGAAATGAAGGTCATGGTTATCGTTGGCTTTGGCCATGTGTATTAGTGACTTAACTTTACAATAATCAGTATGTGAGATTGAAAAGGATTCAGCTCCAACTACGTCAGCGCGGAGATACCTTGCAACTCCGCAGCCTTTTCGGAGCTATCCGAGACACAGACCCTGCAGCTTTCGCTTCTCGTAGTTACCTGTCATATTGTCGTTTTCGACATGAACTACTTTGGATAATTAATTGCATACATTCCGTAAGACGAACTCGGGAAGTATAAATACCACGACATAGAATTGATAAGTAACGCCGATGAATTATACACTTGTGTAAGCTCTAGGCGGTATTAACGAACCCCCTTCTCCCCCCACTAATAGCACTAACAAAATAGTCACTAAGTAGAGGAGGACTTTGAAGTGGTTGGTTTTTTTATTCTTTTTTTTTCAACCTCGGTAATAGAGGTTAGGTACCTAAGTCATGTACGCAACGATCCAGTCTTGATGCGGAATAGCCCTGTAAGAGGCAAACAAGTAAAGTTCTAGAATGGGTGTGACAACGGGTGCTGAGTATTCCACGGGTCACATTCCAAATCTAGCAAATAGCTGTCAAGTCGAGACATACAACGTCCACACCTAGTTACATCGCTACCAAGGATTTTAGCCCACGACATGCTTTCCTAAACACGAATGGCGCTCGTTCGATCGATTGAGTCTGTATAACAGGTATACTTATGCTATATCTGCACTTAACTATACTAAGTTACAGATTCCATTATTAGTTGCTAAGGCATAAAATGGGATTACTTCTCATAGTTAGGTAGGTACTTACCTACCTAACCTAGGTATCTAGTGTAAGTGCAATTGTATAAGTCATTCGGGTTAGAATGTTGTCATAGTACTTGAAACATAAACCTTGAAACAAGGCAAATTGCGGGGTTCCAACAGCACGAGGGCTATTAATAATGAGACCAAAAAGATAGCCGTTTCCCAACCCTCTAAGAATGGAAGCGAGCCGGGGAACTCGCCATCGGACGGGAGCGCAGTTGGAAGGATCTTAGAATAGCGCTCGGGATGTCAGGGTCCCGAAACGTTAGGGCCGAACAATAAATCGCGTATATCCATCACTCGCCCCTAAATCTATAAATCTCTTTCTGGCTATAATATTCGAGTAGATTGCGCGAAATATTTATCTTGTCTTGTCTTGTCTTGTCTTGTCAATTTGTTTCTTCTATGCATTCATGTATTATTTTTTTGGTCGATTCCTACTTGACCAAGTCTCCTTAGATCTTGAGAATATACAGGTTCTATTCAGATATAATAGCTTAAATACTTCATAGTACATTTACATACACTTGCATAAGTCCTACCCCAGCGGGCATCACGTTCAAAAGTATTGGCGGGGGGTCAATAAGCCATCGGCATGTTTTCAACAATATTATTGCTGTTAGGTGCAGCGGCTATATACTTTGTATTCAATGTCGTATCAGGGCTTAGAGCCAACATTGCTGCTGCCAAACGATCTGGCTTTCCTTACTTCGTTGTTCGTAAGTTGATTAACCTCCAACCATATCAACTGCAAAACTAACCTCTCTTCATCACAGCTATTAGTCCATGGAACCGATTAGGTCAAATATTTCATAAATTTTGGACCCGCCTATTCAAATTTCTTCCACGCAAATATTGGGAAGACATTGAGCCGTAAGCAACCTAAGTAACTCTCCCTTACTATCACTCAGTAATCTAATACACGCGATATTAGTATTTTAAACCCTAACTGGCAGTATGTGGAGAATCACAAAATATTCGCTAAGCTCGGGGATACATTTTTGGTTGTTTCCCCAGGGAGAATTATATGTTTTACGGAAAATGCAGAAGCAATCCACCAGATCACGTCAAAGCGAGAGGCGTTCCCGAAGCCGACAAAGTCCTATGCCATCCTTGCGCAATATGGCCAGAACGTAGTGACGCTTGAGGGCGCTGCTTGGCGCATGCACCGCAAGATTACCTCGGCGTCTTTCAACGAGAGGAACGCCGCGTTGGTGTTTAGGGAGTGCATCAGCCAAACTCAGGGGTTGATGAATATTTGGCTGGGCCCCGACGGGTTAGGAAACAAAACGTTTAACACTCTCGAGCACGATACGGCATCTCTCATGCTAAATATCATCGCAAACATCGGATTCGGCCTCAAGATCCTCTGGCCCGGCCAAACGTTCCCGCCCGATGCCGACCCGAGATTAACCAAGTACGGAACTCACGAACCTCCTCCAGGACACACGTTGAGTTTCGTAGAAGCATTGGCCCGTACCCTGAAATATCTCATCCTCCTTCTGATCGCGCCGAAATGGATACTCAAAATCGTCCCTAACAAGCACGCAAAGCAGGCTCTAGAAGCAGAAGAGAACTTCTTAGGCTACATGAACGAATTCTTGCAGGAAAAGATTGAAGATATACAGAAAGGAAATAACGCGGAACAGGGTCTTGATATAATGGGCTCGTTGGTCCGCACGAGTTACGGGGACGTGTCGGCCAACGGATCAACTAAGAAAGGAGCCCAAGTTGCACGACTATCGGACTCGGAAATCATAGGCAATGCGTTTGTGAACATCGTAGCAGGACATGAGACCACAGCCAACGTTCTCCATTTTACACTTGCCTACCTAGCATCTAGTCCGGCTTCTCAAAGGAGATTGCAACGGGACATAGATAACCTCCTAGGAAACACGGACGCAGAGACATGGGATTATGAGGCTTGTCTGAACCCTCTACTTGGATCGATGGCTGGTGCTGTTATTAACGAAACACTTCGTTTACTACCGCCTGTAGTGGATATACCGAAGATGGTAACCCCGGCTCAAGACCAATCCATCACTATACAAGGAACGGGACACGTACTCCCTCGCGACTCATCTATTGGCGTAGTGGTTGCTGCCGCACAACGCAATCCGAAATACTGGCCGACTAAGCCAAGTAAGATCACTGGTGCTGAAACGGACATCAATGACTTCGTTCCTGAGCGATGGTTCCAAACGGATTCAATGAAGGGCAGTAACACTGCAATCGAGAGCGGGGACGCAGAAGACTTTGGCGGCTACACCGGATCCGATACCAGCGCACAGCTGTACCGCCCGCCCCGGGGCTCGTTCATCCCTTTCTCGGACGGCGCACGAGCGTGCTTAGGCCGCCGCGTAGCAATCGTGGAGCTAGTCTCGGCATTGGCAGTCATCTTCCAGAAGTATAGCATCGAGCTCGCAGTAGATGAGTGGGCAAGCGATGAAAAAGTCTCGAATATGAGTCAAGACGAGAAGGCGAGCTTATACAAACTGGCGCAGGAGAGATCGAGGGAAACAGTAAAAGAGGCTAGAAGTTATATTACGTTAAAGCTACATGGGGATAAGTATATCCCTGTGAGGTTGGTTAAGAGAGGCAACGAAAGATTTGTCAACTGTATCGATTTATGAATAGTATAAGAGGGGAGAACTACCTATATTATTCGACAATGGTTGCCTACCTACCTACCTAGGTACCTTATGATATATAGGAGCATCTTTAGAAAGCATAAGTCATACATTAGACACGTTAATAAAAACCCCTTTTGGCATACATACAGTTAGGATAACTACGCGAAGAAACATAATAGAACTAACTGTCTTCAAAAAACAACAGCAACAATATTGACACGTCCAATGCCCCAATTTTTGAAAAATTCAAAACTTCTTTCAAGACGTGGCAGCGCGTTCTTCATTGAGGAGAGCCCGGTCTCCACATGGAGTATGGAGTAAACAAGTAAAATGGGACGATGACACCTTGACATAGCAAATCGCGACGCTGGATTTCCCAATCGGTGCACCGTGCATCGATGTCCCGTTTTCCTATTATTGACGTATTAGCTAAGGTACTAAAAATACTAGGTTAGTGAGTGGAAGTACCGTACCTCTAGGTGCATGTACAAGGTCAGGCAGGAAAGCGGCAGCTTGATTAGCAGGTAGACCTTGGGCGCTCCCGCACCTGCTGCTGCACCTGCTGTACCTGCTGTACCTGCACGTCAACAGACAAGACAGAAATAAGAAAACATAAACAACTCAAGTGCACCGCCGCGGGAAATTCTCCCTGTCTTTTTTTCCCTTCCAGCCTCCATCACACTACCGCTACGTACCTACACACGCGCCCCTCTCAACACGGCGCAATCTCATATCTCTCATATCTCATTATTATCACAACCACCACCACCACCACCATCAATACAAAACTCGTCTTAGCAACTTAACCCCCCCTTAGCTACGTCACGGGCCACCAGCTGCTAATTTCTTAATAATTATTGCATCTTAATCGCCTACTCTGCGCGACACTGCTTATACCAATTCAAGCAAAGCTACAGGGCCGCATCCAACAATGTCCGGCGCAAACAGTTGGCTGCAGAGGCAGCGAAAGACTGATTTGGCTGAGCTTGCCCAGTACACAGGCCTCAGGAAGTACGTACTACTTTATTAGATTACTAAACCCTCGATTTTTGTCCCCAATTCGAAGCTTGGTGTATTTGTGTTATCGTGAAGTTTGTTCGCGACTCGGCGTTAGTACGCCCTAAGAGAGCACTTATATAGGTAGATTATTACATCACCATCTTCCGTCCCGTCTGGAATGCGGAATGATGAGACAACATTCTTCGGCCCCACGCGCTGACCCGAAACAAGAATAACATGGCTAACACGTTTTCCCTTTATTTGCGAAAAATAGTTACGAATCGTTAAAGAAATCTGAGCTCGAACTTGCCCTTGATGAATACTTGTCCGAGAACTCGTCTACCTTCTCGTCCGACCCCAAACTCGCCAACTACTTCTCCAGCCGCGCCCGAACTGCCGGGTCTCCAGTCAAGAGGGATGCTCCCGAGGGCACCGTAGAGAGGCTGAAGGTCGTTAAACGACGAGTAACCAAGGCTGCCGAGGAGATTCTCGCTCCAGAGTAAGTCACATCGCGGTTCGCAATAGCCGTGTGCTGCCTATCTCAAGTATCTCGACCCATCTACTAATATTACTTATAGGTCTGATGATGACGAGCCCACAAGCACTGCTGCCGCCCTCGCGCGTACTCCTGGTCGTGCTCTCTCTCTTGCAAGCCGCATCCCGCTTCCGGCCACTCCCGCGGATGTTGCCGAAGCTGTCGACCGCTCTACCGTCGCCGTCAGGACGCACGTTGTGTCTCTATACAAGGAGTCGGGGATCACAGAAGCCACCCAGGCAACGCGTGAGAGCTTGTCAACCGTGACCTCGGTGCTTGTCGCTATCTCCGCGTTTGAGCTCTACTTCTTGCGTCCCGAAATCCTGGCCGACCGGTATGCATTCACCGTCCCTGCTATCACCTTTCTCGGCACTAGAGACTTCCCGGTCTTCGTTCCCGATATGTTCCTGCTCTTGACCTCGTCTTTCTGGTCCCCTGCACTTCTCTGGGCTTTCACAAGCGCCGTCCTACCTAGTATTGCCGGCTACTTTTTTAATTTGACTATCAACTCTCACCACGGCCGCCCCGGTCGCCGATCGCACGCGTCAGACTCAGTTGTAGATCCATTGACCTTTAGCATTGCTAAGGCTCTGATCTCTTACGTGGTCTACGGCCAAGGCATTACATTTGGTGGCTGGATAGACGAGACGTCTATTGCTCGCATCAACACGGCCATATACGGCGGCTATAGGGGTATCCTAACCGGTACTGCCATCACCGGCGTCTTGAGCATCTACGACGCGGTGCTCAAGAAATAAGGGAGAGCGGATTCAAATTCGACTGCTGGCGGCTGTGATAGCTGAAGACTTCTAGTCATAAGCTCACTTTCTATATATCACTCTCGGTCTTACACTGTTAAAGCCCCGCTTTCATCCGGTTGATCACTTTTATTTCTCATTAGGAGTCCCGGAGGCGGGTGGCGGGTGGCGTTCAACGGCGTTGACGGTTGTTCTGTGGCGGTCGGTTCCCTTATCCACACCCCGATACCAGCCGATTTCCAGTCCCATCACATACCTCAACTACCTACCCCTTATATACCTACCCCTACCCCCATCCACCCTATCTCAAGATCCCGCTCTCCCCGAGGTCGGAATGCATCCGACTGGCCCCTGGATCGGGCTAGGCCGGAACCAACCCATCTAGTAATTCTAAGTGATCAACCGTCCCGGATGTCCCGGCTAGGCGTCCTTGCTTTACATTTGGTTTGGTTACGCCCTTGAAGTAGACTCCTGGGTTTCATGATCTCGCAGTGGGCAGGGGGGCTTGCTTGTTTATATGAAGTATTTGACGTTGGCTACTCGTCTTTTTCTCTCTGCGGCACGTGAGCTCCGTTAGAAAATCGATAAATACCGATTTTTCGCAATGGTCTTACGTCGTGGGGTTGAGTTGGGTAGTCATTTCCCCCGTTTCTTGTTTATATATTCCGTTCTGGTTATTCTCGAGGGGAAGAGAGGGATTAAGATGGCTGGGTTGATACAGTGATGCTCTCTCCCGTGCGTATGTGCCGGAGGCCGGCCTTTTCTCTTTGTTTCGCTATGCCTTGGGCGAATTGTCGAGGAGATGGCGGAGCGGGGCTGTAGGCTTCCCTATAGGCGGACGTCAGATGTTCAGTCATGCCATGAGTCGATGAGGCGTCGGGACGAGGAATAGAGAACGGAGGGTGAGGCTGGATCGATATGTTACGATAGGAAATATTTTACGGCTGCCCTTTTTCTATCGTTCAAATATAAGTTTCCCAAGTCTTTGTAATATGTCACGTAGTTGTGCTTAGGTGACTAAGCATGTTACTTGATAACTCGTTCAAATGCTCTCTAGTGCTGCCTTGTCTGGACCGTCGAATAAGACATAAGACATTTTACAGCTCAGGATAGAGTATTTGATTGCTTCTGTATCTGCCATATACCAGCTCCCAGTTATACATAACTTAACAGTAGAAATATACAGATTAAATAAAAGGAACCCGTAACTTATTTTTTGCCATTAATCCCCCCCAAAGCAGTCTAGTAGCTATCTACTCATCCATTCGCTCAACTTTTCTGTCTGGAAACACTCCATGTTCATGAGTATAGTAAGTAGTATTGGGTTGCCTGTTATATAAGCTCCTAACTACAGGTAGGTACCTAAGCTAGTCCTCCGTACTAGCGATACTGCAACAAGTAATGTCTACGGAGAAAAGACTACTCTCGGGTAGGTATGTAAACATAGCGTTAGTTTCGATAGAAACCTGTTCATAGTGTATTGTAATGGACCACTTGGTCTTCTATGCTTCTTGAATTTCCTCCACTGTTCTCGAGCGAAACACGAGCGTAAGAGCATATCACAGGTTAGTCTCCTACTTCATAATCTCACGTGTCTTAATTTTGTTTGAATAGTTAACTGCGTCATTGGCACTGTTACTCGGACAATTTGATACGTGCAATCACGAGAAGCTAGTTACATAGCAAAAGCTCTTTTTTGATATTACATTATATACATACATTGAGCAACTTCACATCTCCGCCATGTTGGACACTTAACTCCGCGCCGTGTAGGCTCCTCCTAGCTTCCGGCCTCGACTATAATAGGTTCGCGCAAATGGGCCATGCTTAGTGCTGGTGTCGTATGAATGTACAAAATGGGCTATGCGCCGGACCCAAAAAACAATATGGCGGGTGTCTTGCTCAAACGAGGTCGAATTCTGCTCTCAGGCAAGAAGCCTAGTGACACCGACTAAATGACGATGGAAGCAGTGAAATTGAAAAACCAGACTCCTCATATGCGAACGCCCGTAAAATGCCGTTGCTCATGGTACCCTGTACCAGGCGTGATGAATGGTTCTTCGTAGGTCTTTGCTCCTCTGATGTCCTAATTCCGGTTGCCTCATTCTATATTTCCGTTCGGTTGACTGTTGTCGTGCATCGACAAGTTCCTCTACTCGCACAAAAGAAACCGGACCTCCCTCACATTATTATTAGTTTTACTCCTGCTCGGCAGGGTTCTCCCACTTGATGGGATGTACGAGCATGCTACGTAGGCATAGTCGGCCAGAGTTCTTAGGGTTCTCTTCCTCCTTCCGCCCGCCTCTCTTGGTACCTTCGCCAGCACGACCACCATTATTGCCTCTGCCATCCATCTGAGCATAACCAAGCCAGCGGCGCCACAACAACCCGGCGAATTCACTATTGTAGTACCAGCTCGTCCCCTTATGGTTATGCTCGTTCGTTAGATCAAATGGAGAGCCATGGCCGCCTGAAGTGTGGTCTTGGCCACCATTGAAAGCCTTTTCAATCTCCTCCTGGGGCCACTTTCGGTCCAAGTAGACCGGATGAGGAGCATATACGGCTTTGAGACCATGGTGCAACGCCATCGAAGGCGGGAACATCTCGCTAAACATACTATGGTGTAGACGCCATGTTTCCTCATGCATCACTCTCAACAGACGACGCGATAATCGGGAAGCAGTTACAATGGCGCACCTTCGCGGAGGTTTCTCATACTGCGTGTCGTAGCCGGTCACATCACCAGCGAACACCCAACCGGAGTTGTCAGTATCAAAAAGCGGGTTAAGTGTGATGAGATCCGCGTCCTCGCCGACTCCGCACTGCGACATATCTGATCCACTTGAGCAGCTCGATGGTAAGAATACCTCTCCTTGTTCGAGGCCAGATTTCCCAGTGAAAACCACAGGACCCAGAATCGGTCGCTTTCCAGACTGCTTAGTTTCGTGGCGGACGAGCTCAGTGAAGTTCTCCCAGTTCCCGTGCAATCCGGGAATATAATACTTGCTTGCTCGTTCCCACATACCTTCTCGGCTCTGGTCCGCACCCCACTTGCCAAGCCTGTCGAATAATTCGTAATACGATCCAGTCCAGCGCATATCCATCTCCCAGTTCCAGAAGTGGGCATACTCAGGATGCATCATCGCAAAATGCTGAAGCGGCATGTGTGCAGATCGGTAAACTCCATGAATGTCACCGTTAGATGGGTTCTCGAAGGTATCGCCAAAGTTACCTGGATAGTATAGTTTCATCTGAGCTTCAGACCAGAGAGTACAGAGTCCGTGGAACTCGGGAGGAACGTTGACATCGAGGATGTTCTGAACCGTGGTTGGATCCGCCCAGATAGGTGCATTGTTGTCGCGAACGTGTAGTAGAAAGTGAACGTCATATTCGCCACCAGATCGTAGGCTAAGCTCATTGATCATGGCACGGAAATTGAGTAAAGCATGACTTGTCCACTGGAATCCGACGTAAGTACGCACTACGATAGCAATGCGATCGAGTCTCTTACGACCAGCTTGGGTCAGTTCGAAATCCCTAGTTTCGTTACCAGTGAAAAATCGGTCCTCATTCGCCAGGTAGCAGCGCTCTTGCGCTGAGCCCCAATCGACACCTTCATAGTTGATCTGTCCAGTCTTTTCCCAGACCGCCTCGCTACCCTCGTACTCGGTATCGAGGGCTTCACCTGTACCGCCAGCCTCCAAGTCATACCCAAGGCCATACGGCCCATATCGGCCAAAGCGATCGAAGCAGACATCTTCTCGCAACCCTAGAAGATCGTAAGAACCAATGGCTGCTTTAGGTTGACCCTGAGGGACACCACTGTATGCGTATAGGTCCGGAGCGGGAACCTTATCATCCTCGTCAATGTAGCATCGCTTCACAGGAACATATGTCTTCTGATACTCGTCGGAATCATAGTCTGGATGAGGACGATATATACTAGGCTTGGGTTGCATAGAATGGTGAACAGTAGGCGAAGGTTCAGATGCTCTGCCTGTAGATGATACTTCAGGGTACTCCGGCTTGTAGTCCGAGAATGGTACAAGCGACCTCAGACCATTGTAATAGCCGTCGAGGCTATAAATTCATCATTAGCAATCTAGTTCTGCAATTCCCTTGGAAGTCTGCCCATAACTTACTGTACGTATCTGAGCCAATGCGGACTGTTCTCATTCTCATCGGTTTCCTCTTCCTTTTCATCCTCTGGCTTCTCTTCTTCCTTCTCTTCTTCTTGCTCCTGTATCTCCTCGACTGGCTCCTTCTCCGCTTCTACCGGTTCCTGTATGTAGACATCATCTTGGCTGTCTTGTGAGTGCAGGGCTATGCTGTCGGTGACCTGAGGAGCTTCATCAACCCCATTTCTAGTCCCATGTACTAGATCAAGTACGTCCCGTGGCCTTCCGGCTAGTCCAGGGCTAAAGAGTGTGTATGACAATAGTGCAATAACGAGGAAAGTCCATATAACCACTCTTCGGTAGAGACAATTACCGAGTAAAGCTTTCACTCTGAATTTAGACTGTGGCTTCGCGGATATTGGTAGGTAGGCCTCGCTTTTTCGGGCCATGAAGTTGGGAAACGAACCCGACTTCCGGGACACATAGTCTGATACCTTACCCATATTCCGTAGGTGAGGTTTGAGAAGAGATCTCAGAAAATATCAATGCTCAGCATCGAAAATATTAAGCTTCCAACTTAGCACATTAATGGAAGTTTCTGGAGCTCTTGTATTGCGCGCCGTCCGTCCAACTGTTAGTGTTAAACGGCGAGGTTGTGAATTACCGATGCTATCGTGGACTGAGGGTACTAGACCTAATAAAGCTGTCTTAATGTTTTTTTGTCTTTGCGACCGGGACGTCGTACTCTAGAGTAAGAGTATTGAAAACCAGCTAGGTGCAAACGCAGGGACTGCAGGAGTGATAAGGCTGCACACAACTGGAGGTGGCAGGTCGCGACTGGATTGGGAAAAAAGGATTCGGTGTGAATTTCCAAGTGAGTGAATGAATAGAAAAGAATAGTGGTGCTATAACAGGATGGGAGAAAAAGAGTGATCTTCCCAAACAGAGAGTGTATCGCGATCAGTAGGTTGTAGGAATGATGAGGTTGGCGCGAGAGAGCGGCGTTGCGGTTGTCGAAGTTATGATGAAACACGCCGCTTAGAGAGTGATTGGATGGATAGAGGGAAAAGTTTGCAGTAGGCAGCAAAGTAGAAAGAAGTCAAAAGTAAGAAATTGGAAAGAAAATAAACGGCGGTCGTTGTTGAGCAGGAGGTTTGCTTTGATTTGTTTGGCAGCTGCTAACTGGAGAGGGCAAGGGGAGGGCAGGGAAACCACGGGCTGTAAGAACAAGTACTTTCTACTGTAGCGCCGCACTTTGCACCTTGTAAAGAAAAAGGGGAAAGCGAGACTTGGGATGTCGATCTTCTTAGGATTATCTTTTGCTCTTTTGCTCTGATTGAATTTCAGAAAACGCGGATCGAATGTGGGCACAGCTGAATAGAATACAAATACAGTATAATAGAGTACATGTGTGATACATATGATTCCACATATGATTCCGGTTGTGTTTAGACAACGATTATTACCTAGGGTCCCAGCAAGATTCCGGGACTCCTAATGCACTGCATCTACATATGTAGAAACTTTTTCGGCTTCATCAAGGATCCCACTTACTGCACATCTAAGCCTTTTTCTTTGAGAAATGATGTGCAGCGTGGTGGTATGACGAGTCCACAAACGTGTAGCATTGTATTGTTGGTACGCATATAAGTCTGACCAAATATAATCATCTTCGAGAATGAACAGGGCTCGGGATACCGCTAATGGAGAAGATAGAAACTTTAATGATTACTGTCTTCGTAACCCTGATAAAAGTGTGGTAAGGTAATGTACATACATACTTGCCTACCTCCTAACCTACCTGGCCTAACCTAAGGCAAGCAGTAGTAACTCGCTAGGTCCTCACTCGAAATACCTATGTTCTGATGTTTCGTTACAGCTAAAAATGAATCGATGTAGATTTATGTACCTGGGTGTTGTTATAGAATTAGATCATTGAACATGATGATGATTGATGAGGCTCCATTACCGAGAATAGGAATTGTACAGGGGTAGAGGGGAATAGGGGGTTACCGCTATCAAGGCTGTCAAGGGCTCTTATGCGGGTGAGTGGGGCGGCCTCATGTATCCCATGTCCCCCATGTTTTATCATCGCGGCTAGCGTTACAGACGGTGGGTTCTCATCAAATAACCTTCGCCAAATTCATCATTGAGCACTTAGGGTAGGTCATCGGAAACGCGTATTGAAAGAAGAAAGCTGCACTGCCCCAGCAAGTCCTTTCCATTCTTCTACCAAATTCCCTGAAGATATCCACCAGAGAGATAGATAGCCCTTAGTTTTCCGTTTCGAAAAAGCTAAGATCTACGTCATTGCCATTAAAGCAATCTCTCTCTTTTATTTTTTTCCTCTTCACATGTTATGTATGCATCTCCCTATCTCCTACCTAAACTACTAGCGGCTAGAATATTTTGTGTCGCAAGTCGGTGAGACATGGAGGTACATGTACCGCCTTGGATTGCATCATATCTTCAGTGGTGCAACTATTGTGTGAGCCTCAATTTTGATAATATTGTTACACTGCGCCTTTCCCCGCCTAGAGCAACAAACCGGAGTGTTTTTTTATTGTAGAGTTGTCAAACCTCATTAGATAGCTATGCTACCAGAAGAGTAGAGGTTCTACATAGGCATGTAACAAAGGCTCTCCGGAGCAAACAGTGTTGCGAGGGCTACGAGGGTGGAATAGTGGAATTACCCCCAACTAGAGGAGCAGGGTCTAGGCATGTAACGATCGACATTATCGTGGGATTTGGTAAAATTGCACGATAACCAGTCGAGTACCGACGATCTTCTTAGTTGGAGATGTTCCCGCAATTGCCAAGCAATAAAACAATCTGCCAGGGGGAAATCAATCGCCAAGGACGCACAACGTGAGATCCGACTTGAAACGCGCATATAACGGTTTTGGCCGCTAAACAACACCACAACCCACCATAGCCTAACTTGGATTAGGCCTGTACGACGACATCACCTTTTAAGGTGTGAGGTCTGCGTAGAGATAAGTCATATGTACGGTTTAGGGCAGTAAGGCCCCTTTTTTGGTCAGTCTAGAAGAACGGCTTCTAGAAGTGGCTTTACTATGTGCCAGGCTAATGACGCCGCATCCGTTTTCCTGTCTTACACTTCAACGTTGTGTAGGCCAACAGTCAACAGCTATCAACAGCCATAATTGATGGTGTCATACATTAATATCATTCGAGTTCCTCAGCTATCCCGAGAGAAAAGTAGGATTGGTTTTCTCACAACCACACGCAACCACACACAATCAATTGCGCCGAGCGAGGGATGAATGGCCTATGCGACACGTGGGTTACTTTACCGCAAGTTGCCATGAATAGAATTTGCTTTCGTCACGCACTCCATAATCGAACCAAGCATAAACCTATAGAACCCTAAGGGTAAATCCTTAAAGGCCTCTATTGCTGCGTAAACAAGGCGTCTTGGCGCTTACTGTAAATCTGCTATCGTATTCTAAAGACAGAATAACCAGCCACGAGTAATTCTATCGTCGGCCCCAACATGCGGATGACGGGTCAAGATGGATGATCGGCGGCCGTGGTCAGACCGAACGTCAAACGGCCATGTCTGAACATCCTATTTCATCATCATTGTCGTCAATCTATCCGATGTGATTTCCACAGGGAAATGGCACTATCCGTCACACAGATCAGGCCAACGGGTATGTATGTGCAAAGCGGCTGTGCGCCGATCTTGAAAAAGGTATGCAGCGCTTCCGTACCGTCTGATCATGTTAGTGGACCATAGAATCCGGTCCGGTCCAAGGTGAAACGATGGGTGTGCCGCATCCCGGGATGTTTCATGCACACGTCGGGATGATGTTGAGCAAGACGCGCCGTTAGGATTCTTTCTTTATTCTATTCTATTTCATTTGCGTTACAGTCCAAGTATCCTCCCGTTTAAAGCCGAATCACAAAGACTATGCCGGAAGCACTATTTTACACAGAACTAGTCGAGCGAAACGTTTATGACCCTATTCGCGTCTTGTTACCAAAAGCAGGCATAATGCTTAAGTATATTACCGTATGAGGTTTGCAACCTCTCTTTTTCGCTTACCTTTACCGGTCGAATATGAGTAGTACTGCATACGTCAACTGTACAGCCGGCTGTGCGATTGCAACGAACTGCAACTGTTCTCTTGTTATGGTCTATTAGTCTGTAGAACTTTGCAATAATATTTGACATATCCGTGTATAACAGTCAGAAACGAGGTCATAGGATGGACCAGTAGGTCTCCGACGGCTATCAGAAACCTGTAGGGATCCCGCCGTGGTTGTTGGATGGTGTCGCCAGATCATGTAGGGATCCGGCAAACCCGCGAGAGACATAAGCACCTCGCTACAATAACCTAAATAGGGAAAACATTAGATAGGTGCTAACCTACTTACTACTTATTGGAGCGACGGAAATGATTGGAAAATCGTAAGTTGCTTATAACGTAAGGAGATCATCCTCAACTGGCCCAAACGAGAACCAGCACGCGCCATCTGATTCCTATGCGTCTTCCTAATCACCTTTAACCTACCTGGATCGGAATCCATTGAAAGAACTCACTCGGTAAACTCTATTTTCGTGAACTTGTTGCTATGCCTACGTATACTCATGCTGAGAAGAGCACGCCTTCGCGTTATACCTCTTCTTTGTTCTGCTCCGCCCCGCGCGTCGTCAGCGGTTTTTGACGAGTACCAGTAGCTAGGCCATCCATGGTCTTCCCGGCCTTTTCCTGCATATTGCCATTATTCTCATCTGGTATCTTCCCTGTAGCCCTTCTCCTTCTCCTAGCGTCTACGCTCAGCCGCCATTCATTGCCCCGTTTGATAGACACGTACACGCAAACAGTGCCCATGAAGACGAACAACGCGCTGATGGTCGAGAACCACCCGACTCCAATGCCTTCGATAGCTGGGAGAACCACGGCCATGCCGGCACAGCCAAATAGATAGCGAATCGCGTAGTTGCCCGCTGTTACCTCTGCTCCACGCCCTGGCATCACGTCTAGGCAATAGGTGTTTAAACTGGGAAAGCAAAAGAGTTGCGCCACGCCTTGCAAGAATAGCACTACCACCGTCAAGGGGATTCCACCGACGTCTTTCTCTACGCTCCAGCCGTAGATCAGGACGCAAGCAGGGATGACGATACCCATAAATGGTAAAGCCGAATACATGCGGTCTTCTGGAATGCGCATGCCCCGTTTCTTAATGTACTTCTTCACGACGTAGTCCGCGTACCGCCCCCCAATGAACGTACCGAGGAGATAGCCGCAGCCAGGCGCGAGATAGAACAGGCCGCCCTGCATCGGGGTCGTAAGGTTGTATCTTGGGTTCAATACGTACCGGATGGGTGTAAGCAGAGAATACATATTCCAAACCAGGGAGGCGCTAGCAATGCCGGTGAGAAACAGATTCGGATACTCCCATAGCCGTATAACACGCCACGGATTGATCATAGTGAGTAAGACTTTGACCTTCCCGGAGCCGCTGTAGCCTACCAGGTCGTCAATCCTCTTGTGGTAGATGGTCTCGGGAAGTAGGAAGTATGCTCCGATGGCCGCGATACCCGCCAACGCCGTTTGGAGCCAGAATATCACGCGCCACGACGTATATGTGACGATGATGCCGCCTATGAAGGGCCCTAGGGCCGGACCTACTAGTGTTCCAGTAAGAAACCACCCCAGAGCAGTCGCACGTTCTATCGGACGGTATATGTCACTGTACATTCAGTAAGTGGTCTGGTATATGGACCATTGTATGGCTTATGGATAAAGGGGGTGATGCTAACCCAATGACAGATGCCCCGACCAAGATGAAGGATGTGCCTTCAAATGCCGTCAAGAGACGGAATACGAAGAAAGCCCCTAGATTCGGCGCCAATGCCGTACCAATGCTACACCCAAGGAATCCTATAGCCGTTATGATGGTGATCTATAATAGAAAGTGTTAGTTATTGTAAGTTAACTAGTTAGTTACTACTATATCCATCTATTCTCCCATGCTTTCAGCTATCGTGGTTACCTAATGAGAGGTTCTTACTATTCTCCTGCCATAGACCTGGCTTAGCGGTCCCCAGAAGATAGGCGACAAGCCCATGAACAGCATGTATAGGGCGTTGATCATGTTGATAATGGATCCCGTCGTGTCATACTCGATTGCTACTTCGGGCGTGGCTGCCAACACCGACGTACTGGATATAGGCGCTAGGAATGAACAGAACGATAAGAGGAACACGATGACTAGCTTCCGGTGAGGTGGTAGTTGGTCGTATACCTCATCAGGGACTTCGACCACCGAATTTATCGGTTCAACAGGCATATCCGGACCGAGAGAGTGGTGTGTCGAGCACCGGTCGAGCTCCTTGCCATCGGCATTAGGGCGGGCCGCCGGCCGGATGGACTCTATTGTTCCATCAGAGCGGGTGGAAGAGCTACTAGACGGTAGACGGAAGGGAGTATCCGGGACCTGGCCGCTACGGCCAATGGTCTTCGAACTAGAGCCATTGGATTCGAACATGAGGAGGGGTTTCGTTTTCAAATTTATAAATATACGTTCGATACTATGCGTACCATCGTAGGCAGAAAGACTAATATTAAAAAGAGTCGTGGGCTTCACAACTGACTAATAATAACAGATTGACCTAGTAAAGGTACATTCGTC
This sequence comes from Daldinia grandis, assembly GCA_022432525.1. NCBI lineage: Eukaryota > Fungi > Ascomycota > Sordariomycetes > Xylariales > Hypoxylaceae > Daldinia > Daldinia grandis. The sequence goes on from JAJKLB010000010.1 coordinate 1,220,789, forward strand.
TTTATTATAGATTTTCTTGTCTAGGAATTAAGCAAGACTATAAATCGAGCTATGAAGAATAGCGGACACAGAAAGTAGATGAATGACTTCTTTCGAGGCCGGCAAGGGGGAAACACCTCCTATTTACATGAAGACGAGCCAATAGCCTGGAGGGCAGCAGTGACATAACTTGTTAGGCTCCTGATATCTTTTCTCTTTGTTGACATTGGCCCTCTGTCCAGGAACTACACACTTGCCATGCCGAGTATCGGTGGGAACTTGGTCCGAACTTGTCTCGTTAGGGCATAGCAATACGAGGCTAAATGACGGTTGGAGGTGGATACTAATCCGGCTACAATGCCGAACGCGTTCCGCTATTGGTGCATTATCGGGATTTGTCTGCAGGCTTCTCAATTTAAAAACTCGAAGCTTTTGCCAAGAGCTTCGTAGATATGTATGCCAACAGCCGTCTTCGACTCTCGAAATAGGGGAGTAAGGATGTGCTGGCGAGATTGTTTTTTTTTTCCCTTCGCCTTCGAGAAGTTAGAGGCTTCTATAGCGGTGAGAGCCCGATCCGAATATTACTGACGGGCAGCCCCGTAATGATGCCGTGGACTCCCGATGGAAACCAATGGCGACGCTAGCAGGTTTGTTTGCTAGGAATTGTGCGATAAGAAATCTTGAGACTATCCCTGCACGATATCGATGCTGATCTATTATTGCAACTCCAAATCGGCTCTTATTCCCGGCGTTGCATCAACCTATCCGACGCGGGATCGGCATACAAGTGCATAGACGAGGTTTGTGAGCTCCGACAGCCGCTGCGATACTCGCTCCGAATAGAGTCATTACGGCTTGATGACTGTTTGGCATGTGTTACGTCTTAGGTGAGGACTTATGATAAATTAATACCTTTTAAGCAAACTCGCCTCTAGGCTGACTGCAGAAGCCTTGTGGAGTATATCATGGATTTCGGAAAAGGCACTATAGTTACTCTACCCGGTCCAGTAGATTTGAAGTTGAAGTCCGATGTTGTAATCTTGAGAGGCAAGCGATCTCTCTCAAAGAGGAACTATTTGGGTATATTACTAATATCGACATCTACGTACATGTTAGACACATACCTATATTTTTATTGCCGACTTGAGAAAGTAAAAACTTTTCGTTCCTTAGATTTGAAAGGCTACTCGGCTTATACATGGGTACCTAGGTACCTAACCAAGTCACTAAACTAGCCACAATTTTAGCCGAGGAAACGTGGCTGGAATCAGTCTCACGCGAGAAATAGTGGGCAACTACTTAGGTACATAGTTTTAGGTACCTAGGTACCTAATGATATTGCTAACCCCCTCACGTAGATTAGCCGTGGTTTACCCCCAATCACGCACACATCTCAATTCAGCGCAAAAATCGATTTGACTAACTAACTGGAGCTCTACGAAACATTTCGCAACATTCAACCACCGACAACTTTCGACAGCGCAACCCCCATAACCGCCGTCAAAATGGTACGTGAATTGAATATTTCATTTAATTCTTGATACGCAGGTATTGCATCGTTAAGCCGCCCTCCCGCTGCTCCGGACCGTTAGGCGACATTTGTGAGGAAGGAAATTCTCAAGACCAGTTTGGTGGAGAGGAAACGGCACGAGACGAGTAGACCGACTATATCAGCGTCTTGATTTCTATCGACCGGCATTTCTAGCGCGAACGATCATGGAGGGCGATGATGCTTTAATACCTTGCGGCTGATAATAAATATTTCGGATCGAGAATAGTTACAGTTTATGTGCGACAGTGGGCTGACGGGAAACTTCATCTAGGTCAACATTCCCAAGACCCGTAAGACCTACTGCAAGGGCAAGGATTGCCGCAAGCACACCCAACACAAGGTCACTCAGTATAAGGCTGGCAAGGTATGTTTATCTTCGATATCACGGCGCTGTTTCTCCGAGGCCGCGGCGTCATGGACGATAACCCTCTCGACTGTTTTCTAACGTACACCTAGGCCTCTCTATTCGCGCAAGGAAAGAGACGTTACGACCGAAAGCAGTCCGGTTACGGTGGTCAGACCAAGCCTGTGTTCCACAAGAAGGCTAAGACAACGAAGAAGGTCGTGTTAAGATTGGAGTGCGTTGCCTGCAAGACCAAGCTACAACTGGCATTGAAGCGATGCAAGCACTTCGAACTTGGGTACGTTTCGACTGAGTATTTCTACTAATAGAGCCATGCTAACAAGCTTCTAGTGGTGACAAGAAGACAAAGGGCGCCGCTCTGGTGTTCTAAACGCGTTTCCTACTCGAGTCATTGTGCAAGTTCTTCATTCATGGCAATAGGGTGGTTCATTACGGCCGGGCATTCACTGGCGACGGGAGTCTTTGATACTCGGAATGGGAGCAGCACATAGGTCAGAATAGAACCGAATCTGCTCTTCTGAACTTCATTATGCCGCATGTGACAAAATGCTCGGAGTGGAGAGGCAGCGAGAGGTCGGTGGGCTTGTTGCTCTTAACAGTAGGAATGCTGGCTTGATGTCTTCTCTACGATTACGACATTTGATGCCATCACGCGTGGGAATACCCGGTATATGAGCATAGAATCGTTAATCGATCGCATTCTGTGACCCGAGTGTTCCTGTCTAACTTTGACCCTGATTATTCTCTGCGACATGTTTCTAACCCCTCCTCTTTGCTAAGATTTTCCACAACTACAACTGGTATCTCATTCTGCCCATCTGCTATTCTTCTGATATGGATCTTCGACTTGATATTCCAACCTACCCTCACGGTTCCGTCACGTAGCATGTCTCGCTGGTATGGAGGTATACTGAGTCTTTGTATATAGGGGATATGACCTAGGTAATATTCGATGATTTTGGTATCTGGGGACGTCCTTAGCCAGATTTTAGAGATTACCTATCTGCTAATTATATTGATCCAAAGACCAATCTCATGATGAACGGGATCTACCTTGATCTAATACCTAATAAAATACTTAGAACCCCTCGCCCATCTGAACTGTCCGACCGCCACCATACCATAGCGTTCCAACCCGCACGTCCAAGCCCTTCTCCTGGCCGACGACCCATTCCCCGATCAACTTCGAATCGGCATTACCCCACACCTCCGCTTCTAACCACGCATTGATCCCGTCAATCGTATCAACCCACTTCTGCCTCTGCTCGGGCGTCGCATGGTCCGCATCCGTAAGATACCGACCAAGCGTGATATGTGCGCTCGGCACAACATACCGCGAGCTGACTGTCACGCCGGCATCCTTGGTCTGCTCCCACACGTCCCGCCGCAGGTGGTGGTACGTGTACTCGTCGCCTTGCCGCAGCACCTCGACGCTGTCGGGCGCCACCGGGGCGGGTGAGAGTGGTGGCTCGCTGGCGGCCGGGAGGAACGATAGCGCAAACGCGGATAGGTCGTACGATATCATGGGCTTGACGAGCCGCGACCGGTGGCGGTGCGTGTAGCTCGCTATGTCCGGGATGGCGGGTTTCAGCGTCTCTTTGAGCGCTTCGATCTCGGCGGCCGTGCGGGAGAAGGCTACTTCTAGTGTGGTGATGTGCATGCGGTGGAGGGGCATGAGCCAGATTGCTGGCTGTGTTAGTGTTGTATTTGCGGCTTAGATGGAGGATGGTGAGGGGAGGGGGTAGGTAGTTTGATGTGTTGGAGACGTTGCTCTTTTTGGCATCGCTTCATCTTGCTAATTAGTCGGGTGAGGAGAATTTTGAATTACCTGGCGCAACGGCTTTGAGCCTGTTCTGAACTGCCTCTGCGAGTTCTAGGACGTGGATGGGAGGTCGTCCCCAGAAAGTCATGCAGTACCTTGGGTCTTTCTACAATCTATTAGTAATCCGAACGGGGAACCAATATCCTGGTTCGTCTTCGAGGCACTCCGGCTTGAGGAGAACATTGAGCCGGATGCGTTGACGTGAAGAGGAAGAATGGCGACATACTGTCCACTTGTTAGCATTCGTTGACCGAATAAAAGCATCGTACCAAACTCCAGGAATGAAGACGCCCTGTTTCGCTGGGTTTATTCTTGTACTAACCAAAACCAGGCTGTATCTGGGGATTTTCTAATCGCAGAAGGTACTGATCTATGATGAGCCCAGTGTAGTCGGAGGCGAGAAACTTGGCTCTCTGCTGCGCGTTACGCTTCACGCGGTGGGAGGCATATAGCTTCTGGATTTCTGCCTAGACTTGCCATTAGCTTCCACTGCGAAGGGGTTATTACGTGGCTAATATATTCTACGCGCATGCGTGTTCCGACTTTTGCTAAGCTGGTCGAAGCTGTTTATATTCAAATATGTAGACATATATTCCCATAATTAAGACTAAGTGGGTTAGGCACGTAAAGATACTAAGAGGGCTGACTCAACTGGTTCACCATCGCAGGTCTCTATCAAGGCATTGTAAGGATTCTCTCCAGGCTTCAGAACCACCCCGGACAAGTCCACCAGCTTGTTCTCAACATTTGTAGACTGAAGATCCGACCCCATCTGGAATGGTGGTTGAAGGAGAGTGGTGTAGTCACCCTTCAGATTTATAAATGGAGAATAGGAGATTTAACTTGGTTTAAACTGTAAATAATAGATATTGTATTATTATTGCTCCTTCTGTTTCAGCTGCTCTCCTTCTAGAAAAAGGGGAGCATTAATAAGCCAAGACTTTAGTTAAAGTTACCTCTCTTTTTATCCATAAAACGATCAATTCTGCTTACTAACAAATCACGTGCTACGAAGCATATCCTAACTTCACCTGAGCTTCTTTCACTCATTTTCCTCTCGCCATGTCTGGATTCCGAGTTAGATTTATCTCTCAAATGAGGATATCTCATTTCTGACTTATATGCTTCGCTATTCAGCAAGTTTCTGAGCATCTATGCGATGCTAGTCTTCACAGAATCATCTCGTCTTAAGTCCTCAGGGAATTTGAACATTATTTGGAATAACTACCTACCTACCTATCCTTTATTCACAAGTGTGAGCTGCTTTCATTCCGTCTTTTACTAGCCAGGCATTCTCCTTTCTTATATGTTCAGGGTTTCATATAATAGCAAAGCAGTCTTTAGCATACAGACTCAACCTCTTCCATATTTATCTACTATTGATTTCTTACCCACATCCATAACATCTCCTTCTCGAGCTAGTCGCTACTACTGCACCGCCTGCACATCACCTCCTCACGTTCACAGTCGACAATGAACTCGTCCATGTTACTGTCAACTAATATTGCTTGTGAAGACTAAATAGCTAAAGTACCTAAGCGTCTTAATACTTCCTGTAATTTTATGAAATATTCAAATTATCGTATTCCTTTGATGGTGTCATCGACCTGCCCTCTATTGAGCGGATGGAAATTCATGGCTCGCAGGCTATTGATACAGGTATAGAGAATATCTTGTTTGATCAATTTAGGCTCTAGTATTGCCCTGATCTCTCCTTAACTGCTTCTCTTCCCTGCATTATGCTTGGTTTCCCATTTTAGGCCACCTGGAAAGCATGTACGGCGCCCTGTGTGTACTGATGAAGTCCGGCTGGCGATCTAGTAACATTACCGCACCTGAGGAAAAATTCGTGTAATTTCGTTCTATGAGCTCTGTTAATGAAGTGCACTTTAACTTTGACGATGACCGTGTGGTGGTCACCTATGTTCAGTGTACGGGGACTCTGCACGTCCCCCGTCTGGCCTTTTTCACAGCTCTGTTAAAGAAAAAAGGCTCCAAAGTAGCAACTTACTGTCCAGCGATTATTCTCAATGGGCCATATATTTTACGGGGCCTACGGATCGATTAACCTATGTCTCCTTAGTTAGCTTTGCGGTTTCTTGGGCTCTAGCCTTAGAACAGCCACATCTCAAAGCGAACTACTGGTGAATGGTCAGTGTCGGCGTCTTTTTGATGGATCCTCAGCTTCTATCTGCCGTCTAGATATTCTCGGAAATCCTAGGAGATAATGTGGCTTTGCTGTGAGCTCAATGATAAGTCTCAAGATCTTCTAGACGCTTAGATATCTTCCCATGATGTTCTAACAGATGCCGTCTTTCGTTTACCACTTTAATACACTGCATAGCTCAATGTTAACCCATAGCTCTCGCCTTGAAGGGCCTCATTATACGATTGGTCCTCTCCTGGAAAATGCTGGATACTAACGAACGTCTACTATAACTGTTAACCCCATAGCTCATGATGATCCTCTAATCCCTCCCCTGTTCCAAAGCCAAACTTGCCGTCTTAGTCGACTGCTGTGTGCTAGTCCCTCCTATATTCCCCCCTATATTCCCCATGAGGCCACAAGTGACCTGATTCATACTCTCGGTACTGCCCTTGGTGCTACTCCATGTCTATTGCTGTATAGTAACACCTGTCTTTTCTATTCCCTAGCTGCTCGCCGACTGCACCCCCTCCCTTCCTGCCATCTCCCCGGCCCGCCCTCGGCGTCACCCTCGGCGTCACCCCACCGCCCCTCCGACTCCCAGCTGTTACCCCTCCGGGTTCCTGCCAAACTAAGGCACAAAGCTAGGACCGCCCAGCTAGACCCTAGGGTTGTAGAGTAGGCTAGGAAGGTAGGTACACAAAGCTGTAGTCATGGGGACCTGAGGTTTCTAGTCTAGTGTGCAACATTCCTTCCTTCCTTCCTGCCCTACTTCTGCCCTTAAATTCCAGCCACTGTTGCTGTCTGTTTTCAAAATAAATACACCCATCCTACCACCAACACCACTCTTCCCAATTCTTTTCCCTTCCACTTCATCCTTTCCTATCCACCTCATCCTTTCCCATACTCGCACACCCAAGTTCGGATTTGCAACAGCACATTGGTTCCATCAAACCTCTTCTTAGATTGCGAACTGTGCTTTGCAAATTCAGGATCATCATCATCACCCTTCCTTTTCCTTTCTATCCCTCTCCGCCCGTTGCCTTCCCCGAAACCTCTGCCTGAGGCAGACTTTCCCTCTCACCGCGTTCAAGCTGAACACTAGCACATCTCACTTACCCTTTACTACGCTTATAAATATCACGTCTGCATTAACGTTGAATTGGACCCGTGGCCATGCCGCCGAAACGCTCTGGGGCGCCACGTAAAGTGGCTGCCAGTAGCTCCCGGGCGGGAAAACGCGCCAATGAAGGCTCTCGTGAGGGTGGCGATCCTAACCAAGACCAGATTGATGGCCGAGCAAAGCGGCAGAAGGTTGCCCCCAAGAATTCCAATCCTAGGAACAATGTTGGCCAAGCAAAGCGGCAGACTAAAGTCTCAAAACCTAATGATCCTGAGGATCCCGACGATTTTGAGGATTCTGAGGATGACGAATATCCTGAGGATGATGAAGATACTGCTTCTGACCCCAGCAATGGTTTGAACCAAAGCTTACCTCCAGTTTCGAACGTCTACGCTGCTTTTCAAGACATTACACACCGATCGCATGACTTGCTCAATGGCAATACCCAGATTTATCTTCGGGTTGCAACCATGTGCTCTGGCACGGAAGCCCCAATATTTGCGTTGAAGATGCTTGAAGAATCATTTGATCGGATGCAACTCGGAAAGAGCTTCTTGAAGTTTTCTCATATCTTCAGCGCTGAAATCGACCCGATCAAACAGGCATATATCGCGCGAAACACAGAAGGAGCTATTATATTCAAAGATGTTCGAGATTTCATCGAACCTAAAGACCTCAAAGCGTAAGTCTATTTGTCCCTCACAAGTGGCTGTGCACGTAGCTAATAGTATATCTAGGCCTACTGCAATGGGTGCAATGGAAGAGATCCCCGGGGATATCGATCTTCTTATTGCCGGTTGTTCTTGTCTAGACTTTTCCACGCTCAACACACAGAAACATAAGGACTTCTCCGATTATGTCATTACGACTGGGAGTGGGTTAATGGAGTATATCGAGCAAGAGGGTGGAGGAAATGGCTATGATGAATCACTTTTTGAAGTGGTCAACGATAGCTTCAACCGCCTTGTCATGAACATAAACGACATGGGTACTTCGGGGCAGACGTTCTTTTCGATGCTGAAGTACGTAAAGGACCGACGACCTAAGATTGTCATCCTAGAGAATGTCATGGGAGCTCCCTGGAAGAACACCGCAGACATATGGTTCCCTTTTGTCGGATATAAAGCCACCTTCGTCAAAGCAGATACGAAGAATTATTACATCCCTCAAACTCGTAACCGTGGCTATCTCGTCGCCGTTGATAAGAACGTTTTTAAGGGCAAGATTGCAGACGACATTGTCGACCGATGGTCTAGTCTGATGACAAAAGATCTGGTGAGGCGCGCATCTGCGCCCATAAATTCGTGGTTGCTTCCTTCAGCTCATCCGTTGACCGAACGAGCCCGCCAAGACGATTCGGAGAAGGCATTGGCTCCAGCCCAAAAGCCCGCCGACTGGGCACGCAGCAAGGCCCGCCATCTACTGGTCCGCCAAAAAGAAGGGCTCGGTGAATCGCATCCGCTCACGAATTGGAGTATGTCCCAACCAGGGCAGCTTTATGATCGTATAGATCGGCTGGTGGCTCTCACGCAGCCGAAGCGCGTCCTAGATTGCATCGAAATCAATCACTTGCGAGCATTGAAAAAAGGCTACGACTCGAGGTTCAAGAACCGTATCCATGATCTCAGCCAGAATGTAGACCGAACCCATATCAACACTCCGTTTGGGATAACTGGGTGCATCACTCCGAACGGTATACATTGGATAACGGACCAGTGCAGAACTCTATCTGGCTATGAGATGCTAGGCCTACAAGGGCTACCACTCAGCCGGCTCGAATTCGCAGCCGAGACGCAGGATGATCTTCGGAATCTCGCGGGCAATGCGATGAGCACGACAGTGGTTGGCACGGCTATAGTAGCTATCTTGAGAGCGATTCAAGAAAGTCCTTGTAGACTAGACAGCGTCTTTCCCAAACCTCTGAAAGAGACCCAGGCGAAAATCGATCGGCAGGTCATAGGTTCCAAGTTGGAAGAATTTCCGAGTTTCGGCACGATGACTATTCAATCTTCTTTTCAGATGTCATCAATAGCAGAACTTTTGGAGAGATGCCGAAGATATTGCTTTTGCAATGGATCAGCGAAGTATAGTACTGATGATTTCCTGGTTTGTACCATATGTTCCACCATTCGCTGTAAGTGGTGCGCTGGGAATCCGCCACACAGCTTCGTCCCAACAAAGCGGCCCTCCAACTTCTTACTCCTAGGAGAAGTAGAGCAAGGGGTCATGCAATTCCTACCAAGCGTAGTCACCAATCTGGTCACCACAGAGTACCAGGTGCCGACTAACCTTGCTTCAGGGGCAGCCATCACGGCCTATCCGTCCATTATGAAGCATCTCGCACGTACAACCTTTTACTACCAGGGCACCCACGTCACAGAGGTAGTGACTGTCTGTTACGCCAACCAAAAGGGATTTGAACTTCGAGTGGTGCTGTCGAAGAAAGGAATCACTTGGTACTTGTACCTCGATGCATAGAGTGCATATGGGGAAGAGTTCCGAAAGAAGTTGGGTTTGGACCATATTCAGCTGGGCCAGCCCATCGCAAAGGCCGCGATCCATGAAGGCGCCCTTAGTATCCTCCCCACGCCCGCTTCTTGGAAGTTCTGGTGTTTCAAGTCAGAACGACTCCAAGTGGAAATTATGAAGATTGGTGGCACTCTACAGGTCATGGCGATTGATGTGGAAACCCCTTTTGCGCTTCCGGCAGGCTTGCAGAAGGATCTACACGCAGCTTGTGGGAAGTACTACCACCAGCCCGACTGTGACGCCCCTGAGAACAGTCTCCATGTTCTTGACGGGAAGAAGTTATTTCTCTTCAGGGAATCTACCCGAACTGGAATACCCGATCGAGATAGTTATATCATTTCGGAAGAATGTCGTTTATTGGAACCTCATGAATATCGGGAGGTCCTACTTAAGTTCAAGGCCTGTGTGAATCTCCAGAAGCTGGACCCGGGCAAAAGTACTTTTGATGCTCGAGTGGATGGGTTCTGGATGAGCCCCAAGGCCATAAACAACGGACTTCCGTGCATTATGCCAAGCCACAAACGCCTAGAGTATTTCAAGGTCCCTAATTCAAAGCGCTTCGTCGTTCGCCAAGAAGACCCGGAGCAGCAGGTCCTAGTTGAATCGCTTTTCACGAGAGATATGCATTGCGATCAATATGGAATCATCAGGAAATATGAATCACTCAGCGGGACTACAGGAAATTGGGCCACAGTTGGAAAACTTGAGCTCCCTCAATTTAATGACTTTGTTTCCCATATTAATGTCAAGCTTGCTAGCCTTGAATGCCTCGAGGTCGACTTTGAGATAGCAGACATTGACTCTTGGATCAAGGGACTTGAAGATTGGAGGACCAGAGCTGGTGCCCGAGACACCCCTTTCGGACAGTTACCACGAGCTCAGTGGCTCAATGTCAGTTTTATAGCCGGTTCCAGACGCAAAATCGGTACTAGATGGGTCCAACACCATCACTCTGATGCGATGGCGGCATTCGAAAGCCAGGCGAAGAAGCAGATCCCAGCCTTCGAAGTAAGAGTAAAGATTCGCCCAGCCTTGTTAGAAGGCTCACAGTCGGGGTATCAAGACAAGTCAGTATACGGAGGCCAATTTGTTGCCGTGGTACAATACTTGATAAACCCGAAGACTCTTGGGCGTAAAGCAGTAGCGTATTTGCCACCGACCAAAAACTCTACCGCCAAAGTAACTGCATATACCCGGGTCGAGCGCAACGCTGTACTGTCCGAAAATATGCAAGTTAATTCTGATTCCGGGAAGCACAGCTTCGTGCCCTTTCGAGAGTCGTTAAAAGGTTTGGCAGGGCTTTCGCTTCCTGCAGACATCCAGATGAGGATGGCTCAACAAATGGTATCGTTCAAAACGAAGCTGAGCAAATGCCAGTCGCAATCCCTTGGTTGGACGCTCTGGCGTGAGACTTATGAGCCGAAATTCATGGAGCGAGAGATTGAAGAGGAAATTGTGCCTGACCTTAAGCTCCGTCTCATTGGTTGTGCTGAGCGCATAGCCTGTCACCATGGAGGCATACTTGCGGACGATGTTGGCTACGGCAAGACTATCATTATGTTGGCACTCATGCACTGCCAGAAGACCTTTGACAAAACAGAGTCTTTAAAGCGACGTGCTATCAAGAACCCGCACCGTATGCATCTGAATGCTAGTCTTGTGCTGGTACCTTCGCATCTAGTCCAGCAGTGGGCTAATGAAGCGCGAAAATTTCTCCCTGTAGATAAAGGGAGCGTGGTCACGATCAGTAAATCCACGGATCTCGATGACGACGTAAATTGGAAAGTTCTCCGGAAGTTTCTCAAGGCGAGTCTTATTATTGTGGATGTTGGATGCATTGCAAAACTTGACTACTACCAAAATCTGGCCAAGTTATCAGGGTCTCTTGATCCGCCCTGCAATCTGGATAATTTCAGAAGGGGACGAGCCGCCGTCCCCCTCCAGTCTCGCGCCTTTGAAGATTGGTATGTGGATGCTGCGTCCGCAGCTGGGAACTACGCCGGAAGACTGGTGAGATTACTCTCCACAGTCTCCTTCAACGGGGGAACTATCAAGGCTCTATATCATGAAATCGAGAGTCGCCGAAATGCGCATAGAAGAGTGTATGAGGACTTTTCAACGAACTATACAAGTTCGGTTATAAACTCAGCTATACCGGCGCAGCCAAAAATATCTCAAACATTTGACTCATCTGGGCATACGACTCTGCACGTAACGGATAAAAAGGCCCCAGCTAAAGCCAAACATTTCACTCACACGTTAGAGGCTTTCACCTTCGCTCGAGTAGTGTACGACGAATTCTCCTACGAGGGAATTCCATTAACCCTTTTCGTCGCCAACTCACAGGCTCATTCGAAGTGGGTTCTCTCGGCAACTCCGCCGACTAAAGACTTAGCAGCTGTATGCTACACCGCGAAGCACTTTAACGTTCACGTCGCACGTCCCATTCATCGCCGCCAGGGGATGCCTCGGATCACTTATGGCCCCGAGTTGGAGGATAGAAGCAATGCGGAAGATCTACAGATTCTCAAGTTCCTGTCAGACCAGACCATTCGTGAGAGACATCAACAGGGAATGAAGTTCCTGGAGCATTTTGCAACTTCCAATCCCCTCGACCAAGATCTTTCTGGTGGGATTGAGATCGAAGAAAAAGTTGTGGTGTGCGAGATGGACCCGTACGAGTCCATCCACTATCACGACCTAGAGCAAGATCTGCGGGCTCATAGCTTTGACGCGAATATGCTGCCGAGGGAATCTCGTGTCTTCTTGCAACCGATAGTAAGAGACGAATGGGGCGCGGACGGGAAGCGAGTCGGCACCAGTGCATTAATTTACCGCTCTTCTCATGGAAACTGGCACAGGGCAGAGTATTCTACATCGAATCTCATGGAGCAGCGGCGTGCTGTACGCCTTAATGCCCTTCGAATTTTCAGAAGGGCAGCCGAGAAAGCCATCTGGCTTTCTAAGCGTGTCTGGAGCAATCAAAAAGAGATGAGTTTCGTTAATGGTAAAAATGCCGCCACCGATATCTACATGCTTCTTGGATGTATTTGGGGGAAAGATCTCGCTAGCTGTGGTGGACTCGATGCCTGGCGCGAGCTATCACGCGAAATCGTCATCAAGGAGGGAATGCAGTATGAAGAAATGGTGAAGGCTGTCGAAGCCACCCACGCTCACTTCCGCGATAGCGAAGAGGTATTCTTTAATGCTCTCAACGCATTGACCTCAACTACGTGGGTTGACTATTACCAATTGACATCTAACGATCTCAGAGTCATAGGCAAAGATGAAGCTACTGCTTTGCTACGAGACCTGGCTCGTGTCAATGGTGGAAAAAGTATAGGTCCAATGGGGGGTGATATACAAACCGCTTTAAAAATACTCGTCAACGAGGGCCAAGAACAATATAGGCAGCCAAAGCAGACTATAAAGTCGCTAGATACGAGGGTAACATATGAGGAAATGGATATGACCGGTAACAAGGCATCCCTTGAAAACCTATGCCGTGGTGCAGCTCTCTCTTTCAAAACCTCTGCGACGAAGGGCGCTCTCAAGGATCTCTTGGAATCCTATGCGAAGGGAGAGCTTAAGGAATCCGACTACATTGGATACGTTAGATGTGAGTCGATGAATATTTATAGGTACCCCCTAATCGGCACGATGACCAAGATTCGAGGTGGGAAGTATACGCTCACCGGAAACGACGTAAGCAACACATCGGTTGAGCTGCACAAGACTTTTGACAATGTCATTTATGCCATCAAACAAGAGCGAGTTGCCAGGAATTTCATTTCGGATAAGAGGGAAATGAACTGCGATCTCTGCGGGCAAATGGTACCTAGAAACGGTCTACACATCGTTTGCGATTGTGGCCATCTACTTTGCAAAGAGCATCTCGGCTCGGTTTATTGTGGCGGGGATGATGGTGAACGTTGCTCATCTTTACTAAAAGACGCGACTATGCCATTGGAGAAGGCCAACAACCCTCAGCGGCGTCTCGACCTCGGTGCTGGTATCCAGAAGGATGCCCCATGCCCTAAAATCAGCTCCAAGTTCCAGATGCTAGCCAACACAGCCAGAGCAATTCCTGCTGATGAGTTTGGTCTTGTATTCTTTCAATACGATAACCAGCTTGAGGAACTCAAGCATACCCTGAGAACAAATGGAATCGGCTTTTCCCATACCAGTTATGATTCCGTGGCCAAGTCTCTCAAAGGAAAGGACGATGAAATGAAGCCCCTTGACGGAGTAAATGGATTGAAAGGATCCGAGCTTGAGGATCGATGCGACGAGCGTGGCCTTCGATGGTCATACAAAGAAAGTGACCAAGAATTAATAAGAAAGCTCAAAGTTTGGGAGAAGAAGTTTGAGTCCAGTGTCAAGCATCCCAAGCTTCGAATCTTGCGGATCGATGACGTTACATCCGCAGGCTCGAATTTTCAATATGCGAATCATGTCATGTTCGTAAACCCCTTTGTGACAAACTTACAGGAGAACTACGATTCCTGCATGAAGCAAGCAATAGGCAGATGTGTTCGTTACGGACAGAAGAAGACGGTGCAGGTTTACCATTTCGTCACTGCCAATACCATAGAAGTCGACATCCTGGAGTTGCGAACCCAGAGCCATGTCCTTGTTCCCCCCGGGAAAGCTATTGGTAGACTCCGGCCCGCCCCGCCGATGGGCAATGGAGTGAAAGGTCACAGCGGTGCCCCTATCGACGAAGATACTCCTATGCCTGACCGCCTAGAAGATCCCGATACCTCGGACGACCTGGATAAAGAAGAGAGAATCAAGTCAAACCTGACCCGCCAGGATATCTGGAAGGCCATGAACGAACAGAACTGGTTGACCACGGTGGGCATTGAGTACTAGTTCTTGACTACGAGAGGTAAGCCCTACTCTTCCTACTACGCCCCTTTTTAATAATCCTAGCCAAACTAACTCGTAACCTAGCAAAAGGAATGAATTACAGATAGCTACCTACGAGGCTATCTTGCCTGTACAACCACGTACGGAGGACGAAAAGATTGCGATGATTTGTCTACCGGAAGCAGAAACGCGAGCAGAAAAAGACCCAACCCCCAGAAAAAAAGCAGCAAAACAAGAAAATACTCAAAAAAAAAAAAAAAACCAAACCACTACTACCACCACTAATTTGCGACTTTGAGCACAGATCGATTTCCTATTTTCTATTTCCTTGATGCGGTCTCCACGCCAGGAACCATACTGCGACGCCGAACAGACAAGGGGAACCATCACGATCGCACGTACAGGGAACCATGGACGATGTTTTTTTATTTTTGGACTTGAGGAGTTTTTAGCCTCCTTTTAATTAGGTACTCATCGGATTGTTTTAGCTAGCTAGCTTCGCAATGAATTAGCATTTCCTTAGAAATGACGGTGTGGGAGTGCGTGATTTGAATTATGATGTGATATGCTTCGTAGATGGGGAATACCTCTGAAATGGGGGTGGTTAGAATCCTTGCCCCGGGGACTGGTGCGGTGAGATGGTGTTTGAATTAAGGCATCTCTTGGAGTCTTTGTTAAGACTGGCAACTAATCTCGTAGGCCTCTAATCTAGAGGGTAGTAATATCATAACCACATGCATAAGAGGTAGGCAGCGTAAGATCACATACATATAACCCCTTTCCCCCTTCCAAGCCCCCCAAACCCCACCGTCCCCTACAGTTTCGAACCCTCTCCCTTCCGTCCCAGCACCCGAACCCTGATCCCCGAACCACCGCCCTCCTCCTCCCGTCCTCCCCCAATAGCCACCTCCTGGCAATCCTCAACCGGCTCGTCGTTAGCAAACTGCACGACGACGAAATCCACCGCGGAGCCAGGCGGCCCGAGCGCCGCCATCGGCGCGTGCCATGTCCCTGCGCCGTAGGTCACGGCCTGCGAGCCCGTCGCTAGGAACGCGCGGATGCGGCGTAGGTCCGGCATGCCGCGGCCTGGGAGCGTGGGCTGCGCTTTGGGGTTGCTGGTGTCTTTGGGCGCGGGGAGGCTGGTGTCTGCGTTGGTTGGGGGGAGGGTTGGCGCTACGATGACTAGGTATTGGGTTGGTGAGGAAGAGGGGGGAGGGGAGGATGAGCTGAGGGGTATGAATGTCTGCGTGGTGAAGGGGTGTCGCTCGAGGATTTGCACGGTAAATAGACCCGTGCCGTTGCTACCATTTCCATCTCCATCTCCATCTCCATCCTCCTTCCTCATCCCCGACCCCACCTCCACCTCCACCTCCAACTCCCGCGCGCCGCACACAAACATCGTAGACCGCGGCGTAGCCCCCTTACCACTCGGAGCCTGGGCATACAGATCCCGGAGGGGCGGCGCCAAGCCCCGGTACTGGATGGCGGTGCCCTGGTTGGCGGACACGGCGCCGTAGCCTGGGGGTAGGAGAGAGGGAGAAGAGGCGGCTGCGGAGGGCCGGAGCCCGGGGGCTGGATTGGTTAGGACGGCGCCGAAGGGCGCGAAGGAGCTGGGGGTTAGGGGCTCGGTTGGGATTGTGAGGGGGGTGGAGGGGAGGGGGAGGGGGAGGGGGAGGGGGAGGGGGAGGGTGCGGATGAGCATTTTTGGGGGAATTGGGTTTTTTATTACTAAAGTGGAGGTAGTTATTAAGTTAGTTGGTTATTATTGTCTTTTATTAGGTATGTAGATCTGCTTTGCGGTTTTTCTATGCGCATGTCTGGGGGTGAGAGGTGAGGTGAGGAAGCATGTGAATATAGGTAGGTACCTATACCTATACCTAGGTTAGGGGGTTATGTACATTATGAGGCACTCAATTGGGGGCGGCATGGATTCATTTGGGTTGGTACAAGGATGGGGTACCTATAGGTTTAACGGTGGTAGAGAATTGTTAGCGTTTTGGTGGTGTAATAGTGGTAATTACTATCAACTACTAACAATTAAGACAAATAGGAGAAATAAGAGAAATAAGCCTTATTGGGTGGGTCTAAGTACCGTCCAATCAGGAGCTAGAGTCACCTTCAGGGTCGGTGTTTGCCTACAAGTTGCAACATCTTTTTTTTCTCCAAAATGAGTTTGTTTGTTTTCCTTTTAAGCTTTTCTAGTTCATCTCGTCGCTCGCTGTTTGTCCTCGTGTAGCGTGTTTTTGGTTGCACGGGTTGAGTCTGTTATTGATACCCCATACCCGTGAGCTTCTCATCCCGAGTACGAGACTAAGACTAACAAGGATTTAACCTAGGCTACTACTATATATTGAATGCTAGGATTGAGTTGGCGCTGAGAATAAATCAAATGGCGAACGAGCCAAGGTCCTACCTCTGTGGTTTATTCCGTACCGGATCAAGGCCCGCCCCGAGGTCGACTGGAGACAGTGGACTACGAGGAGTCGAATTCTCCCCGAGGTCTTCCATTGCAAGTTCAGTAGCTCCCGCTGCTATCGCATCCCTCGATAACCCAGAATTGGCTGGATACTACTCGCCTCCAGGGCCTCGGGCGATACCGCCACCAAACGCGGCCCAGGAATTAAGGGGCTACTATGCCCCTGAGCCCGCTCCCGCTCCCGCTGTGCAACCAAGAGCTCATCCTACAAAAGTGGCATACTCGTGAATTTATAGGCGTTTCTCTATCTCGCAGACATACAATCATACCCTTACTCACCAGCCCCTTACACTTTCCTGTTGAAGGAAACAATACCAGAGAATTACATATATCAATAGGACAAGAAACTGACTTGTTGGTTTACTCGGCGTTACATATTATATCATAAGGAGGCTTTCTAAGGGATCTTTCGTCTCATTTATAACCACCGACAGCTTCTCGAAATGAACTTTTTGGTAGCAAGTGACTTTGATTTCCTTACCTTGGGTACTCTACACGGTCCAAGCTACGCAGCTAAGGGAATCATATGTTTCAATTGTGGTTAACTTAACCCCATCTTCATAGATCAGAGGAAGCCAGTCGTCCCGAAATTACATTCGTCTCAATTATTATGCCACCTCGATTCCTTAAAGTTAGTGTTTGAATATTATATCCTAGACGCCTAATGTGCTATTTACTCAGGCGCTTTTTTATATCTACTATTATAAGCGACAGCTTTACAATCGCTCCAAAGTATTCCCAATGCGGAGTGGGGATAGAACATTCAGGGGTACTATTATTGAATAGCGCATTATATCTCTGGCTTAGCTGTATCACGGGTCATTAGGTATCTCAATTTTATCATTTAGAAAGGTAGGTAGGTAGGTACCTATCTATATCATATTACCGTGTCGGCATGATGAATCTCACAGATGCGAATGAGAAATCCGCACAAGACTCTAACAACACAGTAGATAATGGTGGTGCCGACGAGCCCAATACTGACGACTTCATTTCTATTCCTCTTAATCCAGGACATAGCGATACTGTAGCAGCTGAAAACGAATCAAACCAACCAGCCGAAAACAGAACCATTCTTACTTCCCCTAACATAGAGTTCAACGCCCCTGCACCCCCCGAATCAGAAGAACCGGAGGATAGTGCTCAGGCAGCTAGGGAATCGGATGAAAATAATTTGCCTAGTCCGCCGGCCAGCGATTCTTCATACGGCACACTAGTGGGTAGCGAGGACTCGTATCGATCGTCTGTCGACGCATCTATTTCAATCCCTCCACATTTTGCGTCGATTTCTGCTAGAGCGGAGGTCAATTCACTCGGATGTGCGCTCATATCTGCGCAATTTTCTTCTAACACCTCAGGTTCCACTGACACGTCTTCTGAGTCAGTCTTTTATTCTCAACTCGAGACCCTTCACAGTATGAACCACTTTTCCGCGTCCGCAAACGCTACGACAAGAACAGGTTCAGTTAGATTTTCAACCTTTGCAGTTGTCCAGCATCCCGACGGTACTACGTCCCAACAGCCTACAAATCTTCCTCCGTCTTCCCCCCCTCAACCCCCGATGTCAGACCCGCCCCAACCGGAACCTGATCCCGCAGTCGCTGCTGCTGCTGCTGCTGCTGCTGCACCACCTCCTGGTGGGCCACCCCCGAATCCTCCTGTGATATCAGCTGCAGCTGCATCGCCAGACCCCAACCAGAATGCCGCCTTTCCCCCTTTTATTCCTCTCTTTTCAGCTTCCACGCAGCCCGCAGCTACTGTGTATCCCCCGTTTAATCCTCCTGGCATGTCGAACATCGTCCCTCCGATCGGACCCGGCGCTGGTCCTGCCATACCGAATTTCGGGGGCTCGCCTGTCATTATTCTCAGCGGGTGAGTGTTTCCTTACAAGGCGAAACCCGGCTACACAAAACAAGAAGCAGACCTGACTAACTCAAGCACAGCACTCCTGCTCCTGCTCCTGCCTCTACCCAGGCTGCCCCCTTTAGTAATATGAATGTCAACTCCCAGCAACAGCAACAGCAACAGTATCAGCAACAACAGCCTTACCTCTGGGTCAACCCACCTATGGTAGCACCCTCAGTGCCTGCTCCACAGCCTGGTACTCAAGGTTCATGGTGTAAGTTCCTATAAACACAAAATCCCGTCTCTGAGCGCGTCTCCTAGTAGACATTTATATACCAATACGTGAGCCAAGCTGACATCAATTCAGGCTACCCCAGTCAATCGCCCTTCTGGGCCGGCGCATTGGCCGATCAGACAAACCTTCCCCCGCAGTTTTACACGGCGGAGCAAGCGTACGTCGCGGAACCTGCCTACATTGTGGGTGCGGCGCCGCAGCCGCCGCCGCCGCCGCCGCCGCCTCCGCCTCCGAGCCCGCAAGTACAGTACTATGTTAATGGCACGACGGGGCCGTTTGTATATTACATGCAGTAGATACGGCGACGTTTGATACTATAATCACGGCGCTGGTGGAGTATTAAATAAGAGAAAGAAAGGCGAAGACATACCAGGAGCGAGAAATAACTGCTACGGTGGGAACGAAAGCGGCATGCGATGTTTTATTTTGCACGAGAGTAGGTTGAACACATGATAAGTAAACGCCTATTTTCCTTTCTATTCCCCCCTTTTTTTAAAAAAAAAAAGGGCTAGGGATAGAAAGCTATATTTCGTTGCATTTGATAATTTCAGAGTAAACAGCACTATGCAAATCGACCAAACCACTGTCACAAGGGCGATATTAGCTGCTTTATGGTGTAAATGAGTTTTATCATTCTGAGTCGACCTTAGTAGGTACCTAGATAGGGGTATATAGGGGCTTAGATATGTAGGGGTAACACATACAGTGTTTTATCATAAATAACACTGTAGTAAGATGCTCAACTACCAATCCTTTAAACCCTCAGTTCCGCGGCTGGAACACTCTTCCACGATAAGTACGTCGGCAAGACAGGTGGCGGATTCATCCCCACTAGGTTACACGATATCTCATCGTCCTTGCGGTAGACGTAGCAAGAGGTGTCGTAGAATCTGCTCCCCGAGCCCGTGAAGATAATTCTGTGATATATTTCAGCGATCAGACGAGCTTTCAGCTTTGGAAGAAACGAGAGGAAGGGTAGGGGGGAGACAGAAACCTACGGATTATCAGGGTCCTTGTCGTCGCAGAACCACGTATGATTAATCGCAATGTACCCAGTCGCAAGATCCAACTGCCACCTGCGCGCCCACGCATCAGACCACTGGTCCCCCTTAACATAATCCTTGCACTCGTACCAGCGGGCAGGGTCGCTCGTAGGCAGATACGGCGTCGTCTCCAAGCCCTCGTACTCGACGGACTGGAACCCGTCGATCGCTATGAACTGGATGTCGAACCGCACCTTGGTCTTCAACGTGTCCCCGAACGTAGGCGCTGCGTACAGCGAGTCCGAGGAAAACCCCATCTGCCATTGCGTCGAGAGCGCAGAGGCTATGGTGCAGCTGTAGCCCGCGGGGGGGAGCTCGAAGAAGGCGTTTGGGGGCAGGGCGGTGCGCTCGGTTACGGTGCCGGGGACGGTTAGGGGGAGCGCGGTTTGGTGGCAGGTCTTTATGGACGTGTTGGTCGCGGTGCTGTTGCTCCACGAGCACTCCAGGCTCGTGCCCACGTCGCCGACTGCGCGGAACTTGGCGGGGGGGTTGTCGTCGTGGCCGTTGCATTGCCATCGCTGGTCTATGGAGAAGACGCCGGTCAGGGGGTTCAGCTTGATGGCGGAGATGATGCGGTGGTCGTCGAAGGGCGAGCGTGCTAGGCTGCACCCCCACCAGCGCTCGTGGCCGTAGCGCCCGTCGCGGTTGAGCTCTTCGCCGTCGCCGGTGCATGTTAGGTTGAAGCCTGTCGAGGGGTTGTGGAAAGCCGCTGTTAGGTCCCCGGCGTTGTACCCGTTGCGCCATCTCTCGTTCCATACCCAGGAGGTTACTATCCAAGCAGGCGTCTCGGAGGTCTCGAGGCAGCCGGGGTGGTTTACACCTTCGGGGGCGACGTTTGGGCTTAGTTCGATCGGCTCGGTTAGTGACCCTTTGATGTAAGTTGATTTGTTAGAATCGATGTCGACGGGTGCAGTCCCAATAGCCCGGAACGTAACGCTAGAGTAGATAGGTAGGTAGTTAGCTCGAGGACTTTCGCTGAGATTGACTGACCGTACTCTTTTGGATACTTGTCTCCTCCGTTGCAAACCCATGTTTGGTTAACCGAGAGCTCACTCGTCTCTTCAGTGAACTTTACTTCCGTTGAATTACTATCACAGACGGACCACTCTCTCCCTTTAGTAGTGCACGCTGCCAACTGGTTATTGGCATGATTGCTCAAGGTGAAACTCAATGTCGTCCCGTCATCTCCTTTTTCTTGAGTAACGTTTTGCACGTCCCAGTTGGGATAACTGAACGACGTGCCAATGCAGGGAGTGGGATTCCACGGTGTGCCTAGGGCTTCCTTCCCAGAAGGTGGAATTATATCCATATTGTCAGAGTTCCAGACCGGGGTTACGTAGTTCCCGTCAAATGACGATATCTTTTCGTCCGCTATTGTACACCTTGTCTGTGTAGGATCGTCAACGCAATCCAAAAGCCCAGTAAGATCGGCCCTTGCCGATGAGAAATAAGGGAGACTGCCAAATAGATTAGTTTCTCGTCATATTGAACCCACCCAAGGGGGTATGGTATGGGGCTTACGGATGCGTCTTGTTTTCAACTTCACATAACCACATTTGGTTAATCTCGACCTTGCTAGCCGCAGCCGTATACTTGAATATAGTCTTTGGATCCGCCGCGCCCTGGTCCCCGGCACAGTTATTCCACATCGGCTTATTTGGATCCTGCAGATAGGGGGTCGTACAAGAAGTCGTCTCGTTATTTGCAACGTCGTGTAAGACGAAGTGTGCCATGCTCCTGTCGCCCGCTTCTATGCTCGTTTTATTAAATTGGAAAGCGGAAATCTTGTAATTGGGTTTCTTGAAACCCCCTTTACATGGGCTTGCGATTGCATGTGTGCCGTTTTTACTCTGCCAGGTGCTCCTCGCTCGGTTCAGATTTGTAAATGCTCGAAGCTGTACATTTGAAAGCCCGTTCAGTTTTGCTCCTCCTCTAAGGTATATTTAGTAAATCTGAACTGATTTGTATTTGTTCGAGAAGTTTGCGTACGATTTGATATCAAAACTCCCATGGATACCGCACACTGGTAGGACCAATTGCACAGCAATCAGGCCGGCGAGAAGTAGAAAATGCATGATTATCTCTCCTGGATAGCTTATGGCTAACCTTACATCTTTAGGGCAGGTTTGATAGAATATTCACCTACTAGGTCCGCTATATTATTTTATAACTGACATGGCGAAAGAAGCCGGACCCTGGCAAGAATATATAGTACACAGGTAGATAGTAATGTCATCTATACCGAGGGGCTATTAGTTATTTGCATTGATACTACCGTAATATATAGCCGACATGCGAGAAGGTAGCATCCCAGGAAACTAATACGGGGGATGGATAAATCAAGCCAGGATCAGCAGGCTGAATAGTGAGCGATCTGATTGAAACCTGTGTTCTAGATGCTGAGATATTAATTAGCCAACCTTGGAGAAAAGAAAGACTTGTCCTATAATTAGTTAGATTAAGATTTCTGTCTAAGTTGCTTGAGAAGATGTTACCAAGCCGTATGACGTATAGTTTAAACTTCCACGCAGTCGGGGCGAACCCATTTTCATAGAGGTATATAATTACAACAAAATAAATGGATTGATGTTAGAAATGTTGCTGTTGACTATAAGGACCGCACACATTTAAAGATTGTTAAATTGCTTGGTTGATAATTAATAGGTAGGTAGATATTTTCGGTAACGTTGATGAATGACTTTCTAACATATACTAAGTAGCCTATTAAGTCTTCCGATATCAGAATTTGAATACTCGATACAATGACTATACCATCCCGATTATACCTACACGCAACTTACCTACATAGGTACCTTAAGTAAATATGCCTTGTGTACCTAGGTACTGCCCAATATATGGTCGTTGCCCCGCAGGCGGATTCGGAGCTGCCTCGTCGAACATTCCATCATCACCTCGAAACAGTCACCAAGCAGTTGCTGTGCTGTCAGGCAATCGCTAACAACTCTTCGACCGAGTTAAACTTCTTTTAAAATCTTAATTAGTTCCCTCCCTAGTCCCCTTTTCAAACCAGCCTCTTCGTTCTCTCTACACCCTGTCTACATCCTGAACACACCTAGGTAGCTTCAGCCATGACTGACACTAAACCCACAATCTTGGTGTTCTGCCGCGGAGAAATAGAAGGCGGCCTTAAGAAGATCAAGGAGAAGGCTAGCGTCTACCAAGCCTCCTACTTAAAGCGCAATGCCCCGGTGAAGCTTCTAAGCGAGCATCTATCGGCACAGGCAATCTGGATCGTTGACCCTGATATTGCAACCCCAAAGTATAAAGATCTGTCCAGAAAAGTCGTTAACTATGCCCGAAACGGAGGCATCGTTATCCTGGGTGGTTTCTTCTCGACACTCGTTACGCCTCCCGACTTCGATAAGTGGATGAAAGACGTGTGGGACCTGCCTTGGCGATATGGCCAGTACGAGACAACTACAGTGGTCTTCCAGAGCTCTGCCGTTGGCCCTCGTAAGTTTTGGCAGGACGGTCTGGTGGCTGCGTATACTCAGAAAGGAGTTTTCCTCGAAAATGTATCTCCTGCTGATTCGTGGTATGCTTCTCCCCCGGGGTCGACAAGCGAGTCTCGTGTTTTCGGACCTGTTCCCATCCAGGCCCAAACATCTATCGCGTTCGGCAGGGTTGGAGGGGGTTGGTTGGGATGGACAGGCGATATCCGTAACACAGAGGAGACTGCTGCCGCTGTGCAAGCAATGATGGGACTGAATGTAAGAGAGGAAGACCATCTATATCCGTCTGGACTTGTATATCAAATGGGTTTGGGAGGATAGGCTAATGAACTGGTTTAAGCCAAACATATGATTAACAGAAGCCATCCTTTGGGATTTTATTATTGTGTGTCATAAAGTTATCGTCGTTACGTTTGCTACACGATGTACTACCGAATAGCCGCTGTAGTGGTACAGAGGTAATTGATGGTTCAAGCTTCATGGGAGTCCCTAATTGAAATCCCAATTTTACCTTTGGTGCTCCAGGTGCTTGAATCTGACATTTGGCCAATCAAATATTTACACAAGCGAAATGAATAAGTGGTTCATGTCCCGTCATTACCTTAGGTACATCATGGAAGCAGCGAGGAAGTAGGTACCTCATGTAACCTAGGTAACTACCTACTTAATATACTCGCTACTTCCGTCAGGTAGTTGTGCTACCTACCTCATGTGAGACCTACATATAAGCAGGTGCCAATGTTGGGACCTAGAGCCACTGTAATATTTATTATATCAAACTAACCTTAGTCCAGACTCCATAGAATCAATTCCAATTCAAAAAGAAACAAGAATGCCATAATCTTGATACGTCTTCTTTTCTTCTTCTTTGACCCAGCCGTATCAATGGTTGCTAGCATACACGCCTGCATTGCAGATCTCGTGCTATGATGGAGAATTCGCAGGTAAACTGCTAAAAAGTTTGTTTCTCAATAACCCAAAACAACACACCAAGAAGGAAAATATTGTAGGAATAGAAAAGAACATTGAAAGGCTATGGTATCGAGTTACCCTGCCGCACGACTCGCGGCTACAGGTCCACGATCTCATAGAAACGCCAACGTGCAGCTAGGTGAGGGCACGCAATCGCATCTTCCTGAAGCCGCTTCACATCCTAGGGATAGCCTACCAACTTGGAAATGGAGGACGTTGCTTGTGGCAAATGGCTTCCTAACCGTAATGCACGGTAAGTACCCGTTCCATTACTGTCCACTCTGCCTCTATCACCAACTACTTACCTCTAGGCCACTAGGATACGACGTCAGCAATGTTGCCAATATACAGGCGCCTATTTACAAAGCTTTCGGACATATCGAACTACTGTCTTGGGTCGCACTCAGCTATTCGGTTTGTAATATTGCCTTGATCCCCCTGGGTCGTAAACTTTTTAAGTTCGGAGACTTCAAGACGCTGTGTCTCGCATCCATGATGTTCATCATTGGAGGCTCCGCCCTCTCCGGTGCTGCTCCTAATATTGAGTGTATCATCGCTGGACGTGCTGTAATGGCCCTAGGCTCAAGCATCATCTATCAGGGGTATAAGTTTAACCCCTTGTTAGGTTTTAGTGGTAACTTCCTAACGACTGTCATAGGATCCTTAGTTTTAATATCATCTTCACTTACCCTCACGAGCTTGGCCTTGTACAGAGCTCTATCGGTGCTTGTTTTGCTCTGGGTCTGGTCCTGGGTCCGGTTATCGGTTCGTCTCATTCTAGTTCTTAAAACCTCATAGTTCTTCTACCTTTCAGCACGCGATAACTGACACGTATTTTAGGGGGCGCCTTTGCCAACAACAACCATACTACATGGCGATGGGTAATTATGTTCCCTATGCTCTACAACTAAATGGAAAGGACTAACACCATCAGGCCTTTTATTTAGTGATACCACTCTGTGTCATTAGTTTGGTACTTCAAGCTCTCTTCTACCCTCGTTATAGTATGCCGACTACTAGAACAACATGGACGCACATCAAGGAGGTCGACTGGATAGGCAGTCTACTACATATAGGAACCTGTCTTCTATTTGCAATTAGCTATACATCCATCGGGTCGACAGCAACCTGGGGCATTAACTCCGGCATCGCCACATGGACCCTTTTCACCTTCTTTGTGGTCATATATGTCCTACAGCAGGCATACAATCTCGGTACAACACCCGAAAACCGCTTATTATCCCCTAGCTCGCTCCTCCATAACCGGACTATCCTCCTCACTTGGATCTGCACGTTTTGTACCGCCGCGTCATACGGCGTTACGTTATATTATGTGCCCATATACTTTGCCTTCGGGCACGGGTTAGATCCGCTTGCGGCGGCAACCCGACTACTGCCCTTTATTGGTGTCTTCATATTCATTATTATGCTATGCGGCCGTCTACTTCCCACTCTCCAATTCTATAAAGCTTTCTTCGTCGTCGGATCATTTCTCCTTCTCCTGGGCGGGGGTCTATTCCAGATGCTAAGCACCGATATGTCCGAGTCAGCAGTCATGGGCTTGGAAAGCGTTGTCGCCGCTGGGCTCGGCATCATCTGGCAGTTAGGGGTACCAGTATGCACAACCTTCCTATCCAGCACCGAAGATCGCCTAGATCTTGCTCTACTAAGCAACATGGCGCAGTTAGGCGGCATTGCAGCCTCACTTTCTATCGCTGGGATGGTCTATCAGAGTATGGGTTTCCAATCACTGAAAGATTCTGTCGGAGGCATGGGGTTCTCCGATGAGAGTATCCGCGAGCTACTCTCAGGCGTTGATTCGCCAATCCTAAAGGATGCTGATCCTAAGGTGCTACGATTGGCCGTAAAAGCCATTGTCGACGCCATTAGGGCATGCTTCATCATTCTTCTTGCTGCCGGTTGTATGTCATTCCTTGCGGCCTGGAGCATGAGCTGGGAAGCTGTAGAGTTCAACGAGCCCACTAGGCAACGACATATATGGCAATCGGGGAATATCCAGCTTCGCCACCAAAGATCTGATGGTGAATTTCTACTGGATGATCTGAACACTCGAGGAGGGACTGTAGGTGGTGCGTTGAGTTCGCCCGCCGCAACACATATTTGTGATAAGAGATAAGTAACAACCCATCCCCAAGTTAAACTTCGATGATGCTATACACTAAGGTCTATGCGCGAAGAAACGAGAGTGCTTACGGGGTATTATGTCTACTTCGAGACGTAGCATCTACCTATTGGAGAAGCTTTATAATTAGAAAAAATTAAGCATTGAATGATAGATAACTTAGAACTGTAGTTCTGCCCCTATCCAGATCCTTTTACTATACGTACACAGTTTATGATATTTTCTCATTAGACACGCCCCATACGCCAAGCCTCCAAGTTAATTACCCCATAGAGTTTACATGGCCTATGGCTTCATTCCATAATATACGGTTATCTTTAGATGACCGAATCACAATTATTACCTCCTAATCAATACGTCGTAAGATTTATCCGATCTATTCTATCGGAATCGCGGCACCATCCACCCAGCTAGAAGATGTAAGTCGCTTTTCGCGAATTAGGCCTTTATATTGGTAATAACAACGCCTCATATCAGTCTGATCCCCCAGGTTTATCTGCGAAGGCTGATCGCCGACCTGCTCGGTCAAACAGGCGATATCCGTACCGGCGTCTGCGTCGCCCACCTCTTGGGGGCCATGCCATTGATTGTCGTCTCCCTGCCAGACCGATTGGATTTTATTGCTTGCGTCTTGGTACAGGATCCACGTGTTCGTCGTGTTGCTATTCAACCGCCCGATTGCGAGTGCCGCGATAGACGTTCCTGAGGGAATCGTGACGCCTGGCGTCCCTACATGGTCGTTAATACATAAAAAGGCAGCTAACATCGGGGTTAGAGATGCTGAAAGGGTCCTACGTACCAAAGTACCAAGCTACGCCCGTATCGAACCCGCCGAATGGGAATAGAGAGAGACGGCCCTTTGGATCGCGGTATGCAAGGCCTGCTGTATACGGGGTTTGAAAGCTATTCATCATGGGCACTACAGCGATACCAGAGTTGGCATCGCCCAGCGGAATATCATCCGGGTGGTCCCAGCCTTGCAAAGTGTCGTTGAACCAGCCCCTGCCCCCATGTCCGTCGTAAACCAGGCGATGGAATGAAGTGTTCGTGTTCTGATAAACGACGTACGGCCAATAGGCGGTCATCTTAGAACCACTCGGCACAGTGAAAGGCGTCCGGTCCGAACTGATGCTATCAATCTTGGGCACCGTCTCGTCTTCGAAGAAGTTGATCCCCTGGAACGTCGATGATGGATCTAAGTAAAAGAACTCAAACTGCGGGAACTGCAGATAGAGCGTCCCGGCAATAGGCGTCCCGGGCTTCGCATCTACGTCATCGAAGACTAGCGGAGTTGACCATTGACTGCTGCTGCTGCTGTACCGCGATGTGCGGATTTTGTTATCGCCTCCTTGCCAGAATAGCCGCGAGGTGAAGCCGTTGCCTTGTATGCGTCGGCCTGTCACTGTAAGCCTCGTCTTGGGCCGTATTGCTGTTGTGTTTACGCTTTGGCTAGTGCTACTGCTAGGTGTGGATGTCGGGTTTGGCGAAGATGGGCTTGAAGATGCTGGTTCTGAGGACACGTCTGATCCATCGCTTGCAGTTGCTCTGGTTCCCAAAACACCGCCGACTACCGCACCCACGATCACTGCGAGAGCAATTAAACCTCCGATTAAAAAGTATAGCTTCTTCCGTTCACCATTTTCCCCCTGGACTGGCGGCTGCGGTGGTATTTCCCTCGAACCATACGCTTCATAGACTTGGGGCTGACTGTACGGACCGGTATCGCTCTTGAAAGGTATAAGTCCCGGATCGGATACGAGAGCGGGATATGTCCCCCTCGGTGGATATATGACTTCCGGGTCAGTGGGATAGACGATTTCGAGCCCGGGCTGCGAGACCCTATGGTCTAGAGGCTCGTTCATGACCCGCCCTCTTTATCCTTTTGGAATTGATATGCGGCAGCCTCAAAATTTGTGCCACTTCGCGATTGTTATCGGACAGAACAAGAAGATATCGACAGTCGTCCCAGCATTATGACATAATACGAATAAACAAGGTCTAGCAAACGAAAATGAAGGTGAGAGGAGCAGTTGTACGACCTGATGTACCCTGTATACACCTAGCAAGCTGGCGAAGAGAATAGATGTACAGCCCAATTAAGGATGATACAGGGGGATTAAGGGACATCGACCGCCAATGCAGGACTACCAAGGGTCTGCCAATGATGGCATCCGTACAGGGCTCAATCTTGCCCAATAAGGAAGTAGGGGTGCGGCGCAGCAAGTCTCTCCAACCAACACCACAGTCAAGACTCGACGCCAAGTGAAGAATCCGGCTTTAGACGAATCGTCTGCGATGATTCGGCTCCACCTCGACAGATCGCGCTTATATTCGATGTGTCCGTGTCTAGAACTCCTTGATTAGGTAGGTTTAGAATCTGGCACAGCAATACATATTTTCCCGCAGGGATTATATATCGGTCGACCGGCTAATCAGGCAGGAATAGCCAAGATTAGCTGAAGCATATATTTGGTAAGCAATGTTTCATATATATAGCAGAGCCTCTTAGCCCAAGAGTCTTAAGTCTACCTAATTCCTAACTCCATTTAGCTTAACAACTAGTTATGGATAGTAAGATGAGAAAAATAGGAAATGTAACGTGTTCTGCGTCTTTAGACTAGAGTCTGTATGGAGACTTGGCAAATCTACCTAGCCTAGGTAAGTAACCAGGTCATCATAACACTACGGCTGTTGGAGCGAAGCTATAAACCTAGATGTATGACTACTATTGACCCGGGAGTTAATACAATCAATAGAAATGTAAGTATGACTTAGGTAAATTTAACCCCCCTAGGCTACCCAGTATACATATGTATATCTGTATATGTTCTTGGATAAATAGTATTCAATACCTATAGCTATGTGTAGGTACCTAAGGTATTCTGTTCTTCAAATTCCATCTCGGTAAACAGATACCTAACCTAGGTACTTAAGCCCAAGTAGGTATCTTAGCAGGGGTCTACGATCAAATACGGTAATTAAATGCGAGATGACTATACCCCAAAGAAAAAAAAGTTTTATCATATCCATCATTACCTGTCTATAGATGACGATGGATGATTAAACATCTTGTTCGTCGTAAATCACCAGTAAGAAAACCGATACAAATCACCACTAGAAGATACAATGCAAGACATATATATGCCCGGAAGCACCTTACAGCCCGACAGTGAACCAAATCATGCATATCAAACCATTCAATTGCAAAGCATTAGTTAGTTAACTTAAAGATCTATAGCATGTACTTCATAAAATAAAATAAAAACAGCAAAAGGGGTATCCGTAGTCTTGATTCGCGGAATTCCAACGAACATCATCGTCATCATACATGCATATATAGCAGAACTCCTCAACGTCAACATCAACCCGTAAGCGCGAATGGTATCATCAGTCGTCAAAGCCAAGGCCTCTTGCCTACCTATTTATAAACACCTCCAAGGACGCCGGACCGTAAGAAAGTTAGTTAGGCGGGCAGGCATAATACTTGGTCAACCCGCATCGTAGCTCCCGAACTCCAGTTTTTTTTTTTTTTGCATAAAGATCAGTTGGGCTTTCATCTACCCCTGTAGTCCGGTTTTCTCGCCATGTTTACCACCGGCGGGGGCCCATCTTCATCGGGGTATGGCGGTAGAGGGCTCTCAGTTCTGGTAGGACGTCGGCTGCCTGGGACCTGCTTTTCGGGCAGCGGAGTCTTGGGAGGTAGAGGTGGCGGTTCGATGCGGTGCGGCTGGAATGGCTTTATCATGGGTTGCGCAATAGTATCCCTCTGTCTTCGTGGGTACTCGTCAGCTCCCATGATCGCTATTTTATCACTTCCGGCAGCATTCCGGTATTGTGCTGGCGTGGGAGCTGTCACCACGAGACGGTCCGGCTCGTCGTCCGGAGGAGGTCTGACCGCCAATAATGAGGCAGGAGGGGACGGCACCTTATGCGGGCGGCTAGCTGTTGGGGGTGGAGATGAATGACTAGTTGCAGGCCGGAAGCGATCATCGGAACTGCGAGGCGATGGCGGGTTGGCAGGACCGAGTGAAAGGTGGTCAACGTTGTCTATGCCCGACTCGTATGATTGCCGGCTCGACGGACTATTCCGGGCCGGGAATGATGTAGGGTAATCTCCTGGAAGCTCAACTGCTAATGGTGCGCTTATTGATCCCATAGTCGGTTGAGACACGATGTCAGGTATGCGACCGAGCCTCTCGTACCTCTGCTTTGCTTTGTGAATCTTCGCTAATTTTGTCGAGGACTCCTGCACCATTCTCTGCTCGGCATCTCTAGACAGATACCTCTTCGTGCCCGTGCTGATATCACCCAATCGATCCCACTCGTTCATAGCGAACTCTCCAACGCCGACTTCGACATTAAATCGGTAGTAATTCTCAATATTGACGCCCCTTTTTATCAATAATTCATTCTTCATGCGCTCGTGGATCTTTTCGCAGCCTTCTACCTTAGAAATCAACTTCCTCCTAGCTTCTCCCCATTCGCCCATAAAGCCTTCATACCATAGGTGCTGATTTTGCTCGGTACCCTTTGGCCGCTTCCCGGTTCCTATGCTAATGAAGACGCCCACATCACGTCCCGGCCATTCATTAACAGTAGCCTCATCGAGGGCAACAGGAGATGGGTTAAAGGTCCCAGAACCGTCGTCATGGAATACCGTTTGCCCGATTTTGACCGGCTTGAATGCCAACCCAATCGCGCATGTTGCTCGACCAGCCTCCCAGATTGTGCAGTCGTATTCTGGGGCAGGCTCTTTTCTCGAGTCATACGAACGGAGGAGCGCAGGAGCACCGCCCCTGGCTGTTCCTTTATACATGGCTGTTACAGCACTGCAAAAAGATTAGTTATTGTATTGTCAAGTTAAAAAGAAATGATACCCACGTCTTTGTCCTATTTTCTCTCGTGTCATATAATTGTGCGTTGGGGTTCCCTTGTCCACCACGGAATGTTGATTTGGCCTGGCTCGCTGGGCTGCGTCCACTGAAACTGACGACGCTCGCGTTGCTTTGGTGCCGTCGCGGGAAACCACTCGAGGCAGCGCTTGTCCGCGACACGGCAGATATCGGACTAACAATATCTGCTCCAAAGTCGTTTCCCTCATCATCAGACCAAGTGTGTTCCCTTACGGCTTCCTTGATCGCGCGCTCAAGCATAGATGCCTTGAATAATGTTGAGCGATATGGTATACCAGCAAAAGTCTTATCGCTCTCGAAAACCATCCTGGTCATCCGGACGTATAGTTCTTTGCACTGCTCTAGATTTAATCGGAGTCGCCCTAACATTAAGGCGATTAGACCACCGGTGCCGGTTCCAACTATTAAATCGAAATGATCGCATGGCTTCGGGATTTGATCGCGTTTTGGTGCCTTTCCTTCGATTTCGACGTAAGTTCGAAGCATTATTTCTTGTATGATAATAAACATAGAGTAGCCGCGAACTCCTCCGCCATCTGCAACGGCGCAAAGCACCCAAGTTAGTCTTCGTTTATGCCCGACATATAACGTATCAAGGTGGCGGGGTAAACCACTTACCCAAGCTAAGTATCCTCAACGGAGGACCTTTGGTGGTGTCTTTCCTCTTTAGATGTCCCTCCGACTCCATCTTTGTCGCGATAAGGTAGATAACTCGGTCTCTAGATAGGTTGACGAAATATGTGTAAGAGTAGCAAGATTGCAAGTTTGACAGAAAAAATATGTTGAGACCGCCGCCCCGCTAAGTTTGCTACCCTCGTCTGGTGACGACGTCAGTCTACAAGGTAAATGAACTGAATGTGACTGGGGGACGCCACAACAAAATGGTCCGGGAAGAGTGGTCAGAATCTTGTCGCGAAAGTACGTATTAATCGTCGCGTAGAAGTGATGGGGAGTGCGATAGCGTAAGAATACCAAATTTTTCTTTATAGCCGATGCTCGGTCAAATCGTATTAGAATAAGATGGCTGAACAAGCGCTTACGATGTTGACAATGTCGTTGAGGAGTGAATTGTTATTGATGGCTTAGATTCAAAGTTCTATCGAAGGCGCAAAACCTTCTTTGTCCCGTGTGGCTGAGCATTCAACTCATGGAAGTCACTGTAAGGATTAGGTGCATTAGGTACACAAAAGACGTCACATGTACTTCGTTTAGCACAGCCAAGCCCGTAATATCTGGATATTGCTCAGAAGCGATCAGAGGTACCCACTACAAGTACCCAGTGTACCAAAGATCATCGGAAGATACGGCATTGTACCTGAGTTTATGATTACATACCTAGGTACATAGGTACCTACGTTAGGAGTCTAAACCGAAGTTATAAGCCACGTACAGCTGCAAAAATTCTTTGCATTTTCTGTATCTTGTCACCACCTGTGATTGCAAGTCAGTTACGATTGACAGAAGTTGTGAAAAATGAGGTACTTATCCGTAAGTAAACAAAGATGCTCGTCACTACCTAACCTGTGTATGAATACCTATCTTGGATACTTGGAAGTATCCATCCGGATCTATGCATGTATGGCGGCAAAAGGTGTATGACGTCCAATTCTTCAGCTGTTTAATTCTCGGCTCCCTCTTATTCAGAAACCAAATCAGCGAGTTCATTGGCTGGCATCTCCTATTAGCCTACATGAATACATACGAAATACCCAAGATTCGAACATTGTGGCTCAGTCATAATAGCGTATTTTCATTGGTAGGAATGAGCGAACTGAGGGGATACCATTGCCACCGTGACTCTAGGTTGCATTTATTCATCAGTTTTACAAATCTGGGAACTCAAGAGCTCCACTGACATGAAATCCCAAAATGCTTTCTAGAAGACTTCCATGCAGGATAATTTGATTATCCGCACCATGGGCGAGATGAAGACCTCATTATGACCTCGATCAAAAGTAGATCGCTAATGGTTTCGCTATGTAGTGATCATTTGAGGGTAATCATCTAGGTTACTATATATGCCATCCGAAAGGCACGTTCTATAAAGACGGCTTTGGCATAGAGGACTATGTATGTAGATTAGGACTTTGCAACGTCCTATTACCGGACCCGTTATGTTTGCGTCTTAGATATCTAGGTTAGATGTTGATCGTGGCTTTCGATCCCTTCTTCCCCCATAGGTAGGTATCTATGCTCAAATTGTTCTCGGGTGGCGTTAGGTTTGCGAAGCCCGTTTTGCCAATGCTATTTGACCGCCCATTATTTACGCGGTGAACCTGGTGGCTCTGGGAAAGGGATGGAATATATCTTTGACACCTACCTAGACATAGACATCTCATGATCACATTTTGGTCGATCATAGATGCCTGCTCCTCTATACGATTCTGCCCGTGAATATAAGCGTCAAGTTAAACTTCTGCTTTGCTCGTGAGGTATGCCATAGGTAGGATTAATTTCATGATGAACATGAGATGAGCAGATCCATGTTAACGGTAGACGCATGTACTCGACGTTACTCGGCATTGTTGTAAAATACTCGAGGCTGTAAATATGAGCTGTCGAAATGTTTAGCTCGACTTGGGCAACTTATAAAACGCTGAAAATGGCATAACGGCTTTCCGTAGTGTCGGGAAATACGAATTTAGTGGCATTTCAATAGTGATATGGCATAGGTAGTCTGTCGAAACTAAAAACCAACAAATACCGCCAGCTCTAGGCGGCAATGCGCATTGTATCACCTGTTCCCGAACTTATTAGTAGAAGTGTGACTTCTAAGAACAGGCAATATGTCGGTATTGTTAGTGGATTGTTAGTGGACAGGATTTTGATGTTCGGCCTGCACCGATTTGACAGAACGAAGGACCTAAAAGTCCGGAAGGATTCAATAAACCTTTTCTAGAAAGAACGACTGAGCAGCTTTCAAAGTCGTCTGATATTTCCAAGTTTTCCATCTTGAATCAAACGTGCACATGACTTGGATCCTGTAGTGCATTCTTCTTTTTTCCTTTCCATGTGTGAGGTAGCTATCTCGCATCTCGCATCAACAGAATACTGTAACCTAGAAACTACCTACCTATAGTGTTGGCATATTTCCTATAACTCCCCGACCTAGGTAACTAAGGAGGTAAGGACTAAGGAGGTAAGGTGGTTCTCATTTCTGGCTTGATATTAAGGCTAGTGCCTCATTAGCGACGCCGGACGAAACGTAGGGCTGCTACGTGGTTGTACAACGGTACCTTACCGCTCGTTAAAGCTGAAGGAAGCGCGCTAGCATCGAGGGGGAAGGTCGTGCTCTGATTCTGGCGTGAATAAAATCGGGAGGATTCAGGTTGTGCGACGTCACGTCGCAATCCGCGTCGTAGAAGAACGAATCCATATTCCTTCCCTTCACCTCCCACGTGGACAGTAGGTTTAGTTTTGCCTTGGTCATATTTTTGCGAGTACGGCTGAGTTATGAATAAGTTTGTGGCGATACTTTCTTTCAGCCGGCTATGAAAGCGGTTACATACGGACTTGACAGAGATATCATGTCAAGGAATGGTAATCTCGCACTTTGTAAATCTCTAATTGGTCTAGAAAGCTGCAAACGGCTTAGTTTCCGGCCGGGCTAATTAAGACAGGCTCGCGTGTCTTTACTCCTTTCCGGCTACGGATCGGCTCCGAACATGTTACATGCATTATACCCAATTCAATGTTAGCTAAAATGTCAATCGAGTACCTACCCAAGTAAACAAGATTTTTCTTAGCTTATGCTAGGTAGGTAAGAGATTAGCTGTCGGGACCCGTAGGCTAATATTTTATTGACAGACCGCTAATACATCGTGTAACTCGGTAAGTATTATCACGAACCGCTTAGGTGTATTACGGTGAGATAATTAAATTAGTTACGCAAAATCTGCTGAGTCACACTCGTGAAAAAAAGAATGGAAAAAATACGCATACGCGTAATAAAATCGTATCGGTGTACGGGAGACCCGAGACTTATTTGAAAAGGACGTAAAGCCGGGCTGGGCTCGTATGTAACGAGCCTGAAAACTGATGATTAATCTTCAGACTCATCGAGACAACGGATTGAAAACTTAGAAAAGCGGATTGAAAAGCTCGAATGGATTACCCCGAGCCTTTCCCCAGGGGGCTTGGGGAACAGCCAGGGTCCCTAGCTCTCCCCAAATTCTATTCGGCCCGTGGTGGAGACGCATAAACGGATTGGGAGGGAAGGGGCGTCACCATCAACTTTTCTTCATAGGACATTGACATCATTCCATAATCATGTGCGAGCGATGTACTGGAAGCCTAACAAATTTATCAAGCCTACATGTACCATAATGGTAATATCAGGTACCGTCTATTATCTAAGACACGTATTCCCCAATTTCGCAGCTTGCCGTCTTCAATCGTCGAAAAAGTGACTGAGACAAGAATTCGACAGCAAGATGAATGCCATTGATATACTCGAGACAACCAACAGACCAATTTTAGATTATTAGACTTTACCCCGGAATTCCAGATTTGGTTGCATCTAAAAAATGGGATTAAGCCCTCCCTTAAGCTTGACTTCTGCATACAGGTACATATGACATTATGTACCTAGAGAGCCTATTTTTTTTCCTGGGTTCGTTAATCATACGAACTGTTGATTATTTGCGTATAGAAATGATTATCCAAAATCCTAGGATGCTGACATGCTGTTGGTTCAATACCAAAAAGCTAAAAGCCTAAGACAGCTGTATGTACATAACGCCCATGCAACCCTCTTCCCCGACTGAACATTCCAGCAACCAATAAGCGCTGCCGTAGGAAAGTCCCTCTACCCGTAGATTAGTTTGTTACCCGCATATGGCACGACGGGGAGAGCTAGCACGCGTGTGACCTCCAGAATTTTGTGGGCAAGTCCCACTGCCCTGGGAAGACCACTGTCACCCCCATTCCCCATTCCCCATTTTGGCCCCCCCCAGTTGGGAACATACATTACGAGCCTGAGCATTGTTAATAGCATGTTAGGAAGTACCTTAGGTAAGTAGTTGTGGGAAAATTCTATCGAGATCCGAACAAGGATAGAATTGCTTGCTTGCTCCATGCTTTTTTTTTTCTGGTATGCCCTGATTCATCTTATCCCGTGACGATCTCGTAGCTTAGTTTGACAGGCCTTGACAGGCTTGATGGATCTGGGCCAATTGCCTCAAAACGTTAATTCACCGAAATGTGAGAGAGCAAAGCTTGGGTGGGCCTGTACAAATCCGTGGATCAATAAATCTGGGGATCCGCATGCCATGTAGAACCCGCCTATTCATCTGTAACGTCCCCCGGCCGGGGCGCCACAGGGCAATACCTACCTAGAGTAGGTCCAGTGACCAAACGTGCCTTTGTTGCCAGATCAAAGCAACTGGGGGTCTGGGGGTCCTGTGGTCGTAGCTTCCTGGCTTACCACCTTACCACCTGTTTGCAAACCTTAGGTATCTGTATGTATGCATGTACCAACTTTAAAAAACTTAGACCACCCAAATCCTAAGACCCCAGCAACAACCGTGGGCACTCTTTTTGCATATAATAATGGATCGTCCCTCTCTCATCTTTCAGACCTGTCTTTTTGACATTGCTCTTCTTGCACACTTCCACACCTAAACAACTTAGCAAGTTATATGTGTCGCTAATAGGCCACGCGGGGTCTTAAACAACCATGAAGAAGTTTGGCAATATTTATCTTATCGCGGCCACGTCCGTCATAGGTAAGCTCCACGCCTACACCATATGGCACTATATGCTGCCGTCGCCTTTCGTTGTTTGCAGCTTTGCTATT
This sequence comes from Daldinia grandis, assembly GCA_022432525.1. Taxonomy (NCBI): domain Eukaryota; kingdom Fungi; phylum Ascomycota; class Sordariomycetes; order Xylariales; family Hypoxylaceae; genus Daldinia; species Daldinia grandis. The sequence continues at coordinate 1,258,133 of JAJKLB010000010.1, forward strand.
GTGGGATACTAATAATCTGATTAGGTGGCGCGCTATTCGGTTTCGATATCTCGTCTATGAGTGCTATTATCTCAACTGCCCCCTACAAGTGCCAATTTAACCAGCAAGTTAGTCTACCTGAGCTAGGAATCCTGCCTGGTATAACGTTAAGCTAACAATTGCAGGGCAACAGACCTGGAACGAATGAATGCCAGGGCCCAGATGCTGTCGTACAGGGTGGCATCACCGCCGCCATGCCCGGAGGCTCCTGGCTTGGCGCTCTCATCTCCGGTGTTCTTACGGATATGTTCGGTCGAAAGACATCTATTCAGATCGGTGCTGTTATTTGGTATGTTCTCTGCAACGTAATCCACTTAAGTATGGATTTCTTCTAACAATCAACCTCGCAGGATAATCGGTTCTATCATTGTTTGCGCCGCCCAAAACATCCCGATGCTAATCGTCGGTCGTATCATCAACGGTCTCAGCGTGGGTATCTGTTCAGCTCAGGTCCCGGTTTACATCTCCGAGTTGTCGCCACCATCTAAACGGGGTCGGTTTATTGGAATGCAACAGTGGGCCATCACCTGGGGTATTGCGATCATGTTCTTCGTGTGCTATGGTTCCAGTTTCATCAACGGAGCCGCTGCTTTCCGTCTTCCATGGGGTCTGCAAATGGTTCCAGCCCTTCTACTCTTCTTCGGCTTAACAGTTCTCCCCGAATCACCTCGTTGGTTAGCGAAGCACGATCGTTGGGAGGAGGCCAAAGAAGTGCTTGTTCTAGTCCACGGCAAAGGGAACCCTGACTCCCAACTTGTCGCCAAGGAGATGGCAGAAATCAAGGAAGCGGTCGAGTTCGAGCGTCAGAATGCAGACGTGTCATACCTCGAGCTGTTCCGTCCCAAGATGATCAACCGAACTCACATTGGTCTCTTCACACAAATCTGGTCGCAACTTACTGGCATGAACGTCATGATGTACTACATTTCCTACATCTTCACAATGACGGGCTCGGGTGATGATGTACTACTGCCTAGCGGTATCCAGTTCATTATCAACGTCGTCATGACCGTTCCGGCTCTTATCTGGCTTGACAGATGGGGTCGTCGTCCGACCATGCTTATCGGTGCGTTCTTCATGTGCCTCTGGCTCTGCATCAACGCTGGCTTATTTGCCGTGTATTCGCACAAGCCTGCCCCTAACCAGTTCGATACCGCTGCTATCTCTATGGTGATTAGTGGAAGGCCTGCCAAGGCTGTGATCGCTAGCACCTACCTATTCGTCGCATCCTACGCGCCGACATGGGGTCCCTGTTCTTGGACCTACCCAGCTGAGCTTTACCCGCTCCGCGTGCGTGGCAAGGCTGTTGCTCTTGCTACGTCTGCTAACTGGGCCTTCAACTTTGCGCTCGCGTACTTCGTCCCCCCCGCGTTCGCTAACATCACCTGGCAGACCTATATTCTGTTTGCCGTGTTTTGTTTCTGCATGTTCTTCCACACGTTCTTCATGTTCCCCGAGACCTCCAACAAGACCCTTGAGGAGATTGCCGCTATTTTCGAGGACAGCGGCCCCGGCTCCGTCAAATATATTGGTGTCCCGGCTTGGAAGACCCTGAACGACCGATCCATTCTCCGCGTCGAACGCGACCTTGTCGACTCCGAAGAAAAGATCGGCATTGAACATACAACTTCGGCTAAGATTTAGAGTTGAAGAGGCGTTCTCTTGTAACGGTGCACCAATTACGTGGTTAAGGGAAAAGTGGACAGGGGCGTAGGATGTTCTAGGACATCGTAATGGAAAGCATGTTTTTGTGAAATGCGTGGTCAAGAAATGTTCAGAGGTGTGTTTGATAAGAAAGATTAGGACATAGGTTTGTTCCCTATAAGTTTTAAAACCCACGGGCTGATGAAGAGCTCGAGGCTATATACCCCAAAATGAATACACAAGACATTGATTAAATCACATGGTTCATATTTGCGACTAACTATATGCATTTTTATTGGAGGAGCTAAGTAACTTGGCGTATCGTTTACGGATTACTATTGAAAACTAATTGCCCAACTCTATTATTTTCACTTCGCCTTGAATCGTTCTAGAGGGACGCGTAGCTGTTGCAGAGTAGGTACATCTCAACAACAACTGTACCAGCCAATAGAAGGTGTTGGAGCTGAATTGTTTATCTTTCTCTAGGTCGCTTTTACCCAAAAAGTGCAAATCGGAGGCAGCCTTGAAGCTTTATCTGCACGTCTTAAAAGATGAATAATACATGTATCTTTAAATGTATTGATAGCGAGGGTATGTTTTAAACATGACTCTGCGTGCAGCACTAAAGGTGTTACAGACAACATCTTTAGTGGATCTCTGGTGCTTTGGTAGATATCAACTGCGGGGGTGTGGTTCAACAAAAAATAACAAAGATATGTATCTAACGAAGACTTGGCATAGCAGGGGGACTCTAGAACATGGACTAAAGATAAACTAAACATGGACTAAAACATCAAGGCCAAGCGACGCACCACGTCCCCCCGAATCAGCCTCGCCCGTAGCCTGATCATTCCCAATCTCTCCCCATCTCGCCCTTCATGGTCTTTCTTTAGCACCATCAGCGTTTTTTTATCATAGTGCAGATGGTTTCCAATACTTGAGGTGTTACATTTCTTTTTTATATAGTTGCAATTGCTGCCGAGAGCCTCCGTCGTCGTGTTACGCCTTCAATTGACATCTGATGGATCAGCCGGCGGCAAAGAAGAGAAGGCTGGCTCCTAAGATCGATGCTCAAGCCAGTCCTCCGCATCCGCCTCCATTCCCCCACGAGCCTGTAGGTGTAATTCAATTGATGTACCCATCGACTCGTGGACTCACATCAGTAGGCGCCGCCCGCACAGCATTACCAGGTCCAAGAAGCGCCCCCACCGCCCCCAGAAAGACATGAGTTCGAGTCATTCGCGAGGCATCTACAAGATGCCGCCATGCTCATATATCGTCAAACCCAAAAATCACCATATACAAAGGCATCTGTCCTCATCCTACGTTGGGAAGAAGACAATGCCGTCGAACATGACCTTGCCGCCCTAGATCAAGTCCTCTGCGATCGGTATAATTACCGCACCGATCGTTTCAATATACCTTCGGTTTTAAATCCTAGCGTTAAACTCGGCGTTCATATGGCATCATTTCTTGAAAATGCGGCACCCGATCATCTATTAATAATATACTACGCTGGACATGGCTATATCGACACGGATAATCAGCTCTACTGGGCAAGGTAGGTAGTGCACTGTACGGTAGCATGGAAGGCGCTCTAACATATGATCAGTAATTCGGAGGGGGATTCGAAACTAAGATGGAGTGGAGTTCGTTGTCTCTTCGAAGATGTTCGGTCCGATATACTTCTACTCCTTGATACTTGTGCCACTAAAGAAGAGCCGATCCCAGAGGGTAGCAGTGTCAAACACATCATTGCGGCTAACTCACCCGAGCATTATTCCCGAGATCACGGCCTACGGTCGTTTACATCCTATGTTACGGAAGCATTGGTTAAATTTAGCGGCGGGCGGCCTTTTACTTCGGAGCATCTATACCACGAAGTAGCTATTCAGAGACAGCAAGAACTAGTACTTGCGTCTGGACTAACTAACGGAGCCAGCAAAAGCATAGCGCTCACTGAAAAGTTACCAGTTCTATACACTCTAAGCTCTATCAAAGGTCAAGTTATCTCTATATCTCCCCTCCCATCTCGTGCCGAAATGCAATTACGATCCCCGCAAGCTAGAATTGACGGAGATGCCCAACTGTTGAGGACGTCCCGGGAAGATCCAATCATCCACCCAAACGCGGTTGCAGACTTAACGTTTGATGAGCCGAGGGTATTGGTTTGTACGACTTTTGTCGGCGAAGCCAGCCCGGACATGTCTTCGTTCAACCACTGGCTTCATAACGCCCCTGCTATTGCTTCGAAAATTGCTGTTGAGGGCATGTTTCTGGGGCCACCTACGATGCTACTCATTTCAATGCCAGTTCCAGTCTGGAATGTTGTCCAGCACGATAAAGTCTGCTGCTTCTTAGGATATGTGAATTCCCATAATATGACACATCTTTACAATCGATTAGTCGGGTCCGTTTCCGTTAATAAGGCATCGGCGAAGGACGTCGAAGACGGCCGGATGCTCCTCGAGGCCCGAGAAGTGGCTGCGAGTACGCCGGTCGTCCGCCGGCATGAACTGCCTAGCCACTCTCAGCTACGACCGGAGACGCCCGTTCGTCTGGAGAGTATGGGCAGGCTTGATCCCATTCAACCATCTAGTACTCCTAGTATGACGTATGCTGGCTCGAGGCCGGGCACCGCCATAGCTAAAAATGATGTCGAAGATTCGGCTGAAATCCAGGAGGCTGCTGAGCAGTTGAAGGCTCTAAGCCATGTTCGGCCCTTAAGCAGCGATAGCATACCTGCAGCTCACGTACAAGCTACGCCTATAGAAAATACGACGACGACGACTAATCGTGATGAAGTTTCGCCTTACGAAGTAAATGAATCTGGTGCAGACGAGACTCCGTATAATCCAGAATTCACACCGCCATCCGCACGACCTAAACAGCAGCGGCGATCGCTTCAAAAGCAAGCACCAAAGCAGGAAACACGCTGTAATCACTGCAGCCATGCCCCCTTTAAAGATTATTCATCGCTACGTAAGCATATTGCTGCCGCTCATACTCGACCATTCCCTTGCGCCTTCGCCTTCGCTGGTTGCACTAGCACTTTTGGGTCTAAGAACGAATGGAAAAGGCATATTGCTTCGCAACACTTATGTCTCCAATATTATCGATGCTCATCTTGCCCACAGAGCACAGTTGAAGGTAAGGGGAATGAATTCAACCGCAAGGATCTCTTTACACAACACCTTCGTCGCATGCACGCCCCTTTCGCAATCAAAAAGGCCCTCGCGAAGGGTGATAGTAAATTACAACTAGATTGGGAAACGCACGTGAAAGAGATGCAGCAAACATGTCTGGTGACTCGGAGACAACCTCCACAGAGATCCTCTTGCCCCAAGTCGGACTGTGCGAGTATTTTTGAGGGTCCTACCTCTTGGGATGAATGGACCGAACATGTGGGTAGGCATATGGAAAAGGGTGAAGCGGGACGACTCGGTGTTGATCGCCTTTTAGCAAAATGGGCCTTGGAAGAAGGTATTATTGAACGCCGGGACGACGGTGAATATCGGCTATGTAGCGGGTCTAACAATAACCCCGAACGGGAGTCCGCCGGCAACAATCTCGAATATCAGTCTGACGGAAACAAACGAGACAGAGATCGAGACAGAGATCGAGACAAGGACAGGGACAGGGACAGGGACAGGGACAGGGACAGAGATCGTGATCGTGATCGTGATCGTGATCGTGATCGTGATCATGATCAGGAACAGGACAGGGACCAAGAAGACCGCACCATAATAGCAGCGAGTACGATGGTGGATAAAATGGACGTGGACGAATAACGCTGAGCTATATATTATACAGAATGCTACCCAAAGCGAGGCATTCGGAGGAGACTGTTTTTTGAGGGCATAGGGATCGGATGAAAATTACGTGCCTCGCGAGGTCTGACGGGGCGGGCTTACGAATTTCCTTTGCTCATTTTACCGGGTGTGTATCCCAACTAGATGTGGCACGATCACCTAACGTTTCTATTTTGTTCAGCTCAGACTACAGGGACGACTGTACGACTATATACCACTTTCGAGCATGCTCTTGCGAACGTCCATCGGGTCGGTTGTTTGAGATAGAGATTAGGAAGGGGAGGGAGGCCTGCATAATTTGGTTCGGTATATTTTTATCTGCATCACTTTGAGCGTTGCACAGTGTTAGCACGCATCTAGTGATGGACTATACTGCGGCTCCGGATTGACTTGGGAGTCGGGTGTTTATATTTAACATGGTGCGAATTCGTCTTTGGCCGGTCTTGTAGAGTAGCTTCAGCGTCATAATTTGGGGTTTGGGAATAGTTTTATGTGCTTCGTATAGCCTCGGGTTACTCGGCGAAATTATATACTGCCTAGGTCCTTTTGCTGTTCATAGTCCTGCGGAGACGAGCCCAACTCGGCGTTGTTCCCCACACGGTTATCTTGGACAGAACAAGCAAGCTTCACTCTCATTGGCAGTTGAAGTAAACTGGCATGGAGCCCCTGCGGGGGAGCTCTTAGTAGCTCGGTGCGGAGATGAGAAGCTGCGGAGAGCAGCGCTTGACCGCGTCTAACCCAGGTCAACCTAACCTAGTCGCTTTTACCAGTTTCTTGTCCTTACCAAAAGGTCCGGGGAAGCTCCGCAAAAGCGCCGCCATCAAAGAAACAAGAGCCTCCCACTTGATTTCACTCCGCTCTCTTCAGCTGGGCACCACGTGGACCGAAGGAGCGCCGAAGCTGGTATTAACGTCTTCTTCTTTGTCGATTATGGCCTTACGCACAAGCCCTAAGCCTTACACCGCTAGACTACAATCGCTCTTGTGAAGAGCCATGATGACATAGGACATCGTCAAAATGGTTCGAGCGGAGTAGCAGTAGGAATGTTGGGGTATATGCGGGGGGCGGAGTTTAGTTGACCACAATCCTACGTTGTTACCATGAGACGAATGTATAGGTATATAAGTTCCAGAACAACGCCACGGCACACAGAAAAGTTGATCTTCCACGTTGGGCCACACAACTTCCACGTGGAGATTGGCGTTTTGAGACAACCCCCTAGTACCTGGCACATTTGACCAGAATGGCAAGCCTTCTGTCGCTTATTACGGTGGCGACAGCGGTCTCAGCTGCCGCTCTCGCACGACGAGACTATCCGACCGATGATCCTCTCACTTCCTGCCCGGGCTATACCGCTTCGAATGTTGTTAGCACGGCGTCAGGGTTGACGGCGGATTTAAAATTGGCCGGTGAGGCTTGCAATGTGTACGGGACGGATCTGAAAGACTTGACTCTCGAAGTCTCATACGACACCGGTATGAAAAGCTATTATAAACGTTAATATATGAGGATTCCACTAATGCCGCGTAGAAACGAGACTCCACGTCAAGATCCAAGATGCTGCTAATAATGTCTATCAAATTCCCGAGTCGGTTTTCCCTCGGCCAGAAGCCAAGGGCTCCGAAGAAGCGCAGTCGGCATTGAAGTTCGACTACATCGAAAGCCCATTCTCATTCTCCGTATCTCGCTCGGACTCGGGCGAAGTCCTCTTCGACACATCGGCTGCTAACCTAGTGTTCGAGTCGCAGTATCTACGTCTAAGGACGAAGCTACCCGAAAACCCGAGTCTATATGGCCTCGGCGAACACTCAGACCCTTTTATGCTAAACACGACTGATTATATCCGCACGTTTTGGTCACAGGACTCGTTCGGCGTCCCTGAAGGTGCGAACCTATATGGAAACCATCCCGTGTATTATGAGCATCGAGAATCAGGCACTCATGGCGTGTTCTTCTTGAACTCCAATGGTATGGATATCTTGATCAACAACACGGCTGAATCCGGACAGTATCTCGAATACAACACCCTCGGTGGAGTGTTGGACTTCTACTTTGTCTCAGGCCCGAGCCCGGTCGAAGTTGCGCAGCAGTACGCTGAAATCGTGGGCCTGCCCGTTATGCAGCCATACTGGGGCTTGGGATTCCAGAACTGCCGGTATGGATATCAGGACATTTTCGAAGTGGCTGAGGTAGTCTATAATTACAGCCAAGCTGGCATCCCGCTCGAGACTATGTGGAATGACATCGACTACATGTACCGTCGAAGAGTGAGCTTACATTACTCTCTGTGAATATTACCCGTCAAACTAACAATCATTAGGTATTCTCCTTAGATCCGGAAAGATATCCCCTGCACAAAACGCGCGAATTGGTTGACTACCTGCACGCGCACGACCAGCATTATGTCGTTATGGTGGATCCCGCCGTGGCCTACCAGGACTTCCCAACTGCTTTCCAACGCGGTGTTGAAGATAACATCTTCATGCTTCGTGAGAACGGAACTGCGTGGAAGGGCGTTGTCTGGCCTGGAGTTACGGCCTTCCCTGACTGGTTCTCTCCTAATATCTCAAATTATTGGAACAACGAATTTTCTCTCTTCTTCTCTCCCGAGAACGGAGTAGATATCGACGCCCTCTGGATTGATATGAACGAACCTTCTAACTTCCCGTGCTTCTTCCCTTGCGATAACCCAGAGGCTTCCGCTGAGGGATACCCGCCAGATCCGCCTCCCGTCCGAACTCCTCCTCGGCCTCTGCCTGGCTTTTCTTGCGATTTCCAGCCCGAAGGGACTAACTGTAAGAAGACCGAAGTGGAGAACTTGGAAATACGTGATGGTACGCCCCCGGCACACTTCGACAGCCTCTTCCTCCCACCGCACGAGACAGAGGGTCAGCAATTTGGGCTACCGGACCGTGATCTTCTCTTCCCGAAATACGCAATCCATAACAAGGCCGCAGATACCGATAGCGCGAATGCAGCTGAGGGCGGTATCTCGAACAAGACGGTCAACACTGATCTAGTTCACCAGAACGGCCTGACCATGTACGACACGCATAATTTGTATGGCTCCATGATGTCTATTGCATCCCAGGAAGCTATGCTCCATAGGCGTCCTACCGTGAGGCCCATGATCATCACCCGCTCGACGTTTGCCGGAGCAGGGACTAAAGTTGGGCATTGGCTAGGAGACAACGTATCAACATGGCACCACTACCGCCTTGCTATTAGGAGCATGCTAGCCTTCGCTTCTGTGTACCAGATCCCTATGGTAGGGGCCGATACGTGCGGGTTCGACGGCAACACCACCGAGCAGCTCTGTTCGCGCTGGACTGCCCTCGGTGCGTTTGCGCCGTTCTACCGTATACACAACGGCCTCGAAGCCATTTCCCAAGAACTATACCGCTGGGAAAGCACAACGCAGGCTGCGCGCAAGTTCATCGGTATCCGCTATCGCCTGCTCGACTACATGTACACGGCGCTGCATGTTCAAACCCTCGACGGCACGCCCATGGTTAATCCGCTATTCTTCCTCTACCCGCACGACAAGAATACATATCCCCTCGACCTCCAGTACTTTCTCGGCCCGGGCCTGCTTGTCGCCCCTGTGACCGAGGAGAATAGCACTAGCGTTGACGTGTACCTCCCCGACGATATCTTTTACGACTTCTTCACGCACGAGCGCATCGTAGGCGAGGGCAAGGCTATTACCGTCACGGACCAGGAGTGGTTAGATCTACCGCTATACCTGCGCGGCGGCGTGATCATTCCCTTGCGCACCGAGTCCGCCATGACGACCACCGAAGTACGCACCAAGCCCTTCGAACTCCTAGTCCCCATAGGAAAAGACGGCAAGGCAAGCGGCCGCTTGTACCTCGACGACGGCGCAAGTATTGAGCAGCCCACCACGAGCGATATCTTGTTCGAGTACGCTGACGGCGTGCTGACGGTCAACGGCACGTTTGGGTACAAGCCGGACGAGCTGAGGATAAGCAAGGTCACGTTCTTGGGCATTGAGAGTGGAGACTCCGAGAATGGTAAATTAGAGAAGCGCGCTGCGAAGGACGTGGTTACGGTAGATATAGACAGGGCGCTTAAGGAGGCGTTTACTGTCGAGGTTGGGAAGGCTTGAAGATGTCTGAGATACCCAAGGGAAAGGGGGAATGGGGAATGAAAATATATTAGTAAATGTGTACCTATCATGTCTATTGTCGATGTATAATGTATAAATCAAAATATCCTCTATCTCTTCTTGCTTGGTTATCCATGACAATAAAACAGAAAAGAAGAAAACTCAGCCTCAGGTTCGAATCCCCTGGGAATAGGGGCAGGGATTCGTACTCAAGACCTAGGAAAAGCCGGCTTTGTTAGGCATATACTATCAAGTCGCGCTCCCAAGAACGGGACCAGCACAAGACATCACAACTGGTTTTTATCTAACCAAGGATAAAAGACCATCGGGATGCCCTCCGAGATGTACGTATCAAATATACCGCATGGACGGCGGCGTCTCGGTCGCCGAAACCGGACTAGACGGGGGCCGGCCCATCGGTGCTCCATACCTGCAACCAGAAAATCCACTCCCCACGGGGTCGCGCGCGCGATATTCCTGGGGAAGTCCTGCCTCGTCACCGAGGCCGGTAGTACGTGGTCGCATGACCACCCGCCACCGAGCATGTTTGGTTCTAGGCTGGTTTATGTTGGCCTATGGCGTTACACGCTGGGCGCGGCGCATTTATATACGAGAGTCTAGGGCGGGCTTGGATATGGGTCGTCGGGGATATCTTAGGGAGAGGCCGGGTGGTGGAATGGAGGGGGATGGAGATGGAGATGAAGTAAATAAGAGGGAAAAATAAACTGAAATGTAAAATGTAGAATGTGAAATGTAGAATGTGAAATATAAAATGCATAGGGATATTAGTAAAAGGGGGGGGGACAATCCAGCTCGCAGAATTAACAGAATAAAACCGATGAAGTGACATGTGTGAAACCAAGTCGTGCTACATTTTAAAACTTCAGACAAAAAGAAAGATAGATGATAACTACCTACCTACATAACTAACTACCTCCCTGGTACTAATATAAGTACCTAGGTAGGTACCTAACCTAGGTAGGTAACCTAGGTATCTTTCCCTCACCGACCCATAAAATTTTACTGTCACGACGACACGACGACACCATCTAGCAACTTAACCGGTGGACATGATTGGACCTAGCGTTACTTATGTGCGGTTGACAAACAAACAAACTTGACGGCTGTCTGCTGTAAGGTACTTACCCTACCTTTCGAGCCCTTCCTCCTAAATCGACTCGAGTGTCACATTCTAGGAAAAAAAAAAAAAAAAAGAGAGGCACTGACGAAAATTCCCACTGCATCTTTCAAATCTGCTTTTTTTTTTTCTTTTCAATCCAATTTTCAAGCATTCGTCTCTTATTTTCCAACCTTACATTCCGTACGAAGTTACTCAACCACGGCGCCATGGAGATAGAGAATCTCTTAGATATCTCTAACGGCACTTGCTATTACGCCAGCAACACCGAAGCCAAGAAGGATTATATCCCTTGCGGCAACGTCGACCTCGGTTTGGACTGGCACTGCTGCGTCGCCGGCGATATCTGTCTAGAGGACAGCGCATGCTATCACAAGAACTGTAAGTCCCTAACCTTAGGTAGTTAGTAGTTTCAAACTCCCTTCTTCGTTCTTCGGGAGATGAAAAAGGAAAAAAAAAACAGATTGTTCTAACAGAGATGCTCTCGTGATTAGATGATATCACCTACCTAGCCGGCTGCACCGACCACCGATACAACGCACCCAACTGCCCGTACAAGGGCAAGTATGGCGGCCAGCAGTGGACGGGACTGCAGCGCTGCGACGACAACGCCGACGTTGACGACGGCGACGATATATGGGCCGCGTGCAAAGAAAACAGCGACGTGCCGGGCTCGAAGCCGCCAGCTCGCTGCCAATGCTCCAGCGACACCCAAGTCATCTCCGACAAGCCGAAGCTCGACAACGTCGCGCTGCTCCCCACAAGCCTAGGCGGGACTCTATCCTGGTACGCGGGCAAGAAGCCATCTGTAGATCCGAACCCGGTGACCACTACGATAACGGTGCCCAACACCGTGAGATCGTCGCCGAGACCCTCGACGTCGTCCGCAGAACCGTCCACCACGTCGTTCCCAGACTCGTCAGACACCCCTACGCCGGTACCGCTGGGATCAAGCGACGGCAGCCCCGTCACGCCGCCCACCGACGCCCCCAACGCCTCGACAAGCACCGGCACCGGCCCAACCCTCTCCACCGCCGCCCAAGCCGGCATCGGCGTCGGCGCAGGCGTCGGCGCCCTCCTCATCGGATGTCTCGTCTATCTCGCGCTCCTGCTGCGCAAGCGCCGCAAAGCCAAGACCCACGGCTCCAGCCTCGACTCCCCACCCACGGCACGACAGGACCTGCCCAGCCCCAACAACCCACCGAGCTCCCTCGCACCGCCATCGCCGTTCCAACCCAGCGGCCAGACGTACCCCAGCTTCCAGTCGGAGCTCGCGGCCGACGAGCCCAAGAGCGCATTCACCACCACCACCGCCACCTCGCCCGCCCCGTACTCCCCCTCCGCAGCCTCGATCCCGTTCTCGCCTACCGCATCCTCCATCTCCTCTTCCCAGCAGCAGCAGCAGCAGAAGCAGTACACAGCGTACAACCCCGTGCTGCACGGAAACTACGCCGAGAAGAGCGAGGCGGGCCAGATGCCTGTTTCGCCGATGAGTCCAGCCGGGGAGGAGGGGCTTGGGGGGGGTGTTCATGAGTTGGAGGGTTAAGGGGGGTTTGTTTTATGAAGGGGGGGTGTGATAGGGGACTACCTAGGTTAGATACCTGAGGTATCTAAGGTACCACGGCGTTGTCTGGAGTTAGGAGTTAGGAGCTAGCTAGGTACATGATACTGACGAATTTTGATTGCTGCGTTTAAGACTGCGTTTTACTACATTTGTTTGGTATTGAGGTTGTGTCTGTTTACCTACCTAGGTAGGTATCTTAGGACAGAAGGTGTAGTTGTTGTTATTGTTGGAGGAGGGTGGCGATGAATAAATGGATGATACGATTGACATGACGGTTAGTCGATTAGTCTTATGTGGCTTAATTATATACCTACCTAGCTTAACTGAATAGGCGCAAACTTTATCCATATATGCGTGTAGTTGTTATCAAGTGCATTCATTAATCACCCCCTAGATCTGCCTTTTTTCTTTTTTAAACTATCTCCTCATCTGTGCTATTTGCTTCCATAAGGCGTCATTTTATATGTTTGTTTATTTATTCCAAGTATGTATTATATACCTGTTTAGTCAGAGGATAAGTACCTATCGAAGCAAGCTTTAATGACGCCGGAAACCATACGCGGCAAAGGACACATGTATGTCGAAAGACTTATTCCCGCAGAGCTAAGCAATATTCCAAGAAGAAGACCTTTGCCAATCATTTTCACCCACGGCGCAATAAGATCCGGCGCGGTAAAGTTATCTCAACTTCAACCCCCTCAATCATCTTGTCTAGGTCGTCATCCCCAGTAACAGAACCATGATCGCCCACCCAGCCGAGGCTAGAAGATGGGGGGTTTGTAGGAACAACCATTTAATCTTTCTAGAGAGGAATGGCGATGTGGTGGCTGCGGAGGTGGCGAGGTGAGTTGAGAAGGATTAAGGAGTAGCGTAAAGAACATCATTGATAGTGTTTTCTACCTAGGACTTGGTTTGTATTGCGCAGCGCGGTTTGTCATTAGTTTCTGCAGTTCCCTTCTTTTCTACTGGCTTGTTGGTAAGGGGCCATTAAATAGGGATAGCGTTAGGTTCCCCAACCGTTAAAGGAGGAGTCAAAGTAAGTAGCGCGTTTTTCCTTTGGCTATTTTAAGAGATAAGGTAGGTAGGTGCTTATGTCGCATAACTGTACCACGCGATGATCTTGTCTACTCCGAGCTTTGTCTCAGATCCAGCCAGTATCTTGTAAGTTAGTTTACCCCAATGGCGCGGGAAGTGTTGAAGCCGCTGCCCAGTTATCATCGTATAAATGAATGATGGGCGGTCTTGATTGGTTTTTTCTTATACTTTTCTTCAATGGGATGCTGTTAGATTATCCAGATCTGTTGAAGATGGGAGGAAAGGAAGGGAGTGCGAAAAAAAATGCATATATTTATGTCCAACTTGTCAAAGCTCTTTGAGGCGTTTGAACTATCTCGACCAGGATGTGTTGAGGTAGCCGAGCGTCGCGGGACTCTTTCCTCAGATGCTCATGATAATCTATATCAACTGAGGTGATTTCCCCGTAAGCAGAGACATCGTTTACTCGTCCGAACTGAGAAAGACGCACTCTGCGTACCCAAGACCCCAACCCCGTCCATGAACTTTTAGGTATTTGCGGTAGCTGCTCCATCTTCATCATTATCTCAGGATCGCTAGAATTATGTGAGAATTCCTTATGGTTGTGCTTTCGATAAATCAAACTGAGTTTGACTAGAGAATTCCGTAAGGTCGTTCGAGTCAATCTGCGAAATGGGACGAAGACTATCGGCATACAGCTGCAGGAAATTCCTACATTGAGCTCGGCCGCTCTGGAGAAACAATGTTAGTTTCCTATAGAAATGCAAATAACAAAACGCCAGTGATGGTCGCTGTAGCGCTTACGCGAACGCCGATATCATGTGTCCAAGCCAAGTGGCATCAAGAGATCGTATCGCCTTCACGCGATACACCGCGCAAAGAAGAGAAAAGGTACAGGCTCTATAATGATGTTAGGATTTGACGCGTAATTTTTAGGAGATAGGAAAGCCCACGTCAATCCGGTAAGGAAAATACAGCAGACGCCGATCTTCCGTTTCGATGGGAGTCGGATTTTAAGCGTAAATACTACAGGTATCGCAAGTAAATGTAGATCCACGGCAGTGCTAAATATACTCGTGGTAACCCAAAGAGGTTCCTGAGGTACTGAACAATGGATTTCAGTACCGATGTTGAACATCTGCGCTGTTGGTGTATATCCGTTGCAGGTGACATGGGTTGTTATGACAACGGTCAAATAAAAGAGTATCGCTACGGCTAGCGTTGCCCAGATGAGGATTCTAGCACCCTTTGCCGGGTTAAAAATTCGAAGATAAAATGCCAGAAGTGTCGCTTTGATGAAGACCGCGGCGGTCGAATAAACGTAGCTTGGTGCAAAGCTATCCTAACATTAAAATTAAGTTAGTCAATAAAAGACTACAGCTACCTTATAGTGCTTGGGGGAGATATACATACTTTCAGAACAACCGTCTGATGAAATTCAGACACCGGTATATCCCATCGGTGGCGGCCCATCATATTGTCAAAGGCTATGACTTATAGTAAGCCTCTAGAGCGCATGGGTACGGATATACCAGTTGTAACGGACCCCTTAGTATTAGAGAGCAGTAACAAGTGGTAACTATCTGAAATATAATTAGTTTCTTATGACTGGTTATGGATCTGGACACTACTAACCGCTGAGATGAGGCAGAGGTCTTACAGCTATCACATTAGTATGTTCCTCTAACAGGTGTAAGGAGAAAACTTGCAGTCTTCTATCCCAAAGTTGTACGTTACCCATACTCGAGTATAAACCCGCAAAGTTACAAAGCAGTACATGATTGCCAGCGTCAAGCCTGTGAGTATTCTGGAAGTTGGAGCCATCGTTGGCGGGTCGATGAAGTTGGACGTCACCCCCAACGGAGGCGCCAAGCTGGGTATTTGAGAATAGTCAGGGTCGGACATGTTCGCTCCGTTCATGATTTTATATGCATGTATTGCTTAGACAGTACCCCTTTCTTGCTGTAGAATGGCGAGATGTGTCAGATTACAATAAGCAACCCACGCTCAATAGGTAGTTAGACATATACCGAGGGGCGCCCCAAAGCTTTATGGTACTTCATAAAGTCAAAAGCAGAATGTGTAACCTTACCATCTGCCGCCCCCGGTGACATGCGGGTATTTGAATGATTTAATAGTGGACATTGCTGACAGCTCGCGAGTTCCGAGACATACAATGGGGTTAACGTAATACCAGAAACGAGGCTTTTGGCGTTATACGACGTACTGATGTCCTATTCATTGTGTATCTCCCTTCGGAGTAGGATGCATAATGGCTGGAATTTTACGCTTAGGTATACGCGCGTCGTTTTGTAGGACGCCAAATCCCACTGAGAGTTCCACTAATGGAAGGCACAGCGACCAAATATACGGTCTTGGGCTTAAGCATAGCTCACTGAAATGAGGAAGACCCGTATGATCCTAAGAAGGGAGGCTGTTTCCAAGACATCTCAGCTCTGGGAAACAGCGAGACGCGACGAAGGGCCATACAGTTTTCCGAAATTCCGCAGGACACACGTCTTTAGTCTGTTCCTAACATATCCTGATTGTACTGGTGCGGCTTTTATGTATTTCATGTCGGGAAGATATCCGGATGAGAATAGCAAGACGAGAAGCCATTAGAAAACGCAGCCCTCTTCTTCTTAGGAGCACTACCTAGCTGGATACCTCCTACCCACCAAAAGGCCAGTGTGTCCCTAAAATTTCCCATCGTAGGTCTACGGGGACAGAAGATGACATAAGGCGCAGAGCTGAAAGCATTAGGCTAAGGGTCCATGCAAACATGGCTTCGGTGAATCGGAAGAGAGCGTTAGGAATTGAATTTGGAGAGTAAAAATAATCTCAGCGTCCAAGATGTCCGGAGAGAAACCCGACTGCCTGCGCTTAAGTCCTAGTGGTACGTGATACAACTATAGGGTTCTCCAAGGTCAGATATAAAGGAGCTTATTAGCCCTATGCGATAGACTTGTATCCGCGGTTCTGTAACGTTGCGACTTGCGAATGGGGGTTGAAGCGTTACGTATGACGAAGGCATACAAATCATATATACTACAATGGCAACCTCTTAGGATATCGGGATGTAAATATTGATTTCTGAGTTTCCAGATATATAATTCTTATTCGTTATTACTAAGCACCAAAGGGGGTTCAAGGTTTTCAATTCCGTTATCAGATTCCGCTTTGTTTCGTATGCGCCTATCGGAGGTCTTATCTTTGCTAGGTTAGCAAAGAGCGCGTTTGCTACCTTTTTCTATTCTATCATCCAACATTCCAATTCAGTCTTCCACATCATAATGTATTTGGATCTATCATGCCGTGCATCCGAGTACCCAACCCTAATACCAGCAAGGTAATCTGTCTTTGAGTTGTTGCCGCTAAGGATATTTGCTTTGGTGTTAAAAAATAAAAATACAAATAGCAAATAAAAAAGGCGCCATCATGTCTACCATGTCTGCCACCTCTACCCGAGTAACAAGGGTATAGTATAGCACTGCAACCCTTGGTAAGAGGTAGGTAAGAAGTAGGTAAGTCTTTATGATGAACCACTAATACCATCCTAAAACTATCAGCAGCACCATTCGATCCATGGCCGTGGTATTACTCGGCCTCGTCTAGACGCAATGCGGATGGCGAGATGCGCCGAGATACAGCCCACACGCCGCGAAACGTTTATATTCGCTGCGATTGCGTGATTGATGCTAACTCTTTTCAATGATCGGCTGCATGGTTACAAACAGCAACACGAACTATGTACACAATGCAACCAGCCCTGCGAATGGATCTATATCCATGTTGGTAATACTACCCTCGGATAAATTAAAAACTTAACAACTATCTACATGGTGTGCTCCTCGTGATTTTCACTCATCCTACTGCGTGAGCTTCGTTGGTGCGTCGAGTCAGCACGTCGTCAAGTTAAAGGGAAGTCTGAAGTTTTACTATTAAAAGTGGTTTATAACCGCCAAGTATCCAAGTTTCTCCTTGGCGTCGATATATTCCAGGAACCCAAGCCGCCGAGATGTCTTCCCGCCTCTCGGGCGATGCCAAGGACGAAGCCAAGTTCTCTAGTGCAACGCCTGCAGCTGAGCCTCCAACCAACCAGCAACCTCCTTCGACAGAGGACATAGTTAAGGATGGCAGTCCAAGCAAAGAAAAGCTTCCCGTCGAGGACGCTATCGAAGTTGACGCCGATCTTGAAGACGAAAATGACCCCGAGATCAGCCAGATCCCTCCAGAGGTGAGGCGAGTTGTCAGTCTTCACGATGACACGACTTTGCCTACCTTAACATTTCGATATTTTATTCTCTCCATTATCTTCGTCATTCCAGGAGCCTTTCTGTCTTCAATGAATAGCTACCGAACCACGTATGCGCCCTACTCGGTTTTCTTCGTTCAGATCGCCTCCAATTATGTCGGTCTCTGGCTCGCTCGCGTGCTTCCTAACCGCCAATTCCGCATCCCCTTCACCCGTTGGTCTTTCAATATGAACCCAGGTCCATGGTCGGTCAAGGAGCATGTCTTAGTCACTTTAACAGCAGCCTCCGGTGCGACAGGTAATGGAGGCACTACGCCTATCGCGCTTGGCGACCTCTACTTTAACGAACGGCTTCACCCCGCAGCGGCCATCTTTTTCATGTGGTCCATCGATGCTACTGGGTACGCCTTCGCTGCTCTCGCACGTCAAATTCTACTATACGAACCGGCATACCCTTGGTTCCAGGCCCTCTGCCAGGCTGCGCTTTTCGAAACCCAGAGTCGACAGAACAAGAATCCGACTCCGACCGCGCGCAAGCAGATGCGCGTGTTCTGGTGGGTGCTCCTCGGTATCACCCTCTGGCAGTTTTTACCAGAATACGCATTCCCAATGTTGAACTCAATGGCCTTTTTGTGCTGGGTTGCTCCTCATAACCCTGTTGCCAACTTTATCGGATCTGGTCTTGGTGGAATGGGATTTCTCAATTTGTCATTCGATTGGGCTAATATCGTGAGTCTTCCAATGAAAGCCCCGTATGTCATAGATGGTATCATATTAACTGATTTGAAAGTCTAACTATCTCGCTGGAGTTCCGCTATTTTTGAGTCCTTGGTGGTCGCAAGTCGTACTCTTTTGTTCCTTCGTTATGTCATGTTGGGTATTACTGCCCGCTGCAAAATGGGGACACCTTGGAAGTTATCCACATTGCTTGATGACGAACCGAGCTTGTACTGCTGATGGGAGCAGATATCCTGTCACCGATCTAGTCACGCCGCAAAATACCTTCAACCAGACGGCTTACGAAGAAAACGGCCCGCTGTACCTTGGCGTTCATTACCTATGGTCCATTTTCTTTGATTACGCCTCTTACATTTCGGCCTACTCTTGGATTGTCTTCTTCGGAGCCGGTCAAATCAGAGACGGGTACAGGAAGTTCCGCGCTCGCCAGAAAAACCCGGGCCAAGGAATCAATCATCAATGGTATGTTTTGAGAATATCACCGGCAATCTATTCTGAGAGTATTCATTGAAACTAATATGGTCACAGTACGTTGATATACCTCGTTATATTACCAGCCCATCCAGCCCCCATACATAACTCCTATGATACTAACGCAGACAGATTCGGATCGATTAAACGTGTTGATGAGGTCTTACAAGGAGGTTCCGCTGTGGTGGTACATTACACTGTTCCTCGCCTCATTTACATGTGTCATGACAATGGTTGGGATGAACATCCTATTCATTCCGTGGTGGACTTATTTGGTGGCACTTGCGACAGGAGCTGCTATTGTCGTGCCTCTCGGCTGGCTTTACGCTATTAGCAACTTCCAGCTACCCATCGGAACGTTCAATGAATTGCTATACGGCACAATGGTTCAAAACTTAAGCACCAATCGCAATCCCATTGGAGCTAGCGTAAGTCTGTCATTCTAACGAGTGTTTCGTATGCTAATCTTGCTCATCAGGTGTATGGTGCTCTGGCTGGTGGCGGTATGCTACCCTTATTCCATCGATTACGCGTTTGCACTAAACTTCCCCTTGATAACCAATACTAACAATAAAAATAGCCTGGTATAGGGCCCAGTATATGTTACAAGATCAAAAAATAGGGCATTACATGCACGTCCCCCAACGTACAGTTTTCTTCTCGCAAATCTTCGGAATCACCATGGGTGTACCGATCAATTATGCGGCAATGCGCTGGATCATGGATTCCAAGCGCGACTACTTAACTGGAGTCATTGATGATCCAGCCCATATCTGGACGGGTCAAAGTTTAGCTGGCTCGTTGACAATGGGGGTTCAATATGTTTTACTAGTAAGTTGTCTTGTTTTGTAGTCTCCAGGTACGACCCATGAACACAGGCAAATATTAACGTTACTCAAAAGGGGCCAACCCGGCTTTTCCAACAAGAACAGTTCCGTCCTCTCCCCTATGCTTTCCTCGTCGGCGCGGCCTGTCCGGCCATCGTATACGCGCTCCACAGGCTGTTCCCTCGTGCTAAATTCCACCTTTTCAACACCACCATCTTCTTCAGCGGCGCGTCCATCTTCTACGGCAACGTGTCGACGGGGTACTTCTCGCGTTTCATAGGAGGTTTCGTCGTTATGTTTTGGGCATACAGGTACCGCTACCAACTATGGGCCAAGTACAACTTCATCCTCGCGGCTGCGTTCGACGCAGGGTTCAACTTAAACATGCTCTTGATCTTCTTGATCTTCGGCAGCGCAAAGGTCATTGGCATGCCGAATTGGTGGGGAAATGACGCGGCTAGCGTGGAGAAATGCTATGCGCTCGAGTAGAGTTACTGCCCTGCTGAGTATCTTGTTTTGGGGTACCTATATATCCTATAGAGATACTGGTGCCAGGTTTAGATTAAATAGGCAAATATTATTCGAATAAACAAGTATGAAATCTAACAATTACCTTATGCTTCGTAAATTGAGACGATTGGAACTTGGCTGCTATCTACATAGATATTGGAGAACCTTCGGTCGGGCTGGGGATCCAGGGTAACAGCAGAACCAATTATCATTAATCGCTTAGTTTTAGCGAAAATTTTACTATTCTTCTCTACACGCCGCTCTAGGCTGCTGATGTAGAGGAACATATTAGCCATCTAGAGTAATCTTACCCGGAGAGGCAGCGAGAACAAAAGATGATGTTAAGGGGCAGAAGCGCAAGAGTCACGCGGCTTATCGAAATTAGTTGATCTGACTAAGTATATGGCTCTGGTTCGTATATTGAGTGGAGTTGTAACTAGATGGTGGTCTTGCTTGTAATAGCGGAGGGACTGGAGGTGTTAAGATTCTAGATAGAATATCTACCTATATATTTGTGATACAAGGTAAGGATTGAAAATCTGCGCTTGCTTCTGAGTTGCAAGAGTCAAGTTATTTACGGGTTATATTACACCGGCATGTGATTAATAAATGGTAAATAAGGTCAGTTGGTTCTATTACCAAACTGTGAAAAGGATCTATGCGTATGGTATCAAGTTTAGGTGTTGAGGCCAGCCATCTCTTTAGCTTACCGCGAGGCTATAGGATCTACTATATGTATGTCTGTTTCTTGAATAATGCCTTCTTAATTACATCTGATAATTGATGGGTTACAGAAAGAGAGCTAGGTAAGTTCTATAAGACTTACTTAGAGGTACTCAATGGCTTAGTCAGCTGAAGTTTATAAATTGCTTAAAGCCTATTAACAGTATATATTACCTATGAATTAACCTGCGTAGTCGTTAAATAGAGATTTAACACGAGCGACCAATGCACGGCGAAAATAACGATGCGTACCTAATTAAACTCCTTGTGGGACTCAGTCTCTCGTGTAGATATAGCATTAGGATGAGTCAATCCATAATTAATGCCATTGTTTCTTTGTACAGAGGCTTATTTTCTAACTTTCTAGGATACCTCCTAAATTGTATTCATAAATATATTTGGGTTTTCTTGAATATGTATCCCGTACGAGAATATAATAGAGAGTGAAAACACGAAAACAATACAATACGGTCCTCGTCCATAAGAGACGTCTGGGTTTAACATTGGGACAGAATACATACACACCTTACGGTTAAATCTAATATTAGTGTTCTAGTTTAACTAACTATAGGAGAAATAATGTTTGGCAGGAAACATTAACCTCATAGAGGTGTAAGAGAATGAGAACTGCCCGAAGAGCATATGTAGCTCTATAAAGGTACGTAAAATCTAACCTAGTACATTATATCATTGTATTGTAGTAAAGCCTCCAGGTGACAACTATTAAGAGTGCACAGGAAGATATAGGTTAACAATGATCTTACTTCTAGAGATTCTTTATAACGGTCTACATAGCAGTCTCTAGGCTCGTAATTTATGATATGACAACGATTTTAGCACTAAAATATATTTGAAGGCGAAGAATGATATCTCCTTATTCCATCTTCGAAAACTACATACATTAGGTACCTTAGGTACTCAGACGGATTCGATAACTTAGAAAACTGTACATAAAACTACCGAGGCATTTCACGGAGGAAATTCTATCACGTAAATTATTTTAAGCGACTTTAGCGACGAGCTAGACAACTTGAGTACAACTTGAGTACTTTCGTGATGCCTTAAATTGCCGGACTGTGCAGGCCGCTAAACATGAAAGTAAACATAGTACAACAGCACACGATGCAAATATAGCAATATTGTGGATAACGATAGAACTGTGGGATAAAACTATCTGGCCATCACCGGCGTGTTTTGGCCCACCAAGTATAGAAGAGGTTATTATAGGCAACCCGCTAGATGTGTACATCGAGTCTCCGTAGCTTTCATATCCATTCGTCGCACCAGCAGCAGCTACCCACTTAGTATACTACCTACATATAGGCGCTACCGGCTTTAGAATCCATCGTCACATATGTACTGTACATAGGAGCTTGTTGGCGGTCAGTATGCTCGAAAAGTATTTATTTGGACCAAACCATCACTTTTCTAGGTGAGGAACCGGAGAGCTTATTGAGCTATCCTTTACCCCTCTTCTACGAAGCACTCTGGTATTCTTGAATTGCATCATTTTGTCTTACACAGGGTTTCCAAAAATGTATGACGTTGGTTCGAAGTCCGTGAGTTTTAGACGGGATGGTTGATCTACCGGCGGAGATCCGTGAGATCCCCGAGTAGTCTAATCTTTTCCTCTATCGGCCATAGTAAAGATGGCGTCACTTAGCATCTAACTAGTCATAATGTCTCTGTATTGCTTCTCACGTAAGAGTCAAATGCGACATGTGGGAAGTAACTCGATTCCTGTTTTTGTGACTCAGAGGGCTGCGAAGCGAAGATGCCCAAACAACCACGATACCTACCTACCTACCTAACCTAACCCACCCACGCACTTGGTAAGACGACATAAGCGAATGTTCGGGAGGTCGAATAATACTTTGGTCTCTGGACGTGACCCCTCAATTTATGGGAACGGACTCGAAGCGGCGTCGACGACAGAGGATAAACGAAGGGATGGAAGCTAGCGTGGCACCAGTCAACTGCGTCGCTAAAGATGCTAATGCAGCCCAGAGAGCCGTCAAGGCCAAATGCGTTTGAAACTGCCCGATCTCACGGCGGAGGAAAACTGTGCTCGTATACTTGGGGACGTGATGCAAGCGAAGGAAGGGAGCATTCCAAATCCATTTGCACCTCCACAGAAGTTGTACGTGGCACGTAAAGTTGAGCTTTACGTGGAAGAAGCTTAGAGCTGAGAGTTGCGGTTATAAAATAACCTTTCTTCATACGCTGGGCTGACTTAAACCGATATTTTATATGGCTAAGGTAAGTTACACTGCCTAACACATACCTATGCGCCCAATGAAGATTGTGGGTTCAATTCAACTTTTTAGTATACGAGGGTAATTGCTTGCGAATGTTCTTTTTTTGGTAGTTCACATTGCGCAAAATGGGGGCAGCGGACTTTTAAAATCATGTATGTATGTGGCGCATAGGTATTTCCCCATCGGCAATTTGAAGCTATTTTAAAGCAGAGGATTGGGTGGTTACCGTTGGAGTAATCCGTATGTAGGTAGGTTAGTGTTCTTTTAATGCTACCTGTAGGGGACAACCTATAGGTCCCTGTCGTTAAGCTTGCAAGGAGACTCGTTGCATTGTTATCAATCTGTCTAGTTACCTAATCTCTAATCTTGATGCCCCGCGATGGGGATTGCTGGACGGAGAAAGACGATTAGATTCGTGATAAGAAATAAAAGAAGGACGAGTGTCGGATCTCGGAAAGCGTTATTTTGACGAACGGGTAGATCCTCTTTATCAAGACACTCGGACCCGAAACATTAATAGACGAAATAATGGTTAGGTTACCTAAGGTTGGGTAGGTAGTAGGTACCTAAAACCACAATTGACATAATGCTCAGTTAGCCATAATGCGATTGACAAACGCCCAACTGTCAAACCTGTCAAACTCGGGTGATACAATTCGCGCGAACTTGAGTCAAATCAACATTGACTGAGACTGCGGTGGCAGTGCCGAGACTCTTGTTTGCAATCTGTCGCGGAAAGTCTAGAAGGTTACCCAATTCGTAATACCGATGCGATGCGACTTGGGAAGATCATGATTTACCTACCCCGGACTCTCTTTGCGATGATTGAACGGTTATAAGCATCGGTAATTCTGGGGAGTTGGTCCTATCGCAACTTAGGGTTATCATGTATCGAATTCATCTTATTTCTAAAGCATTAACATCATTCTGCAAAAAAAATAAAAATAAAATAAGCTGCTTACATCTGCGGTTGTGGTTGCGGTTTGCAGCTGGCGGCACGTGTAGACTAGAGCGAAGATGCCGCATGTGCATGTGATGATGTGAGATGATCTTAAAAAAAGAAGCAAAAGGAATAACAACCATGTGGCCCAAGCTTCTTAGACAGGGGACCTTGAAGTTGGGGGTGTTGTAGGTTCCGAAAAAGGATACGCATCCAACCCTCCAACCCTCCAACTCTTCTAACGCCTCCAACGCCTCCAACCGTGCATGAATCTCAATAATGAGATCATAATAATTCATCCGTCGTATTAAGATTATTGTTTACTTTCTGACTATTTATTTATTTCCCTTTTTGGCCAATATTATCTCGCGGACCGTATATCTCTTACAACCTAAAAGACGCTTAATAAGGGGAAATGTGACGGGTTTCGGTAGGGTGATCAGTTCTAGAATTCTCCGACCCTAACTCTTAAAACAAGTGGGAGAAAAAAAAAACTAAAAAGAGGAATAGGAGAAAATAGGAGAGGCTATGATTGACGGTCCCTATTGATGGCTGGCGCCGTGTCTGAACAATCCGACGATGCGGGCTGATAACTGGTGGGGGTTGTTTGAGGCTACGGCTACGTTGCCCGCAGCTGGGGGGGCCTGCAGGTGGGCAAGGCGGGATGGCATTGGTACCTACATAGCACGGGTACCTTTGTAGGGTAGGATATCTACCTAGGTACCTACCTATCTAGGGTCCCAGATCAGCGCGCGCATCAGTCAACAGGATACCTATCCATGTGGCTGTGTATTTTAGCTAGGTATTTTCTTGCTCATAGAGTCAAATAGTAAATATGTATGTAGTACGCCAGTACACAAAATTACTATTGCATGAGCTGGGACTTTATGTTGAACAATGGAATTTAAGTTAATACAGGAAGAATATGAAGGAGGTAGCTTATCCAACTTCATGTTGATTATTTTCAACACATGTGTTGCTATTCACGAGTGTAGAAGACTTGAGTAACCTGACAAGCAATATTGAAAAAAAAAAAAAAAACTTTCCTTACCTTAGAAGCTATTAATTTGAAAGGGGGAATGCATCTGCAGTTTTAATATGTAGAAATTCCCGAGGTCAAGAGAAGGCGGTCAGCAAACAATGAATACCTAGGAAGGCGCGTATGAGGCAGGTTGGACCTATTGAGAAAGCATTGTACAAATACGACAGTAGGTACTTATAAGTATAAAGTATATAGTGTCATGGCGGCTTGACGCACGGTCTTGATTGTGACAAGGATCAAGGACGTACCTGCTTAGTGGCGTACCTGCCTCCACACGCGCGTCACGAAATAAACAAAACGCGCTTTTCACGACCCCAACTACCCCTGTTTAGCTTAGTGTATGTCCTTCTGCTGCACGATTTAGTGAACTCTAGGGAACGACAAGTACTGTACTTTCCGCTTGGCAACGTGCCGACCGCTCCTTTTCTATGTAGTAGTGTAAATCTCCAGATCCAACCTCCCGTTAACTCCTCCCCCATCTCCATCTTTTTCGTCGCATTCGCCACAATCAACCAGTTGATCTGTCAGGAGTTGCGCGCGCGCCTACTTACATACCTGCATACTTACATACTTACCGTGGGACTCATCTACTGCCGCCGTCCTCCCCTTCTCGACGCTTCTTTTATATCCAATAGCCTATGACCAATAGCTCAGTTCGACATTGCGCCGGACCAGACTGAATGGCGGTTTCCTGTCCTGCCTGTGTACTTTGTGTGTGACTGCTGGGAGAACTGAGGAATGAGAGCTGAGAACTGCGAACTGAGAACCGAGAACCTCACTGCCCGGCAAGAAAGCGAGAAAAGATATCAAGGGAAGGAAGTGGTGAATCGATAGTCTCACCTCGAACCCAAAAAAACTTGTCACAGAATGAAGCGTTGAAGAAACGACTTCATAACCCCCTTGCTTGGTCTAACATTCCACATGTCCTGGACCGATTAGTAGTACTGCTCTTTGCATTCCTGACCTACAAAGCATATATCCTAATTAGTGGGTTGTACGATTATCACGGTTGTCACGGTTGTCGCTAGTTGCAGTATCTAAATCGGAACCCCTGTCCCAGTTCCATTGACGCGCCTCTTCTTGACGGCATACCCTCGACTTATCAGCTTTCTCGTCTCGATCGTCAACTCGCTTGTCGTCAACTACTTCGTCGCCGACGTCTATATAAACAACAATTAATATTCCCGACGGGGTCTGCCAGTGCACTATCACATGACTGCGAACTGGCAAAATGTCAAATAGTGGTGGTACTCTGACTCTGCCTTCACCAACTCATCCACATCATCACCATGTGGATGTACAAGCAGGTTTAAGGACACTAAGGCGATCACTTTCACGCTCACCTTCAAAATTCTCTCTTGTTCGAACTACATCCCAAAGTAGTTCTGACGCGAGCTCCCCTTCGTCCCCGTGTATTAGACGCGTCCAATCCCAATATTTTGGGCAAAATACTTCGATTAATTCGCCTCCCGGAAACCAACCGTATACCCAATCGCCACTTGCAACACCTTTCCGGCCGAGTGTTAAATTGTCATTACGATCCGCAAAATCGACGAAGAGTCCCGCTTCAGCTTCATCAAACAAAACAATTTCTCGGCATCGTACATCGCCAAGAAGCCCATCTAGAAGGGCACTATCCCAAGCTTCCATCTCTGGAAATTCATATCCGCCTTTAACACCAACCCCGCTACTTGAACCGGCTCTCTCTGGACAAGAAAATATAAACATTTTCTACACCCGTAGCCCGGGACCGCGCAAAGCTACCGAGAGAACCGCTAATCGACATAGCGTACACCTCGACATGACTGGGTCTTCGCAGTTTGGCGCGTCGCGTTTTGGCGACGCGACTAATCATACTACTACGACTTCTGTCACAAGTCCGCTGAAGCGAAACGACGCGACGATGAATCTTGACCAAACCTTCACAGGAAGCCCGAAACCCAAACGTCGCAGTTATGGTCCAACCAGTTTGGGTGTCGACTTCAATGTCTATGATCATGGCCCCGGCTCTCCAAACGCTGAAACTCAAGATGACTCCCCTCGTGAATATGATTGGACAAGTTCCATATCTCCTAATGTTTCTGAGCCGCTGGCATCTCTAGCATCTCATGCAGCGATGCGCAGGGCTGGATCTCTTCGAAAGTCTACTCTTCAGCAGCGAGAGCGAACAGAGCGAACATCATGGGGTAAGCGCCATGCGGCTCAGCAGTTATCTCAGGGCTCCGGCGAAGCTACTACCCCTCAACGAGAGCGAACCTCGTGGGGAAGGCGAGGCGCACCGCAGGTATCCCAGTCTCCTAATGAGACCACTACACCTAATGGGAAGAACCGGCCACGATTATCTCTTGATCACTTCATGCCTCCTCCCCCTCGAGAGAGCCCCTTCAATACGCCAGCCCCACTACCGAACCCTTCTATGCATATGCTTAACCAGCAGACCCAGCAAGCGCAGCAGCCACATCCATTGTCTCGTACTATGACGACATCGTCTTCTAACTCAAGTCTATCTAACGACTCACCCATACACTTCCAAGCCCCTGTCGCTGAAAAGTCGAGGGCACCTATGAACTTTTCCAAGAGCTTGCCGATTGGTACGGTTCGTCCGCATCATTACAAGCCAAGCCATGGTATTGCAAGTATTTCTACTCCTGACTACAAGCATGAGAGGCCATATGAAGGGGCTTTCGCATCTACCGGCTTAGTATCAAAGATGGTTCGCGACCCGGAGCAAGTTCCTTCTGGTAGTGCATATGGGGCTGTTCCCGACACGCCTTGTAAGAAGCCCCCTAGTGGTTTTGCCACCTATCCGCCGCTTCCCATGACTGGCAATGCCAAAGCTAGAGGTAGGCACATCAAACATACCTTCGGCTTTCCATCAAGTCCCTTCGATTCCGTAACACCGAACCGACCTGCGAACCCCTTCAGCGAGCAGCCGCGACCCGTGCTCTTCGGCGGATTTTCTAACCATTCTCGAAAAGAAAGTTTACTCAGCTTATACAGCGATGATGGACGAAGCCCTTCTGGGAAACTTGGCGGTAGCGAGTCTAGTAACGATGGAGATTTACCGCCGACGCCCACAAAGCAGCAGACCGCGTCGCGAAGTACAAGCGGATTGAGCCGCCTGTCTACTGAAAGCCCCACGGCTAATCGCCGCCTTCCTGCGTTCGGAACCAGCGCAGCTTTGCAGCAAGATACTGCCGCTAGCTGTAAGTATTACCTACCAAAGCGATCCTGTAATGGCGGGAAAAGTAGAGAGAATATCACCCCTGTCAAAGGTGCTTTCAACCTGCCAACCCCTGTTATTCAGGAGACGCAATCCACCATCCGTCTCTCTTTACCTTCGTTTAGTCGATCTCGAGCTCAGCGTGGTTCGTTTTCTTCGCCTGCGCGGCTCGAGACCCATTCGACGATGACTCCTCCCGTGAAGTCCCCTGTCCAAGTTCAATTTGCTAAGAGTAGCCCTGTGATTGCAGCGAGTCCTTTGGAGCGACTAGAATTTGCAGAGAAAGCATCCCCGCAGACCCCTCAGGGAAGCTTTGCGCCTCTTGATGCAAGCCGTCTATCAATCTCTAACGCGAACGACGGCTTCTTAATCCCCGGAACTGGCGATAAAAATTCGCCTTTCCCGCCCGCAACTCCGACAACACGACATGAGAATGTCCCGGCATTCTTTGAACGACGCGCTATTACCCCTATTAATGGTATGCCTTCTCATGACTTGGACGAGGGGCTTATGTCGCGTTTTGGAAAGGTTGAATTTATAGGCAAGGGTGAATTTTCGCAAGTGTACAAAGTTACCGAAGTCACTCAGTCCTCAAGAACGGTTCAGCCTAGCTTCTTCAGTACTCCTACGCACCGAACAGCTTCCCCCCCGCCTACTAAGGTGTATGCAGTCAAGAAGCTCACCCTTCCGATCCAAGGTAATAAGGATCGAGCCCTTCGATTCCGCGAAGTATCTGTATTGGAAACCCTGAAAGGCTGCGACCATGTCCTGCAGCTCGTTAACAGCTGGGAGGACAGCAGCTGCCTCTACATTCAGACTGAGTATTGCGAAGAGGGTAGCCTTCATACATTCTTGTCTTTTGTTGGCTTGAAAGGACGACTTGATGATTTCAGAATCTGGAAGATTATGCTTGAGATTGGCAAGGTACGTATAGATCAAGCGGATGTATGAGAAGCAACTAACATATTGTAGGGTTTGAAACATATTCATGATGCCGGCTATATTCACCTGGATTTGAAACCTGCCAATATTTTTATCAACTTTGAAGGGACCTTGAAGATTGGCGATTTCGGTCTAACGACGGCTTTGCCGATAGAGAAGGGACCCGATCTAGAGGGTGACCGCGAATACTTGGCGCCCGAAGCTCTTCGAGGAGAGATTGGCAAGCCTACCGATATGTTTTCTTTCGGCCTGATCATGCTAGAAATTGCAGCCAACGTCAAACTGCCTGAGAATGGAACAACTTGGGCTGGGTTGAGAGAGGGCGACTTCTCCGAGGTTCCCACCCTGACTCAGGATGCGGGCGCCATTGTGCGGGATGCTAATGGCATGCCGCTTGATGATAGTGATCGTAGCGTGGGTCTGTTTGGAGATGACCGCGCTACACCTGCTGGACGCCGCAACTACAACTTCCGAAACACCACGCGCCAATCGGCAGACATTTTCGGCCTAGGTCGCAAGAGCGAACTACAGCATCCTCCTGATTTCATGAAGGACCCTAACCATCCTAACTCCCTTGATATAATCGTGAAGTCGATGCTCACGCCGGACCCCATGACGCGTCCTACAGTTTCCCAATTGCTTGCTCTTGAAGCAGCAAATTGGGTCGCATCACGTCAGCGAGCTGCTGCGACCGTCTTTGAAGGAAATTGGGGCCCTGCAGATGAAGTGTCGGCTCCTATTTCACTGGATACAGAGATGACTGACGTCTAAGCATCTTGCTCGAACCCTTCGACTGATTTCACAAGACCGGCCGAATCTTGCTCGACCTGGCATAGAACTGGATATGGAGTTGCATTTGCCGCAATGGTGGTGGGTGTTGTTTTACCTTGCGTATATCGGCCGACTTGGCTGGATATGTAGAGGCTCTCATAAAGTTTCTGGTGTTTGACCCAAGGATATTCGAGCACGACTGGAGATGGATGATGTGCTTGAGTTTTGCGTCTTGAACGATGCACAATTTGGTTCTATTTCGAGCCGGAATTGCGATACGATATTTGTACTGTGTTTGCTTTGGCGAATACAGTAGTGTTTTTGACCATCATTGGTCTTTGGTACAGGTGTTCCTACGGTTGGGAGGCTTGTGTCAACCTTGATATACCATCAGGGAATTTCTTTAGTCCTGGACTGTCATCCGTCGAATATTCTCCCCAACTCTTCAAGCGACCAAGTCTCGAAGGGCGATATATCGTGGACATCATAGTCGGATCTTTCGGACCAAAGCTTTGTAATGGCGGCGTTTTCTTTTCGGCGGAGGCGAGCAGTTTTTTTCTCCTTTGTGGTTTTTGATGAGTTGACTGTTTTCAACAAGTTAATTCACTTCGACATAACGGTATGGAAAGGGAAAAATGGACACGGCCGTAATGAACGGGCATTCGGAGGGGCGTCTTTTGCTAGACTCGGCTTCGCACCAGTGTAAATATAGAAACGGAAAAATTGTGCTTAGAGAGATCAGCTCACCCAGACTAACTGGATCGTCATCTCGAGAGGACAAGGAGGATTGGTCGGACACGTCCTCGGTTTTTACGAAATCCGTATGAATGACGATATGCTATGATTTGCTCATGAGCTTCTTGGTTGCGATGCGATGCGATTCGATTCTGTGGTATGACAGCTTGTGGTGGATGTGATTTGTTTCTTTTGTAGTCGGTAGTTGAAGACATTAATAGGTTCGCGGAGTATCTTCAATACCAATTAATATCTGGCTTGCCTTGCCAATAACCGGTATGGGAATGAAAAGAGAGGAATGAGTAGGAGATGCAAGTGATGTTTATATGTTTTGATAACTAAGTCCGAAGTAGGATGTTTGTTTGGAGCTATAAACTTCTCCGCCTGCTAGTCCATCGTAAGGTTACCGCCAGTAAGGTTACCCAGGCACGTAAAACTTTCTGGCACCTGGCCTACCTAGGAGATGGTGTCACAGTACGGGGCATATTTCTGCGTAAATGGTTGCCTCTTAGTCACTGACATGTTTCCTCATTCATCCAATGCATTGTATTGCCTAGCTACCATGTAATTATGAACTATATCTATTAAGCATTATGTGGTTATGCTTCCTCGTGGCGCCTCAAAACCTTGCTGGACCCGCTTGCTAGTTGGATACCTAAGGTACCTAGGCAATCCCTCTAGAATTGTTGGGGACGAGGGGTGGGCAGAGGGGGAGAGGGGGGGGGGGGGGTCTTGTTATTAATCTCCCTACTGTTGCTGCAATGTCACGGCAAGCTTAAGAAAATGCCCCCCTTTCTTTTGTCTTTGCGATATAGTGAATGACCTCCTCGGCTGGTAGGAGTATCCCTGGAACTAAGTTCGGACGCATGTAAAGGGCTCTGGTGATACGAGGACACACATACAATTACATAGTGAAGGCTAGGTTCTTTCACAACCACCAGGCAGGGCTGTTTTACAAGGCTTATTAAGAGATGTAGGCATCTCATAGCTCCAAGTAAGACAGAAAATCCATCGAGTCTCGTCACTGGCCACTAAACCCTATTCACCCCTTGGCCGCCTTCCTACTAACAACTCCCATCTCAACATCTTTCTCAGCATCCTTCCCACCGCCACTTTTACTCGACTGTGCCGTGCCGGGCGCGGCAGGCGTGCCCTTGGGTTTACGGCGCACGGGCTGATAGACATCGTTAAAATTCATTGCAACTCCAAGGAAGCGCAAGTCGACGTCAGCTTGATAGGCCAGGTCGCCGAGCAGGATCTGGAGCTTCGCGCGGAAGCGGTCGCCTAGATGGCGTAGACGCTCTCTTAGTGCCGGGAACTCGCTTTGGGGACCCCCTGGGATGGGAGCGGAATCGTCCGGGGGGATCGTGTGTCGGAGATCGGCTTCCTGCCGTTGGGTGAAGTCTGACACGGACCACGAGTATAGCCCGTCGACACAATCGCGGTACGCGAGCATTGTGCGTAATAGCTCGCCTAGCTGGATCATGTAGCTGTTGTCGTCTTCTTCGG
Organism: Daldinia grandis; assembly: GCA_022432525.1. Classification (NCBI taxonomy): domain Eukaryota; kingdom Fungi; phylum Ascomycota; class Sordariomycetes; order Xylariales; family Hypoxylaceae; genus Daldinia; species Daldinia grandis. The sequence continues at coordinate 1,290,438 of JAJKLB010000010.1, forward strand.
CGGGGGCCGGGGCGGTGCCGGCCGCGGATGCGGAGGCGGAGGCGGTAGTACCGGCATTTGAGCCGACGAAGCGCCGGCGACGAGCACCTAGAAGACCCTTATGAGTGATAGAATTAAGGTAATTAGAATGGGCTGTGATAACGTCGTCAAGGGTAGCGTCCTCCTTGTGTAGCTTATCCTGGAGCTCGGTCCAGGAGCTCTCGATAACCTCGAAGAGGATGTAGTACTGAAGCTGGCCAACGAAGTGGACCATCTCGGCCAGGAAGCCGCGGGTGGTCTTCCAAGCCTGGCGGACGGTTGGGTGATCAGTCTGCAGGACGCCACGAGAGCCGGTAGTGACCTTGCGCCAGGTGGATGAAAGGGCGAACTCGACGCGCTTGATGCGCCATAGGAAGTTGAACACTTTGAGGTACTGCCGGTTGCCCCAGTCGGACACGACCACGTCGACTGGCGCATCGATCTTGTATTCAAGCGTGAAGCAATCCCAGCCTATATCACCGTGGGAGAGCTGCAGCATACGTGCGTCGAGGCGGCGCAAAACCTCAGGGGAGTCGTACTGCGCGTTAGACCCGCGGATAGCGTGCTCGAGCTGCGCCGTTAGAGTATGTCTGTATTGAGCACCGGCTGGACGATCGAGGTTCGCAGCGAGCGACTCCATTAGCAGGGCGATAAAATCACCCTGTCCGAGTAGAATATAACTCTTCAGCGCTTGAAGGTGCTCAAAGAGATGGAATTTGTTGGTCATGAGGTGTAGTAGTCGGCGCATTGTAGTTTTATATGCCTCGTCGATCCATGTTTCCAAGGTGGCTGTGTCACCGTATCGAAGCTCCCTAGAAGACTCCTTGGAGTATGATTCGACCCACTGGGCATCACCGCAGCTGTTGTGGATGAAGTTAAGAGATTTGCCAATGAGAAAGACCTTCTCAGAGAACTCGTTCGTGATAATGGAAGGGACCATGTCCGCTGCTAATATGTATTTATCCTCCCAAACATTAGTAGATCCTGACTTGCCCTTGGGCATGGCTTCTACCGACTGCTCTTGCACGAAGAACTCGAGATACGGATCCGAGAGCTCTCCATTATATATCCATTGCCTTAATATGCCATAGAATGGACGAGTGATAGGCATTAGGAGCCGCTCAGCGAATGCGCCTACTATAGGGTCGCCGTGTGATGATGACAATGAATGGATCAGGGTGATGAGCTGACCTCCTTTCTTGCTTTTAGATTCTTCAGCAATCATGCTCATAAGTCGTAGACCCATAGTTGCTTCACGAGTCCATACAACGCAACGCTTTAACGTCACGCCAGCCTTTCCAATACCACTTCGTGGAGCATCTTCGTCAATAGTAGACAATGCACGTCGGATTTGGCCTTCTAACGTTGCCACGAGTGTTAAGTACGAGCGCAGCTCGTTGCTTATAGCTGCGCGGAGACTTTGGCCTAGGAGACCCTTTGCGGGTGTCTTGACGAATTCTTCGAGAGTGCGGTAGAGTAGTGAGGGTTCAGCAAGGGTGTGAAGAAGTCCAATTAGGGGTGGTGGGAGGGTAGCAGGTAGCTTGAGGGAATCATCTTTGCCAAATGGGAGCGTGGTGGAGGAAAGACCCTGGAGAGTATAAGGTAGATCTCGTAGGAGAGCAGGCTCTGAAGGTTCGATATCGCAATAGTTATCAGCCAGTAGCTTAGATTTTATAGCAACATCTCTCTTAGCAGGGCCTGGGGTCTCTTCTCTTGCACCCCGAGCACGTCTATAATCACTGGCGGTCGAGGGCCGCTGAGAATCGCTGTCGTGTGACTTCATGTCTTTTGGATTCTTGAGTACGTCTCGAAGTTCAGTGGGATGGTACTCGTCCGAACTCTGCTCTGGCCTATACAATTCGGAACTTTCTTGATTGGATTGATTGGAAGGACCACCTAGGCCCGACTCTTCTCTTTCCTCTCGTTTCCTCCTCTTAGCTTGCTCCTGCTGAAATTCGGCAAAGGCGACAGGGTCAGGTTCGGTTGGATCGGGCGAGTCCGCCAATTGGTAGAGGAGGTATAGTATAGCCCATTTTTGGGTTAGAACAGGCAGCGCCAGCAACCTCGAGTAAAGATTGGAATAGCGTAAAGCCTGGCTTGGGTTCGTTTGAACCAACCTTCGCCTAATAAGTTCGGATGCATGATTCTGGTCGGCTAAGGGAGGTGGTCGCGGTCTGGGAAGGGTAATGTTAATTGCTTGCTCTCATGAAGACCGTAGGCCATTCTTACTGATTTAGTTGTTGTCGAATATCATCGAAATATAAGTCATGTCTTTGTTGTGCATCTTCGTCGCTCAAGCGCGGATCGTCTGGTATAAGTTGTGAAATTAAGCGGTTGATACTAAGATCAACACGCTTCGTCCGGTCCTGATTTGACCCGGACATTGTGTCATTTTGAAATACTGTCTATAAAATGTAGGTGGCTATGAGTATAAATATAGAAAGCTTAAGATGTTGGTTGTATTGTAGAGAGAGAGAGGTGGTGATACCTTGGGTATCTACCTAGGTAAATATACTACCTACTTAACATTGATATGTATGTGTAATGTGTAATGTGCAATGTGCAATGTGCATAGGTACCTCTTAAATGCACGCGACGCGACGAAGGCCAGACAAACTCTAAGGAGGTATGCTACCTAGGTTAGGTATGTATTAGTTTTAGGTAGGTTCTGGTGGAGGGGCTTATTGAAGCTTGTGTTTTTGGTAACACAGGCAGGTAACAGCTATGTAGCTTAAGCGCTATCCGTAGGTTGATGAAGTTCTAGGTACTTATCGCACACCGAAACTAACCTCTAATTCCCCCTACCGCAAAGTAGCTTCTACATCGAAGTTTCCCCCATGCAAACCCACCGTAACCCCAGAATCCCAATCAAAAGGCGTCCCCTCTGAAGTTAGTAGCACCACTCGACGCTGCTTTCCAATCTAGACGACATCCCAAACCTCCCGCTTAATGGCTACCAGAAAGGCGGCGCATTTTCCATCAAATACCGACTTTCCCTATACATTTTTTCATCATTTTAAAATCAGTATTCGGATCGCATCAATCTGCTGCACTCGATGAACGGGGTTTAATCCCTTTTTCGGGCTGCGCTGTGCACATAGCTCGATCGCGACATCCCGCGCATAATCCCCCCAACATCGCGCTTTATCGTATCACCAACTATCAACATTTCCGAATTGAGCTCTTAGAATCGATAATCACCACGCTACCCGCACAACGCAACAACGCACGACGCCTAATTCAACCCCATTCCACAACCTCCGACACCCCCGACACCCCCGACATCCCCGATCTCCCCGACCCTCCAACATGCCCGATATAGATCCCGCGGCTCTGAGCCGTCCATCTGTTAGCCTTTCCACTCCGACTCTCAAATCAATAACAGTTTCTGCGCCTTCTACTCAGAAAGTGACAAAAACTAGCCAAATTATCCCCGCCCGCATCGACCTCGAACCCCTATATACTGCTCTTAAATCAGCAATTGGGAATGAACAATGGAACACGTACAAAGAATCAACCACCCAGTTTATACTAGGTGAGTCTTTGTTAGAGTTGCCTTGCCTGCATAAATCTTACCCGTGTTATAGGACGCTTGAATCAGACAGAGTATTCCGAACGTATCGACCATATACTATCCAATGGCGACAAAACTCATCTCCACAACCAGCTTCTTGCTGCTATATACGGAAATCTTACGAGGGAAATGCCAGACCAAGGAGTTGCTCCCTGGGTTTCTGCGAATGATAAGCCGGCCACCAATGTCGGCGCCAAGCCTGTGACCGGAGATGCCGCCGAACGAAGACTGAAAGGAGAAGTCATGCAACTTCCAAGTCGCGATCGAAGACGTATAAAGGAGCTTACTCAGAATGACGTGAGTGAAGTTATCATAATGCGCTACAAGTTCACGACGACTAATAGGCTGCCATATAGTTTGATCCCTTCGAATCTTTGGCAGCTGTGTTTTCGGAACACCACCGAAGCAGAATAGCTCGCGTGCCGGACATACCTCAAAGTGCCAATGCCAACGACTTGAATAAAATGAGTAAGCAGCCAACTTCCAATTGAAACTGGTCCCGTTCTTTTTCTCATCACAAATACAGACTGGGATCTCGAGATTCGCAAACGATTTGCACAACCCTTGGCAGTGGAGTCGGGGGAATTTCCGGACATAGCAAGCATTGAATCAAGGATGCTTCCTATCTGCTACGAGGCAGGACTTGTTAACGGCCATTCTTCAGACGCTACACAATGCATGACCGTTGCCGCCGAGACCTTCATCAAGGAATTTCTGTCGACAGTATTTACCAGGACGAGGAGCAATGGGCCTGGCGATTCTGGGAGTACTGGGTTCGGTTCCGGGGCCAACTGGATTCAGACCCACAAGTATCGCCGCCAACTAAGACGAGAAGAAATGGCCTTTTCTAGGGGAGAATTGTCTAGGGATAAGAGCGGTCTCCTACCCGTTGAAGCAAAAGCCGCTAGCGAACGATCCCCGCTAAGCATGGCCGATTTACGACTCGCTCTAGAAATAGGTGATTGTGGCATCAATTCGTTCCCTATCGTTAGGAAGTCAGTCGTATACAACTACAGGGATGGCGAACTCGAAAATTACAACAATTATACCTGGCTTCACGGCCAAAAACCCAGAGATTTCGAAGATCCAGCCGTTAATGGCGCCGGCCAGCATGGTCCCATGAATGGCGGTGCTTACCCGGAAGCAATGGACATAGACGAAGAGCCGATAGCATGGGAAGGTGCAAATAACGAGGATACGTCGATGCTGGACAGTGTTTTGGACTCATGCCTCGCAGTCCCTTAGGAAGGGGAGGAGGCCGCCGAAACATTGTTAGCGGGAAACGTCTAGGATACCGTTAGTCCCTTATATTTTCTGAGTGCATCACAGGAACTACTTCATAATGGTCGGTCATATATACAGCGGCAAAAACAGCTTGCCTGCTCTCTTGGAGTTGGCACATTTACGTCACTTGAATCATTCAACCCCTTAGAGCAAGGGGTTTTGCATTAGCATAGGGGTTAAGGGCGTTGATTTTGTATTGCATTTTTTGTTTGGGCGTGTATGAACATTGAAAACGAGGGTGAGAAGCGTGGTCGGCTTTGGCGTTATTCTCTGGTGGATATGTACTCTATTGCAGCGATACCCCCTACGCCATGGCAGGAATACTGTCCAAGTTCTTGTAAGATCATTTCGCACGATGGATAGAGTCGAGAAGGTCTAATTGGAGGCAACAATGTGGCCTGTAATAGTATATAGATAGTAGGTAGGTACGATTAGCCCAGGACTTGGGAAGCCGAAAAAAGTAAATTCAACAATCCGAACATTTGAAATAGTGAGGTATTTACCTATTAATGTCATAAATGAAGTCAGATATTTCGCGATTGGGGACTTCCCAGCAGCCCCACATATGCACGGATTGCTGCATATCTATACGTAAATGGGGCGCGAAGTTCGACGCGAAAGACGCGCTTTACCAAAGCGCGTACAGGGGGGGAAACTTACAATATGAAAGCAATTAAACCCTCCAGCCCCCACTTACAACTTCCATCTCACATACAAACACAAAGTTTAGGTACATATTAAACTTAGTTAGCATTATATTCTTAATTCTCGATATAATGTCTTTTTAAGATTATTTTATCATATCGCCAATTGCATCTCACTGTCAAGCATCAGTGTATCAAATGACTTCTACTCGATCACCATCGCCGGCCGAGGGCGTATCTGCCCCTACGTCACCGCAATTATCACCTCGGTCTAAGATCAAGGCCCTATTAGCCACCGTAAATGATGCGGATTCAGATGACGAGTCCAGCCATACGATAGATGTGAAGACTTTATCCAAGCCTATCAATAAAGACATTATCACGGATGCCGAAGCCCCAATCCTGCCAAATGCAGAGGAAGATAGTGATGCTGACGAGGAGATCGTTCGGCCCCGAGGACGCCTCGCTGCGCGAATGAGAGCAGAGGACGTAAATACGAAAAATAATACCACACTCAGGAGCTCAATTGAATCAATGCCATCGCATACTGTCTCGGCAAATCGCAATGAGGGAAGTAGGGAGGTGGCAAACGCAGACGATGACGACGATGACGACGATGAGGATGTTAGTACTCTGCCGCATAGGCGGCTGGCTAGGCCTGTTCGAAGCTCCACTCCTGAAGTTGCAGTAAATAGCGGAATGCCCCCTTCACCAGGCCTCTTTGTTACACCAGCCCCCGAGACGCCGATGACACACCGGAAACCTAGAACCGGGGCAGAATCCGACACAGATGATGAGTTGCCGGAAAACTTAGGGAAGAGTGAACGCTTCCTAGCTCTAGTAGCTAGGAAGCGGCAAGAGAGGCTTGCCAAGGAAGCTGAAGAAGAGCGCAAGCGAAATGGGCGTGTCGAGCGAACAGGCCAACAAATGCCTACCGAATCAGATATCGATGACGACGTATCTGATGTCACAGACGATGACGGTGGCCGCAAACTCACTCAGGAGGTCTCCCGTCCCGCTCGCAAAGCTAGCAAGAAGGCTTTGGAAGATATGAATCGCGAAACGCAACGATTAAGCCGAAGCATGCAACTTGCTCACGAAGCGAAGACGAAGAAAAAGATCACGAAAGCATCTCTATTCGAACGCTTCAACTTCAGGACTGAGGCAGTATCTACTGAAACCAAGCCAATAAGCTCAAGCAGGCCAACAACACCTGGCTCGACGCAACAGACGGATATTGATATGGCGGATGCCGGAACTCCACCTAGCTCTCCACCTCTTGCTCCGAAGGCCACGGAAACCCATCTCGCTACACCTACAGCACCGAATACTCGCGTAGATCCAGACGATGTTTTCGGGGATGATTGCGAGTTGCCTGGCTTAGAAGTTGCTTTGGTACAAACTAAAAAAGATAAGGGTAAGGGTAAGGCCATTGACATCTCGGACGAACCCCCTAAGACCAAAGAGGTCGCGGCGGGTAAACCGAAGCGTCAAATCCGAGTCAAGCTACCTCTAATGCAAGCAAACCTTGTCACGATAGATTCTGATGACGAGCTTGAAATTACCAAGACGAAAAAGGGAAGAATAGACGCAATATTCGACAAGCTTCCCGAGAAGAAAACACAGGAATCTAAGTCCATGGATGTGCTACGTCGCTTAGCTCATCTATCATCCCCTCCGAAGGAAATATCAAGGGGCCGCAGGACCAACCCTTCCATGACCCCTGCCGAACTCCAAATGTCTCTACAGCAACGCGCTAGAGCACAGGCTAAATTGGAACGCGAGCGACGTCTCGAGTTTCTCAAATCCAAAGGCATCGCCGTACAAACTGAGGAAGAGCGCCAACGGGAAAGAGAGCAGGTCGAAGACATTGTTGCCCGAGCTCGACAAGAGGTAGAAGAAATCATGCAGAAAGAACGTGAGGATGCGAAAAAGGCACGTAGAGAAAGTAAGAAGAACGGTGAAAATGATCCTCTAGCTTGGGATGATAGCGACGATGATAGCTTTGAGGACAGTGGGGAGGAAGATCCTGCTGAGATTGAGTTTTCTGGGTCGGAGGAAGGAAATGAAAAAGAGGACAAGGAGATGGAAGACGACGATAATGAGGATGAGGATAAGCCCACAACAAATCCCGTGTTTGAGGATGAAGCAGAGGAAGATGGCGAGTCTGAAGAGGAGAGCACGCCAAAACCCACTACAAATGCAGCTTCTGATGACGAACCTGACGTCGAGCTCCCGCCCGCGAGACTTCGCCGACCAAAAAAGCATGTTCATGTTGTCTCAGATGATGAGGACGACGTTGAAGCAACTCCAAAATCCAAGACCCGCCACCCTAAGTCTCCGTCAGCTACCAACTCCTCTCCCAAGATTCCTACGTCTGTCTTGCGCTCAGCTAGGAAGACATTTATTCCTGGGCTCCCTGTTCCCGCGGATGGACCTGCAGGCCTTGGGCTTACCCAGATATTCGCAGGTACAATGGATGACAGTCAAACTGGGCCAGCCAGCGGATCTCCTCAGAAGTTCATGCCCAGTCTTGATAACTTCCCTGACTCCCAGTTTTCCGCCACAGCAGGCCAATCTCAGGATGACACAGTTCTCAACAGTCAGAAGTTGTGCAATATAGATACGCAAGCACGTGAAACACAGACACAAGGTATCCAGCTACACTTCTCGCAGTCGCAAGTACACGGCTTCGATACCTTGATGCAAATGGACGGGACGCAAACGTCAGAGCTCATCGAGCCAACACAGGATGGGGGCTTCCAGGACCTTTCTCCGCTCAAGCAGCGGTTTGTTGCCGCGCCAGTATCTACAGTCGACACCGTATTGTTAGGTAGTACCCCTGACTTCGAAAAAGTCCAAGAGTCTCCTCTTGTCAAGAGGGGTAGGTTAAGACGAAGAGGCGAAAGTATAGCCTCAGTTTCTACCTTAACGTCAACAACAAATATTCCTGCGAGTCCCAGCGCTGTCCCTAGTGCCCTACCTATAGATGCTAAGGTAGACGCAAGTGCGTTCAGACTAATGGAAAAGGCAGCTAGGAGGAAGAAGCGCATGCAAGAGAAGTTTGACAGGAAAAAGAGCAAGGCCAATGAGATGGTTGAGGAGCAAGCTGAGGAATCCGAAGACGAGTATGCCGGACTTGGTGGAGCCGACGGTGAAGACTCAAGCGAAGAGGATGAAGAGTTCGTTAAGGAAATGATAGACGACGTTACTAGCAACGATGCTGATGCTGCCAAGCTGGCTGGCTTCTTTGCGTAAGTAATGCCTTCCAATGCGCAATAGAAAATACGCTAACGATAGTATAGTGATCGAGAACGAGCAGCCGATGCAGCCCAGGTCGACAAGCTATTCCGAGATATCACAACCGGTATGCTACGCAAGCGGCGCCGTGGTGGTGATAACAATGACTTCGATCTATCGGATTCTGATGATGGGGGCGAGGCTCGACGTCGTATGAAGCGGCGACAATTTGCCAAGATGCAGAAGGCCCTATTCGCAGACGAGCGTATCGGAAAGATCGCCCAAAACCCACGCAATGCAGCGTTCCTCAAGAGCATAGAGGACAGGAACAGCGACGACGAGTGGGATTTCGATGAGAACTTTGCAGATGGAGCTCCTGACAGCGCGGACAGCGATAGTCAAAGTCAAAGCCAGGGGCAGGATGCGTCAGCAGCAGCAGAGCAATCGATCCCGAACAGTCAGCCTACGAACGGGGATCGCAAACGCACACATGCGGATGATCACGTAGCACGCCCGCCCCCGAACGCGCGACGCACTAGAGGAGGCGTTCGTCCCTCGACAATTGTCGATATCCGCAGGGAATTATCTGACTTACTTGATGAGCCTAACGGTTCCGCCCTATCGATCATCCCTGCCACAGAAATGGGATCTGATGGTGAGGACGAGGAACGTCCGGCCACAGCTTCATCTAACAAAGAGAACCGGGGCTCAGAGATTGCAGTGGTTGATCGCATCAAGCTCAAGCGCGATTCCTCGTCCCTATCCACAACTAGCAACGGTGGAGCGGGCTCATCACGCCTCGCATTCGCAGCTCCATCAGCATCAGGTAGCAGTGGTCTATTCAAAGTGCCAGCCCTATTGAGACGGGCGACAACGAACTCACTCATCTCAAATTCATCGACTAGCACGACGAGTAGTAGTAGTGCCCCCACGGCTGCTGCTAGTCTAGCAGGAGGAGATGACGGCAAGCTCCTGAAGAAGACGGCGGGCAAGCGCTCTGGCATCAACTATTTTGCGCGAGAGAACGAGCGTCGGGCTGCGGTAGCAGAGGCCGAGAAGAGGCGCGAGGCGAAGAAGTGGAAGGGTGCCGAGGGCAGGAGCAAAGTCGTTGGTGGATTATTTGGTAGTGGAAAGTTCGAGTAGGCAGGGTTATTTTACATTCATAGGACGTTACATGGAGAGGCTCTTAAAGGATAGGTTGCATGGCGTTGGCGTCTAGGGTCGCTCATTAGGTTAGGAGCGCGGCCGAATTGATATGACGATGCATACGTGCCTTCGTACATTAGCATTGGAGGCCATGTTAGTGAAATTTAGGTATCCAGGTTAATATGATTAAATCGTAAAGATTTCCCTTCTTTTCGTACTTGATTCCTAGTTACCTACCTATACCAGCTATAACACTGCGAAAAGGGGAGAGTATTAACCTAGACACCTTAGGTAAGCCTTATATACCTTAGGTACAGGTACCTGATCAGTATTCTTTGCCGAAGTTTGACCGTTACGTCATTATGTCAATCTCATATTTCTTTACTCTCTCATCATTAATTCTATCCTCGTGGTTACCGTTGAAACATCCCTCAAGATTTCACATGAAATTCAACCGGATAATGTATGATAATACGATTCTTCCATGAATTACATTACTTGACCTCAAAAGATCTAAGACAAATTTCTGCTGATGATGGAAAGCCTACCGTCTAAAAACCCTAGGTCCCTCATTCGTATAGAGGGCCTACATGAGGGTTCGTCGACTAATTGTTTGTCTGGTTGATCATGCCACCGCCACCGCCACCGCCAGCTGTAGGTTATAAGCCATATATATAGATGATTATATCGCAATTTACTAACTACACTAGACCCCGACACCGCACCGGTTCTTGGTGCCGAAGAGGTCGCAGCCTAGGAATGAGACGCCTAAGCCATATCAGAGCGGCGGACAGCAATTCCATGCCACACCGCGGTTCTCACTTTATTCGACGCCCAGAGGACAGGGAGCAGGAGGCGAAGGTTCATCGCTTCGTCCATCTTCTAGTATTCCCACGCCCGCTCACCCTCCCGCTCTCGCTCCCGCTAGAATCGGAGCCGGGACTTACTATCGGCCCACTCCGCGCACTACTGATCCTATCAACGATATATTTGATAGCTCTCCGCCTTTCCCCGAAGAGCAACAGCTGGGTGGCGGTAGTGGCAGCACTCATCGCGACCCTATTGAAGTTCTTGATGCAGACGTAGACGTAGACATAGACGTGGACGTGGACACAGACGTTGACGCTGTGCTAGAATCCTCGCCGGTGCGAGGGTTCGGCCGTATCCATGACGAAAGCAGTGAAGACGAGGAAGATCTACCAAGCCGGTCCCCCAAACGCCGGCGCATTTCCATATCCTCCTCCATCTTTAGCGGTAACACCCACGACTCGGCGGCACAGCACGAGGATAACAACGACAATAATAACGAAAATGAGGACACCGTCATGCTTGAGTATCCCCCATCCTCCTCGCCCACCCGCCACCCAACAGATCCCGATACGCCAGAACCCTCCCTCCCCAGACCTTCTACCTCCGTCCAGCAACCCACATTCCAGAAAGCACCCCGCTTCAAGCCCATCGAGGCGCCGGAAGGTGGGCTCCGCTACGGTGACCCGCTCCCCGACGCCTTCTCGCCGCACCGCCGGGGCGCGAAGTACATGCCCGGCGGCCTGGCGGCCTCGGTGCGCGACTGGTTCGTCGACGTATGGGCCGGCGCTGCGCAGAAGCGCGACGGGGAGGGGGAGTGGATTGCTCGGATCTTGGTCGATGGGGTACAGGGTTCGGCGGGCATGACGCTGGTTGCTGGACGGTATGTGGTGCGCGAGGATGGCGATCTAAGTGCGGCTGATGAGAAGGATGCGAGAAATGCGAGGATTGTGCTTGCGGGGAGCCAGAAGCTGGCGGGACTGGATAGGGGGCTGGAGGTGCGTCCTGGCTCGGTGGTGGGTGTGGGAAGGCCAAGTTGGGAGGTTGTGGTCCCGGGACAGGGGCGGTGGGGTGTGGTTTGTGAGTGGGCTGTTTTGAAGTGAGGTTTGGGGGACTTGGAGTTGATCTCGAGTGTCGGGGACTATGTCGCCTTGTCCTATGAAATGTAGACTTGACATGTGCCCAGCTAGAGTTTCAGGGGCTGTTTATATTGGTGATATAGTCGTGGGAGAATGATTACCATGGACAAGAATTATAAGGTAGGTCTAGAGTAAATAGGTAGAATCCATAGTATGAGCCCTCGAAGAAGCGGATTGGAAAGAGTTAAACTACTACGTCTTCATTCTACGAGAAATAGTGTGCTGAAGTGAAGATGACTTCCTGTCATTACGCCATAAAATAGCGCTTGTTAGAGCTTGTAAAGCGATGAAGCACCCATAGGAAGTAAACGATTCCTTTGTGCTCCTTGGAAATTAACGATTTAACTAGGTAGGTAGGTAGGTTAGTTAGAAGCGATGCTATGTCTTGTATGAGCAAAGCAATAGCATTGTTTCCAGCATAATCTAGGTAGCCTCGGTCTTCACGCACGGCAGGCTGGACATGTGGGCGATCAGAGTGCGGCCCGACGGGAACATCTGCATAAGAGCATGGGCGGCTGGGGGGGTTATTGCGAGGTGTGGAGGGACATGCTCGCTGCGTTTCCGATGATGACGATGGCTTTGTTAGCGACTAGTAGGCCTCCTTTGACGAGGACGGACGCAGAGCTTCGCATGACATAAGAGAGTCTTCCGTTTCCCGCATTTTGTCTTACAGGTAGTTAACTAATAAGAGCGGAAGATAGAAATAATATAGTAATAAAAAGTAATCATCAACATCCGAAAAATGAAATAAATCCCAATTATCGTGTCTTCTGGATGCCTCTTATAAAACGATTACATCTTCAAGGAATCAACCGCAAAAGCCCAAAATAGTTATAATTTAGGGTACTACTGCCTCGTAGCAAAGAGTGATACCGAATAATTGATAGCCATGTTGGGGATACGAAGTAATTTCAGAAACGCAATGTATCGTAGCCGATCTGACCTCAACCAACCCCGCTGAAGGAGGCATTGATATACAGGTTCTCCGGGATTAAAGAGCGGTTCAAGGCTCACAACTGACACAAGACGGCCGTATAGGTGATGCAGTATATTAACTTAACCTAAATCATCTATGCTGCCCAATATTCGCATCTAATCCACATACCATTAGGTACTCTCGACAGTATAACAGCCCATACAGATAATTCTCAGAGCAGATAAATTACCAATGTAAACATACTAATGCTATGCTAACTCCCAAAGAACCTATCAATCATAGCCCGGGCAATGAGTAATTCAACAACAGTCTAGCTGGATGCCTAATTTCGTAGAGGTGCAGCGTCAATTTGTCCGCCCCTCTATCATGCATTATTCGGGACCTTTCCGTGCAAGATTTGCGCGTGAGGAAGGAGACGGAAAGAAAAGGTTCGCGATATATCCGTACTCCGCGCCGAAAAAAATAAAAATAAAAATAAAATAAAAATAAAAATAAAGCTACTGCTCAGTTAACCAGAAAACCGCTATTACCGTTTGTATTTCTGTAACTTCGTTAGCATACAAGGGAACATAGGAACGACTGGGTATTCTAAACTTACCTCCTCTACCCTTCTCCTATTCTGAGGGTCCAATGCATTCGTAGCTCCCATAAGAGTCTGTCCGATCGCCTTACTTGAGCCGATGAGAGGCCTGAAAACGATTGTTGGCGCTCGTCTGAGAATGGCCTTCGCCGCTCCTTGAGCGCTTTGGCTCTCCATCACCTCGGCGGGGACCGCTATGATTGCATCTCTCGTCATATTGAGATCGCGTCTCAGACTCGCATATGCGCCTCGGATCCCCTGAAGAACTCCTGTTGGCTGATCGGCATAGAGGCTAATCTGCTTGGGTTCTTCCGTATCTACTTCTTCGTCGTCCCACCCCGCGACCTGGTGAGGTTGTGGCTGTTTGACTAGCATACCCTCTGCACCTTGTAGAGCATACTGCGTACCAACAGCCAACTTAGCTCCGAGTTTAACTATCTCCGTACCTGTTGTCTTGGCAAATGCTATGGCGCCTTTGCTGATGCTGCGGACTATCCTGCCGTCCTTTTTGTACTCCCTGATTGGTACCTCGATGAGATCTTTGAATCCGCTTCCAACGTTGACTAGGGAACGGACAGGCGCAAGTCCAGCAAGCACGCCGGGAAGCTGAGTCCTTTTGACATCAGGCATCCATATGTCGTTCAGCGTCTTTCCGAGTCTATCGAACCCCAAAACGCCGTATATAATGGTATGCCTTAAGACCATCCGCGATTGATCCAAGACTAGGAAATTCATGAATTCAGTCGTATGTCCTGATCGTAGGCCTGCGTAATCGACACGCTTGGGTTTAAAGTCAAGATTCAGGGGTATCGAGTTTATCTCGGCTCTTTGCACAAAGGGAATATCGCTGGGCGAGGCGTGAATTGGAGTAGAATCGTCCTTAAACTCGAAGAACCGTGTGATGAAATCTAAAGCATCCTGGTCAACATGGAGGCGAAGCGGTAAAACTGTAGCCTTCAGCACAATCTCAGATGCTGCCAAATCTGCAACTGGCTTGACGTTCAATATTTCAAGGTGGACCATACTGGTGCCCATTTCCCGTTCTCCGGCATCTTGATCGTAAGTTGCGAACTTCTTCCAGGTCGACGTCGGCACGAGGTCGAAAACATCAAGATCGCGGATTCGAACATCGATTGAGCTCTGCGTCTCACCGGAACCGGGTGGAAACGTGACTAGGTCCAAGTTAATACCCTTCAACTCGAAGGTGATCTTATGTCGTTTGCTACGATTAAGTTTGAGCTTCCTTTTATTTCGATAAGCATTGCCCTGCCGGCCAGGTGTAGCAGTCATCGCTGTTGTTGCGATTGACTCGGTCTCAGTGGCAGCGTCGTTCAATTCTTGATTGATAGCATGTGTGAGCTCCCGAGGATCTCGATTTGCAGGGATGCCTATGTATATCGAGTTGAACAAAAAGTCTCCGATTTCAGTTTCTTCTTCTATTAGCTCCATATCGGTACTTGTGCGAGCGCGATCGTAACGCGATTGTCGCTCGATTGCTGTAGACTCGATATTGTGCACAACCTTTGAAATGACTTCACGGGTACGGTTCCAATCGTAGCCGTCAAAGAGGTTCCATATGACATGGACGTCACGTACACGGACAGATAGAGGGCTACGTTGAATCTTCTCGTCGTTGGCTTCGTCGTATGCATTTTTCGCCGAGTTCCAACGGTGAGCAGTCCCTTGTATCACGGATCCTGAACCAAAATAGTTCTCATGTATGACCAGATCATCGTCGTCATCCATCATATCTGGTTGGCTACTGAAATTCGTGAGCAGGACACCGTCGGTTGTATCTTGTGTTCCCGTCCCGTCCGATATCATAGAGCTTGTTGCCTCAAAAAGCTTGGCCTCAACTGAAGACTCATCATAAAAGTGTGAGTCGACAGCGAGGGGACTAGATTGGCCGGAGCCTCCAAGGTCAAAGTCACTATCGGTTTCGTCGAGTTCTTGAGCTAATCCAAAGTCCTTGTCAAAATCGTAGTCGCCTTCGGCCTTACCAAACGCATCGGCAGATATAGAAGCGAGTAGGTCCTCAACAGGTACGACTTTTGTTCTATATTTAATTTCTTTGCTGGGGGGTGTCGGAGGGGAAAGTGCATTAGCAAGAGCGATCAGAGTTTGGGTAGAGTCTGCACATGTCTCAAGGACAAGAAGATCATCTCGCAATTCGATGTCAATCCATTTGTTCCCATCTTTCTGGTTGGCGCCGACTTGAATCGCGATTCTTGCCGAAGAAATATAGCATATATCAACATACCCCCGTTGGCATAACCCTACCACTTGCGGAGAGGGGGTGTTTGAGCTACGTCGTCGAGCAGACGATGCCGAGTCCTTGGATTCTAGTATCGAAACGTCATCGATAAGAAGAATCGATGCCTTATTGAGATGGCCCAGAGCTTTTGCATTATCCCCATTAGACAACGCGATCTCAAAATGAGTATCGGTTAATACAATTGTCATCTTCGACTTCAGCCCGAGTGGATTTAATCCTAGTAAACAATCTCTGAAGACGAAGTCTACTTTCGTCGGCTTTCCATCTTTACCCTTGCTCTCGTTTGGAGCTGGCAATCGGCTTTGTGGCTTTCCGGTGATAGCTGCATGTGCGTGCTCGCCTAGGTTTGCTACTGAAGCTGCCAGACTTGCCTCAAAATCCTGCGGAGTAGTATCTTCAGCAAGGCCGAGGATATCCATAATGGTTGGCACACGATACTCGATGTTGATATTTCGCATTCTGATCTTGACAACAGGCTCCATCTCATCCCCAATTACCCTCATAGTCAAGATAGGCCCGTGACCTACTTTATCGAAAGATGATGCAGTTGTGCCGACTAATTCCTCGGTGTGGTTCCGGATGATTGAAATAGAGCCTACCCCGAGAGCGATCAAAGAGGGGATGGTAATGTGGCCAATTTCAGCGTCCTTCAGGGAAGCTTGTATAGAGCCGAATTTCCTATCGATATCCACTGTCACATCTAAGTTACGAACAAAAGCCAAAGTGAGTATACCTGGCCGGTCATCTTCGGGCAAGTACTTAGCGACAGTAGAGAGTCGCGCAATTTCTTCACCTAGTGTAGGTAGTACTTCGAGTTGCTGGATCTTGCTGGCATTAACTTCAATGCCATCCACATTGACGCGTAACACAGCGCCTTTCCTTCTCTGTCGAAGCAGAGTGTCCACCATGATTTCATCGTCGTTTTGGTCGAATTTATACTTGGACGGCATGATAAGTTCTAACAGTCTTTCTAGGTCATTGTCTTTTGGTGTCATGAGATACTCGAGGCGAGTATTCGTAACCACGACATTGATAGGAGGGTCGCCCATGGAACGTCTCATGTATGGGCCTGCAAGGTGTATCTTGGAGATACCAACACCAATTCCTTCTTCTCGACTAACCAGCTTTACAGCGCTCGTATCTAGAGATACGCTACACTCCTTTCCGACGATATCTAATCGAAAACCCCCCAGTCTCATATTCATTTTATTCTCGGAGCTCGCGGATATGTCGTCCGGGCGTATAGGAGCATCAAATCTTACTCCACGAGCTTTCGGTGGCGGCTTTACAGGAATCCGAGGAGTAGGAGGAGAACTTGATGTCATCGACGAACTCATATTCAAGAAACCACTCAAGCCTCCGAACCAACTGAACGTCTCATCTAGTCGCCGAAGGTCTATTTTGACATGAAGTGGCAGGGTAGTGACCTCGTATTTTGTCGTCGTAGGCGACTGGCTAAATTTAACGGATATATCGGCACCAGCGGGAGGAAATGCATCATTCACGGAGGCCCGCATTTGTATGCGTTGATCGAAGGAGATTATATCGTCGTTTCCATACCCGAGTTTGAACTTACCTATATCTACTGAGGTCTTAATCGAGGTCGATGAGCCTGAAAGATCCATGTTCAAGTTCTCGATAGCCACAGTAAAAAGAGCATCGGCGCTGAATGAAGCAGGGCCAGGGTTGAACAATCGATCAGGTATATCCGTGACTCCAACTAGATTCTCTAGGAAGTGTACAGTAATCTGTTCTGTAGTGACTTTTATATCAGGCGTGAGCGAGCTCTCATTTTTACTTTCAGGTTTTCCCTTCTGCTTGGAAGGGGTAGCTGGAGGCTGCTCCTTCAAAGCCGAAAGTATCTGCGATACTACCTTGGACAACAAGAACCCAGTTGAAAGATCGGAACGTATGTCTAGAGATGATATTATCACCTCTAACGTTTTGTCTAGGGGTGTTTTAGGGGGCTGTACGCCAATGGTCGAGGCTATCGACGCCGTCGACTGGTTGCTCGAATAGATAGAGAAAGCTCCTGGGAGATTTGGAGAGATAGATCGGTCGAAGTGACGTCGAGTCGTCCCAGAAGCCGGCTCCTCGCCAGTATATGCTACCTGTACATGTTGATGACTGGAAGGAATGTAAAGTGAGATGGTACTCAGTGAAACGAGTTCTTTCATTAATCTTGGCCCTTTCGGTGTTGCGACCTCCTCCGCTGGAGCATCTTCCGCCTCTGGGTGGTAGTGTGGGTCGTCATATGACTGTTTTGCTTCCTCAAGGTTGTCGACTATGGAATTAGGATCTAGCTCAGGGTTTATTAATGAGTCTTTACTTGGCGGGGATATGTGACTGGTTGTGGGAGACTGTTGAGACATGGTGATTGCAGGCTCTAGGGAATGTGAAGGCGGTGATCGGATCCTGCGCTTCGAGTTTGGCGAATTTTCTGCGCTCGAGGAATCTGAATCCCAACCGCCAGGCATAGTTTGAGTAGCATGACCCACTGGAGAAGACGAAGCCTGGGAGAAGGCACTCATGTACATGCTTTCAGCGTCCTCGTGGCTGAATAGATGGGATTGGGCTAGGTCTTCACTTAAAGAAGCTATCTCATCACTTTCACCTGCATAATGGGGCTGGTCTCCAGTGCTACCCGACAACTTGATGGAATCCTGGCCCCATTTTCCTCGATTCTCTAGGGCTGGTTCAGACTGCACAATGCGTGCCGAAGAAGACCAATGGTCTGGTGGCGCATGAATAGATGACTGGGCTGAGTGTATGGAAGAAACTGATTTTGGCTCATTCTCTTGTAAGATTTGAGGCGCAAGAGCCCGCGGCGTTGATGGCGCTGATGGCGATTCTTCATCATGCCCATCATTTGACCCACTCAAGTTATACGGTATATTAAAAGCGTCTTCGGCATCCATCAGTGGGTGACGATGTTCACGTTGTTCAAGGTCGTCAGGATTAGAGCGCAATTCTGCTGTAGCTATCGGCTCCGAAATAGAGCCCCCGAACACACTTGGTTGTTGGGTGACAGCCGGTGAATTAGTTGCGAGAGAGGAGGGTATGGATGGCGATCGCGCCAAAGTTGAGAAGACGTTTGCTTCGGATATCAAGCTTGCTCGAATCCTATTTAAACCCACGTATCGCTTTCCTTCCTTATAGGCAATTTTGGGCTGGCCCTCCTTCATAGTCTTATCTGCTGCTGTTGTGACCCCTTCTACATTCACTTCATCGACCGCCAGCTGGAAAGTAACTAATTCGGGAACGAGTGTATTAGATTCAGGTGGAACTTCGACGTCTAGGTGAAAGACGACACTTTTAATAGAGACTTGTAGCCGATCAAGTATACCTTGCAGGAAATCTGCGAGGAATGTGGGGAGCGAAAGAGGTTGACCGGTTCCCAGCGAGTAGTCCTCATCATTTCCATCTTCGCTACTTAATGTGGAAGCGCCAAGATCCTGGGTTTCGGCTTGGAGCGCAGCTTGGAGTTCTGCTTTATCTTTCGACGGCTGGGTCTCTAAGAAGGATTGTGCTAGGTCGATAGCATGTGGGACAGGATCACTTTCCTCGGATGATGCAGGACCCTTTCCCCTATGCGCAGCACCTTTCGGCACCTTTTTGAGGCTATCGTCTCGGGAAGTAAGCCTTAGCTTTATCTCGACGCCGTCAATTTCGACAGTGATAGGATTCGCATATATAGCAGAAGGTATGGTGATTCGGAGCAATAGGACTTTAGCTTTCTGGATCTCAAACGACGGTGGAAGCTGCAGTAATTGTTCTAATTTCTATATTCGGATGTTAGCTCTATATACTAGAACTTTTAAGAACGCTACGATATTGAAAATTGGGACATGCCTGAAGCTTAATCCCGACATTTTGCAACGTGAAGACGTTGTTCTTCCCCATGGTGAGATCTAAGTTGTCCATGTCCAAGGCATCAGTATCGAGATAATCTAACTTCGATAACGTGTATCGGAGCAGCCGCTTGGGCATGTTAGAGCTCCAGAAGGAGCTAAAGAATGCCATGCTGAGAGTTGGCGATATCGGAACTACGAGAACTGAGCTAAGACTAGAATATGAGGCTTATGAGGCCTTCACCGACGCGTAGATCGCGCGTGGGCAAGTTGAAATGGAGTATCACGATATCCCACGACTCGGGATGCGGGGTGGTAGTTCATCGTTGGCGGCACTGACGGCGCGGTTCAGTAACCATTAGATAGGTAGGGATATGCTCAGATGGAAGGATGAAGGTACTGCGTCGATTAGGATGATGATGACTCTTGAGAAGCATGTCCTAATGACGATGCAGCTAAAAGATATGCTGAGGTGTGACTGTTGTTAATCTAGTTGGGGTCTGGGTTGTAGAGTGGAAGTAATGGGGGAAGGGAGATGGTGTACACTAATAACTGATAGACTTACTTTAAGTCACTTTCAAGGATGAGGTGCAGCGCGCAGCAGAGTGTGTCATTTGATCCGCTTTATTCAGTAGGCCCTATCAGTTTCACTATCGATTACCACGATAACAACATCATTGCGCTAAACAACGGCGTATCAATAGCCCCCCTGATATCCCCAGCTGCAATGTGACTTACTAGAATGCTATCCACTGGATGGTGGGGGTGCATTAGGCAGCTGACCACCCCGTCTCTTAATATTCTAGTACATGTCCTAAATAAACTCGTCATTTGTACCGTGCCTGTATCGCCTGTTTTGCCTTGCTTCAACTCTACTCTTAAACTTCGAATTAGGCATCAATGACTTACACGATCTATAAGATCCAGAATTACTCATTGTCTAGCCACCATTTCGTGAAATATAAGATTTGTGCATTTATTTCGATATGGAAATCCCTTACAACAATACCGGCTGTGCATATACCTCTTATTAGACTAACTGCCTTTGTCTTTGGTAGCTAACATTGAAGATGGGCTGAATAAAGCTGAGCCTCAAGGGTCCTCTTGGCAACTACATAAGTAGCTCAAGCCTCCCCAACTCAAACATAAGTCAAAGAGTCTACGGGCTTTAATTCTTTAATGAGTACACTCCCATCAATTTAGAATGCATAGGGGCCACGAAATCATCTGAAAGTCCAGGTTGAAACGTAGCACAGTGATCGTATAAACGTTAGCTACCTTTTAGGTATTTATTCGTTTCATTTCGGCTTAGAGCCTTTGACTTTGAGGATTCCTTACCGAATCCCATTATTTACACAGACTATGCCGGCAGATTTATACTGCATGGTAATGGTCATCTCCTTTTCTGTCAGATGGAGCTAAGCCCTGCTCATTCTTCATAGGTGTTGCTGTGTGGACCTTCACATAAATGGTGGAAGTTTGATGGGATAGCCGCCGTTCTTAACCCGAAAGACGGAGAGTAGGAAACTATACATGAGGACCAAAATAACACCCCAGACAATGACTGCGAGTTGCTGGATCTTCGGGTCTCGAGTCCTCGGTACCTTAACAGCTAAGGAGATTGTAGCAAAAGACAATACACCATCTGGTTACGTTAGCAAGTCGACAGCAACGCCAAGCCGATATACTCCGCAATACTTACATATGAAGGCGACAATTTGTGTCTCGAGTCCATATTGGCTTTGGAATCCGGCGGCAAAGTAGTTGATGCCGCCACGTCCATCACCAGCGACATATGGTACCTTTCGAATCTGGTTGAACATGTGACCACTGGTGAACATAAGAATGCCAATCAAGCTCAGGCCTGCCCAGACGTTTCGATTCTGAATGACGGGCAATATGTATGGCCAGGCCTTGAAAACAACGCCAATAATTCCCAAGCCACTGACGATTGTCACGATCC
This sequence comes from Daldinia grandis, assembly GCA_022432525.1. Classification (NCBI taxonomy): domain Eukaryota; kingdom Fungi; phylum Ascomycota; class Sordariomycetes; order Xylariales; family Hypoxylaceae; genus Daldinia; species Daldinia grandis. The sequence continues at coordinate 1,311,896 of JAJKLB010000010.1, forward strand.
ACCCAACGTAATTAATTGGCCGGCTCACGGGCGGGTGAGGGCGGTCAGGGAGATGGCGGGCAAGCCATTCATGAACTTTCTCGGCAGTTTGAGGTCTATAAACATCTTAGAACATAGTGACCATATATCGGCGAAGTTACCTACCCGGTGAAATCATAACGAATAGCTTCGACAGTAGGGACAGCATGTGGGCCAGTCGTGGGCTGGAAAAAGAGAAGTACGGGTGCTGATTGAAGGCCAAGCTTTATTTGTGTATTTAGTAATTAGCACCCAGAATTACATATAGTCGTTGCAAGGTCACATACAGATATGAAAGTATCCCTTCCGTTGGAGAAGTCAAGGGTGCCAAAAATCAAACGAGATTCGCCATCTTTATCACCCTTGGTCCAACTCTTTGCTAGCACCTCCCACTCGGGCTGGAAGTCTGTGCAGAGCTGACAACCAAAGCGCGCATCTAAAGCCGTCAAGAGTACGGCGACCGAATAGTCCCGCGGGACTGATGTGAGCTTTTTGTAGGACGAGTCAGCAAGCTTTAATGGGGAGGAAGCTTGAGCTTTAGCATGGAATTCACTGAATCGATCGGCTGAGGACGATTGCTTGGCAGCGAGCGACCCGAAAGGAAGGGTGACCGAGAAGAGGAGAGATAGCCAGCGCATGTTGACAATATTCTGAAGAAGACCTCATAAAAGAAAAACGGTCCGGGTTTGAGAACGTCGTGCTTACGCACACTTGACAGTTGGGAATAATAGCGACGTTACCAGATGCGCTAAGTCGCCAACAGCTTTGAAGTTCCAAAAGGTGTCCTCAATTGAAGTTTGGAGCTCGCACGGCTCTAACAAATGCAAATCGATAAGGATGGGCGAGTTCAATAGGTGTAGGTACCTTAGTAATCATGCAGGGGCCGCGTGTGCATGTATGCATGTACATATGTACCTAGTGTGTAGAACAAAAGCTGCATCATTGACTCGGCTAAGATTCAATCTTGCTTTATGAGTTACCTAATGTACCTATGTACCTAGGTACCTATACATGTATACACTAGGCCCTATCCTCGGACGGGCCGACGTAGACCCGTACCCTAAGCCTATTTCAGCACTTTGTTGACTTCCGAAACTTTCAAGGTTGTCTACCAAACACGTTCGTTGCTCCTCTACTACGTAGTACCGTCACCTCACCTCCTCTTTCGTATTCAAGATAGAACACCCCTCCCATCAGCGTTACATATACCCGCTAGGACATTGGCTTAATTTACTCTTCAAATTTGATTTTCTAAGGAAAATCAAAACGCGTCTACTTGAATGGGTAGGCTTACTAAGGCTACAATGGGCCGCGAGGTGAAAGTAAACATGGACGCCGACGAGGTATTCTAACTCTCCAATTTCAAATATATCCTAGTCCTCAGCCCTATTGACTTCCCAGCTTTTGTACTGACTGTTGCTGACTTTCATTACTTCAATTAGCGGCGAGAACAACTTCATGACCTCGAGTTGAAGCACCAGATCAACAATGGCAATGCCGAACTCTTAGTCAAGGATGAGGATGTTCGTCGGCTAAGAGTGCGGATACTAGTACTACGAGACGAGAACACGGCATTGCGTGATCAAATAGCTCATAACAACGATACAAACACCAAACTCTCGGCCCAATGCGATGACCTGAGTGCTGAGATTAAAGCCAAAATGGACGTAATTCGCTCGCAAGAAAAGCAGTTGCGGAAACAAGAACGAGAGTACTCGAACTTGAAGGTAAAGAAATGCACAAATTCCGATAATGAATTGATCCAATACTAATCTTGCACTGTAGGCCGAGCTCCAAGCAATGAATAATGCAGCCCAAGATTCTACCAATGTTCTCGCAGAGAAGTTATCTCTAAGTCGAGAACTAGCTGTATTAAAACCCGAGATTGAACACCTTCGGTCACAAGTAAATCACCAGCAAGCAACGCTAGCTGAGAAGTTGACACTAGAGCGACAAGTTACTACTCTTGAGGTCGAACTTGCGAATGAAAAGAAGGCAACCAAAAGAGTAATGCAGAAACGTGAAAGCAACGACCGGGTTGAGGATGAGCTCCGCCAAAAGCTGCGCGAAACGGAGAAAAAATTAACTGCCGAGAAGGCGGAGCGTGAGCGACTTGAAGATCAGCTGGAGCAAGAAAAACGGACACATCAAATTTCCCTGCAGGAGCAGGACAGTACTCGAGAGCTGGAAGCTGACCTTCGAAAAAAACTCCAGGAAGTTCAGCGACAACTAAGGCAGGAGAAAGACGATCGGGAAAGGCTAGAAGAAGAGCTGCAGAGTACTAAACTTGAGGCAAAAAGGACACAGAAGAACAACTTAAAGAGCAATGTAGAGGATGAATTACGCTCTCAAGTCGAGGAACTTGAAGCGAATCTCGAGTCCCAACGGAAGGAAAGCGTGAGGATTCGCCGAGAAACCCAGGAATTAGTGTCTGAAGCTAGCGCACGAAGCGACCAGTTAGAAAAGAAAGTCGAAAAATTCAAGACCAAACTACGCGAGACTCAGGAACAGCTCAAGCAATGTCAAGCGGATTTACGAAAGGCGCAACAATCGCGCCCTGCGATCTCGGACGACACCATCAAAGTTAACGGGCGACCACAGGCTTTCCGTAAGAGGAAAGCCCAAGACATGGCTATGGAAGAATTCACCCAGATTGAAATCCAAACACCAGGAGCTGATGATACCACAAAAGGACGGCGCGCGTTAAAGAAGCGAGGTATAGAGCCCACCCTTGTAGGCGAGAAATCAATGTTCTCTATTACCCCCTTCTTAAACCGCACCAAGAGTATCATTGAAGATACTCCTAAGACCGATGAAGGAACGCCAAGTGCTTCAATTGCCGTTTCAACTGAATCCGAAGCCGCCGAACCTACGGCAGCGGTATCTGAAGGTACAGCAGCAGAGGTGGCTCGGGGAGAAACGACCTCTCCAGCGCCTACCGAAAGCGAGAAGCCACAGCCAAGCACCAAGTCTCGTGGTAGACCTAAAAAGATCCTCGGTGAAGCCCCATCTGCGAAGAAAAATGCACAGCCTATTTCGAAGAAGTCCACCAAGACTAAGAGCAGTCTTGAGAAGGTAGTGGAAGAGTCCAATGAGGAGGCTCAAGAGAACCAGCGCGATACTACAGAACCTGCAGAGAAGACAACAACTGTTAAGTTCAATTTTAGTCTCCCGCAGGACGAGAGCACGTCATCCAGCATGAATGGCGATCTACCGAAGAAGAAGAAGCGTAAGGTCCTAGGCTCAACCAAGACGCTATTTGATGAAGAGGAGGGAGAAGCACTGCCAGCCAAGAAGCCGAGCAAATTCCAGCTAGGTGGGAAGAGAGCGCTCAACAAAAGCGTTCTCGGTGTGCAGAAAAGTGCGTTTGCCAGTGCAACCTCATTCTCGCCTTTGAAGAGGGATCGTAGAGGTGTCGGTGCTAGTTTCCTGGCATAATGTACGGACCCCAGGTTTAGGGTATCGGGATTTCAAACTGGCAACGGGAGGGAACCAAGTCTGCATTCGCCGGCGTTATAAATTGTTAGCATCATGGCTTGGCGTTTGGAAATGGTTGTAATAGGTTTACGGTTGCATCATTAGGTCAATATAAGCACACTTATTCTAAGAATAGGTATTCTACACTTCTCTAAGAAACATTATGTTGAGAGCAGACATATATCTTCGTAAACCCCGATTACGCATAGCGGCATAGATGGCAAGAATTAGGAGGCTGCCTAATTTATAAATTCGACACTATAATCGATATATTATTTCGAAGATGTTAATACCTACCTACCTACCTAGGTAGGCAGATATAATCCTATATCTATGCGGCCTTCGGCTTCTTCCAAGTCCCCTTAACGCCGCTCTCGATCATGACCAGTCTATCCTCCCTCCAGCTCCACACTGAAATGGTCGCAGTACCCGGGCCGGCTACAATCGTAACAAACCCAATGCCTAGTACTGTTTTGATCAAGTCCATCGTAGTGGGTTTACCGAGTATTCGCAGAACATCGTAGACAGCGAGCCAGCACCAGAGCAGCGTGGAGCCGAAGGCACCGAAGAAGTCGATCTGGAAGATGTAGTGCAGTCCCAAGCCCATGCTGTCTTTCCAAGTAGTTCTGTTCGGCAGGAACACGTAGCTGAGCGAAAGCCTCGGGTCGTCCGACGTGAGGCAGGTGTAAAGCGTGGCAACGTGCGCAACTGTTGTTATAAGTCCGATGATCAGGTACGCCCGCTTGAGGTGCTTTACATCACCATCCTTAGCGACCGAGGTTGGCGACGAAGGTCCCAGGAAGGAGAAAATCGAGATTAGCACGCTGGCGAAAACAGGGGTGGGCTGCCAGAGTGCCGTCAGGTACTGCACCGTCTTGACGTCGCCCTGCGGGTAGTACATAGCGATCGTCGGAATAAGGTATCCAATGATAACAGCCGGGAGCAGCGACGCCGCATGGCCAACGGATAACTCTCGGCCCTGGAAGTAGTATCCATCTCGCCGAGACGTCACCACATATCCTAAGTAATACAGAGGCGCAATTACGGCCGCACCCATGAGCTGGTATACAAATGCAGTAAACCCAGCACTAACCCCGATCTCCATTAGCAAAGTCCGATGTATCATTCATGCATTCGCTCATTCACACCGACAGGTAACAACTTACAAACTAATAGCCTTCCAAGCATTCCGTCTGCGATTAGCCTCCACACCCCAGACACACACGACGGCAAACCATTGCAGCAAGAAATACGCCTGCTGGACACGCACGCCGACATCCCAGCCCGCGGTGCCTTCGAGGAACGCAACGACGAGGAACTTGACCATCTCGTCGACAACCTTGATGCCCGTGTAGCTGATCTCGACAGGGGTGCCATTATCGAACCGGCCCTCCTCCAGGACGACGTGGAAGTTTTTAGGCACGCCATTGAGAATGCTCTCCACGCGCATCAGCCATGTGAATAGGACGGACAGGGCCGCGAAGACGAGCGCGAAGAGCCCGCTGGATGGACGCCGGGTTTGGGGGACGATGGGTTTGGAAGGCCCGCGGGGAGGCTGCTTTGTTCGTGCCATGGTGAGGTTATGCTAGAGACACATGAACGGTATGATAAAAGGCTATGAATGCAGGTAGGCTTGCAATTATATACACCCAGAAAATCTGAAATTTTGAAACTTCGGAGTTACCTATGTAGAGGTAGACGGGCAGCCAACTACATATATTTGTGGGCAACCCTGCTACATATAGGAGTTCGGGTCCTTTTCGGAATCTTTCTCATTGCCCAGGGTCTTCCTTTTTTTTTTTCTTTTTTTTTTGTAAGCCGATGTATTAGTGGTGAGAACCACTGGAGAATTCGGGATCGGGATAGCGAGCTGAAAGCTGCGGGTTAATAATCTATCAATGTCCATATGTTAAACACTCACTTGCCTCAGATAGATAGATATAATTTCACTCGGATTATTCGGATTATATACGATTATCTAGACATTTCAATATTATCTGTAAAAATTCATATCTAATGAAGGTTCAGGATATCTGCTCTTGCTATTAGGTGTAAAAAGAGTCTTATATCTATTAAGAGAATACATCTGTTAACCAGGTAGCTAGATAACTGATGTGACACTAACCCGTATCCGCGTATTCGCCTTCGTATAAATGAATAACCGTAGATCGCGAATTTTCCAAATTATGCACCACCGTTAAATCCTAGCATAGCATCGATCCTTCGAGGTTATCCCCGGACTACGGAATAATTATCGTCACCAATCGGACATGGGATAGCGCATTATCGCTGTTCCCTGAAATCCATAGCCGTTAATGCAAGCGTTGGCGAGAATAGCGACGCCTCGCAATGGAAGGCTCCTAGCAGCTGTCGCTGTTCAATCTTCTGGAGTGTTGGGTCTCCTCACGCAACGCGTGCCCAAGTGCACACGATGGTCCTCGTCAAATTCAAGATGGTTACAGCGACAGGGGAAGGACCATTACCGACGTCTAGCCCAAGTTCAGGACTATAAGAGCCGTGCTGCGTTCAAACTGATTGAAGTGAGTTGGTGGCTCAACCTCAAGGTGTATTGATCAAAGCTCACATGAGTTTCCTCAGATAGACTCAAAGTATAAGCTGTTCAAAAAAGGACAGACAGTAATCGACCTAGTAAGTACCTGGTTTGTCACTCGGTAGCTCAGGATACTAAACAATATAAGGGATATGCACCAGGTAGCTGGTCTCAGGTATGAAAGCTACGAATCTCTATACTACTCATCGTTCGTTGCTCATTGGCTCCAGGTCGCCCTGGAGCACACAAAGCCAAGAGGGCGTGTGATTGGGATCGATATCATCCCAGCGCCGCCGCCTAAGGGCGTGTCAACCATCCAAGGCGATTTCCTCTCTCCGGGCATTCAGCAGCTTGTGAAGGATTACCTCGTCGAGTATGCACATCAAGGAAACTCATCCGAACTTAGCGAGGAATTTTCAGAGGAAGATGCTATTATGGATACACCGAGCTACATTGATACCGAACGCACCGAGTCATTTGAATCGGATCACGAGCTACCCTCGGAGGATGGCGATAGACTCGTTGATGTACGCATTACTCCGTTTGCTCGGAGCGTACGCGCTTCTGTGCATTTGGATCCGTAAGACTGACTCTGCAATCAATAGGTAGTTTTAAGCGATATGTCAGAACCTTGGCCACAAACCACCGGATTTTCGAACAGCTCGTTAACCCACGCGTATAGGATGATGAACACGAGTGGTGCGCGCTTCCGAGACCACGCAGGTAGCATGGTGAGTTTAGATTCTTCCCTGTATTAGATACTATGCGCCTTTCGTGAGCGACTATTCACTGAGATTCCTAGGATCTCTGCTATGCAGCTCTACAATTCGCAAGTGATACGCTCAAGGCTGGCGGTCATTTCGTCTGTAAATTCTACCAAGGTTCCGAAGACAAGGAACTTGAGAAGAAGCTCAGGAGAATGTTCGATAAGGTCCACCGCGATAAGCCGGATTCATCAAGAACGGTATGTCCACTAAGGCCAAGGTATCCTTACTTCTAACGCTAACAAGTTGCTTAGGAATCAAATGAGATGTATTTAATTGGCCTGCGTAGGAAAGGCGATGTTACGCTCTCCAGTGTCGAAGGTCATTAGATGCCCTAAACAAGTAGGATTACTGTATATAATATATGTAACTAGATATTGTGAGTGTATGAAGTTTAAGTTGCTCGCATATAACTAGGCAATATTCTAAGGACCTTCGCGTAAACACAATTTTCTTAGCATTTATCGTCCACGGTGTCGGCTTTAAGGCCTCTTGTGGTGCCGTCGTAAAGGGGGGACTTAAACGTGGTATTTTAGCTAACTAAAGGACAGTGACTCTAAGCAGACCAAATCTAAGTCTAGGACAGCGAGTAGGTAATCTTTATCCTCTCATTGCAACATCTACTATTCTTATTCCTCGAACCACGCCAAATCTCACCCCCGTCTAGCAGCAGAACCCAGGGATGTTTCCCATATCCTGTCCGTAAGTCACATTACCCGGGGGCAAGCAGAGTGAAGAGCTTGCATTGGTCTGTATGACATTCACGCCGAAGAATGTCCCTTCTAGAATCAGTTAAGAAGTCAACTTCATAGTGGCTTCGAAACATACCGTTAATACACTGACAGACTGCCCGGTCAACGCAACAATGCGGATCTTCGAATGGAAAGCACTCAATACCGGCCGCGAAGGCAGCTGTGATATTGGGGAATGGCGACCTCGGAAATTTGACAGGCGGTCTCGCAAGCGCAACGTCAAAAGCTGAAGCTGTAACGATACTCAAGAGAGTAAATGAAACCATCTTGATTCCTTGTGGTCTTTGAATCGGACGAATTATCGATACGAGAGTTGTTTTCTTTTCTTCTTACTGAACTATGCGGACGACAGGTCACTAGTCCAAGGCATTTAGATCTGCATACAGCTACCTGAGGTACCTGGGGAAATAGTCTTTTAAGTCTAGGAATATTTCCATGGGAAGGGAGGGTCTGCTAATGTCATACGTCACACAGATAGCTACATCTTCTCGGTCTTTCCAAGATAGGATTTGCGAAACCATAGGAAGCGGCTGTAACTAGGGAAGCTGCTTTATATGTGGTATTCACGGAAAGAGATAATGGGTGCAATTGCTCTCGAAGTCTATTGTGTGTGGAAGTCGTACCCAGGCTTTTACTTCTTTCGGATGTACTTGCAAACATCTACCTTAAGACGTCGTTACCTAACATAACCTAAGGTACCTACACCTTAGGTAGGTATTCTCATACAATTTCTAGAAGACGTCTTCTATCAATAACACTCTACTTCATACTACTCTGTACAATCACCCGACTTCAATTCTTTCGTTTCAAGTGTTTCATTCGTTGCCACACTCTTTGGTTTAATTTCTTGCTCTCGCTGGCCTTTTGTTGGTTTGGTTATACCCTCAAACTATTGGAAAATGTCTCTCGAAAAGCACGTCTGGGGTTTCGATCCCGAATCCCAGGCGGCATCCCCTGATGACCTACACGAGATCTGTCTGGATGACGACAACAAGGAAGCCCAGGCACCTTTACCGGCGGGAAGCCGACCTGAATGTCTGAAGAATGCTGTTCACGAATGTATATTTGTTGCCCTTGTCGCCTTTGCTGCAGCCACACCCGTCTTCCTCCAACGTTCTGTCGTTGTTGTAGCAGGTCCTATATCTGGAGCCCTGCAAATGACACCTGCTCAGATTGCGTGGGCTACAGCAAGTTCGGGGTATTTCAATTCTTAACCAGTGCTGTTTATGACATTTGACTTACAGACTCGCAGTTTAACAACAGGCGCATTCTTGCTTCCATTCGGCTACATCACCGATACTTGCCCGATTTTACCCCGGAAGACTCTTTTGATACTCAGCTTGGTGGTGTTCTGTCTACTAGTCTCATGTACATCCTTCTCGCAAACCGGGATTGTGCTTGATATTATATCTGGCTTGACTGGTATCGCTTGTGCGGCGAACGTTCCTATTGCCGTTGGCATATTAAGCCTTGTCTATCCAACGCCATCACGCCGCAAGAATATAGTATTTTCTTCTTTCTTGATGGGCACACCTGCTGCGACAATCATTGGCGGTCTTGGCTCCGGCGCCTTAGCTCTTGAAATCAGTTGGAAAGCCCCGTTTATAGCATTAGCTGCTCTGTATGCGGCAGTCTCAGCTCTTGCTTGCGTATTTGTCCCGAATGTCTCAGAACCCGAAGCCGAAAAGGAAACCGAAGTTCGTATCATTGCTGAGCCGGAAGCATTTCCTATCTTGTTTATCGAAGCGCCCAAAGAGAAGTCCAAACTCTTGCGATTTGACTGGCTAGGGTTATTTCTACTTGTCACAGGTCTTCTCCTTTTCACCATTGCCTTATCCATTGACCCGCAAGGCCCGGAGCCATGGAAGACGCCGACAGTTATCCTACTCATAACTTTGGGCGTACTGTCTCTTGGATGTTTCCTCCTTTGGGAAAATGTTACGAAAACGCCTATGATACCCCCGTCAATTTGGGAAAACTTGACGGTAACCTTGGTAAAGTCTACCTGAAACTAGGTAGCTATAAGACATTACTAATGTGGCGTGAAGGTGATTATCTGCACTTTGACTGCTGCTATGTCTTTCTACTCTCAGCTGTTTTGGGTTTCTTTATTCATGCAAGATCTCGGGGGCCTGAAGCCATTCGAGGTTGCCGTACGGTTGATACCTCAAGCTCTTGTGGGCTTGGTACTCAGTCCTCTTGTTGGTCTAATTATGCATAGAGTCCCTGGGACCGTATTGTTAGCAGTGGCCGCTGCTTCTCTTGTGATTAGCAATGTGCTTCTCATATTTTTACGCCAAGGAAGTAATTACTTGACCTGGATATTCCCGTCAGTCATGTTAAGTACTGTTGGAATGGATTGGATTATGAATGTTGGGTCTGTGAGTAGCTCCGTATGCAGCTCCAAAACTGACTAGATACCATCTAACAACATTATAGCTTTATATCTTATCATCTCTCCCACTAAAACATCACTCCGTTGGTGCTTCTCTACTCCAAACGACGAGCCGCCTCGGAGTTCCTCTTGGCATGGGAGTCACCACTGCAATATGGTCGTCGTATGATGGAGAATGGCAGAATGCCTACCCGGAACTGGCATACACAAATACATTCATGGCCACCACGGCGTTTGCGGGAATTTCTCTCATCCTAGTACCATTCATCCGGATCGGAAGACAGGGTCATTCAGAACACGAACCATTCAAAGATAATAGTGATGAATCGAAACCGAGCATTTCGGTTCCTCCCCAATCACCACCCACCCCGCCTCGAAACACTCAAAATGAGAACGGAAATCGCCCAAGCAAACGGTGGTCCCCCGTTGATACACTAGCTGCATCAGTCACTAGCAAAAGACAACACACAGCAGCTCCATCAGTGTCATCGCAGTCGTCACGTAAAAGCGAGGACACCTCGAACACTAACAAGACAACCAGGACAACTATTCGACGCGGGTGTAGCCCATCCGAAAGAGTTGTCTGGGTTGTCTGTGAGGAATGTGGCACAACCAAGCGCCACAATCAATCACGTACTACCGTGGGCGACCCAGCTCGTTATTTCAACGATCCCGCATTTGGCAGCACGGCTAAGGATATTAATAAAACGAATCCTTACGGCGCCAACAGCAGTAACAATAGCCAGAATCATCATCATCATCATCATCCTCCCCAGCTTCAGCTTCCGAGGCCGTATGGTGGACGCCGTCGTCAACCACTTATGAACCGCCAGATATTAACACATCAGATGCTGACTCAAGGCTTCCAACCTTGATAGCGTTAGGGTAGAAAAAAGAAAAGTTAAGTGTGCAGGGGCGGTTTTTGAATTTACTCCTGGAAATGGCTTAGGTGTCTACTGGAATAGAAGGGGCGTTTTACTTTTCCAATTGATGAGCCGGGGGTGGTTGAGGACAACATTCATAGTGGCGTTTTGGTTGGGTCTAAGGACCTCTTTGGACCTTTCTTGGGAGACACTATTATATTCGGGGACTTACCTTTCACCTAGATGAAGCGCCTAACGCAGCATGAAAAAGGATATGAAGCTTGTTCTTAAACCCTGTCTAAAATCAGAGCATATATATTAGATACATATGTATAGTCTAGTGTCTCGCCGTATTACGATAATAATTAATGCATTCTGAGGCCAAAGTCGGATACACCCCAATTATCTTTATAATTATATTCACTAATTCAAATTTGCCCTAACGCCGCGGCTTTTACTATAACATTATCCCATATCTTTTCCATGATGTCACATGCGTGCCTAGCTGCTTATATATACAATTGTAAGATGCCGATGTCCAATGGCACAGAATCTGAATTTAGCTCTCTCGAATAAATTCATATACGCTCGTTAGCCTATAACTTGGCATTGGGCATCTGGCGCATGGCTTGGCGAACACCTAGATCAGCAAGGACTTCTTCGGCGCCACCTAGAATAGCGTCGAACTTGTAGGTGCGGTGGAACATCTCAATGACACGACCCATGCCGGATTGAGTTAGACCACGGCCACCGAAGATCTGGACGGACTCGTCGGCGATCTCGTGCGAGGCGCGGGTGATGCTCATCTTTAGCAGACCAATGGGGCCGCCGAGGTGCTGGGCTTGCTGCTTGTAGGGCATGTTGCACATTTGGTAGGTTATGGTTTCAAGCCAGGCCTCTGGAATGGGGTTAGTGGGATGATGCAAGAGGGAAGAGGGAAGGGGGAAGGGGGAAGAGAGGTGCGTACGGTTTGATTCGATGAGAGCTATCATCTTGGCGAGCTTCTGTCGAATCACGGGCTGCTCGATCAGCCGCTTTCCAAAGACGATGCGCTGGTGCGACCACTTGAGACATTCCTCTACGACGATTCTGCACATTCGGATTCCGGCGCCTAGATGGACTTGTTAGTACCTTTTTCTTTTTCTTTTTTTTTTTTGAGACGACAGATGAGTCTAGGGGCGAACTTACAGGCCATGGTCCATCGCTCGTGGTTGAAGTTGCTGAGGATAACGTAGATACCCTTGTTCTCCTCGCCGAGGAGGTTCTCGGCAGGAACCTTGACGTTGTCGAAGGTGATGTAGGCAGTACCGGCAGTAGGCGAATACGAAGTCTTGATAGACTTAGTCTCGACGCCCTCGCCGCGCTCGATGAGCAACACGCTCAGGCCCTTGTCGGTCTTGACGCCGGTGACGAAGTAGTCGCAGAAAGCACCGTTGGTAATCCACTTCTTGGTGCCGTTGACGATGTAGTGCTTGCCGTCGGGGGTCTTGGTGGCGGTGGTGCGCAGGCCGGCGACGTCGGACCCGGCGAAGGCCTCGGTGATGGCGAGACACATGTACTTCTTGCCGCCGAGCACCTCGTCCATGATGGCCTTGCGCCGCTGGGCGTCTCGCATGTAGTTCATGATGCAGGGGAGTCCGATGACCATGCCGGCTAGCTGTCCGTCTTGGAACCCGCGCGCGTTGGAGCGGACGCCTTCCTGCGACACGATTAGGTCGTGGAAGTAGTCGAATTCTTCGCCCTTGACTGCTCCGTCCAGCAAGTTTACGCCGTGCAGGTGCTTCCCCGGCCCCAGCCGCATGTGCAGGATGCCCTTCTCCGCCATGCGGTCGACGAGCCCCTGGCTGATGTACTTGCCGTCGGCCTCGCGGGCCTGGGCCTCGGGGGTGATGTACGTGTCAGTGAAGGTGCGCATGGCCTTGCGCAAGCGGTGGTGGCTCTCGTTGTAGTAGGGGCTCTTGAACTGGGGCGTGAGCCACAGGGGTTCGGCGTAGGGGACGGTGCTAATGTCGCCGGGCTTGGGGGTGACGACCTGCGGCTTCTCGCCCTGGAGGGTGCCAATACATAGGTCCTCGTACTTGGTGAGGACCTCGTGGCGGTGCAGGTTGTAGAAAGCAACAGTGGCGTCTTGGCCGGCGACTTGTCGAAGGACAGACTCGCCGCCGGGGTGGGCGTCGACGAAGTCGGTCACGTCGTAGACTTTGCTGTCGATGACGAACCATACCGAGTCTTCGGTATTGTGCTTGGCTACCTCATCGCGGGTGAATGTCTTAGACATGGTGGCGGTAGATAAACAGGTAGGTAGGTAGGTATAGAAAGGTACCTAGGTAGTTATGAAGGAAGGGAGAACAGAAAGAAATCTTTAATAGATAGTTAATCCTTTTAGAATGACCAACTAGAAGAGAATAGAGGTCAAATTGATAATAGTATTAGCTATTCTTACAAGGACACGATGCTCTCTAGCTCTTACGACAACGTATGAAGCTCCAACGACGATGCAACCTCAACAAGAATGGAATTAGCATTTTAAAAAAGAAAAAACAGAAGGGGTTCTTTGTCCCCCGTTTTGACGTCAGCTTGGGAGGACGGGCGCAGTGGATCCCGGGGAAAAGCGATGCCTCGGCTCGGGCTCAGACTCAGGTGAGAAACATGGGGTGCATAAGTGCATCCGTCGTAATAAGGATTTAGTCGCTTCTGATTGGTCGCTTCGGCCGCGCCCCCTACCGGTTACGGCTGTTGGACCGCGGGTAGCCCTCTGATGTATGGTATGTAAGCTCAGGTGGTCGAAGTCTGTTGCATGTGCCTGAAGCGATAACGAAGTTTGTTTTGAGGGGGGACTTTCGGTTCATTGCGGACGAATAGTAGCGATGCGATTAGTCACTAGGATGCATTTAGACTAAACTACCTAGGTTAGGTACTTACTAGGTATAAGGTAATTAACATTAGCAATGCAATAATCTAAAAGAGTGTTTAGGGCAATGCATTTAGTTTGATCAGAGGCAATGGAAGGCGCGAAGCTTTTATACGCAGGGGATGTTCAATCCGCGATATATTTCTATCGGATCGAAGAGGCGAGATAATTACCATGGTAGATATTTTATATAGTTAGAAGAGAAAGAATAGTTAATACTATATCTACAACTACATTGGAAGCATAATACCTTACCTTAAGACACCAAGACAACAATAAGCCTAATACCTACCTATGCATGGAGAATGGAAAGCCCTCCCCAGATGCCAGGTTATTCGACTGCGGCGTCCTCGTGCGAGCGTTCCCATTCTTCGGGAGCACGAGAGATAAATTGCCTTCCGCGTTCTACGATAAAGGCCCCCTATATACAGTTGTAATCCACGAGCCATACGGAGTGCGTCAATATTCTACCCTTCAGTCCACCGCCTATCTTCGCAGGCAGAAAGCCGTCGCCTACGCTTGCGGCGGGCAATACGTTTATCCTGAAGTCACGCGAGCAGGCACCGTTACCGGTGTTTCGAATCGTTGAGATCCAGGAACCTATCTTGCCAAAAGACGTATTGGTAGCCTTGCCAGGGTTCGAGCCCAAGATCCCGCAAGTCTTAGGGTTACCTTCACAGGGGCGACAGCTGCCGGAGCAGCGGTAGCACAAACCTTCTGCTAACTCTATCACACCAGTAGCACTTGAGTTAAGGGGTAAGAACCCAATGGCAGTTTTTGAAGACGCAGGGTTCGATGCTGCGGTATGCATGACGCTTGAAGGAGCCTTCTTTAATAAGGGCGAGGCATGCACTACCGGCTTACGCATCCTCGTACAGCGTGGCATCTACGACAAGTATGTCGAGAAGTTGGCCGTCAGTGTGAAGAAGATCAGATCAGGATAGGTAATGGTCTCGATCCCACAACACACGTTGGGCCGCAGGGTGCAGATCTCCCAAGTCGCACAGCAGCGCCTGCTGGGTTATATAGCCCTCGGAGTAAAAGAAGGCGCTATGATCGTCGCACAGGCTGAGATACCCTCTGATCCTGATAGGCTGATTGTAAGGACGGCTTCTTCATCCCTACGACTGCCATTGGTAAGTTAATACTGAACCAGGTGCTCGGTAGGAGTTTCCTAGTTGGCTAACCAATGTGCATCAAGTAGTGACCGTTACACCATTCAGTACCTTTGACGACGCCGTTCGTATTGTGAACTCGGTAGATTACGGCCTAACCGCTATCGTCTTTACCAAGGACCAGGTGAAGGCGAATCGTTACGTCTGCGCAGTCGAATCCGGGATGGTAAGTTGCGGATAGCGCGGTTTATTCTTAAAATACACACCGGTAAGGATACTAACCACTTCATAGGTTTGGGTAAACAGCTATCAGAGGAACGTGGTAGGCACACCTGTTGGTGGTGTGAAGCATTCCGTCTACGGTAGAGAGCGTTGCATAGGTAGAGACGTTGTACGAATTCACTCAACCCAAAGCTGTATATTCGCCTTCTGGTGTGGTTGACATTTTTTGGACACAGTGGAAGTGAAGTTTAATATTGTTTGTAAAATGGAAGATCGTCAATAAGGTGAAGTACCTATTAATGCTATCATTGGTAGAATACTGGTCGGTGTAACGCATAAAGCTGGCCTATGGCAATAAAAAAACCCTCCGATTGGTTCTTACATAGGAATACTCCGATAAGTCCGGTCTTGCTTTTATCAGCTATGCTGGATAAATGCTTATCTTCATTATTAAACTTGCATGTGCTTACAGTTGATCTTACATCCCTCACTTTGTATCCACATACTCACTCTCCATACTGGATTCGTAGGATTTTACGAGCTTCAAGTCCTTTCCCTTCGTCTTATGCAAACTAGATGACTAAATGACAGGTATTAAGGCTTGTCTTGCAATCCTATCGCGGTATGTCGATTTTCATATCTCTTTTCCAATTGGAGAATAACATCCTAAGGTTAAGACTGTAACCTCCTTCATCCCCTTCATCCCCACCCTACAAACTTCCATTACCCATCTTTTTGCCCCCTTTTCCCGACAGTCCCGGCAGCGGCAGAGAAACAGTTAAATTGGTGCCTGAATGGTCCCTTGATGGAATCGTCTAGCCAATCAGATATGCCAGCCCATCAGCGTGGCATGCTTAGCCTTCTGCTACGTTATGTAGTAAAACATCTTCCAATCAATGATATCTGGGCCGATACCATTAGACCGCAATACATTGTCCTACTTATAGGTAATTACCTCGGTGGGTAGCTATTATGGTCTCCACGGATGCGGCGCTAGGCTATGCTTAAGCTTCTGTTGCGTCTACTGTCTACTAACTCAACCCGAGCGGTAGGAGCGTACATGATAGTTGTGGTATAGTCCTCGCATTCGTTCGTTCCCTCCTCCACATCTAGACTTTATCCTATCATGCCAAGCAAGTCCGGGTTTATCTGGGTCTTCCGCTGTACCACCCGTATACTTTCATACGAAGATATCAAAGGCTAGCAATTGCCGACTCATGCGAGACAACCTCCCTACCCACTACCTTAGCTATCCTCACCTAGTGGCAGCTTCAGCTTTGCTTAGTCGGAGTTTCCCGCTTTCTAAACTGGTCATTCGCCATTCAGTTATCACGCATGAGTTACTGTCTTATATAACTTTATCCACAACTCCGCTACACTTCTGATCCATTCTTCTATCTTCTATCTTAACTATAGTACTCACTCACATCTTCGAACCCCTTTTTTATCCTTTCATAGTAGATTTTACTTAAACACTTTACCTATATTAAATTACCCTACTTTCTTACTCAGATATTCTATAGTAATCTTCAAGCGAACAAAATAAACCAAGACCTTAGCAAGTATGGATGCTTACTCGATCTCTTTCACCAGCGTTTCCCAGCGAAGCTTTTCACGAGTCTGGAGAGACCTCAAGTCCTGTCGCCAGTATAGCGTCGTAGGGATGACTGAAGACGTCTCAGAGACACCAAGCTTGGGCCAAAGGATAGGAGAGGTACAATCCGACCCTAGTGAAGCTCTTGGGTTTATCATGTGAGCGAGGCACCCATCGGTGATAATTATGTACCAAATTGGCTAGATGGGGCCCAGTCTCCTCATAGTGCTAGTACTCAGATGAGTATTCCCTAATGCTTAACACTGGACTTACACGTTTAATAGCGTCGAGCACGGAGTTCCGGCCGCAAGCCTCATATCGCAGTTATTGGTGCAGGTTTGGCTGGGCTACGTTGCACCGATATCCTCCTTCAGCATGGGTTCGAAGTAACTTTGATCGAAGGCCGAAATCGACTAGGGGGTCGTGTACATCAGTCAATCTTGCCATCGGGGCATAAAGTGGATGCCGGACCCAATTGGATTCATGGTACTAACGAAAATCCCATATTAGACCTTGCCAAAGAAACCAAGACTGTGGTTGGAAAGTGGGAAGAGAAAAGCTCCGTCTTTGATGAGGATGGCAAACAGGTCTCCCTGCCCGACGCTATGGTTTACTCGACGATTATGTGGGACGCCGTGGGAGATGCGTTTGCCTATAGCAATAAGAATTCTGCCACGATAAGTCCCGACGAAAGTCTCTGGGACTTCTTCCGAAGGGAGGTCCCTAAAAGGATACCAGACAGCGATCCAGACTTCGAGAAGAAGAGGAATATTGTGTATCAGCTTGCGGGCCAATGGGGTGCATTTGTGGGAAGCCACATTTTCACGCAAAGCTTGAAGTTCTTCTGGTTGGAAGAGTGTATAGATGGCGGTGAGCTGATAAAAGGAAAACCGACTTTACTAGAGTCCTTCGTAAGTGCTGACAACATGTCACAGAGAATTTGTTTGTCGCAGATACCTATGAGAAAATTCTCCAGCTTGTCGCCAAACCAGCTGTCGAAGGAGCAAAGATCAAATACGAAACCATCGTCAATAAAATACAGACTACCAACAACGACGGTGGGGTGTTAAAAGTTCACACCGAGAGCGGGGAAAATCTGGAATTTGATGAAGTCGTTCTTACTGCACCGCTTGGCTGGTTAAAGCAGCATCCAGATGCGTTCGAGCCAGCCCTTCCGTCCAGATTGGCTAAAGCTATAAAAAGTATAGGATATGGCTGTCTTGAGAAGGTAATTCCTCATTGTGTACACGATGTATTTATCCGATTTTGACATTTGTGCAGACCTATATCAGCTTCCCGAAAGCATTCTGGGTCTCTGCTCAGCCCAAGGATAGTACAGTTCAGGGATTCTGCCAAATGCTTGCCCCAAACTATGCGACCGAGTCGAATCCACACAAGTGGAATCAGGAATTCGTCGAATTAGCTTCTCTGGATCCCTCTGCGGCCCATCCGACACTTCTTTATTATTTCTACGGTGACCAGTCAAAATTCATCACTAGCGAGCTAGCAAAACTTCCCTCCAAGGAGAAGCAGAACGCGTTCCTAATTGATTGGTTCAAGCCGTATTATTCACGTCTCCCGTATTATAACGAGAACTCACCGGACTGTCAGCCGATAGGCTGCTATGCAACTGAGTGGCTCAACGACGACCTTGCAGGCAACGGCAGTTACAGCAATTTCCAGGTAGGTCTCGAGGAAGGTGACGTGGATATCAAAACTATGAGAGAGGGCATTCCAAACCGAGGTCTATGGCTAGCCGGCGAACACACGGCACCTTTCGTAGCCCTGGGAACGGCCACTGGTGCATATTGGAGTGGTGAATTAGTTGGGAAGAGGATCGCCCAGGCTTACTCTAGAGGAGAAGGCGGTGTTGTGGTTTTAAACTAAACTGATTGGAGACACCATGCCACGAGAAAGGTAGAGGAGTAGTAGGGCGGTATTGACTGTAAAGGCTAGGTACCTAGCGTTAGGAAGCATATACATCACCACTGGATTCAACTTGGTGGATTTGGCCTTTGTAGATAGCATATAGATGCGTGGCCTAGGCGAGTGGAAGCATATTGGTAGAGGACATAACAAATCTTGATGATATTCTGTTCGTCACTTTTATCTGCTCGCGAATATGTAACTCCTAAAACACTATTAAGCAGAATTATTTCGAGGATGATATATAGTAGTAAGGATACTAACTGGCGTTTAGTAGGTAGGTAGTTAAATGTAGGCCTTTGAAGTACGTTGAAATTTTGTCTGACTTTGCATAACCATGCCTGGTACCAAATAGTATAATTCCTCTCCTAGAGATATATAATAGGTACCTAGATAAGTAAGACTCGTTATCCAATCCTTAATTGACATTGTGAGTGTATAAGAAGTTTCACTAGTCTATCGTTGATTTAGGTAGGTACCTAAGGTACCTGTTAACTGAGTCTATTCTTTCGAAGAGCTTCATTCGTACTCGTGTCATATTGTCGTCCTTCTTTTCTACTGTCGCTTAAATCCGTAGAATCTTAACACTGCTAGCCTAGATTTTCTTCGCTATGGCTCTTGTCTTTTATATACACTAGGAACCTTACGTACCTCTTACGAGATTAAAAGCGCAGCTCTGATTCAACGTATCGTATAATTGTCAGTCTAAGCTTGCACATATAATCGAATAGTCTTTGGTGCGCCTAGCTATAGTCATTAGCGCCGTGTGAGTGGAATACTCTTAAGATTGTTCTCTCGTCTTTATAATTACTCGTGCTGTAGCTTAATACAGATAGTGTTAGCGACACAGGATAAGACAGCATCGTATAAGTATAAGATATACTTCCCTTGAGTAGTGTTTGAAACTTTTCCAATCAATATATTTCTGTCTGGCTCATGAGCTGAGGGAAGTGAAGATATTGGAATCCGAAGTATCGTCTACTTTGTCGGTCACGCGTTGTTGGATAGTGATATTTCGCCTCAAAATTTAGGCTACGTTATCCCCTCGCCCCGTTGTAGCTTAACCAATCATAGCTTCTTCCTATATTGCCTTCCCTACCTATACATATTTCCCCTTGCTCCATCATATAAGACCCTTCATATTGCAATGTATCTGGTATATACCGATCGCCTCTTTGGACTCGGCTAGATCTCATAATGTGCCAATAGAGAACACGAAAGAGTAAGAGAGTATTTAAACTGTGCATAGAAATACTATAGGCTTCAGTTTCCGTTTGTAATAAGGTGGCGGCTCAATTTCTAGGCAATATAGCTATTTTGTGCTCTTATAACACCGGCTCAAAGTTCAATTCTAGAACTTATTGGCATTGTCCCATGACTACCGCGCCGGTATAAGAAATTGAAGAGGATTGGATAAGTAGGATAAATTGATGTCATCGCCACTAAGGAGTATATTCTAAAGACCTCTAGGAGTTCATAGCTCCGGATGCCATCCAGGATTGCGGGGGCTATGTTGGGATATTTGGATGTTGGTCGAACTATAGGTTGGAGGGCTTTTGCTGCGAGAACAACGCTCTTGGTAGACAAATGGGCGCAATCCGCCTCAGATCGCGTCATATCTCAGATCGTACTCGTCAGGCCGCTTAGGCATCGTAGGAAACCTAGCCGGCCGACGGCTTTACATAGAAGATTACACTGGTGGGCTAGCCGCGAGATCATCGCCTACCTTCAACATATACGGAGATTTGGATATGACGAAGTCTCGCGCGCGGTTGAGTGAACCGCAAGGACCGACGCCCAGGGCTCTCCCATCGGGCAGACCCTACCAGGTGGCAAGCTTAGTGGGTTGATTATGATGTGTGCTCGACAACAAGTCTTGTTACATTTTCTAGTTACGAAATCCCATCGGAGTCACGTTCCGGGACAGCTTACCAGATCAGAAATGTCCTTTCACGCGGCAACGCGCCGTCACCTTTACCTCTTCTAATTCCATCGACGCAGCCAAGGCCCTCGCCAATTGGATGCCGAGATGTGACGTCTGTTCCCGGAGTTGGAGCAGATTTGGGGTGTTTAGCCGGGGTCTCTGATTCGCTGGATGGAAAACCATTACCTCCTTTGCGGCTAAATGGGGAGAGGACCCTATTCTGTTTCGCAGGGCAGACCTATGATAGCGTTTGTTTCACCTAAGAAGGGAGTTTAGCCAAACAGAGAAGCTTCTGCCTCTGTCGCTAGTAGGACGGTACCTTACTTCTCTTGGCATAACTCCCTAGGCATTCCCGTTGCATATTATCTCCCATGGGGAAGCAATCTATCGTGTTGCAGATCGCTCCATATGGAGAAATCTTGGCATTTTCCGTTTATACATGCCGCCGCGAAAGCAGTTACTATAAGCCGCTAGGCTTGGTTCACTGTGACTTTGTGCACTACCTATCCCGGCGAGCTCTGGTGTAATGCTTGTAGTTTACCATTTTTGAGCAGTAAATGGCTCCATGCACCGGCCCCCGCGGATCTCGAAGTTGCCATGTAAAGTTGAATGCGTTGGAAAGCAGTTGAGTAGCCAGCTGGGACCTAACCAAGGCTGGACGAACAAGAATCCGTAGCATAGATTGAGGCTTCCAAGTTCCTTTTCTCCACACAAACTCAATAGGCCCGAACGGGTGGTTATACAGATGGTAAATTAAGATCACCGTAGGGAAAAAATACCAGAGGCGTCCAGTTCGGCCATGTGGTATTTACGGTGGCCAACAGGACCCCGCAATTTTCCCCCGCGACGAAGGAGCTTACCGGTAGAGTCTATATTCGGAGTAGACATACCGAGATCTTTCGCGTTTGACGGGCCTAGTTCCTGATTGCCACTTCATGCATATTGAACAGAGATGTGTATGGGTCTAAGGGCTTGGGGTGACCACATCCGCCACAACGGCCAGTATAAGAAGCTCGAGGATCCCGTCCCGAATATGTTCTGATTCCCTTCTTACCGCACTCGCTCATTACAATCTAAAAGGTTATATCCGGGTCGAATCGAACATGAAGGTCACCACTGCTAGTGTTGCGGCTTTGGCCGCCGGCGCTATTGCTGCGCCCTCAAACACCACTCCTCGCTCAGCTAACAAGGCTGCTGCTGCCTGCTCCTCGGCTGTCACCCTCGACGCCAGCACCAACGTGTTCAAGAAGTACAAGCTGCACGCTAACACCTTCTACCGTGAGGAGGTCAAGAAGGCCGTTGAGCAGATCACCGATTCATCCTTGAAGTCTTCGGCCGAAAAGGTTGCCGACGTCGGTAGCTTCTTATGGCTGTAAGTCTGAGAAAACGTTAGTTAGAGTAGCATTAGCAACTGACAAGAAATATAGCGACAACATCGCCAACATTGCCAAGTTCGACCCCGCCGTCGCGGACCTTCCTTGCGAGGATATCCTTGGTCTTGTCATCTACGACTTGCCCGGCCGTGACTGTGCCGCTAAGGCCTCCAACGGTGAGCTCAAGTACAACGAGCTCGACCGATACAAGACTGAATACATCGACCGTGAGTTGATACCAACACTCATTTAGAGCAAGGACTCCAAGCTAACCCTATTGTAGCCATCGTCGCCAAGATTAAGGCCAACCCCAACTCGGCTTTCGCTCTTCTGATCGAACCCGACTCCCTCCCCAACTTGGTCACCAACGCCGACCTCAGCACTTGCCAGGAGAGCAAGACCTCCTACGAGGAGGGTGTCGCTTACGCTCTTAAGAGCCTCAACCTTCCCAACGTCGTTATGTACATCGACGCTGGTCACGGTGGCTGGCTCGGCTGGGACGCCAACCTCAAGCCCGGTGCTGAGGGTCTTGCCAAGGTCTACAAGGCCGCCGGTAGCCCCAAGCAGGTTCGTGGTTACGCCACCAACATTGCTGGCTGGAACGCCTGGGACGAGGAGCCCGGTGAGTTCTCGGATGCGTCCGACGCCAAGTACAACTCGTGCCAGAACGAGAAGACATACGTCACCAAGTTCTCGGCTGCCCTTAAGACGGCTGGCTTCCCCGAGCACGCCATCGTCGACACTGGCCGTAACGCCGTTACTGGCCTCCGTGAGGAGTGGGGTGACTGGTGCAACGTTAAGGGTGCCGGTTTTGGTG
The DNA here is from genome assembly GCA_022432525.1 of Daldinia grandis. Lineage (NCBI taxonomy): Eukaryota > Fungi > Ascomycota > Sordariomycetes > Xylariales > Hypoxylaceae > Daldinia > Daldinia grandis. The sequence goes on from JAJKLB010000010.1 coordinate 1,334,598, forward strand.
TCCGCCCGACTGCCGACACTGGCCTCGAGCTGGCTGATGCCTTCGTCTGGGGTAAGCCCGGCGGTGAGTCTGACGGTACCAGCGACGAGAGCGCCACCCGTTACGACTCATTCTGCGGAAAGCCCGATGCTTACAAGCCCTCTCCCGAAGCTGGTGAGTGGAACCAGCCCTACTTCGAGACGCTCCTCAAGAACGCCAAGCCCCAGTTCTAAGCGGTTAGCGTGGACAATCATGGCATTTGCGTCCGATTTGGTGGTGCAGCTGGTGGGACCATGTGAAGCTCAGCTCTGTTTGTCTATCAAGATGGACTAAGCGAGCTTAGTGACACAGGTCAATTGTAAATAAAGGATCCTGGCTGTTCAGACCGTAGACGCTCTTTTTTCCTCGATAAAAAATTATTGTACTGAAGATTCAAACTGTATATAGCTTTTGTGCAGTACATACACAACTTTTCCCCTATAAACAAGGTCAAACTAGCTATTCGCTAGTGATGCTGACTGAGTGATGTGATGATGCATTAAACCATATGCGGGTTGGTGAAGGGGTGAAGGGGTGAAGGCTTTAGCACGACGGTTATACCCGTACGGAATGGAACCCACTTGCAGGGGGCCGAAGCGAGAATCATTAGTGCATCGCTATCGCCCACTCCTACATACTAAAAAAAGAAAGAAGAAGAAAAGAAGATGGACAGGAAATTGGAAGTGAAATTGGAAGTAAGAACAACCACTTCAGCGCTCTTTCTTAGCAGATAAGGTTTAAAATAGGAAGATAGCCTAGATCGAGACCCAGCAATCAATAAATGAATTACATTCTTCCCAGAGTAGGAGCGGCGAAAGCTTAAATCAAGTACATAATTGGCTTTACAAACGTGAGACCATAATGACTAATCTCACCTGTACGACCACTCCACGTATGAGGTGGGTTGGGTACCTACCTACCTTAGGGAGGTAGGTAGGTAGGTAGATACTGCCTCGTACTTGCGTCTTCTGTCTTCTGTAAAGCCCAACTTGCACACACCCCCCAAATCCTAAACTTGAAAATCCAAACTTGTTCTACACTTGTTCTAACTACATTACTTACTAACACCACTGACACCTACCAATCACACCACCTCGTAATCCCTCACAATCTCACCGCCATACTTTGTAAAGTCCGTCGCGATAACCTCAATTCGCTCAAGGGGAGATCCCTTCTAGGTAAAATGATGGAGGAGCAAGGAAGCTCCTCATCTAGCAGCTATGAGGATGCGCAAGAGAACGGAGACACGCGAAAGGGTCGACGTTATGGCGTCGTGAGCGATTTCCTCGCCAGACTTGAGCATTTCACCTGGGCTAATTACACGTTTCCCATGTCCACCGGAGGCCTCGCTTTACTATTAGCAGAACAAACCCAGGGCTTCACGTTCCCGGGCCTTCAGACAATCGGAAAATTGGTTTATATATTTGACCTTATCGCCTTCACACTTGTCACGGCCGCCATCACTTATCGCTTCGTCAAGTTCCCTGGTACTCTAAAGGCCTCAATTACCCATCCAACTGAAGCACTGTTTCTCGGAACGTCGACCCTTAGCGTAGCATCTATCATCGCAGGCATTGCTCGCTATGGAATCCCCGCCTGTGGACCGTGGCTTGTCACGGCGTATAGGATATTATTCTGGATATACTTCTTGATCACATTCGCAATCGCGGTTGGCCAGTATTCTCTACTCTTCACCTCACCTCTCTTGAAAATTCAAGATATGACTCCAGCCTGGGATCTTCCTATATTCCCCTTCATGTTATCAGGTACAGTTGCCTCGTCGGGCGCCGCTTTACAACCACCAAATGAAGCCGTCCCTATGATAATTGCCGGCCTAACTGCCCAAGGTCTTGGGATGTGCGTATCAATCATGATGTATGGTGCGTATTGTCTCTAACCTTATATCCCTCATTATACGCGAATACTAATCGATTTACAGTACGTATTGACATTTTATTATTTTATAAAAGGAGTTATTCGTTCGGTTTAACTACAGGCCGTTTACAGGGGATTTGAGCTTCTTAGGGGAATTGCTAACGCAGAATAGGCCAGCTATGTACGACGAATGATACAATGGGGATTTCCATCGCCCAACTCACGACCCGGCATGTTCATAGCGGTTGGACCACCTTCATTCACCGGCCTCGCCATCATCGGCCTTGCGAATGACTTCCCCCAGTACTACAATTACTTCGGCGCCGATTCTATCACTATCCAGATCCTCCGAGTGCTAGCAACTACCACGAGCATATTCCTCTGGTCGCTTAGTCTATGGTTCTTCTGTATCTCCGTAGTGGCTAACCTTGCCATCAGAAAGCAGTTAACGTTCCACCTAAATTGGTACGCCTATGTGTTCCCAAACGTTGGTTTTACGATTACAATTATTGCTATCGGCAAGAACCTACAAAGTCGAGGGATTATGGGAGTTGGCAGCGCAATGACTCTAATGCTGGTTGCGATGTGGATCTTCGTGTTTATCCATCACGTAAAAGCCATCATCAACCAAGAAGTATTGTTTGAAGGTAAAGATGAGGACGTCTATGTCAATGAGAAAAACCACTCCCACGTCAAGCCTACAAAAAGCGGCAGCGACATAGAGAAGGAGGCATGATTAAGATTTTAGTTGGTATTTAGGCACCCGTCCTACCTGATGTCGTCCCGTTCTCGCAACGAGGGGGAATCTTAGGGATATTATGCTGAGGCATATATCTTCATGGCTATTACGAAACGAAACGAACTTATGATTACTCAAACTCCGGCGTATTTAGAGGGATTGAATGCTAGTTAATGAAGCATGAGTAGAATAGTTTGTTCGCTGATGATAATAATAATAATAATAGTAATGATAATAGTACTTGGACAATGGATTCTAATGTGACACGTCAATTTAAGCATTCGTACCTTAGGTACTCAAGCAGTCCATATCCATATCAACATGTATAAGCCTCATGGTCACGGTATATACTACTAAGTGTATGTAGTTTAATCTTCTAGTTAATCGTAACAACATGCGGGTATAAGCCGAAATGGGCAGGCCTCTCGTTATACTCCTAGGTGCCACTCAATGGTCAGCCACACAAGTACCACAATTGAGCACGCAAAACTTTTACAATTTGATTTCAACATCCGTTCATGAAGTCCTCGAGCGATGGGTGGTCGATACAAAAGTAAAAAATGGCTCTCTTTTTTCAAGCCACTCAGCCGTCTAAGCCTCATGCAAAGTTCTGACTTGGCTTAGTTAATTAAGAAGAAGAATTCTTCGCGACGGTTGAGCTCGCGATACTGGGATCTAGCTTATTAAAAATGAGATGTAGAAATATTACGATACTACAAGGTGAATTCGTGTTAGAAATATCGTGGCGTGAGGGTTGTGGCATATAAGGGAGATCAGTGATGGATAGATGTTGTAGACGGTATCGTCACTAGTATTATCTACCAGCAGGTCTTGAGGCCAAGTCCTACCTAGGTATGGTTCGATGAATTAGAAACTACTGTAACTCTTATATTTAATATTATATCGTGGAGAAGATTATATCAAATATAACTACAAGTAGTATAATTCAAGTCCGACTCGTGCGTGAGTAAAGGAGTCAGTATCACTTCCGTCTTTTTAGGTACCTCCTGTCATAATATCATCCAATCTTGACTTTATACTACCGACGGATATCCCAAGGCAGTCTCTCATAGTGATTCACTGCTTCTATAACTATTGCAAGTTAGAGACTATTAGTTCACTACGAGTGAAGGACCTCAATCACCGTATCGCCATCAGTAGGCCAACATAAACGCCAGTCATGGGGGTGACAACGAGTGATTCCTTGCTCTGCGCTGTGCTGTTCAAATATATAACATCTCCTAATCCCACACCTAGCCTCCCCCTTTTCCCACCCATCGCCAAGTCCTCCCCCTATCCTCCAGTAATGCCAACACAAGTAAGAGATATATCCATACTATACCATAGCAATGACAGAACAACAACAACAACAACAACAGCAACAACAGCAACAACAGCAAACCCCCCTTAATATGTCTTTCCTCGCCGATACAGAGTATATGCCCACAGAGAAGGATCTCTACCAGCAATGGGTCTATGCCAAGCCTCGATTCACCCGCCTGCTCCCTGGCTGCACCTGCACCTGCGAGCAGCGTCTCATCAGCATGTGGCCGAGAGAATACGTAGCCTTTACGGACTCGCCCGAAGAGCTAGGCCGTCTCGACACCCTGGACCTAGTCGTCACCGTCCTTAAGATCGCCGCGCGTCCAAATCAATACAGTAATACCGCATCCTTCAACGAAAGCGTTACCGCCGCTGCTCAGACACTGGGCGCCTGGAAGAAATATTTCCACTGTGAGTTGTACAAGAAGGACGGCACCCTGGTAAACAAGGCCCTCTGGAAACCTACCATTCAGGTTGGACGTCCAGGCATTATTAGTGGATCAAATATCCGGTTTCAGTTCAAGACCCCCGAGGAACTGGGTAGGGCTATCGAAACCAAGATGCAGCAGTGCAGGTTACTTTAGTACATAGGTACCTAGGTTAGTGTTATATCACGCCTCTCTCTTAGGGTGGCCGGTTGAAGTTATTCACATAGTATTTATTTATTAATAACTGGTTACACTATTTACATTTGATCAAGCCTGACGACCCGATTTTACTACCCTTCGTGAATATATAAGTATTAGCTATAAACGTGTCTATGCTCTAATATACTTTCGTATGCCAGTATTCTACCAGCGCTCAAGCTCTTTGTATCCTGATAGTTCTATATAGTAATATCCACTACTAGAAAAAAAGGGCCCGAAAACTTCGAATTCTCTCTACTACGGCAGCCATACAGAATATAGTACGACTTACTTCCAATCCAATTATGAACGACCTGCCTTGATGGTATCAGTACCGCGCCTCTCCTCTCGATTCCAGAATAGAAAATCGTTCCTACGATAAAAGGGGGAAAAAATCGCTCCGCCCCTTTCACCCATCCTAGCCCCCGCGCGCACGCTCACACCTGCATTTTGGCCCTTTCGACCCTTTCCTGAGAATTCGAAAACTCTGAGGGTATAATCTAAGTAGTACAGAGTTCTCTCTGTCTGGCGATACGACAGAGGATATTCTAAAACAAAAGAAAAGAGCAACGCCGTCTGTTTTCAACTATCCCAACCAATATATGCTTTCATTATGCTAATCGAAGGCAGTCGTAACTCATAGCTTCCTAAACCGGCCGGACTGGCCAGCCGTTTTGATTTATGATAGGGTATTAGATGTCTCAAGCGGAGCCGATGGTGTAGTTCCTCGGTTGCGGGCTCACCGCACCACTACCGCTCACGCTGACGCTCGTGCTACCAGAGAAGTAGCTTTGATCAATTCGAGAGATCCAGTCAAGCTTCTCGCGCTCACTGCGAGCCGCAAACAGCCACGTGTTGTCTGTCCCATAGACAGCAAAGACGCCCGCCTGTAGACGTTCGCTTAAGCCGCCAAGACTAGGACCCGGAGACCTGGAATTCCCAGACCAAACGGTTGAAACGGTCCGGCCTGATGGTGTCCGATGATGGCCTGGCTGGAAGTTCTCGTGAGCATTGCCATTTGTTGGAGTTAAGCCATCTGGTTCGTCATCGTGGCCATTGAACAGTGACAGAATCTCTGGCTGGCTATCAACCCTAGAATTGCGAAGACTAACGATCGCTATTTCGTCACCGTCACTGACGTTATGGATATGGAGATAAGGTCTCCGGAGCTCTACGAATCTCTTGGCCCATTTGCTGTAATCATTATTGGGGACGAAGAGATAGCCTCCTTTTAGGACTTTCGGGTTTTTCGGAACTCGGATGATGGTAGAGATCAACCTGGGCGGTGTCACAGGCTCGGGTGCGACGCCATCTGAGGGGGGTGCTGTATTTGCTGGGCCAAGGATCCGGGCTGTAGGATCCGGGTGCCGCGACCAGAGCTTTATGCATTTGTTGAGGATAAGGGTCTCATGCTCGTTGTACTCTGGCTCTTGGGGCAGTACAGGTGGCTGCTCAAAAGGTGGCTCGAGCTGTTCCGACGGCTGCTCTACCTTTTCGCCCTCGATCGACTCTGGCTGCTTTGGCGTGGATGGCCGCGATGTCTCTGGGGTATCGTTAAGGAGTGCATTGATCGAGTCCTGATCATCATCATGGGTCTGGAGCTCCGGGGAAATATCATCATCAGAATTATCTTCATCTTCGGCAGGCTTATTCTTTAGCCCGGGTAGGCCAATCTTCTTGAGGAATAACTGGGCTGCTGCGATTTCAGTAATGCGCCTCTTTTTCTTTCGTGCAATAATATAATCGCCTATTAATGAGACTCCTCTTGGGCTCCAGTTGCTCAAATTCTCTTCGCCCTTTACATAGCTATGCAAACTGTTCATCCTCCATAGATCTCCGACCCGCTTAATAGGTGCCGGTCGCATGCCCAAGGTGAAGATTGCTGTAGAAGAATGCACGATCCTGACATGCTGGAACAAAGCCGATAGCATTGACGTCTGTCGGACAAATGTCCTGCCCAAAATCTGGCAGTAAACGTTTGTTGAGAACTTCATTGGCTCGGCAAGATTGTCAGCAGTTATATCCCAGGACAGGGTCATCTGTACTTTGTATTTGTCTGCCGTCGTGCGATCAAGCAAGAGAGAATTGTGTAAGCTGGAATCCCATTGCCCTGAAATGGCCATGCTGCGCGTGCCGTTTGCGTTTTGGCGGCGAAACGGTTTCGCGCTTAGTCTTAAGGGGATATCGGGCGCAGGTGTTCCCATATCGGGAGTTTTGCCGGCGTGGTCAACAAGCTGGATCTTGCCAATGCGAACCGAAATGATATCATCCCATGGCAATGTATCTCCCGAGCTATGTGTAAGGTAGATAGCCACCCGTCTCTGAAGCCCTTGGTGTAATTGAAAAGTACCAGTATCGAGCTCACTTGTTTGCGTGACCTCCACAGGAACATACTCTCCGTTCTCGTTAAGCTCGAGGATCTGGACCCGGGCAAGTAGATCGTGCTTCTCCTCGGTGTAGAACTGTGTTTCGTTTATTCGAGCGCCCGGAGTATCGTGCTCGGGGTTTGGGGTCGTGTCACGCATCTCATCCCAGCTCAACAATTTGTCGAGATGCATCGCAGAAACCTTAGCGAAAATGGCAATCCTAAGATCGACATCTCGAGACCCAAATAATGGAACGCTCATGCTATGGACACTGTCGAATCGTATAGGGCCTTCGTCGAAATCCTTGATCATCTGGGTTGTAGTCACGCTATCTGAGATGCCGGGGATGAACAACTGCGCATGTACGTCAGTTCCCTCTCGCTCAGCAAAACCAATCATGTTGTGCATAACAACATTGTATTTTAAAGTACTCGTCGGAGCTCGAGCACTAGAAGGTTCCAGGGATACTTTAATGATACCAATGGCATGAGAAGTATGAGGCGATAGGACGTCTAAGGTGAAATCCTGAACTCGGCTATCGAAGACAGCTCGGAGAGGGATATCAACCTCGCCGACGAGAGAATACTCGGGCATGCAATTTTCAACGAAGGGATTATCTAGCTTAAAGTGTTGGGAGTACTCCGGCTGGTCGAGATACTGATGCATTTGCCGCATCTGCCGGACGCGGTCATGGAGCTTTTCTAAGCTCCAAAGATGGACGACGGTGTTCTTGTAGTCGACAACACGGACTCCTACACACGGCTTTTGAGCATCGTCAAGAGCTGGGTCTTCGCCCTCGCTTGGTACGTCGTTTAGTACCATATCGTAGGAAGAACAGCGCGCGTGACCAATATCCACAACCGTGAATTGAAAGACAACGTTCTCTCCCAGTTCCTCGCTCATAATCTGTGCCTCCTTGAGGGTAGTTGCATGTTGTAGGACGGCTTCGGCCATCTGCACATAATGTCGGCCTCTCCAGTGCGCGATGGTCTTTTTAGCCCTTTCAATCTCCTCTTCAGTTAGTTTTGGCTTTGCCTTTGGTCTCTTCAAGGGGTCGAGCTTTTCAATCTTAGCCTCGAACTGCTGCTTTTGTATTTCCAATTGTTTTTGCATGTCAGCTTTTAGCTGGGCTAGAGTCTCTTCCATCTTAGCTTTCTCCTTTTTGATATCCTCCACTTCGACGTTGGCTACGCCGGCGCTCTTGAGCTGGCCTTGGTATTCTTCTTTCTGATTCTCCAGCTGATTTTGCATGGCATCTCGTATTTCCTTAAGTCGATCGTCCCCTTCGCCAGCCTTCGGAGTAGACGGCATCGTAAGCGCCGTGTCCAACGAGAGATTGTCAATTGTGCCAGTCGACATATACTTCTCCCTAATAGGATAGGAAGTGTTAGATTCCGAATCGTCATCGCCTTCGCGATCGTTGACACGCTCGGCTCTTGCTCGCTGCACATCTTCGAACAACGCATTAAGCTCCTCGTCTGTCAAACTTTGAAGGTTCTTATCTGTTCCGAGGATGGCACCCGCGGCTTCTCGTCGTGCAAAGGACCAATCTGCATCACGCTCGCTTCGATACGGAGCGGGTGAGTCTGGGCGGCTATCAGGAAGCTCGGAACCAGCTTTGCTGAAGGATCGTTCGTGACCTGGCCGCGGAGATGGAGATGTACGCTCCAAATCTCGCAACTGGCTTGCAGTAACGGATTGCCGAAGTAGACTTTGCCGGTTCTCGTCCCTTTCTGCACGAGCCTCCATAGGATGATTAAATCTGAATATATGAAAATCACCCAGAATAACACGGAAGCCTGAATGTAATCTTGTCGTCTCTGAAATACGCTTTCCGTTAACCATGATAGACGCACCTTCGCTTGGTGTTATTGTAACAATGCCGTCTGAAGAATTGTCAAAACAACAGTGCTCATGAAGAATTCTAGTGCCGTTGAGACGGATATTTGCCTGATGCTCCGAATTTGATTCCACATTTCCTACCGTCGTCCTGCCCGGCTTGAGGTTATAGACCAAACATTCCGCGAGAAGAGGGTCATCAGACAAGTTGACCAAGTGAGGCATCTTCTTGGGAGTATGTAATCCCACGAACCCCTTCTCAATGCTGATACCGAGCTCTTCGAGAGCAGCTTCTCGCTCCTTGTGAATCTCTTCCGTCTTCTGGAGTTTCTCTTCCCAGGTTTGGTTGAGATCGGTCAACAGCTTCTCACTTTGGCTCAACTGTTCGGCGATTTCTGCCTTTGATACCTTCTTGACAGAGCCATCGGATTGCGTAATGCTGACGATCTGTTTCTCTAGAGGTGTACCTTCGGCATAGATTTCTTCTGGGGGGACGGCAGGGCCACCGGAGCCGCCGCCGCCGCCTCCCAATTTGCTTCGTAGCACTGCTAACTCTTCCTTCAATTCTCTAATCATGCGAGCATTCGCATCTTCATTAACAACAGCATGGTTCTTAATTCGCTTAGCGGAGTCAGCATATCGTAGAGTACTCAAGGTTTCGTCGTAGTTGATATCAGCCGGGCTAATTGCCGCAATCATAGCGGTCATACTGTTCCCACCGAGCGAATCCTTTAGAAGCCACGTTAAAACACTGTCTCGATAGGGGACGGTTCCTCCCGGTCCTTTCTTCTTTTTCCCCGTGGAGAGGTCGGCCAAAGCTGCGATCACACGACCGAGCGTCGAGAGGGACCTATTGATCTCAGCACCTTCCTTTAGTCGAGCACCAGTAGCACCAGTTGACGTTGCTCTCTCCGAACCAGCTAAATCGACCAAACTAATCTTTGCTTGCTTCTCCATCTCCATTTTTGTCTCAGCATCATACTTCTTCTGTGTGAGCATGAGCGTGAACACGGCGTGACTCCTACTGGATGTTTCATTCATGTTTGTTGCAGCAACTGTTCTTGCCTTGTTGCCTTCATCCATAAGGTGCTCGATCTCCTGAAAGCTGCTGACCACCAACTTGGCAAGATCCTCTACGTAAGGACCAGTCGAGGGATGTTCTCGGACCTTCAGGTTCCCCTTTGTGGATGGATTTAGCAAATCCCGTACCCTTTCATTATAAATCTCGAGATACGAGACTTCTACAGTACACCGTGTCGTCTTGTCTTTCTGTAGCTCTTCGATTCTCCTGAACATATCCTGGCAGATGTGGGGTATGATACCAGCCTCTTTCCCATATCCCATCATGGAATATGACTTACCAGAACCCGTCTGTCCGTAAGCAAAGATACAGTTGTTGTATCCTTGAAAGGCATTGTCCAAAAGTGGTTTTCCAAGATCGCCATGCAAGCTTTCTTGGCCGGCATAGTTTGGGTCATTCTTGTTAAAAGACCAATACGACTTGTCAAAGGCAAACGCCTTCAGTGAGCTATCTTTAGATCCTTTGGGGCCATGACCGGCTTCGGTGGGTGGTGTCAGAACCGTTTGGTTGCCTTTCATCTCAACAATACATTTTGACCCACGGTCGATTTCTATACTGAGTTAGCATCCAGCCAGTCCAAGCGTAAAATCCCGATAGAGCTATCCGAGGATCTTATCAACCTAGCAAATAGTCACAACCGTACCTCTACTGTTGAAGGGCCGACATCTCACCACCACCTTAATGTTTCCTCCACCGGCGGGAGCCATGGCTGCTAGTTGAAGGAGATACCCTCCTGTCCACTACAGCTATTCACCAAGTATGAAATAGAGTCGAGGCATCCGACAGACGGGGCGCGCGCAACGATGACCTTTAGTGGAGACGTTTGGTGTAGACCTTCGCGTCACAAAGACTTTTGAAGCCCCTCACTGGTTTTTTTTTTCTTTTTTTTAAAGATCGCAGTCGAATAACTAATTTGTCCAGCCCTATAATTCTTTAACAGATCCTAACTTAATAATAATCCCAACTATTCATCCTCCCCTTTATTACACGGGGACGGCCGCGAAACTCAATCCGTAGCTCCCGTAAAAGCACTTAGTACCGAATGGCGGCGGTGGAGTCGTGAATGCAGGGAGCAGATCGCCAAAAGCAGCCAAGCGGCTGCAGGTTGCCGTGGAATGTGTATAGTGGGACGGGCAGATCGTGAGATGCAGAGGTGTGAGTGTAGTATATGTAAGGCTTTATTTTTCGCAGCAGGAGTCTATCGCAGAATGTCGGGCGTTGGCGTTGTCGCGGAGAATGGTTATTGGATTTTGGTTGGTGGGATCAGTCAACAACTTGTTAACAAGGAAATGGTTGTAAATGGTTAATCGGGAACGCGATTCGCGACCAGCAACTTCTCATTCGTCCCGGGAAGAGATAACTATGGGGCAAATGCCAAGGGATTCACGTGTCGGTATGATTAAACTCATTAGCTAAGATTAGGTGCTGACCTTAGTACAAAAGTTTGTGGTACTTGTCAGCTGCCTTGCCTTTGAATCAGTTGTGATCAACTGATACCTGAGGATTAAGTTTGGCACTATTACCCCCCTATTAATCTGATTGATCTACCAGATGATCAGCCTTTAAAGACTGCCTAAGGTACCTAACCTAGATACATAAAACTATCGAGTAACCTATTTATTTCAATCCTAAATCCTTCTCTAACTGGCCCTTAGTAGTGGACGGGTAGAAGTCTTTGTTCTCCTTAAACGTCTTAACAGCCAAGTCCCTATCTAGCTCATTCAACTTCCTGTACAGAGGTCTCACGAACTTCATGCGTCCGACGGAGCCGAGGAGGTCAACTATGCCCGATAGCTCTTGTCTATCTCCGGCCTGGAGAGCGATTAGATAATACGCAGATTTCAACTCGACATTCTTTGAGGAACTAATATTATAAGTAGTTCCCAAGAGATGCGACCTCTCAACACTCAGAGGCTTCGAAAAGCTTTGTACCGCTTGCAAGAAGACGAGTGTCTGATTAGCCGTAAATGATTCGATGTCTTTACTAGTTGGTTGGTAATCCTGTAGATTGTAAGCTCTTAAGCAAGCAATAAGGCTGTAGACCGAGTGCTAGGCAAGGCAAAGCCACTTACCTCATTCTTCCATTTCTCAGCCAGCGCAAGGCAGCTATCAACATAAGCCATATTGAAGTCAGGCTTTGGCGGCAAGCCTGGCTTATAGAACTTCTCCTCCCAAGGGATGATGGTAATCCTTTCCTTAATCTCCGAATTGCCATAGCTCTCAAAGAAATCCAGGAAAGTCTTCTTGAACTCGAAAGAATCCAGTGACTTATTAGCCCACGTCTTGAAGTAATGAGGGATGAACTTGTCGAAATGTTCCCTTCCGACCAATCGATCGAGGTAGTAGAGGAAATGAAAGCCTTTCTCGTATGGAATAGTACTGAAAGCATCTTCGGGATCTACCCCTTTATGGTTGATAATGAGTTTGGTAAACTCATGGTCAGGCCCGAACAACGCGACAGAGTCCTCTATAAACTCGTTAGCGCCGAACAAAAAAGCATACGTCGAGTCACATACCGAGTGCCTTCCAGCCGATAATAGCTGAGAAGTCGAATTGAGGTTCACCGTGAACGGCCGCGCCAATACGCCGCTCAAGGTAGGTCGTCCATCCTTCATTCAGCCAACTACAACCGTTTAGCATCACATCACGGACTAGTCATCGACGGAGAAGCCTACAAGTGTTCCCAGGACGCACACCCCACGAGATTACCACTCCAACTATGGCTCAACTCGTGTGCGATTACATCAACGTTCTGGCGGTCTCCACTGATGATAGTGGGTGTAGCAAAAGTGAAGATGGGATTCTCCATCCCTACAAGTTTAAGTTAGCGAGATTCCAAGACTACCTAAGAAGTCACTAGGATCCATACCTCCGTAAGCGAAGCTCGGGGGCAGCACTAATACGTTATACTCTCCCCATTGGTATTCGAAGATCAGCTTCTCTGCTACTTCGAGGAACTTGTCCATATCCGCTTCGAGTTCCCATTTTGCGCCCTCGAGCGCCTCCGGGCCTGTCGTAACGACAGATCGTTTCCCGATGCGTGCAGTTGCGAGGTCTCCTGAGGCCAGAGCAAATAAGTACGAGGGGATAGGGACCTTTTGCTCAAAGCGGAACAGCTTGTCGCCGTCTCCCCTGTAATCTGAAGGCACGGGCACTCCGCTGGCAACTACCGGTAGTGGTGAGGTGATATTGAAAGTGAATGTTGACTTGACATCCGGAGTATCCTGACAAGGGAAGATAGATCGGGCTAGAATAGCTTGGCACTGGGAGTATACATATGGGTGCTTCTTGTTACCAGTCTGAGCTGGGGTCATCCATTGCAGGCCAACGCAACTCTCGGTGGTCTCTAGGGCAATGTCTAGCTTTACAACGTCGCCCTGGGACACACCATTCGGTACAGGGACATGAAGCGGTGCACCATAAGGCTCGACCCGATCTTTGACAGCCCATGCTGAGTCGGCTGAGTCAAGCTTGACCGATGAAATAGATAGGTGATTTGTATCGAGGATAATCTCACGGCTTGCTTTGTTTGTGAGGGACTCCAGCTCTAGGAGGACAGAGCCTTCTAGACGCTGCTTCTCAAAATTGACCTTGAAGTTTACGGTCGTGTGCTTGATGCCCCATTCGCCATAATTGGCCAGTGTGTTGGGGTCACGAGGTGCCATGGTTCTCTTCGAGGCAAGGCTAAAATGTCGTAAATGGATGTGCACAGACAATGTGCTGTTTGTGAGCCGGATACTTCTGAATAGAAGACGCCCCCTCACGAAGCTGTTCAGCTCTCGCATCAAGCCAAGTACCTACGGGTGTTGGCAACGTTGAGTGCCTTAGTAACTTAGATACTGGCCTATAAAAGATCCCTAAGCGGGGCAATGACGCTTGTCGTTCCCGAGGCAAGCCGTCTTAAGCCTAAAAAAGAAAGAATTTACGGAATTCATCTAAGAGAGCAGAGTTAAGCCACTTATTTGCATAACTACATTTATTAACTAAATGTTTACTACTTGACAATATCATATAAGACGGTTATTCAACATGCAGCTTTAAGACCTCATAGTCGTCCTCCTAGACGCGATCCTTCTTAGGCCACTTACATCATCACGGCAAGTAGTGTAACTATAGATATCAAAGTACACTTAGTTAACTATCTCTTCAGGTTAACTTGGATTGGTAGGTAACCTGAAACGAGTTTCCCTGATGGCTTACTTACTAAGTTGTGACTAGTCTGTCACGAACTGCGCCAGATCCTTCTATCCTGAAACAATCTGCTTGATAGCATGCTTGTTTTTCTTGTTATCTACCTACCTACCTATGTATCGCCGGAAGCAGAGTCGAGGATACCCGTCTCCACATCTAGGATACTCGGTAGTGTAGAAGATGGGACGAAAATATTCCTAGAGATCCAGAACGATTTACGTAACTAACATGAAAGAAAACATATAAATGCCATTGACTTAGGTATGTACCTAGAAATAAGTTGTATGAATTTAATAGTAACTAACTAACTAACTGACTAACTAACTATAGTTATATTTAATCTACCTACATAGGTACGTATAGGTTCTGAGGCCGTGACGGTTGGGTTAAACTCGCAGTATTAGGCTTCTCTGTGAAAAGGGGGAAGGGTGACAAGGTAAATACGTTTTTGCTACTTCATCTGTCAGCCCTGTGTAGCATTCAGGTGCTTCTCACCACATCGTGCCGGCCGCTACATTGAAGGATGACAGACAGCAAGGTTGGTGAGAATGACTACACTACAAACGGCCCTGCTTCGGCGATTGTGACTGGCTTGCCACTAGTCGGCTGGCACTGTGACATGAGTGCTCCCACCCCGTCGGGTAAAGGCTTGGTTATCCTAAAGTCTTCACGGAGCCCGTGCTCAGATCTTGGCATGCAGCTCGACTACTTGAGCACTTCTCTTCGCGATAGCTTCTTGGCGGAAGAACGCGCTGCGCAGCACTGACCATAAACAGACAAGCGCTCCCGGACCTCATGGTGATATTTCTGCATGTCTGCAATCTACACTTATACGATTTCCATTTTCACATGTACGTTGTTGCCATTGTTCGGAACATAGAGATATTCAGGAAATTTGCTGTGATTGTTTAGGTGATAGGTATGATTTCACGCCTGATGTTGCATTGGTCTTGAGTAACTCTCCTTCCTACATTGGCAAGTTGTCACTTGTAACTCGCGACTCTATGAACACTGGGGATTCGAGCGACAAGATTTTTAAAACTGCATAATGCTTTCTCGAGTGTATATTGTGCATTATGCACAGTTATATCTACTGCTAGTAAAGGTTGCTTCTTCCCCAACCCAGCATGAATCCATATCAAATATTTCATTATGTACCTAAGGTCAAGTAAAATATCTCCTCAGATAAGTATTTCGAATAAAAGGGGCTGGAAACCTTTCAAATCATGGGTACGCGGGGAAGTCTAGGATCTACCCGGTATAGAGTGCCAATTACCACTTAAACTTACCGTATCATCCATTATCGTCTTTACCTAGGTACTTACCTCTACTGTACTACCGTGACCTGTCAAAGCAAACGCTGTCTCCATCGATATTTTAGTCTTTCGGTGGAACTGCTGGGCTTAGCAACGGCTTTCTAGCCTCATTTTTGACGGCGCGGAAGCCTGGCTGAGAAGGCCAGGCACTGTTAAGGTTGGTACTGAAGCCGGAAATGAGGTCTGACTAGCAGCCCTGCCAAATTGCCATGTGCTGGCTTGGCCGCGTAGTGGATCTCGCGAGCTTCATGCGTGGGGAATAAGACCACCTAAAAATTACTCTCTTAGCGAAATTTACATATGGGAACCCTGTTGCTGAGGACTACTTTGACACGGACTTAGCCCTCGGTTCGGCTAAGGCCATTCTTTAATAAACTACGTAGCAGACTGGAAAGTTCCGTTAACCGTCGGTCGTTTACCTAGTGTACCTATGTATGTTCAAGTAAACCGATATCATGATACATATTGCGTAGGAATTTGGAATTTAGAAAGGTTTCTTGTACCGATAGAACCTTTTGGGAATGTATTATCAGAGTAGTCTAGAAACTACGTCTTTAGTATCCTTTAGGAGTCTAAGTATAAATCGGGGTTAGCATAATACTCGAGCCGATTTTGATATGGCTACCCGGCGACAAAGCTCGTAATACACTAATTACGAGCGTTGGTCCCGTTCTAAATAAATGTCTAGTGCCCGGGCGCGTTAGATGAACCAAGATCAACTTTTATGCTATTTTGTTTTCCACTAGTTATTTAACTTCACCCTTCCTATCTCTGTTAGAAATTAGCGTTAAACATTTATGCCCGTCATAAGGGATCATCTCATGTAGGTATTTGTATTGAGGCTTAGGAAACACGGTGTGCCCAAGAGCATTATATGCGAGTGATATAATTGAGGCTGGGCTGGAACTTGTCAACGGTTATAGCCCAGGTTCTTCCCACTGCAGGACCTGTCATTAATAAAATTGACTTGTAAATATTGCAGTGGTGGCGGCGGATATGGAAGGCCTCCTAGAATTCCTTCGCGTTCCACAGCAGAGCGTGGACTTTATGCCGATAGGTTCTGTACCTGAAAACCCCGCAGGACCCTGTCTCGTTGCCAGGAACAGGTAAGAAACTAATCTGGGGGGCCTTGTCGATATCGTAATATTTTATCGGTTAGATTCCTTGGGGTGCTGATCGCTCAGATCCTTGACTTAGGTACACCCAGTTCCATGGCAAACGGGAAGGGTGATCATAAATTCTGCGTTAAGTTCATAGAAACATATTTGACGGCCTATTGTTAAGCTTCATGACCCAGGCAGATGGATTGTCCGCTTAAGACTAATACGAGAGATCCGATATTGGCCTTGTAGTTTTATAAGCAGTTTGTAATAATAATAATAATAAGTATTGTCTAGTACATTTGCGTTTCTCCACTAGTTGCACTTCGTGGTTGTGAGGTTGTGAAGTTGTGAGGCCCGTGAAATAGTATTGTTAGTTCCGTCTTCCTTCTCGCGCTGTATGCTTCAGGGTTGTCTGGCAGTCTCAACATATTTCCTCACTGCATAGAAGCCAAGTCTTGATATCCTGGGGCGTCTGGTCGTTCATCACGTTTTGCTATTCGGCAATTGATTGTTTCGGGTTTGCCCATGACATGAGACTCCCAGTTTGAAACGCCAGTGATAAATGATCATCCCGATCTTTAAACCTCGAGGGATGTTCGGATGACGTTATGAATTGGTTTGAGCCGGAGTACGGGTTGTCTCAGCCTTGTTCATTCCGTAGGCGCCGACAGTCTGGTCGAAATCTACAACATTTACCGCGTAAATCAAAAGTGCAGATATCGACATTTTTTGTTTCCTTGTAATATCGAGCTATGCAGGTAGGTGCTCTCTTAGCTTCTACATATCACCAATAACACTAAAGGATAAATTCCCGACCATGCAGCTGTACATAAGTCACCTACATGCCCAGCTCTGCCCCACGTCATTTGGTGACAGCGATATTAGTGTATGCCTGAAAAGGGGGTGAAACGCAAGAGATGTAGTGTACATACATATTGTACCTGCATCCATAACCAGTCTTGGTTCCACTAGCTACGATATCAGAATATGTAAACAAGTATTAGAATTCTTATGGAGTGCAAATCTTTTAACTTCAGGTTGGCTCTACATAGTTGGCTCTACCATAGCTGGGAATCAGTAAAGGCACCCCATCAGGACGATTTGAAACGACCAACCCGTTCAGCCCGTTCTAATACCTGTCACATCAGAACTCAGCGTAGACTAAGGTAGATAGATAGGCTAGATAGAATACGAAAGAATTTATTAGTCACAACCAGTTACGCCGCCACTACGCCACCGCTATGCACTAACATCTCAAGCACAGACGGCCCCGATTAGAACCTTGATATTTGAACCTACTACCGATCGAGTATCTCGGAAGTTAAATTATTCATATCTCGGGGGGGGATTCTCACTTATCCAACTTTGAGGTAAAGATGTTGATTACCCCCTAAAATGCTTGGAAACGAACAGCATGAATATTATTATTATCAAGAACTTTTCACTTGTTTCCCTTACAAACTGACCACTACCCAACGTTATTAGTATATAAATGTAGTCCTATGTTTCATAATATCTTAGGTAGATTCAATAACCGTACATACTACCATACATACTGGAGCATTTTTCTATCCAACCACACGTTGATACCAAGGTTTTCATCTATTAGTTAACCTCTTGATCCGAAACAAATTTCCAACTCTATTCCCCCTACCTTAAGAGTGAATAAGGGAGGAAATAGATATCGTAAAGCCCCTTATAGCGAAGAATGTACACTACAGTCATGCCGTCCCTTCAAGGTTTTGAGTTTAAAGACCAGCGGTTAAAGGGGCAGTTTCTGTGGTCACGCATACCTCATCGGCAAAGGCGCGCGGTAATCACCACCTCCATCATATCCAAGTTTAAGATCATGACTACCTACTTCTTCAACGATTACGGGGCTAGCATGCACGTAGGGCGCTATAGTTCCACATTTTCCGCCAGTGAAAGAATTAAAAGACAGTGACCCAAGATCAAGTCATTACTACCTGATCAGGCACTCGCTATGGGGTAGATACACTAAGTCCCGCTGTGACCATCGTGTTTATATATGATCTATCTATGTTCATCTGGATGAGGCATACCGAGGACGATCAGGTCTGAGGGTGAGTTGGATTTCATCGTGATTGGAAGGGATATGTTGCCGAGATCGAAGTCTTGTCGAGTAGATTCATCCCATGGCACAGCTATTTCCCGTGCTTGGATCTTTCAGTCGACGCCCGGTCCCAAGCTTTGCATCCGACTAACATTGTATTAGTATAAGATACTCGCCGGGAACTGTCATAGCGACAACAAAAGCTGCATACGCGCCGGCACATATATCCAGTAGCAGTCAAGCTGGCTAGAAAACATCAGAGCATCTCCCCCGACTTTTGCGTTGCGATGTTACCATCTCCGCAGATCAATATCCAGACGTATGCACGCAGTGCCTCCGCGCGCTCGGGTATGTGATGAGAATCACACCAGATAACTAACAGGTATACATGCTAAAATCAAGCACCAAGGACTTAAGACAGGTAAGTTGGTTACCTATCAAGTGTATGTATGTACTTAACGGTGTTCCCCCCGCTCGTTTGTTGCTCTAATGTCGTTATCTCACCTCGGAAATTTTCAAGAGATTAAGTTGAAGTACCCGTATACACTATGCCACACAAATTACTCCACCGCCAGTATTACAAGTCTTACCTAGGTACCTACATCTATGTATGTACGACCTAGGTAAGGAGAATTAAGTACTTGTGGCGACCTGAGGCTTTTTTAAGCGGTACTTACAGGTAGCCTCGGTTATTGGCTAGACTTAGGTACCTTTATGTGTTCCCAAAGTCCAGCCAGTCGGACATATATATACTACATGTACCAAGTAAATATGACGTCCTCTACCTACATACGTATGTACTTCGTGCCTCTCGCTAAGGTGTGGCGTATTGGTACATGCATAAACCAGGTACCCAACCCGGCAGGCAACTTAGTAACAAGGTGAAAGTCGAGAACTGTTCGACGTATTCTGCAGCATGCGTCACAAAACAGTTCCCTCTGTTTCAATTAAGCAATGTTGAGAAAGCTTCGGCTAACTATTACAAGCATATCTATATTATAGCACCATACCCATGTTCCCGGACATGGTACATCCCTGTACGGCCGGGGTCAAAGCTCTACCAACCTAGCTCTATTCGGCAACCCTGTCCAGGGCTTAAGCGGTTTCAGTACCCTGTCCCAAGGGTAGCATTTCTGGACCTCGCCCAAACTGTTTCCCGATGTATCTAAACCCTTTTTCGTATCTTGCCCCGATCCTGAGTTCAACCAGCGTTGAAACGCTGCCTGGCCTGGCCATCTTGGTGAGGGTGCAGTCTACACTACACTGCATACACACACTACACTACAGCTGCGAGTACAGTCTCATCGAGCCGAGTCGTACCTATTATCCAATATCGTAATGCATGCGGTACGGTATCATATCTCGCTCCTAAGTGGAGGTTGCATCCCAAGTCCCCCTGATGCATTTGGCCTTACAATCAATCCCCTTATTCGCTTCGCTATAGGATACAAAACAAAATCAGACAGCATGGTACCGTACCGACTATACTTTGCGTATTAAGGACATGCATGTCCTGTTTTCCTTCCCTCTCCGTTTTCTCCATGCGTCTCTTACACACGTCTATCACCATGAAAGCTGGACCTTGAGTGTGTGCATATTTTTGGTAATTTTATTGTTCGCTCGCTCGCCGCGCACATATATGACTTCAACCCGCCACTTTTCCCGCCTGTCGTCCGCATGAGAAGAACCTTAATTCATTTCCTTGCTTATAATAATTCGTTAGCGTGATCCTCTAGGGACCCCGGTCACTGGTTCCAATGGCTCATATAGCTACTTGTATGTTCGATGGTGACGGAGAGTTTAGTAGCCTCAGAAGTTATATAGCAAATGCTTTCTCAGCTCAAGTTTCTACCGAATCGGTATGATCCTGTCCCTGTCTAATTCTAAATGGCTGGTTCCAACTAACTGTCGTTACTTTATAGCTGTCATCTACAAGTTCGTGCGAGGAGAAGAAGCCATTTGTCTGGAGGATGCAGAACCCGGAGACTCGGAAATACCAGCTGTTCCCAAGAGAAAAACAGCTCCCATCGACTACTAGTGGGAAGCAATTGGATCCGGAGCAGGCCTTTGCGATGGCTATGGGACAGACAGACAAGGCCTCCGTGGGCAGCGGCCTCCGGATGCGTATCAAGGAACACAACTTGAATCGGAGGAGGAAGATCAGCGTACCCGAGCTAGGCCCTATGACGACGGTGCAGGAGGTTGCGATGGATTCACGTAAGTAGATAACTCTCAGGGTGTATATCTAATATTAACTGGCAGTAGCAACGATTCCAGGCCGGCCTGCGTTGCATGAACGATCCATCAGTACTCCTGTCAACAGTTGGCGCCAGCGTCACGTCCTAGATTTTACCACGACCTCCGTGAAAGAGTGTCCGGAGGAGAACCTGGAGGATTTTACGACCGGAGATGTACAGACGTCGACTTCAGCTCCGAAGCAACCGCTTTCTCCAAAGGACCTGGCGCCCTTAACGATACCGACGCAGAGCGGTCCGATTCCAAGACTAGCCCGGCAGCTTTCGTTAAGCCGACTTAGATCTAGGGATACGCAACAGGAACCGACAACTCGATTAGCACGGACTGAAGAATCACCGAGGATACGCACTCCATTCACACCTGCTTCGAGCTCCGTCTTAGCCACGACCCCTATGTCGGCGACTACCGTTATGACCAACTCGACACTCCCGACACCGCTATCGGCACCTGCAGAATACCGGAGTTCTCCAAAGCCATGGGACAGGCTAGGTTCAACCACACCTATAGCCACTATGCAGCAAACCATTGATCCTATGGCGACACCAAAGGTAGAGGCCGAAACACAACCACGGGCTAACCCGAGTCCATCTCATAGACGTGGTCGATCCGACTCTGCGAGTATCATGGATCGCGGACGTCCACGAAAGCGAAGTGATGGCACACCAATCGGTAGCAATGGGAATGGTGGTGGTGGTTTAAAGCGAAGCAACTCTAAGAGGAGCGTCAGTGCTGAACGCCGTGCTTTCGAGAACCTACCTCAGGGATGGAAACCCAGCGAAGCGGTAAAGAACATCGACTCATCCGAGATTGCCTATTTGCAAAAGCAAGCCCTAGGCCAAACTCTGAGGTTTGAAGTACTCAAGAAAGATGATGTCGAAAACCTCTCCAAGGTAGGTTATAAATCCCCCTAGCATTGCTGCCTCTGGTCTAATCATTCATAGGAATTACGCCACCTCGATGAGCGGACAGAGTATCTTCGTCGCACGTATACATCTCTTCGTGCTGGGCGCCGAAACCTTCACAGCCGTATTTGCCAGTACTTGCGATCACCTCGCGTTGCTAAGTTTAGTTACGAGTCCATGTTAAAGCAGGAGGAAACTCTTGCCGAACTTGACGCTTCAATTGATGATTGGGTTACGAAACTCGAACAGGCGGAAAACCGACGGACTCGTGTTAGACAAAAACTCCTTGAGCATGTTGCCGCCGCCTCCACACTTTCGGTAATCAAGGAGATCGGTGTCACAAGCGACGTTCTTCAACAGGTCATGGGCGTTCGGGTGCCCAATGGAACTTCGGATATCTCAACGCCACCTCGGAGCCCGACCAAGAACAATGCTTCTGCTCAGTCTCACTCCCCATCTTCATCGCCATCGCCATCGTCATCGTCATCGCCATCGCCGTCATCGTCGCCACAGCGTGTCGTCGCCCGAGTACCTTCAATGATCCCCGAGCTACCATCTGAAGAGGCTGAGGACGATGCAGCGAACGGCAACCGAAAGAGTTCGATGGAATCCACTCTACAGCGAATGGAGAGCATTCGCATTTACGCCGACAGTGATGTCTACGCTCTCTTGGCGGATGTCGAGAATGAATTCACTAAATTGAACGTCGGCATTGCAGACTCGGAACTTACTGGATCACCACGATCGGAGGAGCAGCGTAGAATCTTACATCGCGCCCACAGTCATGATGTTCTCAGTAACCAGCAGTCGAAATGTCTTAACAAGACGCCGCCTTGCTCACCCCCCGCGCTCGTGCCACCGATGAAGAACTCTCCCACCAGAGAGCGAGCCGACATTTTCTTATCCGCCGCCGTTTTCCAGCCGGATCGAACTCCTTCGCCTAATTAAACCATATTGCTTTCTTCCATGCCTACCTTAAGGAGGCACGCTCATTATTCGTATTACTTAGACTTGCAAAGCTCATTCCTTGCTTTGCCTAACGACTTATTACGCTCCTTTTTTCTTACATCACCATGACGATCGACGATTTACGGCCGGCCACAGCGATCATTTGCATTCTTACAATTATACACTTCTAGTCATTCCTTTAGACATTGGCATTTACGACCTTAGATAACCAGGTGTTCTCATATTTTAACACACCTGTTCATTTTTTATTACTTATCAGGAACTTGTTCTTTTACATTCTCTATTTACTAGGTTAGACTTTCCTTAATACTCTCATCTCTCAAGGCGTCAGGGTTGTTGTTCCCGGATTTGTTGTTACATGCCTCTGATATCGACGGGCACCTCTATACCCAGTGCGTTAGGTACCGTTCAGTGCGTCATCAAGGCTGAAAAGGATTACTATTCAAGAATGTATTTTTCCCAGTCTTATTTTGGCATAAATGGGTCGTTGGTTCGAGGTTGCAT
Source organism: Daldinia grandis (assembly GCA_022432525.1). Classification (NCBI taxonomy): domain Eukaryota; kingdom Fungi; phylum Ascomycota; class Sordariomycetes; order Xylariales; family Hypoxylaceae; genus Daldinia; species Daldinia grandis. The sequence continues at coordinate 1,357,780 of JAJKLB010000010.1, forward strand.
GGGCTAGTGTGTAGGGTTCGCTGTACGGGAAAGGAAGGGGGGATGTATTATGGTGCCAAAAGAGTGTAACATGGTCCCAGAGACTGAATTACCAACACGATCTAGGCCGCTTAGGAGCTCGAGAGCCCAAGACGAGATAGATCCTCCGCCTTTAAGCGGCTCAACTTTTTAGCATAGATTTACACTATCGCTATAAGACTATTGGTCAATAAAAAAGACTTCTGCTACAACTCTTATAACTATCAGTGACACTTCGATAACACTCATTTGAGGCCTTCTCGTTTCATTTTTCTGATCTACATCCCAAACAGCATCACCAATCGAACCGAGCAGCTCTCGAGATATCAAATCCTTCCCGCCTACCGATCAAACAAAACCCCACCGAGAACCAAGATGATCCTTCAAGGCGACGTTAGTTGGAGTCCCACGACGCAGCGTCCTCAGGATTCGTTTCTGCTGCGCCGCCACGAGTTGCTAAACCCACTCATTATGCTTTATTACTTGCAGACGCCCCTCGGTACATGGCAGATCCTCCAAACATTCCTTCTTACTTACCTACCTATGTACTATGTATGTTTCCTTACCATTCCTCCCCATCTGAACCTACCCGCTCGTCGCTCAGCTGTCCTAGCCCGGACGCCCCTCTTACGCCCCTCCGAGGAATCCTTTTCGGCGATACGGAGACGCTGTGCTTAGATAGGTACTAGGTAGATACGTAGATACGTACGTACGTACGTAGACTTGAGGGATGTGGAGAATTCTCGGCGATGCCTTGGACGGCAAGAGTCACAGGAGGAAAGGAATATAGTTACATCTAGTTAACTGACTATAGTAAGCTACCCTTTGGGGAAACCTTTTCTGGTTTCCCTCTTTTCAGCAATGATCCCGCCGACGTCAGGGCTGTAAGTCCGATGGCTATTTTCATACTGGGTCCGTCCGTCCGTACCTAACCTAGGGCCCAGACTGGGCCGATTACACTTTTCGCTTTGGCTGGCTGGCTAGGCCAACTCAGCTCGCACAGGAAACGCAGCTTCTTCCAACGGGAGCAGAGTTTGTCTGGGATGTCTTGTCTGGGATGGTGTCTTTTCGGAAAGAGTGGAATAAGTAAGTTCGGCCGGTTGGATCTACAGTGTGCTTACACGACCTGCGCTCGAGACGGCCGGTTCTAAAACTTCTGAGGTTATAGATTTGAAGACGAATACTCCTAACACCTATTTACTACTTACGTAGAGGTAGGTAGGACACGCCTCTAATTCATCACGAGGTCTGTCGTTACTTCTTCTACTACATAGGTAGAGCTGGAACAACCGCGGGGGATGTTGTCTTCCCTGATATCATTCCCGTAGAGCGTGGGGGCTACTGACATGGCTTACACGTGCGAGCAGACTGCTTGCTATACACCATCAGCCGTCATAAAGTTAATTACCTACCTAGCCAGGTACCTACTTACTTACATACCTATGTAGTCACGCCGTAGGATGATGTACTTAGAGGAAAGTGAATATGACCCGCTAGGGACTAGGTTAGGCATTTAGTACCAGTAACTCAATATAATCAAATCCCACTTACATACCGTACCTACCTACCTACCCACCCACCACATCCTCTCCTCCCTCAACACCACGCCGCCACCAACCACCAAGCTCCCACAGCTATAACCCAACAGCGCCGTTACCCCGAGGGGGCCACTTGCGGCCGCATATACCGGCCGCTAGGTAAAGAGGCCATACCCGGGTCGACGCCGAGGCAGGTAACTTTACTATTATTGTGTTTGTTTTCGTTTTCGTTTCGACGGTGGCGTCACCGATGCAGATGGCGGATCCAACTGCGGTGCGACGTACAAAAGACCCGACATGCTGCGGGAGGGTGCGGCGTGCCCTATGTCAAGCTTGGCTTGGCTTGGCTCGATGCAGATGCAGATGCAGATGCAGAGTTAATTTTAGATGTTACTACCTACCTATGTACTAACTTGTGTAGGGTAGTATTATGTATGTGTGAGGGTGCTGAAGTTATACATACATGTATGATGATGGGTTAACTATGTATGTATTGGTAGGGAAGATGCATCCGCATCTACATCTACATCTACATCTTCATCTACATCTACATGTGCTAATGTAAAGTCCCGACAAGCGTAAGGCGGTCTAAACCCCTGATGCAGGAGCGCGGCAAAAGGAGGAGGGGGAGGCAAACCGAACTGCGGCTGCTACTGGCCACCGACGTTTTACACTATGCATCTCGTGCCTGGTGAAATATTCGTTTCGTTTCGTGTGGTGGGCCATCTTCCAAGGGGGGATATTCATCTAGGGACCTCCTACAGGTACGGATCGATGTAACTTAACCTTAGATTATGTAGGGTAGATAATTCAATGTTGGTACGGCACGTGTCGTGCACCTCCGGTTTTGGAGTTCGAAGTATTTGGGTTGCAGCTTTGACCTTTTTATGTACGCTGGAGAAATGCAAGCATGAAAGCAAGATTTGCTAAATATCATGATCTGATTATCGGCACTGGTGCATACAAGATGAGGGGTTAGATTATCTCGTTACAAGACAATCACTGTCTATCAATTTATTATACGTAAAGAATATGTGAGTATTCGCCTGTTCACGGATGGTAGCATTAGAGGATTCGTTGGTCTTACAGCGGCTGTTGTAAAAAACCGGCCTCGAGTTACTACTTACTGTACCACCAACCTACGCAAGACCACGAACCTGAAATGTGACTAGTCACTTAGCGATCACTATAGATTTCTTCAACAAACCTGTTGGCGGTTTACTACGTACATCGCATGCGGATCGGTAGGATTATACATATGGTACGTATGTACATGCAGGTAACAAGCAAGGGATTTGCTCAAGACTTCTGGTAATCCAGGATACTTCAGGATGTGCGCGCAGGGCTTAATTATGCAATAATCGAGGTCGTTGTGTATTAAGCAGAACTATCCCGGACATGATCAAGGTGAGGTCTCAGGGTGTAAAGTACCAGAGTCTACTAGACTTGCCCAGTAGCCACTCATCTCTGCTGCAAGCGTCTCGGCCGTCCGGCCTTGGTTATCTGCAAGAGCTCGGATATCTTCCGAGGCCAACGTGCTCGGCCGCTCGATCCCCATGGCTTCCGCTATTTGTACGGCCTGCCCGGGGAATGATCCCGTCGGAAGGGTTGATGCTATCCACAAAAGCAACCAGACGACTTCCTCTTGCCCTTTTTCCACCGCGATATGCAGGCCAGTCTGCGAGTCTGCCAACGGGTCTTGATAACGGATGATGCTTGCAGCACTCATTGTAGGCTCGTCTTCTTGCGCTTGCTCCACATTGCGGAGGAGCTCTACTATTCCGCCTACATCGCCCTCGCTGCACATGATGTGAAAAGCACGAGCAGGACGAGCCTCAGGGTTCGCTTCCAGATAAGCTTCCTCGGTTATTGCAGGGAGGATATCGTAATTCTCCTGGATGCCACCTTCGTTGATATATCTTGTCAGGATAGCTGCTCCGGGCGCGGATTCCACAAACGAGCTACCAGAGGAAGGCCCTGCTGTGTTCGTAGCGAGCCCTGTATCACATGAAGGACACTTAAGCGATGCGGCCAACTCTGCAGCTTGGTCGAGAAGGCATTGCCAATGATAATGACATCCGCAAGTGAGTTCTAGATCGTCAGGCACCATCTGCGGCTCATCGTTGCCATCATCACCATCCAGTTCCAGCGTCAGGCCCTGCTCGCAAACCTTACAAGCAGCCATTCTTGCAATACGGGCTTTTGATATCTAAGAAATCGGGTACAATGAGAATGAGAACGGCTAGAGAACTAGCAGAATATGAATAATGTGGTCCCAACCCATGTGTCTGTATCCATCACACGTGAGAGAGATGGCCCAGAAACTGATTGGGTCGGAGGACGAGATCCATCCATCTCTGCCATCCGAGTGAATCCACGCACTATGTTGGAAAAAGTTGCAGGATACAAAGAAGATGGCAGCGTTGAAAAGTCGAAGACATCGCAAAGACTTACCGCTGTTAATTGATTGGTTTGATTTTAAGATTAACGAAAACCTGGAATTGAAAATGTAAAATGTAGAGCGGCAATTAGATCGGCTTGGTATTATGTTATACGACACAATTTGCCGAAGTACGACGACGATGCTATTTGGCAGGTATAGAATGGAACGTAACAGGTCAATTTGAAGGATGTTCTTACATCATTTTGGATATCAATAATGGCAAAAAATAAAAATAAAAAAAAACAAATAAAGTGGACTGCATCTTTGATCTTTTGATGGATTTATATGCTCCCGGCCCGAATATTAGGTGAGCTTGAAGAGATGTAAGGTACATACATGTAGGTAGGTAGGTACATAGGTACATATATATACATAGGTACATGGATAACTATTATTTGATGGATCCCCCAGTAACAAAATCGGGGGCCTCGATCACATCTACGAAAACTCCGGAGCTAAGGGACTAACATCATTGGTAACTGCTATCCAATAGTTCCAAGTCAAGTTCAGCTGTGCAAGGGGGGAGGAGGGAGAGAATCCATTACAAAGCAAAGCGATTGTGATCTGTGGTCTATAGGTACGATGTCATGGAGCACAAGAATTGCCTATTCGTCTTCAATCAGATAGATGTCCGTCACGCCCCCCTTGGTTACTAGGATGTCGTGTGAAAAGTTTGGTTCTCCCTCGAGCCGAAGATTCGGTCCAAGAACTAAACTTAGAGGTGAGAGGGGGGGGAGGGGAGAGCACGATGGTTATACCCATAGCTAGCTGAAATCAACGCTTATGTTTACGACTGACTACCTTTCTAGCCTCGAAGATAAGAGCCGTCGTTTAGGTAGTTTCGTGCGGGAACTTGCCGTTGGACGGACCCGTCTAGGAAAAATACTCCCGGACGAGGCTAGATTCTTCGGTTTTGTCTTCTATACGCTACATGGCTAGGTAGGTTAGGTAGTTGTCATTGCCAACCCTTGAAGTGCCATGTGGCGGCGGATGGATCCGGTAGGTAGCAGAGTCGACCTAGGCGCCTTTGTGGATAGAAGCTATCGTCGCCTTATTGATGGTGTCCAAGGCTAAAAATCCCCAACTACTAGCTACGGGTTTTCTATTTGGACGTCTAGATTCACGATTAACGTGTATGTGCGTATGTAATCTAAGCTATTAACGGTAGCTCGTCCGACGATTAGTATACTCGAGTCAGTCTAAGGCTACGAAGCGCCGGTCTATAGCGCCCCTATCCAACCTTGGAGTTGTCCTAATTGCTCGCTTAGCCTTCTAGGGACCGTTGCCGGCGTAGCCAAATAATAGTACGTGAGATAGCAAGTGGGATATTATGGTAGTTAGATGAAATATATTGAAACGATTGCTATTCTTGTGCCTCGCTAGCACTTTTGTTAGTCTAATCCAACTCCATATACCGTGCCTAGTATCAAACAGGCTATCTACATTTGCCGATGCTGCACCTGGCAGTGCCCATTCGACTTCGTCGGGCCCCCCTTTTCGGGGGGCTCCTATCAACAGTTTTTTTTTTCCATTTTTCCTTTTCTTTTTCGAAAATAATCCACAAGTCTATGGTCCTGTATGTTTACCGTAACGACTGTGTTTCCTTTGATGCCTATGTTAACGCCTTCGATGTCCCGATCTCACTTGCTTGAGCCCTCCTCTTGGCCTTGATATTCACAGAAAAGCCTTTCATACTTTAAGAAATGATCCCATCGTACATAGTACACCCTGTATCGTAGTCCCGCATCAGAGTCGAAGCTAACAGCAAGCCGCTAGCCTTCAAGTAGTATGATACGCCGCGTGTTCATATACTTTGCCTCGGCGCGGTGGTTAGGTTGTGTGTGGGCGTGCCCGCACCCATCGTCGAACCGCTGATAGGCTTGGGTCTTCGCCCGTCCAACGGCCCATGCTTATGTCGCCACTCTGAAGCTGTTGATAAACAACTTCGTCTGTGACCTGTGAGAGTTCCTGAATTACATTGTTAGCTGCTGAAGATATCATGGTAGTTATTAGGGATTAGGGGCGAGTTTATCGTAGGAGGGGGTAAGGGGTTGGGTGTTAACAGGTGCTATCGAGGAAAACCCTTGTCTTACTTGTCGTAGTTGTTCGTCACAGGCTCTCAGGTGCTGTCGATTCGCAGAGTTCGGCTGCTGACCCTGGAGGACTCTCTCCCTGTAGTCAATCCATCTCTGTGCTGCTGCTTGGCGGAGATAGATCTTCTGGGCTTCGTGTCTGCGGGAGTAGGCGTCCAAGAGAATTCTGTAGATGATTGTTTCTGTCAGCAGCATTTCTTAGGCAGTGGGATATCAATGTTGATCTTGAGGGAAAGTATCTAACGCACTGCTTTAACTCTGCCTTCCTTTGCTCCAACTCGCCGCCTCTGGCTCGGGGCACTGTTACGTCCGCCGCACAGTTAAGGATGTGTTGACCGTCTAGAGCGCACTGGCGTAGAGCGGCCCAACCCTCGGTAAGGTAATCGTTTGCGTAAGGGGGGTCTACTGGAACGTTGGCGATGTAATATTGGAGAGTTCGAAACTCTTCGAGGAGTTCGGCAACCCGTGCCGTTCGGTAGTCGTTGACTAAGTTGACCATTAGGGGATGTCTTTCAAAGGCCGTTTCCTGTAATTTGACCTCGGGGGGCGTATAGCATTTTTAGCGGCTTTTACTTACGTCCGTCCATTTATACCCCTTTTAGGTAGCGACCTGTATAAGATGCTGCTCTTGCGATCGGATGATCAACTTAAAAATCCAATGCCGAATTACAATACGTAGGAGACTAGACGGTATCGTTCTGGTAACCTAATAGAAGCACTGCAATGGAAAGGGAGAATCTCGGCTCTTGGGCGAAAGAGGGAAATAATGATAAGGCTGCAGGAGTGTAAGAGACTGGTTTGAACTTGGTTGATGAAGAAGGACCGTCATGTTGGACATCTCAAGCAGCGACTTCACATGGCTTTTGTAGGATTAATCGACTTATTACGGATCAAGCAGAAAAGCATTTGAAGCGCTCACGATACAAAGAATCTCCATGGGAGGAAGATTCGCGCTGATACTCCCTCCCCTTTCCAAGTGCAAGTCACAGTACGCATCATTATCAGCTCCATATACTCTGCTCACGTTGCCCGTTACCGAATCGGAGTTTATTATCGACCAGCTAAGCGGAACATGACTGACAGCTCAAACCTATGACATCCTAACTGAGCTGGACGTCGGCATCTCAGATCGTCTCCGTCGTTCTGGTAGAGACCCCTGATGCGTCCGGGATAATACCTGCAGCCCTCCTGGGCAACCGACGCCACGAACTGCCTTACCAATGCAGGAAATCCAACGCCCATCGTCACGGTAGGGCATATAATGGATCTATTAGTGGGAACCAAGCCATAGAGACAGGGAAGCTCTCTTTGGGGGAGGGGGCTAATGCCGAGAGACATGATCGTAGGGTTAGGCGAGTAGGAGGCTCCTTCATAGGGCACACGGGTTGGCTGGAGTAGGAAAGCCAGTGCAAGAATTCAGCGGCGCCACTTTTCACACCAAAATTCAAATGCAGTATAGACTGTAAAGTTCTCAGGTGGAATAAAAACAAAGTAGTGGAACTATTCAGACTTAGGTGTAAGATATCCAGCCAATGGAGAGTCACCCTTGACCCTCAGCCACCTTTTTGGGCTGAGCTGAACGGATATTATTCACCCAAACTTTTTGTAGCTTAGTATTGCAGAGGGTTGGCAGGAGGAAGAAAAAAAAAAGAATATTTTACGACCCAGCTGCTGCGCGATGCCTGCCATCTACACAGTACAGTTCCACATGTTCCAAAGGGTGGACTTACATACCTACCTGTAACCTACCTACCTTAAAGGTACCTAGTTAGTAAATAGTTATAACTAGGTAACTAAAAGTAAAAGAAAAAGAAAAAGAAACGTTCATGCTCCCGGCCCCTCTACCGGCCATTGCCATCCCACGCTAGGTCCTTGTTTGGCTTCCACCCCTGAACTCCCACGAGGTACCATACTCATGGGTCGGACATTTTGAGGTCAGTGTCACCCTGGTGGCTTACGTCTGCCACGTTCAGAATCCCAGCCTTTCGGATGAGATAGATGGGCATATGCCCGAGTTACCCGCATGTGGGTAGTTGTTGATATGCTTAGTTGAGATGCTTATGGCTACTTACGTGCTGATGCGTCTGATGCGTCTGATGCGTCGCATCCGCACTTGAAAGATGTGGTTCTTGATGACATTTATTCACCGTATGGGTTTTATAACCCCCAGATCATCCTTCTCGCCACCACCTGAACATCCGGATCCCAAAAGAAATGCGCTTCTTCGATACGCATCTTCAGCTATAACCACCCTAAGCTGGACTAAGATGGGGTTCCTGGGTTTCTGGGTTTCTGGATTCCCAAGACCGGTCCAGATTGAAATAATGATCAAAGGTCCTGTTGATGCAAGATCTAAACTAGTGACACACGGAGACAAGGATATAACGACGAACCCAGGCCTCTACAACATATTGTTGTAGTCAGCATACACGAATCAGCTCTGCTGAACCGAACCCAGCCTTACGCCACGACCGCCTTACCCGCTAATCTTTCTCGGCAATGGCCTGTAATCGTTCATCAATCTCGTCCTCCGTCAGGGTTCTGAAGAACGGATCTGACCCCTCCTTACCGTCCACTCGGGGGCCTCCAACGATTCCGATCTCAATCTCACCCTTCTTGAAATCCATGCTAAGGACCGTGCTTAACGTAGTAATTGCTAGCTCCACAACATCTTCCCATGTGCCATCTGCGTGATCCTTGTTCTTGAGCTTCTTCTCCAGGTGGTTAAGCGCTTCCTGCTGCTTGGGCCCCGCAGACGTTCCTTTGTACCCCACGTAGTATCCTGCTGGATCGGACTTGTAGAGCTGCGGTCCGAATTCGGAATCGAGCGATATCAGCGTCGTCGCCACGCCGTAAGGGCGCATATGTGCCTGTCGGAAAGGGTCAGCTTCATAACACCCCTAAGCCTTACTATTGTCGATGGAGCCTTACTCTCTGTGTATAGACTTGGCTGATATTAGCAAGCCTCTTGGCCAGGGCATCACATGGCATCTCATATCCATAGTTGTACCTGAACTCGGCAGCTTCGCCCTGGGCGCGCTGTGCAAACGCCCGAGCATCCGCAATGGATCCGGTCATAACGCAACCAACGGAGGGCGAAATCTGGAAGATGTGCGAGACGGAAGAAGGGTCAATCAACTTGTCCTATTGATTACCATTAGCTTCAGCGCGGAATTCAACAATATTTAACGCAACCAGGGTAAAGCTGAAAGTACGTACGGGAACCTTTTTCTGGGAAAGGACCACAGCACAATCCTTGCCTCGGACCCCAATCGACATTATGTTTGCAGCGGTGATCGCCTTGAATGCATATTCTGAACAACGGGTTGTCAGCTAACTTAAAGAACCCCCACATTGCAGTCGCTTGTGCTTCAATATCTTTCAAAGGAGTCCTGTTGATACCCATGGCGGCTGAATGTGACAAGATAACGACGTTCTTGGGACGTCTGGGACGCTAGAGACAACATACCGACTTGGTAGAGTCTTCCTTGCTCGGAGAAGATTGTAATATGTCGGTCGAAACCGGCGCTGCCTGAAGAAGCAATAATTATTAGCTCAGATAAGGTGGCTAGCTACGTAGGAGGGACGAACGCACCTCCCGACATGGTGAAGTCTTGTTAGGGATGAAAGCTGATGGTACTAATTTCCGGCGAGTTTGGACGTAGAGTCGGAAACCGGTGCTATTTATTCAAGGAGTAGAATGTTGCTGTCTTTTGGGGGGTTTTTCTATGTGATGAGGGACGGTATGAAGAAGTGAGGTCGAATCGAATCGAGTGGTGCAGCTCTATTATTAGCCCGGAGCTCTGACGCGCCAGGTTGGAGCCTTGGGATGCAAGCAATGAGCTATGACCTTGTGGGAAACCTCGTCTTAGCAGGCTTAGGTAAGGCAGGTAAAGCTCGGACCTTATTGCGGATATTATTAATACCGGTATCCGAAAGATGACTTAACATAATCCCGCTTATCAACATTCTTATCAGTAATCCACTAAAAAGTTCCTATGTAATAGCGATATCCCATCAATCTAGTGTATGTCAACTAACCTAACCTTAGATGAGTTCTCCACTGAAAAGATTCAATGTGAAGGCTTCATGAAATTTTTATTGGCAACAATTCCACCCTTGGAATCTCATCTCACATATATCCTTGACTTGGTACACATGTGTTGCCAATCTTCCACTTACTAGTACAAAGGCAAATTCCTAAGTCCAGCCACACTCTGAGCCAAGACAAAACAAGTTCAAACCCGAAGAACCGGCAACGGCACATGAATATCACACGGCAGCGTATCGATTTGCCTGCTTCTCTGCTTCTCATCTGGTTTCTGGTTCTCCTAGCGGTAGCCGCTACACGCTTGAGCAGCTAGTTACTGTATTCCCATCTTTGCTGATTGCCTTTATTTATCTTGTCTTTACCTTCACTTCACCTCATCGATGTCTTCCTTTCCCCCAACTGGGAACGCGTCAGCCCAACGAGTTCCAGCATGGAAACGATTGGGTCTTAAGCTTAAGCCTACATCTGAAGAGAGCCAGAACGCTACCCTACATACGGGTCCCATTGCTCCGCCGGTGCCCAACCATCATCAGGGAAATATTGCCAGCCCTATCAATGCTAATGCAAAGAGGAAATCTTCTGGTGTTCCTGCATTAGACCATTCGGCGAAAAAGCCAAAACGAGACGTCTCTCAAAGCCAAATTGCTTCCACTCAGACACCGTCAAAAAAGGCAAAATCCGTTTCGTTCGCTGCCGAGTCCACTCAACGCGCCGGGTCTACAGCAACGACGAGCAACACACAAATCGTAAACAAGCAAAAACAACCATCTCCTAAGAAAGCCGTCGCAGCTCCAGTCAAGAAGCAAGCTGCTGTTAATTTGGAGCCGGCGCTTTTGTACTTACGCCAGTGGCACACATCCAAGGATACCTGGAAGTTTAACAAAAATCATCAGACCAGGCTACTAGAACAGGTCTTTGCTGACGAAACCACTATACCAGCGGCTGATATTAACATCTTCTACGAATATATCCGGGGTTTGAAGGGGGCTGTCAGAACGAGACTCAGGGAGCTTGCATCTGGCACTAAGGCGCAGGACATGGAATTGGGATCACAAGGTTTCCCTACCTCGAGCAAGGAGGTGACTGAGAGGAGGCAAAGGGAATATGAGGAGGTCATTGCGACTTTTCTACGTCAGCCAAGGATAATAGGGAAGCGACGTTTCAATGAAATAGATTACGTGCTACGGACTTCCGATATGGAGATGCAACGTCGGGTGGTTAAGCGGATGCGTTGCGAAAACGTGCTAGATGAACTGTCAGACAGCGAGACCGAAACAGTGTCAACTACGATCACCGCCGAGGACTCAGAGGGCGCTACGAGCGAAGGGGCTACGGCTGCGGCTGAGGATGTTCAGCGCCTAAGATTGAACGATGGCCCCCTACAAAGAGTCAAGCGAAAGAGGAAATCGCGGACTGTAGTCGTCGATGAGGCGACCAGCTCAGAATCCGAGTCTGGCTCCGATTCTGATTCTGATTCCAGCTCAGGTAGTAGCCATAGTAGTAGCTCCGATGGTGAATCTGGGGACGAGGTAGCGCGGCCTCAATTACGTACAGACGATGCCGATACATCATCCAGCAGCTCTTCCTCGGAGTCGGAATCCACTTCCGATGATTCAGATGACGATTCCGAGGATGAAAATTGATCGGAATAAAAAAAAAAAAAGCATACGTATATTGTCACTGATCATAATAATAGATAGACCGCGCATGTTCTACGCAAAGGATACCCAACTTCTCTTACAATAGATCATCAAATTGTAATAGAACCAATTGCAAAATTTGATACGGATCAATACGCTATTTCTCCTGCAATTCCTCAGTGAACTATGTCATCCAAGTCTCCGCGACCGTGAACACTTGTTCGAGTATCAAATTCAATTTAGACAATGGCTACGCGTCTTATGCCGCCGAAGCAAAACCCATAATAAAACGCCATATGCCCTATATACTGCACGCCCGTATGATAAGAAAACCGCATTACTGTTTACCAGCGGAGACCTTCACCAAGAATCGTAACTGACGTTCCGTTTTACCAATATAGGGGTTCTTATATAAAAACCCCCGAATGGGGCTCCGCTCCTGATTCGCCATTTATAAGATATCTTGGCATATCCTAAGCCGTTGCACTTTTTTAGGCGTCGATTGGATCCTCAAGATATTCGTAGTCGTCTTCGGGCGGCAGCAGCCAGGCAGATGCAGCCAGACTCGTCGCAATTAGAACAGACACGGATCCGCTGATAGTGCATAGGATCCAAGACCAATCCAGGGACCAGCCAGGAATGATAAATTGGGAGTCAGTATCGAAGAGATAGGCCTAGTCCACCCTGTTAGAAATAACTCGGCAATATTTGGACGTCTACGCGATAATGCATCTAATCGAATACCTACCACAATGCCCAAACTCGCGAACTCGACGGCCGCATCAGCAAGCAAAAGGCAGCCGATCAGCTTCCAGCCCGTCTCGCGCTTGTACTTGCCGCCGGCCATCACGACGAGGAAGGTTATAAGGGTTGCGAGCTCGACGATGGTGGCAAATGAGATGAGGAACCCGCTGCTCCTCCACATGGAGCAGAAGAACTGGTCGTCGCGGCAGTCATCATCGTTGGGGAATGGTTGGCATGAGGGATCGTCGACGGAGGAGCAGCTCTGATGAAGTCCAATGTATTTCTTAAACGTCGAGCCTGTGTCTGCGGTAACGGAATACGTGACCCAATGCGGCGTCAGAATAGACACTATGGTCATGATCGTTGCTGTGATAGGTAGTATATGTCAGCCATGGTGAAGCTGACCTCCAGAATGACCATACGATTCCCCACAGCTCAGCTGCGAACAATCTAGATCTTCTATAAGACTAAAATATTTCCATCAAATAGAAGATATATTCTATCCACCCTTATGATAAATACACTTCACATAGCGGAGAACAAATGCAACAAGAATGACTCGGCCTGGGGGGTTGTGAATAGATTGGATGTTTCTGCTTGTGTGGGACGATAAGGGGATAATAATGACGTACTGCACACAAAGACGCCGAGGGCGACGCTGTAGACAATCGGGCGCGTCATGGCGATTGCGAACCCGGGGTAGAGAGGAAGAAGGAAAAAGAAAGAAAAAAGAGGAGACGGTATTTCTGTCCTTCAGCTATGAGTAGCCCTTTTAAGACGAATTCGAAGGTTTGCCTTCATTTAAAGACTGCAGTTCGGAAAGATGCGTTGGGCTGTGGGCTGTGGGCTGTGGGAAGGACAGCGGATTTTGATTGTCGGAGAGATGGTCGACGACAGCTTGACAGTGCACGTTTCAATGTAGATCATGTGGCTGGCGTCACTGTTTAGTGGTTGCGCTGGAAATCCACATAGCCCACATCCATATCCCACATAGGTAACCCACAAGATTTTAAGCTCCCGGTCTAGTGTTAGCAGTCATTGGTGCTTGGTAGATTGGTGGCTCGTCGCTTATCTTATCTCTTCCTTAGGTGTCCCCTCCTGCCCTCCAATACATTCTGCGCATTCTATTCAGCTAGGCACTTGCCCTATCTTGTACTTCCAACCCTCTAATTTACCACTCTCAGTCGTCTGTTTCCGTTGCTGTTTCTGTTGCTGTGTCACTATTTCCATTCCCACAAACAAAAGTAACAAGCCGAATAAATTGCCGAATACTATACAACCCGAGGTCTTGAGATAGTTATCTCATGACTGCTAATGGAACCATTATGGATGCCATCTGTCTCAAGAACAAGCTTCTGCAAAGCATTCACAAGTACGGCACACCGCGTTTTCGTGGGATCTGCGTCGTACGTCGCTCTATCTTGCCTGCAGTTGTATTTGGCTGGAGCTGTTGCTGCATATATACATCCCACACCAATATCAACACTACACTTTCCTCTCAGGGGCTACCAGTTTGTATTACGAGATTCCACAAGCGCTTCGATGAGAATTGCTTTTCCGGGTTTACCGCGGACACCACGTCCACTCGCGACTCCGAATACCCAATATGTCTAGATGCAGAGATGCTGCAGACTATTCAACTCTAAAGTTACCAATAAGCAAGTAGCGCAAGTGCTGCTGCTGCTTACCTAGACATCCCGTCTTTAATACTCGAGGCCGGGAATTTGATTGGAGCTTTAGCTCTGATTTTACTTTTTAGGCATGGTATCAATCGTAGTCGAACAAGCAGTACCCTTCAATAGTTTAACCCGATTCTGATTTAGAGGGCACCAATCGTAGCCCCTAAAAGGAAGACGTGGCTAACCTGGAGATTGCAGATCTCCCCTCCTTGATTATACATATATATATGTAGGGTTACTTCAGTCGTCCGAATCAGATATTCGACACTACCGTCCTCTTAGCTCGTGAAGAGGATTGAAGGCTACTAAAAAAAAGGGTCCATTCATGATGAATCCCCCATTGTCCGTGCTAAAGCATTGATCGACTAACAGTTTAGTTTCGATGCTACCTAGGTACCTACCTAACGTGGATCGCGAACATACCTAGGTACATACTAAATTGTGTGGCCCTTCTGGTACCTCTTAGTATACATCTAGTAAGGATCTATAAACCAAGATTAGATACACTAAAGGAATCTTATGCGGGTCATTGCAGGAAGCGAGCATCACTGGATTTCCTGCCGCTTCTATGCCGCAATCGGCATAGTTACTGCAAACATAGGTACCTAAGGTTGGCAGGTATGCACTCAAGATGTTGATAAGTATAGGCAATCTAAATCTCAGTGCCGGAGATGTAGGTAAGGGGGTAAAAGCACGCAAGATCCGATCCCCTACACGTCAACATTTAGCCCTCCCTTGGTGCATTATCTTGCTCTGTACCAATCCGCATTCGGTCAAATGATTCATCAGATAACTGAGACAATCGGCCCTCCTTGCAAGCGTCGGACTTTACTAAGCTCTCGGGGTTCGCGGCCCGGCCGGACTGTGCTGTATCTTGTCTATTTGTAAATATATTCTTGGCTGCCTTTCAAACCTCCTAGGGCGGTCTTTCGCTTCTACATCGCCAGAATATCTGGTCTGCTCGAGAAACAACATTGACCCTGGAGGTCGCGGTGTCTTCTAGAGGTCCTTGCAAGACGGCAAATTCCACTAATAACGCCATTCGATATCTTACCGTTCTAGATCTACTCATATCTAGATAGGATCCAAAGGGATCTCAAGTACCTATCTCTAGCCATCTTCCTCGAAAACACCTGTCATACTCATTGCTATGGACGGCTGAGCCTATATCTCGTGGTCCTATGCTATGACCACTCTGGAGTCATCGAACTGGGCAAATCCGTCTTGTATAGGTGCAGGGGCTAAAGTTATCAATTTCAGCGACCCCTTGCCTCTATTAGTTCTACAACCCATTTACGTACGATACTGATATGTTACAATGGTCGAACACCAACCCGTTCACAACAGCGAAGTCTATCTGTTAGGATTAAGACCGCGTCCTACCATCCCCCCTCCTTCTCCGCCTTCGCCTTTGACGCCGAGGGAAACCGAGTCAAATAGCACCGCTATCGAAGAGCTCTGCTTAGACGATGTCGAGACCTTCGAGGATACTTCAGAGACCACCTCGCTCACAAAGCAAAGGATCTCGGGTGCCGTTCATGTCCTAAGCACGGAAGCGGCCGCTCTCCGGAGTCTTACCCATTTATACAGGACTAATACAGTTGCTATAGAGGGCTTCAGTGCTGCAGTAGAAGCTATAACGAAACCCGAGGGTGAACGAGGCAAATTAGTCATAATAGGAGTTGGGAAGTCGGGGCATATTTCAAAGAAGCTAGTCGCAACTTTCAACAGTCTCGGAGTTCATGCGACTTTCCTTCATCCTACCGAGGCTCTTCATGGCGATCTCGGCAAGATTGGGAAGAATGATGTTGTTCTCTTCATTACATTCTCGGGGAAAACGCCTGAGCTTTTAGCTTTACTACCACATCTGGATGCAACGTTACCAGTGATTGTACTCACCTCACACACCCGACCGGACGAGTGCGAGCTCATCCGACAGCGGCAGGATGCAATACTTCTCCCAGCACCCATCCACGAGTCCGAGATAATATCGTTCGGTGTTTCAGCCCCCACAACATCTACTACTGTAGCTCTCGCGCTAGGTGATGCGCTCGCGGTGGTGGCGTCTCAGGAGTTGCACCCAACGGTTACATCAGTCTTTGCAAAGAATCACCCTGGCGGAGCCATCGGCCAGGAGTTTAATAAACCTCGTCGAATATGCGACATTATGATCCCACTCTACGAAATACCAGGGTGGCCGAATTCAAGCGGCGAGGCTTGCGGCGCGGATATACTAAAGCTAGGCTACGATTCAAAATCTGGATGGGCTCGCGTGAATGACGCGATCGCCTCCCCTAGGCGTATTAGACGGCTTGAAACTGTACATATGGCATGGCGGATATCTGATATTCCAAACTTAGTAGTTGAAAGGAGCGAGTGGATTAGCATCCGCGCTAACACAAGGATATCGCAGGCCGCAGAATGGCTTAGAGAACCCCTAATGTCATCTGATTTTTGCGAGGCAGTTTTTAGCGAAGATTCTATCTTGGCGGCCGTGGAAAATGGAGAGATAATCGGTGTTCTCGAAGTCGGTCATCTTTTAAGCTTGCAGGAATAAAGAGCGGATTATATATATAGTACGGGCATTCGTCACCCCCTTCTTTGGTGAGGCCGGCCAGCGGACGGCAGACGAGATATACATATCTATGGGTAATCCTAGGTAGGAAGACCCCCATATACAATAGTCAGGAGTGTGTTTTGGACAAGGTTACGAACAGGGTGGATAAAGGACCTTCATTTTGGGCCTCCAGATACCAGCCATCGGATGGCCAGCTTATGTTTTTTGACCACATACTTCCTATGATTGCTTTATCCATAAGTGCATACTACGATACGTTGATTTCAAGGACATTTGGTAAGCTAACTAAGTATACGCCAGTAACCGACGATTGTTTTAGCGATCTTTCGAATACTTACTTATCTAACCTAGGTACTAACAGGAAGTCTAAGGGTAAGCAGATACTTTGCCTATAGATTATATTTGAAGGGAAGAGACTATTACGGCGTATATACTAACAACTCCACCTATACCACTCAACTTTCCATAAGTTGCGTAGGGACAATTTAAATTATTGGAGATTTTAATTTCCTTAAACAAAGCAAAGCAAAGCAAAATATCTCTTTCAGCTAATCCAAGCCGATATAGGCCGTCTGGTACTGGAGAATAAGCATTTCCAAGTGGCCCGGGAGCTACGCTGCTGAAGTTAATAATATAAAACGGGGTGGAGTGGTTGGCTACAAGCCTCAAAAATACCTACGTCGGTACACAATCTAGTCTGCAGCATCATGAATGCTCCAACACCATAAGCGCGATATCCTTCCCGAAGATGGACAAGGAAAGTGTGAGGAAAGAATAGACCGTGCCTAGCACTGGACAGTACCTATCAAATCATATACCATTAAGAACACTGCTACATAGCATTATCTAGGTACGTTGACCCAGACATAGGGAATGCTTGAGCATGTTTTAGAATGACTCTATCCCGAGTTAATATGAAGTGTGTGATAGCCGTGACACGAACTGGAGAACTCATTTCCATATCTAGATGGCTACTCTGATATAACCTCGCCCTAGAGAACATAGTCACGGCTGTAAAGGGCCGGTATCGATTCGGAGCTATACTAAATAGGTAGTTAGTGAATATTAAAGAAGGACACAGCAAGCTAATTTCAAACAGGACTACATGTTGAGTGTCGATATGGTAACCAACACTCGGTCTCTAGACTTGTAAAATGCACCCGATGAATCGAGGACCCTTTTCGTAGAATAGAGGTATATAAAAGGATTTTTCTTTACATGTCAAGTGCCTACCTAGGCATGCATTAAAAAAAGGGGCTGAGGGGAGGGCGTAGGAAAAGGGGCATGCCTATAAAGATCTCCACACCATCCAGCCAAAATATCCGCTCCTGTCTACCTCTGCATAAGCGGTACCATTGGGTTATCTGGTGGGAATACCCCCGTGGGCTCGATCCCGGCCCGGGACTCATCTACCTCGGGCACCATGGCGCAGGGCGCCGTTAGCGGACAGCCCGCCGGTCTGTGTCGTAGTGTACGGGGATGTGGTTACCACTGCTGCTGGTTTCGGAATGCCCGTTGCTCGATCACTCCTGGTCTTAACGACTGCTGGTTTGCTGGATTGATGATTATGGAATATCCAACAGATAGAACAGGGAATAGAAGTCACAGAAGAGTAACATTGTCCCATGTAGGTAGGTATTATCAGTCCCAGGGAAGAGGCTATTGCAGATGACTCCGGTCGCACTGTATCCTCTCGAATTGCCATTTTCTTTCTCTCATGGCCCTCTACAATGGTGATAAGTACTCCCTTCTTTACCGACGGTACTGGTTTGGTGGTTTTTTTTTTTTTTTTGGTAGACGGATATTTATTTACGCTTGATCTCGTCCTGATGATTTATTAGAAGTCTGCCTAATATACAATGAATTTTTGAACACTGCAGCCTCCAATATCCGTGTATGTCTTTCCCTCTATATGCTCCTTTATATGACGGTATAAATATGGTTGATAATTATCGGTGATATCAACTAAAATACGGTGTAGATACACTTGAAACTCCAGGTATAACGCTTATAATATCGATGAATGCATTTTGAAAGAACTCCATAGAACCACGGGGTCATAGCGTATGCGGTAGCATGTCGAAATTACTGTCCGCTTCCCAATTACATTAGTGGGGAGGGTGGTAATGCGATGATGAAGATGACGATGACGGTACGGCCCTGGCTGCTGCTAGCCATGGTGTTGATAAGGATACTTTCACGTTCCGATCAAACTCCCCTTCTAATTCCATCCGCCTCCTCATATCCTCTTCTGAATCGTGATGGGGTGGCCCCATGAACCCTACTCCTATCATGTCGTCTATCTCTTGATATGGCGTCCCCCCTATTTCTATTCTTGTCCTTTCGTCTATATGTTGGTAAGGCGAGCCCTCCATTTCCCCGTGGGGCACTGTCCTAGCATGCGTGTGCGTGCTTGATGTTTGTGGTGGTGGTAAGCATGGTGTTGAGGCACCCCAAGCATCTCTTTCGTATGGCGGGTATTGATATCCCCCAGATAGGCTGGGTGTCTCTCGCTGATCGGACGGGTACGTCGGTAAGGCATGTACGTTAGCTTCTACACCCTTTCCACCACTGTTCGCGAATTGCGCGATGTCGGTTGTCGAGGGTTTCCTTCGTGCTGCTTTCCGCGTTCTGTACATCATGAAAAGACCGGCACCCAATGCTGCTAGTCCAGTAACACCTAAAGATACACCAACGCCAATTCCAGCAGCGGCACCCCCTGAAATCCCGCTTCCACCGGACGCCAAACAACTGGAATTCCCTGTTGCTATATGATTCGCCAATGCATCTGCTACGGAGGCGTCGCAGTTGTTCGCACTATTTGTTGCAGATCCAGTTGGGGTGGCAAATATCCAGCCGTTTACAGGAATTGCTGCTACTGTTGTATCTTCTGTGACGCTGGAACTGGTGATTTTCCAACCGGGATCCCTCTGAGCATAGGTAACTACAGATCCCTTTTTAAGCTCCGACGCACACTCGCCTGTATCTCCTGGACCCTTAAATTTTACGAAGTTATATTCTCTACGGGCAGAATGGTTAGCACACCATTCCAAAAGTGCATATCGTTAAACGCACAATGGGCAACATGCCACATAGGTACTTGAAGCATCTTTAGCAGACACTGTGGCAGTATAGTAATCGCTCGGGCACGTAATCGGCCCTAGACTAAGTATCGTCTCTCGAATGGGGCCGAGTCGTTCTTGTAACCACCAGGTCGTCACCGGCTTGGGGTGGCATGTGGCACTACCTCCCACTGATAGTCCATAGCCCGGGTCCCACGCAGCAATGATGCTGGGTACAAATTTCCAAAGGGAGTTCTGGCAGCCGGGTTGATGAGGATGTGCTGTCGGAATGGGAATCCAGGAAGTTACAACACCGGTATTCGTCTCTGGGAGCCGATTCATTGTCGGTCATGAAGCATAGAACAAGAACACCATAGAAGGCCAACTATGGAGGGGAAGAAAAAGAAAAAGAACATGGTCCAGCTCTGAAAACATGCCGGCATGGGTGGGCCATCTCACTATTTTATGAGGATCCCCTGGAAGATGATCCCTACCAGGTAGATTCAATATATCCTAGGCATAATGGTAACGAAATTTGATTGGTGGCTTCTATTTCTGTCGAATTCTGTACCATGTTCGATAAGCCTCGCTAGCAACGGGTTTTGCATCACGTAGTCTACCTGTCGGGAATAGCGCTGGGGTTGCTGAGGCGCGAAGGATCCGAGCCCGAAGGACAGATGGATCGATAGGGCTACTAAGGAACTAGCATGAGAAGAGGATAAAGTACGCCTTTTCCTTCTTAGGTTGTTAGTGGTATTATATAAGATATTCACTCGGTTCTCCATCTGATAGGCTCGTATGATATTGAGTGCTTAGAAGCATTGACTAGGGCGCATAGTCTTGTGTGTTTTGAAAGCCCTGTAAGCCCAGCCACTCTCCCAGAGCTTCGACCATGAGATAATGTTCTTTGGATAGGTATAGTTGTTTTCGGTTCACATAACATCTCGACCGCCTCCAGGTTTATCCTACTCATAAATCAAAGATTGGTACGGAAGACACTGTGTACGGCAGTAGGATCAGCCAAGACTCTAGAACCGCAAGGGCAAATTGATTTAATGCTTCAGCTGGATAACTGCAGTCAGCAATTATGGGGCTGCCGGGGTGTCCCGCCAAGATCCAGCGCGGTAGTGGAGGCGAAGTCGTGGCCGGTAGAAGCACGATAGGGCTGAATTATATCTATATATCGCACCCCTTTCCGCCACATCAGCAATGTCTGGGCGACGATCTTGCGTCTTACCTCCCAAATACTTAGACCTACCTAGAAGGAGATGGTTAGAGTGGAAGTGGATTGGTGGGATTTGAATCAACTGCTAATCTTATAAATGCTGCCGCTTAGTTAGAGTCAACCCTCGAGGGCCTGTAAACCAAGACACTCCCTCCAATGGTATGGTCCACCCAAGAAATGTCTAATAGTTCAAATCGTCAGACAAGGAGAACCATAGCCGACACCGCGAACCTCAGCAGCTATAAGGTATAACATGTGAATTCGACGTCGTACGCCTTGAAAAGACTTGTCATATCTGATATTGCGCGTGGTGAAAAAAAGAAGCCAACACTTGTTTTTTTTAGCTTGCCGTTACGTAGAAGCTAGAATGCACGGACCAGGTCGGATAGCTGCATTAGCAAGCCGATATATAGTAGTTTATCAGCAATTTGCTTTCACAAAGCACGTGAAGGCCGCTTGGCCCAATGGTAAGGCGTCTGACTACGACCGAGCATGCGTAAAAACATGCTGGAAAAGTTATCAGGAGATTCTGGGTTCGAGCCCCAGGGTGGTCATCTTTTTGCATGGTTCGGCGAGAATATGTGCGAAGGGCTTGTTTAATATTGATTTATTTATTTATTTTAACTAGCTAGTTCTTCGGCCGATCCCGCGCAGATTTTTATTCATTTTATAAGTAACGCTTAGAATACGCCATGGTCGAGGTTTATCATGTCGAAGGGCCAAGGCCTAATAATATGCCTTTCTTTAGGTAGTATGTGTGTGAAATGTTAAACAAGAACGTAAAATCTAATTAGAACTAACCCATCAATAATAACATCTAACCTTCTCCTGAGTACATTGCTGGACCTAGATTGCCGAGCGTGATAGCTACTCCTGGTCCCCCATTTGCTTTGCTATGGGGATGCTGTCCTAGTAATACCTGTACGAGACGAATCCCATCTTAGCCGGTCAAAGCTGTTGTTTTCCGAACGTTTAACCTAAATCAGATGTGCCTGTACCAAGTTCTATTACTCGTAATACCTATGGTTTAAACGCTATAGTTCCTGGCTACTCGATCAATGCCCCTACGTATCTGGTGCTTCTTGCGTATCCAGCAATAGAAGTAACTACCAAATTACCACTCAGAGAATAGGTCATACGTACTACCATTCGTATAATTATTAAAAAGGGGGAAGTATAAGGACTTACGTACCTGATAATAGGAATGAAAATTAAATAATACTTCTCTTTCAAAGTACCTTACGTCTTACTACTCGATCAAGTATAAATATTAAAAAGGATTGAGAAAAAAAAAAAAAGCTGATCCTTAGCGAAGGAACCTTATCCAATTGACCAGAACAAATTGGTCTTTTTGCCGCCATGACATAGGTTCGAACCCAAGAACTACGAAAAACCCCGTGAGATTTTTCTACACCCTCATTTCTTACGAACACTGGCCATGACCATTTGACCAGCGAGTCTCGGATCAGGGGTGATAGGAGGGGCACTTAATGCCTATGATAAACCTACCTTACCTTGTGCGGCACCTCCCATAACAGTTGCCTAGCAACGCTCGGATACATTAGATACCTACCAGGTAGGTAGGTAGGTATCTTAGGACGTAAATGCACTATCGCTATTATGCCCGTCCAAGAGAGCCCTTTTCAGGGCCAATATAGCATAGGTAAGGTACCTACCTACGTAGAACACCCAGTCTACTGGAAAGAGAGGGACGGGGAGCAAACGGGCGAAGACAACTCCAAAGTCAAGACCAAATAGTTAAAACATAGTATTTAAGCGAATTCCAAATACATCCAACCTAAAAGTGCTGCCAGTCTGTAAGCCAAGGTTTATTACCCTGCGAGAAATCAACGCCATGCCTATAATTCCCGCTCAATTCCTCCTCATCAACACCACAATGCACATAGCCATCGCGACCAGAGAACCAACCCAAGCCATACGTCTTACCCAAGCTCTCGAGCCGCGCACGCATCTGCGCGTTGGTAAACTTGGCCGTCCCGACAAAATCATACAGCATCTTGCTCTGGTGTACGAACGCGAGCACGCTGGCGATCGTGCTCGGCTGCCGCGGGAGGAATGGATGGCGCCGGCGGATAAACACCGCCGTGGCGACGACGAATAGATATATCAGGATCAGGACGGTTAGTGCTAGGGACACGGTGAAAGAGAGTACTGTCTCGGAGCCGGAGCCGACGCCCTTTTGTAGGAACCCGTCGCCTAGCTCGTCGCCGCGGTCTTCGGCCCTGCTTAGTATCTCCAAGAAGTCCCGGCCTTCAACAGTCGCTAGACTAGTGACGAAGATCGTGAGTGCTTCTACCATGATGGTGCCCCACCCAACCAAGAACACCATCCAATGCCGGTTAAAGAGCGCACGCGCGGCGACTACCGCGAATGGCATGGCCGTGTAGTCGAGGGTCAGCGTCTTAGCTGGTGCGTGCCGCTTCGAGAGGATGTAGTACGGCTCCATCATGCGGATCGCCGTCTCCAGGCTGCCCCAGCTCAGTTTAATGATAACTGCAAGCAGGGTGACGGCCCAGGGCGCTTTGTTTGTTAGTACGCTTGCTGGTGTAAACAAAAATACTGGTATGAAACCTAGGAACATCAATATCCCGATTATGAAGGGTATGCAGCCCTCAGCGCGTAGCATGAGAGGGTGCGGGTTCTCGGGTAGATGCGCGTCCTTGCATCTATCGCCATCCAGCGCGGACACCTGTTCGAAATCCTCAGGAATAAATGACGAGTTGCGCAAGGCATACCGCCTATTCTTGAGCTTGCGGTGGATGTCCTTTGGCTTGGCTACGTCCATGTCCTTGAAGTCCATCATGATGTGGCTGACAACAGCCATCGACGCCAGTCCCGCAATCCCCTTCACATCTGAGAGCAGGCCCGAGCGTCGCGTGTTAAGCTGATAGAATAGCACGCACCCTAGTACTGCAATAACGAAGAAAGTCATGGTTAGAAGACGGGATAGGATAGGGTTCATGATGATGGTCTTCTCGACGTCAGGGTTTGAAAGCCGTACCTGCCGGTCCGGCCCCACGACCAGCGCGGCCGCGCCGAGAGTAGGGACCAAGGATACGGCGAGGAGGGTCGCCAAGGACGAAGTAGCCACTGCATAGTGCCTCCGCTGTAGGGCACGAAATGGCCGGGTGAAATTGAACAAGGTAATATAGTCAACATTGACTGACTCTGCCGCTAGTGCTCCCCCTTCCTTGGATAACTGATAGAAGGCCTCAAGCCGCTTGACTTCGAAGTCTGTGTTTTGCCATAACACGCCGTACGTGACGGTGATTATCGTCGGGACAAATTTGAAGATGAAATAGTAGCCAGGTCCGAGATCAGTGGCGTTGTGGAATCTGATGAGAGGAGTCTCAGCGGACCGCTGGAAGAGAATCTCTTGGGTGATGGCGAGACCGACGGATAGAAGAATTAAGCCCGTTACTGTAATTGGGGTTAATGGCAATTCTTGTTAATTATATCAGGATCATCGGATGTTTTGATAGTAATTATTTGATAGCTCGGGGTCGCGCTCGATGAAGTACAGTAAATACCTAGTCAAAGGGGGGCGGATTTACTCGGAATCTACTCACTATATGGCCACCTCATAGAGAACGGCTTCCAATTAGGTTGTGGATAAAACACCTCGGTCTTCGTCTCCTTACTCGGGAGTTGCGAGTGCCGGCAGTTTGGATTCGACCCAACTATGTTAGGTCCAACCATCGTACTCAAGTCTGCAGGTTCTTCCATGATAACTTCTATCACGTCCCCCCTCCTATTTGCCTCGCTCTGACCTAGCTCCTTCAACCCCGCCCCTGATCTTGAAATAGACACACTCTTCATCGAAAAAGACCTCGTAAAGCTCCTCTTAAGAGACGGCGAGCTTGCTATAAGCTGTTCCCGCTTGATCGTCGTTGCTGGACTCATCCCTTCCCCTATGCCCCCGGTTAAGTAGCCCCTAGCCTCCTTCGCTTGTAGCGATTTGGCGAACTTTTGGCCCTGGGAACCCATAGGTCCGGAGAAGGAAGATAAATCAATTACTGGTTGATCACCAGTGACGGGGTCGTACGGGCCAGAGTATCCAAGCGGCGCAGTTGCGCGAAGTAGGGACATGTCGATACTCTCATCTTCGTGAATTGTATCTTGGGGCCTGATACGGATGCTCTTGTAACGCCCAAAGGTTGAGTCGGAACGACCGGTAGGCACCACGGGTTGGTATCTCCCGCCTCCAGATCCAACGAAGGGAAGTGACCAAGATGGTCTCGACCCATAGGTATTTCCATCTGACGTGCCGTCCGACTGTGGAGATTCGTAGGCGGACTGAAGCGATACGAGGGACTCCCGGCCCCTAATTCCGGCAGTGGATGTCTCATCGTACGGGTTGTCCGACAGATCGGAGACTTTGTGGTTCAGATAGTGTGCGGGTTGCCGGGGCGTAAATTGGAAATGGTTATTATAGGCCATGCCTACGGTCGCATTATCTTCCAGCGACGGTGGAGTCCTACTAGATTAGGTAGCTTACACTACGCTACTTTCGACTGATGAAACGAGCGGCGATGCAGTGGTTCTGTGCTCCCGCTATACAGATCTGTAATTATCTCTAGGCTATAGATCGCAAGATCTTTCCTCCAGCAGTAACCCCACAAGTTACACTCATCGCAGTCCAAATGAGGACCCTATGAGCGCCGCAGGTCGATCAGGCCAACTTCTCTAGAGGATGAAAATCAGCGCAGTTTAACTCTCTGCTTGCAAGTGTTGCTTACTTGGTTTCTTGTTCCTGTTGTGCCGCGTGGAGTCGTAAGCTATAGTTGACCACTAATACAACAAAAATGGTCTAGTGCTCTAGAAAGGGAAGGGCTAGTAGATCAAATACGTATCATAGGAACGTTGTACCGAACTATTGCGACACGTAGGAAGCTCTATCAAGTCCCGCTAGTGTGTAGTCACATACAGAAGAAGCGCGCTATAGACAGATGAGAAAGGTATCATCCAGACAGATGGGAGAAATATCAACCTCGACGCCCTTACTCTAACAATGCGCATTCAATCATTTTTAGCCGCTAATGGCCAGTTAAACAAGTGGGCAAGCCAACAGCAAGCCGCCAGCTTCAGCTGTGAACCAAGCTTCCCAGGCAACAGGAGGGAACATCAAGAAGCTAAGAAGCTAAGAAGCTAGGTCAAGATGTTGGGGTCAGACAGGCATGCTGCCATGACCATGGGTCCTTATCCTGGCAAGTCCCCGGTTTATGCCCAGCTTTCACAGCCGCACCGACTAGGAGCGGGACTAGCAACTAAAGCTTGACGGCTGAGATTGGTCAGTGTGAGCGCCATTACTGGTAGTCTAGCCGCCCGAAGAAGAAAAAAAGGAATGAAAGGTCTTAGCTTCATTTGCAAGCACAAGATAAGATGTAAGACGTCGCGGCCAAACCTAAGAACTCCAAGCAAACAATTATATACCATATAGAATCCCGACGGTGACGTTACTGCGGAGAAACTCACCAAGATATCATCCAAATAAGATGGGTGTAGCTACGCAAGTAAGCAATGAAATGCACCATGCAATGCGCTTCGGGAATTACCCGTGAACAGATTGGTCTGCCATCGCCCGATAATAGGTGGTGACGCCTTCATCAAGATATCGACGCCGGATCATGCAGAGAAGATAGCAGTTGATTACCTTAAACGTTTTCGCTTCCCGGTCTTTGCGACTCCTTCGTCACACGGAGGGGATCTTTGTAACATTCGACAGGATTGAAGGGGCCTATTGCGAGGCATCACAGAATCTACTGATTCTCGTGGTTGTGTTATACCTTTCCGTAATATTGTAATTCACGAGCGCCTCCTCTTATATAATTAGCTACCTTGAGCTTCTCATCCCAATATGACGTTGTTTCTCTTATGCCCTCGTATACCTTTTTGCCAATGCAATGTCCGAGTCTCTGTGGACCGAAGATGAAGTTCGATACTTCCAAGCTTTGCTTGCGTGGGTAGCGAGCGATGAGGAGGATGACAGTGGTTATCATAAATTGCCTCCCCTGGAGAGGCCTGCAGGGGAATTCATGTTTCTTGTTCTGGGAGACAAGGGTTGTGGGAAGACGTCGCTTCTGGAAAGGGTAATCATATCTAGAAGACCATACCTTCTGTCTTCTGACGATGCACAGTTCTGCTCCGGTACATTCGCCGAGGAGGATCGGACATCCGAACTTGAGCAAGAACGAGGCTATCGCCATACCCTAAGAATTGAGGACCAAACTTATATCATCAATGCCTTAGAACTCCCATCACGACATCTGTCCAGCGAAGAGCAGCTCACGCAAGCGGTGCAGATTACGGAAGCTGTCGTCCTAGTATACGACGTCAAGTCGAGAGCGTCCTTCACTCTCCTCCAAGACATTTACAACCATATTCGCGATATGATCGGGCAGACGCGCACGTACGGTCTCATGCTCGTAGGTACCAACTCCGATTGCGAGGACGAACAGCGAGAGGTATCCTGGGCCGAGGGCCGCAAGCTCGCGGCAAGCTTCGGGCTTGGATGCGCATTCCTCGAGACCTCGGCCAAATCAGGTGATAATA
Source organism: Daldinia grandis (assembly GCA_022432525.1). Lineage (NCBI taxonomy): Eukaryota > Fungi > Ascomycota > Sordariomycetes > Xylariales > Hypoxylaceae > Daldinia > Daldinia grandis. The sequence goes on from JAJKLB010000010.1 coordinate 1,385,424, forward strand.
TCGACAGGATTTTCCCACAGCTGGGAAGGGAGGTCCTCAAGTTAAAGTGGCTCAGCCATCAGCGGAGAGAAGAGGCCGAAAGACTTTCTATTGATGCGAGGCAGCGCTCCATTGATGTCTCTTCTGCTAAAGGGATAACGAGATGGAGATCATGGACTCGACCTTGGTTTCAACGAAGAGCAGGAGACCGTAAGGTGTCAGCTCCCTGCTAAGTTTTAGTATCCCTTCTTTTCAAAAGGAGGCTTCTATAATTTAATTGGCTTTGTCTTGTATCGTTCTAGGTTAGTTGATAAATAGTAAGACGCAATATCCTCCTAAGTTAGCCTATTAATACAATAACCATTTGGACTTTCATTCAAGCTCTGCTGTAGAACAGCTTTGGTACATGTGAATGGCTCAAATAAATTAACTACCTAACCTAGGTTAGCAACAAAACAAAAATTGTTAGGTCCTAGGTTAGATAGGTAGGTAGGTAGGTAGGTAGTTACTATAATAGTGATGGGTAAAAAGGATGTTGATTGAGTGAAATCTAACAACTCCACTTTTACCTTGTGGGAATCTTAAATACTCCCTTATCTCGTTGCTCCTTCCCACAATGCTTTCTTTAGGTCCAACTTGATAAGGGATATATGAAAAACTGTAATAGCAATCTTTCCAAGATATCAGATACGTTAGGTAATGTACTAGGCATTTGCAATGAATGGATCAATTTATGTTGTGCATCAACAGTCATATTGAAGATAATAAGAACGTGTACAGATATGTGAAGTCAATAATTTGTGAGGCTGAGTTTTTTATATTTTGTATATATTTTTAATGAAATCTAGACCGGCAGCCCGGGGATCTGTATCATTGATGACTGCGGCGGGAGGATTCATTACCCAGTTAATTAGCACGGATAACTCGGTTGCGACGTTCCATAGTAAGTACTACATATGTAGGTAGGTATGTATGTATGTATGTAAGGGTATCCGGCAATACCACGCCGCAAAGATCTTAGATGCCAAGAAATATCGGGCTTCTGGAGTTTGGAATTGTTATCGTAAAAAAAAAAAAAAAAAAAAAAAAAAGAAAAGAAAAGAGATGACCCAAGGAACTTTAGATAACGACTTTAATCCTGTTGCGTGCACACCTGCTGTTTGCAACGGGTATGGACATCCTGAGGTCTTGAAAATTTGGTTGTTATGAGACGCAAGGAGGGGATGACGACACCTCGCAGGATTAGAAGATCTTGACAGACACCATAATGAGATCAGCTGGATCAGCAATGCACGGCTCGCCCGGTCGCATATACAATGCAGTTAACATAGCCCATCTTTTCATATAGCAAAGAGAAAATAAAAACAGTCAGGACAAGTCAGGACAGGAGAGACTAATTGATGATAGTCGGCCAAACAGTTGCCGATTGGACTTTATTGGCGCTCGTGTCGGCAATACGGCTGACCGGTTGGCGATTGGCGATTGGCGGTTGGCGGTTGGGGAGGGATATAGTTCAATATGCAATCAATTGTAAGTTTTCAAAAAGGTAATTAAGGTAATTAAATACGAGGGAGTACGAGAAAACGGTCCTGTTTAGCTCAGATTAGCTTATTCTTTTTACGCGTTTACACGTTTACACGTTTAAGATTTCATCTGTATGGACCTCATGCTTTAGAAGGATGGATTGCTTACATAGTCTTTACCTACCAAGAAAGGCGAGACTTAATAAATCGACTTCGCCCAGAGACGTGCCCAGCTGCTTAGCATGCTTAGCAGGAGTTGCGCGTTCTCATATATGTGGTCGCTAAGAGTCTGGAAGAGGGTCTGGTGGCAGTGCATGTAAGAGACGCTTACCCCTGTTGGCTTGCATTGGCGCCGCCAAAACCGGCCGTGTTTCGAACTTCGTCTCTGACTTGGGATAACCGCTGGTCAATCATGATCAATCAAGATGAGTGGTCACAGATCACTAGGTGCTCTAGTGTGGATAGGGTTCTAAATTCTTCAAGCCCGTCTTCACCATTCAAGTGATGTCAGATGCGGGATGATGCAACCTAGATTTCGCCTCCTCAAATCATAAAGAGGCTGGAATAAATTCCAAGTTATTATGCAAGTTTCCATGTGGCCTTGACAAAGTAATCCAGTTTGAATTAAGCCTAAGTGGGAAGTCTTAAATTCTTAGTTATGTCTTGGAGCCAAGCGCCCACCCTTTTAGTCCAGTCTGGGCAAGTATCAGCAAGTAATCAGCAAGTATGGGCAATACGTACATATTTGCGTCTTTTAGACCCAGGCTACTCACATTAGGTACATATACAGATACCTTGTCATGTACGTATCGTGTTAGTAGACGCATTCCTGTGACAAGATATGCCACTAACAGGTAGATAAATCGGGAAGGAGTAACTCAGATAATGGAATAATTAATCAATACGGAAATGACTAGCCCCTTTGTGTGTATGTACGCGTTACCTCCCAATTTTATTCCACGCTCCCGCATTCCCTACCCCCCTGCCAACCTCGAAACCGCTTGCTTTTCCTGTCCTTTACATCCACCACCTTGATATGGGCGCACACAATTCTCCCATGCTTTAGGACAAGTCACTCGCTTCAACTCTCTCTTCTACACTAACTCTCCACTAATTACTTCTCTCCTACATCATCGACTAGTTGGTGTAAAATAATAGCAGGAAGAGCCCATTCTGCGAACGGGTCGTAGTTATTCTTTCCTGACTTTTTCAATTCCAACCCCCTTTTTTCAACGCCACTCGTTTTACGTAGGGAGGATAGGTAGAAGTGTTCGGCACAGGTGACCGACCAAGAAGTAGGGAAACCCCCTCTAAACAACAGATTACTCTCGCTATCCCGATTTCCTACTCTCTTCTGGGTTGCGTTCGAGGCCCGCTCGTTTGTTTGAGAACAATCAACGAGCCTCTTTGTCGACAACCGCCTAGAACCGCTTACGACACGAATGTGGTTGAATAACCATCGACAAAGGAAAACATAGCGGACACAGCAGGTACCGCGTCGCCGGACCTCTTCAGGACATAAGAGTCCAGAGACAACTTTAATTATACAATACTGTCGCACATCAACAGCCATGTGGTTGTCAACAATAAGATCAGTCGCGCTCTTGTCAGGGCTTGCGGCTCTCGTCCCAGCCGCTTTTGCCGCGGAGCCCATGCTCACCTCGAATTCGTTGAACAATTGTCAAGAGGATTCCCAATTTACCGCCAGCCTCTTCCAGGTTGTCTACACCCCGGTTAACAATACAGCTTTCCTGAACATCGTCGCGACATCATCTGTTGAAGGAAAAGTTAATTTCGATGTCGACATCTCAGCATATGGCTACAAGATCATCGAGACAACTATCGACCCTTGCAAGGTCGGGCTGGCTGGCCTCTGCCCCATGACCGCGGGTAAGATTCCGTTGAAATTCAACTTACCTGTCGGCGCGGAAGCCGCTTCTAAGATTCCCAGTATCGCCTACAACTTTCCCGATCTAGACGCCACCGTCCGTGTTACCTTGAGAATGGTCGATACGAAAAAGAGTGTTGCCTGTGTTGAAGCCGACATCTCTAACGGCAAGACTGTCAACTTGACTGCTGTCAAGTGGGTTCTCGCTATCATTGCTGGTTTGATACTCTGTTCTTCAGCTATTATCAACGGCCTTGGTCACTCTAACGCTGCTGCCCACATCGCTTCCGGTGCGCTTTCGCTGTTCAGCTTCTTTCAAGCCCAGGCCATTCTCGGTCTAACTGCTATCCATTTGCCCCCTGTTGTTCAGTCGTGGACTCAAGATTTCCAGTGGTCGATGGGTATCATCAATGTCGACTTCATGCAAGATATCTTTACCTGGTATCAGCGGGCTACTGGCGGTACACCTTCCACCATTTTCGACTCTTTGACGACCGTTTCGGTGCAAGTAGAGAAGCGTGCTCTCTCCGTTCTTCCTGATGCTGCCGTTAATCTGTACCGGCGTTCGGCTGCGATCCTTCCCCGTGGCGCTCCATCCCTGATGAAGCGCGGTAACGTAATGACGGGCTCAGGCAGTTACCTCGTGTACGGTATCCAGCGTGTGGCTTTCAGAGCCGGTATTGAGACCACAAATCTTTTCATGACCGGTTTGACGTTTTTCTGTCTATTTGTTGTCATTACCATTGGTGCCGTGGCTGCGTTCAAGGGTCTCTGCGAATTGGCTGTGAAGCAAAGGTGGATGAAGGGCGATACGTTCCTCGAGTTCCGCAATGGGTGGCTCACGGTGTTGAAGGGCATCCTATTCCGACTTACCCTCATTGGTTACCCTCAGATGGCCATATTGTGTCTTTGGGAATTCACGCAGAATGATTCGCCCGCTGAAGTGGTTCTAGCGGTATTCTTTATTGTTGGAATGACGGCCACTCTAGGCTGGGCTGCCTCTAAGGTCATCCGAATTGCTCGTCGCTCGGTCGCCATGCACCGGAACCCCGCGTACATCCTATTCTCCGACCCCCAGGCGTTGAACAAGTGGGGATTCTTATACGTCCAGTTCCGTGCCTCTGCGTATTACTTCATTATTCCAGTTCTTGGATATTCTCTAGTCAAGGCCATGTTCATCGCCTTCTCGCAAGGCAACAGCACTGCCCAGGCCATTGGATTCCTCCTAATCGAAGCCGCCGCTCTGATTACCGCCAGTGTACTCCGACCATGGATGGACAAGAGCACTAATTCGTTCAACATTGCCATTTTCTGCGTTAATTTTATCAACGCCATTTTCCTTTTGATTTTCTCGGATGTCTTCAACCAGCCTCCGCTAGTCAATGGTGTTATCGGTCTTATTTTGTTCTTCCTTAATGCTATATTTGCTACCATCCTCCTAATTATGGTCATTATTTCCACCACCCTGGTCTTCTATCGCAAGAACCCCGATGGTCGTTACCAGTTCATGGCTGATGACCGAACATCATTCATGAAGTCGCAATCTCAACTCACAGGTACTACCGAATTGGACGCCCTTGCCGCTACCGCTCGCGGTGACAAGGCGGGCTACAAGCACGGCTTAGACCTGGACGATGACAACGAGTCGATATCTTCCGCCGAACTGCGCCGTCGTACGGATTCATCAAACTTGACCGTCCCTACGTCAGCCTCAAGCAACCCATACGGCCGCAACAACACGAACACGAATCCGCCCCAATCTCCAGTAGATCCCTCGGTACCTCTATTCCCGGCCGCAGGAGGTCCACCAAGGGCTCAGAGCCCCTATACCGGATCTAGCGCTCCCTTGCAACAACAGCACAGCGGTAGTCCTCCTTCATATCGAGCACAGAATAACGCCAGGTAAGCACTATCAAAAACTTAATAGTTGATTTAGACTAACCAGGGGTAGTCCGTGGCAACGAGGTGCAGGTTACGAACACTAAGTAACGGTTGTGATGCCGGGAGGAGGATTCTACCAGCAGGACGTAGTCCGAATGTTAAATCATACTAGGATACAATTATGACAATGGGGTCGGAGTTAATACAGGAGGACAACTCTTTTTGAGAGGATTCTGACTTAAAATAAAGTGGTCGTCGAATACCCAATAGTACCGCCGATGAAAAGTGGTGGCTCGGCCGACAATCCTTTCCTATGTTCTCAAACCTTGTATTAAGGAATCGGCCATATAACGCGGGGTATTCAGCGCGTCAACAGCATTCGGGAGGCGTCGTTAGGGATGTGATATTCATGCGATATTTTTTCGATCAGCTGTACCAAACCCGAACTTGCAAAGTGTAAATACCACCCAGAGAATCCTATAGAAGGAATAAAGAATTTTCCAAGAAATTCCTGGGAACAGCTGGGCTGCGGAGTTATGTTTTTTTTTTGTACCTGGGTTATCACCAATTATAGACCGCCGTATGCGCGGCGGCAAGCTTATCAATAGCTAATCAATAAATACGGCTTTTAACGAATACATGCGCAGTGATTGCTTTTTGAGTGACTTGCTGGAACTACCAATTTTCTCAGGATACCATATATTACTCTTGTCTCCGGAAATTGATGGTCTATTAATGCTCTGCCGTCGAAGACCAGTCTACTTATTACTATCCAATATGTGATGGCCTATTGATTAGAGGTAGTCATTTGTATGATTTAGGGATCTAAGAAACGTACGCTATCGTAATCATTGACTCAGTTTAGTTTGTTTAGTTACGATGATTTTAGACTGGATATATAGTACTGATCACCTAAGGCCTACTGTAAGAAACTAAACTAGAGAAACTGAAATTAATAAGGGACTGGGTTCAATACCCTATTCCTCGTCTGCACGGAGTTTTTGCACTAGAGCACGAAACGGTATTCTTGGTTTGAGGAAGGTGATACTAATGGTCTACCACAAGATGCCTCAAACTCGTGATGGCTCTTAGATTTATGTAGAAGTTGGGACTGATTGTTCGTAGCGTGGCTCTGAATAAATAGGTAGGTACCTACATAAAAGTATTTCGATTAATTGGTTTTCTTCCACGAAAAAGGTCGAGGCGTTCAGCAAGAAGCCTGGAAACAAATAAATACGGTAGATTTGTCTAAAAGATTTTGATGCTAGCCGAGGCAAAGTGGTCGATTGTAGTGTATTATGAGCTTTTTTCTACATCTTTTTCAGGGAGTTTCCAGTCGAGTAGTTCTAAGCAGTGGCGCCCAGGGTATGGCACGAAGTAACTATACGGTTATCGTGCGCTTGAAGACAAGCTACGAGGAGATCCGCATACTATCAATGCTATAGGTCTACTCAAAGCTACCAAATATAATAATGGCGGCATAGAGCCTTGAATTGGAAACTCTTAAAGATATTGAATTATGGTCATGTACTACGCCATCTAGGGACCAATGGTCTTGGGGGCCGTTGGATAAACCACGAATACCAGCTCCAAGTTCAATAGATAGATGTCAACTACCCTTGAGAGGAATTCTGACCTCTCGGCATTCCTTTCTTTCTCCCTCTCTTTTTATTCTTGCTTTCTGTTGAATTATTTCGATGGCTGACATCGACACCGTTCGGCCGCAAACACGATAGAAAGGGATAACCTTTAGCAATGACGATGAGACTGTTAATAGCCGAATATCAAGTCTAAGTCTCTAAGAAGATGATAGCATATATTTTGAAATGCTATAACGGACACCTTCATCAGGTACGAGCAGCAGTGGTGATAACTAGCGTTCAGCATCTTCGAAATTTCAAGATTGTCGATACTAGGACGGACAATAGGTCAGAATGCCCGAGTCCTACGCATCCATTGTCTCCGGCGAAGACTACTGGCATCCGGATTTCTATATCTACTATGGAAAATGGGCCAAGTCAGTCCTCTCGAAAACTGTGGACGTCTGCTTAGCTCTAGGAAGGCACATTACCTGTGCTCTTTGTTCTACCCACAAGCCTATACATAATTTTGGCTATTTCTATGTACTACGATGCCAGAGAAAACCGCTTTGGCCTGGTCTTCCCTAATCGCTACATCTGGACATACTCCCTGACTATCATGTTCGCCATTATTGTAAGCCCGGTGTTTAGGGTCAAGAAATAGTCTCTATTTTAGAAGACCTATAAGTGAAGGAAAGGACATGGATTTCTCTATTTGTAAAGTATCCCATGATTTAACTAATATTAATTCTACCGATACTTTCTATTGCTACAGTATCTAATTCTTTGTTTTAGAAGGGTCTCGTTTTGAAGGTACAGGCCTTCCTTTCGTGATCGAAAAGAAATCAAGTACTAAGCTAACAAATCGGACTTAGGTGCCCGAGTGCCCCCTTTTGTCCAGTACCCTTTTAACCCTTATAGTTTAGTCTTGTTCTAATATTCCACTAGGGCACACTGGTGGAATCAACAAATAGTCCTACGCCTACGAGTGGTCGGTACTTGGTGCCCTTTTAGTCCTCGTGATGTCTTGAAGGCTAGTCTCGAACTCCTTTGCATTTATTAGTACCATAGATCAATCCAAGTGGCTCTAGAATACTTAGATTTAGAACCGATGGGTATATGATTATTGGCTCTCGTCGAGTTTGCCCAGGCACGCTTACGTCGTGTTGGGTAGTGAAGGTTTCGGACTTAGGACCATCATCTTAGGACTTGATACCAATATATTATACATTGTGGTCTGGTTCACACAATCGTTTGTCGGGATGGTGTTCTGCGCCCGGGTATATCAACGGGTCCCATGCTATCGCCGTTATATTAGGGAATATCAAACCTGAATAGCGAGGCTTATCGCCGTAATAGTTGAGTAGGGGGAGAGGTGGGCTCTTCCAGTTGAAGCATACTCTCTGGTGGTAGTAGTGGGGAAATCAAATTTTGCTACCACCAACATATTAGCACAAGGAGACGACGAGGAGATAGGCCGGAAATGTTCGGCGTTATACTGCTGTAGCTTTACAAGATACCTAAGTCATCTAGCCTATTACGTATGTGTGAGTAGACGAGACACATCAACAGTGTATAACTATTGAATAGTAGCATTGGATGAATTTCAATTGTTCTACGCTACTAGTAGCGACTAGAGATGGAATTAATATATAATGATACTAAATATCAAGATTTAGTATCAAGGGTATATGTGGAATTATACTGTCATACTCAGATGGTCTGGCTTCCTACTTAGATACCTAGGCATATATTAGCAACCAACATGCATACCCCTTAATGATGGCTACCTACCTAGGTATATGACACGACGCGCAATATTCTGGCCTGCTAGGAATGGGAAAGTTTTAGAGGCCCCGTGAGGTTTAACTATGACTACATAGCTAAGTATGGATGTATTGTGTCCTTGTCGGCGATAGGTGATTAGCCTAGCTAGAGGCTGGATAACTAGGAACTTTTGTGGCAATACACTAACAGCACCAACACTGACTATGTCCTCGGTGATTAGACTAGAGGCGACACCGAGAAGAAATGCAGAAGAGCGAGAATATAAGGAGAACTGCTGTTCCTCGAAATATCGAGCCTGTACTGTTCTTCAACGCCTCACCCATCATCCAACTTTATACCCCTATTCCTCTCCCCACGAAACTAGCCAACATCATCTATTATTTTAAAAAAGCAAAACTCCGCTAAGTTAGACCGATAATATGTCTCGTGTCTGGCTCATTACTGGCGCCTCATCTGGCTTCGGCTTAGAGTTGGCAAAGGTTGCCGCAGCTCGCGGTGACCGCGTCCTCGCCGCTACCCGTAGCCCCAGCAAAGTAACTCCCCTACCAGGCATCACCGTTGTTCGCCTAGATCATAACGAACCGCTACCGCAAATCCAAGCTGCCATAAAGGAGATACTGAAGATTTACGGTACCATCGATGTTGTTGTTAATAACGCTGCCTACGTACAAGCTGGCACGGTCGAGGAGGCAACGCCCGAAGAAACAGTCCGGCAGTTTGAAGCCAACGTATTCGGTCCCATCAATGTATACCGCGCTATCCTTCCGCACTTACGTGAGAAACGTTCCGGTACTCTTATTACTATTGGTTCCATGGCCGCCTGGTATGTTATACTCCTCTTGCCTCCCCTTTCCGTCTTAATAGTTAGTATCTCCAGATCGAGTTTATTATATACTCCTGTTCAGGCACATATACCTTTAATACCGATACCTGGATACGATAGTTAACTAACTTATCGTCACAGGTTCTCGATGGCAAGCTGCAACCTCTACAACGCATCTAAAGCCGCTCTCCGACGCCTAACCCTCGGCCTCGGCGACGAGATCCGACCGTTTGGGATTCAGCATTGTCTAATCGAGCCAGGGTTCTTCCGGACAGCGCTGCTCGACCCATCGAGCAACCTCGCGGGGACTAGCGACGGCGCCGCGCGCATTGCTGACTACGCGGACCTCGTAGCTAAGGCTAACGCCGATTTCGCGGGTTTTCATGGGAACCAGCTCGGCGACGCTGTTAGGGGGGCTGGTATCATATACGACCTCGTCACATCAAGCGGTATTGCAGCTGGTCGACCGTTGCCGCCGTTTGTCCCACTGGGAAGCGATGCTAACGAGGCGATTGTTAAGAGCGCGCTGGATACTGTTGGTGAGGTTAGAGAGTGGGCGGATGTCGCACGGCTGAGTGATTCCTCGCCGGAATTAAAGACATGAGGAAGGGGAGTAACAATGGCAAAAGCGATGGTATTGGTAAGTCGTCGCTTAGACTTGATGCTATTACGTCAATGAGGTATGTAGTTGTATGCATTAAAAGGGTGCGAATTAAAGGGGATAAAGACTAATACTTTTTTTCGGGTATGACCCCACATGTTGCATGTGCGGCGGAATGCTAATGTGACGCTAAGCTGAAGCGTATCCACATATGTAAAGTGCCTTAAAAAGTACCCACATAAATCGTATCCACATAGTTTATTCAACGTTCCAGCATCTAACTTCAACATATCAACCTCCAACTGGGTTCTTCCTATGTATTTCCTATCTTTGTAATGTTGATCTGCTATGGCCGTCTCTGTGGTACTGCACCTCGATAGACATCACTCATCTTCTGATGTTATAACATAACTTGACCGACTTCCCAATGGCGACTCCTGCTTCTCCCCCTCTCGCGACCGTTGTACCGGCCCAGCTGGGCTTCCTGACAATATTCAATCCCTCCCTGGGCACTACCGACGAGACTATGGATGACCAGATAGTCTACTATGCATCCGTGAATACCCAGTTTAAGAAACGGAGGCACCGCTCGCGTGGTAAACCTACCGATAGCATCTCCCAGGATGAGCGAAACGAGCGGCTGAGGCAGATTGGCCTGGCACAGGGTATGGTTGAGTTCAGCCGCGGGTTTGCCGATGGCCAGCCGGTCGATACGATAGAAACAGAGAAGAGTCGCGTCGTGCTGCATGAGCTGGAGCCAGGTTGGTGGATATTAGCTGTAGGGGAAGACACCCTTTTGCTCCGAGTTAGAAGCTGATATATTCCAGTCTATTGATTTAACCAAGTTACCCCTACCGCCGAGGCTCGGTGCTCCCTCTTTGAATCAGACTGCCGATCCGTCCGAAAATGTTGAATATTCGTCTCGGGAACTCAAGCCAGCTATTCTACTAATGCAAGATCTCCTCCGTGCCCATTCAATATTCTTGCTGCACCATGCTGCATCTCTAAGCGCCTCATTCGTTCGATCGAGACGGTCTAAATTTGTCAGCGTATTAGGTCGGTACTGGGACCTGTTCCTGTCTACTTGGGATGTCATGTTACATGGTAACCCTACCACTAGCGTGTTTGGTGGTATCAAGATCGCTGCTTGTGGCGAGCTTGGCGTCGGCGTTGGAGAGGAGGAACGCGGAAGCGGTGAAAGAGAAGTCCTTGAGGGTTTTGTTGATAGAACCGAAGGCTTGATTGATTTAGTCGTGTCCAAGTTCGGTCCTTCGGAGTCTGGTGTAGACGAGGATTCTAAAAGGGATGAACAATTGGCTTCGAAATGGCTCGGCACCGGGGAAGAGCCAGGCGCAGAGGATGGTGCTATTTTCCTAGGCATAGGGGCTCTATCAAAGAAATCAATACGTGATGTTGCCTACTGGATGGAGGACCTCTACATGTGGGGCGAAGATGCGTATGGAGTTAGAGACAGCCCGTCTTCAACACGCCAAGCCAAGAAATCTAAGAAATCAGCCCCAGAAAGTACCAAAAATGCCACCGGAAAATCCACGGTTGCTTCAGAGCCGAATAACGCAGCCAGTTCAACCCCCCAAAGCGTGCAAAAGGAACTTACGGATCCAAAGGAATCAGAAACAACGACGTCCCAAACCACCGAAGAAACAGGCGACGGAGGGGTTAACCGATTTATGAACTACCTCAAAATGGGTTATGGTACTCACTGGACACTAGGCGGTTCTAGCGGAGGAGAGAGCACAGATCATGATAGAGCGATATCTGAAGAAATATCTGGGGACAAAAAGCTTAGTGATCCCAACCGTCCACCGGGGGTTCCCAATATGAATTCGGGCCATTACCTTATAGGGCTTCTCGGTAATATCGAGGATGCTGGCAATATCGAATATGACGAAAATATAGAACAGTCCGATGGTCCTTCCGAAGACGTTGAGCATAACTCTAGGATCTTACTTCGAACCCTTACCGTGGAGCTGGAAAATGCAAAACGCCCCGAAGCTGAGATAACGCGGGATTTTGGAAACCAAGACCGTGGGCGATCGACAACAGCAGAGCCCGGTCAAGGGTCTCAAGAAGGAACTTCCCCTTTTGATAGCCAAGATCTTAACAAATCGCAAAAGGTGCGTATTGTGGTGTATGTGAATAAGCCATTCATTTATACATTTCTATTTCGGAATAGAACGGACTCACTAGCCTGGGGCGAGCTGTATAAGTCGTTACACTACCAGCTTGCGCCGCTTCGGAAGCCCTTGGTGACGTCTACAGCCTACCGCCCCGGTAGACCGGACATTGGACCAGTAGGCTCTCATATATTTGACCTTGTGTGGGATCCAGAAGCCATGACGGTTCATTCCACCATCCCTAGCATACCCACGCCGGTTCAAATGGTACAAAATACGCAACCAGTTTGGTCTCGGGTAGAAGCAGTAAATACTCATAATCAAATACTCAACACATATATCACAACGTTAACGGATCCGTCTGAATTAGAACGCACCTGTAAGACAAGCCGTGGTTGGTGGATTGTCTGGACGCGCATAATTGAGAAAGACGGTGCCCAGACTCCGGTACAACCGCCAGACTCTTCAGATACGAGTCAGATCTCCAGCCTACAGCACAGTGAATCAACCGAGAGTATTGACTCTCAGGGCCGGCCAAGGAGCACCCGATCTAGGGGCAAAGTTAGCAAGGAGATATTCCTCATCCGTCGAGCAGGCGAGCATACAAGGCTTAGGGGGCTAAGCAGCTCGTACGCAGAAGGAGGTGGTTGGGCAGATGGAGCTAGTCGACTCGCCCAAGGCATTGGTGTGGACACGAAGAGATATATTGAGGGGCTTCTAAGCTTAGGCCGATGAAATACTCTAGCTTTACGGCGTTTGGTCTTGAATCAGGTATTGGCGGAATGGCTATAGTTATAAATGGGACAGAAGCACTAGAGCCCCCGAGGATACCCGGCGAGTTGCTATAGAGTATTCTTAGGGGCATCTCCTTCGGTTAATATGTTCATCTACCCAGCGTATAGAAATTGACGGGAAAGGTAGAACTGATAGAGATATAAATATACGTACTGATAATGATAAGTTCAGTTTCGACCATAAATGAATTAGGTAGATGACAGGACGATAGCTAAAAATATATATAATGACCAATATCTACCACAGATTCCAAGACGATTAAGGCGTTGCCAGGCGTGACATTATGCAACGATTCCATATGTCAAGCTTGCTTCCGCATAGAAGCCTATTGCCCGTCGACTAGGCTGTAGGACGATGGCTTAAACCAGACTAGATACCTAACGATCGGGTGATTCAGGTAGTTTTAGGCACACAGTAAAAACTACAGGCTTAAGAGGCCTAAAGATATGCGGGTTGTAGTGCACGTAACTGCTGCTCAGGCAACGAATTACTTTTTTACCTGTGCACAGCAACAGCCCCCCCTAATTTGACCCGCCCTACTTCCATACATAAGGGGTGACAGCGAAGTCCCTTTCAACATTCCGGGTGACCAGGCTACAAGACCATATGGTGTAGTGGCAAAGGGACGGGCAGCTGACGGACTCCAACCACAAATATGACATCTAATACTCGACTTCTAAAGTCGATGCAGACGGCATGGTTCGAGATGTCACTACCGAGCCCTTACTGGGAGCCCACCTTTTTGTTAATTCTTTTTTCATTTTTAGGTAGTGCACTGGCCGGTCTACCTGGCTGTATATTTTATTTTTATTACGTGGTCTGGTATCTAATTGTTTTGCTGGTTCGAAAGTTGCAGTTCAACCCCCAGTGGTTTTCCTTTTTGCAGCCTTTTTTTTTTTGGGCCTTTATTTTTTCTCGACTACAAATAATACTTTCCCATTTTGTAATATGTACCTAGGTACCTATCTATTCCATCCTACGGTGCATTTGAATACTAAGGTATATCTTTATCACCAGTGTTTACTACCTAAAAACCCATCCCTGAAAAAAAAAAGATTTAGAAAATATATGTATGGTATTATCACGAGGCCAAAAGGCCATAAAAGAAGATGGGAACCCAGAACACCAGAAGCCTTGCAACAAATTGCAAGGCCTTTAAATAAGTAAACAAGAACGAGGCCTGGCTCCGCCAGACAACTTCGTGACTCCTGACCGCGACAGGTATGTCCTCATTTAATCAGCCAAGTTGCAGCCTCGACAACCCCATTTGCTACCAAAGCTACGAGACCTTCCAGGCCTCTGCCTCGGCTTTTTCTAGTTATGCACAAAAATAGCAAATTCTCCCATTATAACTCGATAAAATACGTCCTTGCCCATTACTAAACTTTTGGGTTCAAAAAGATTGCCGGGCCAAAAGCTCTGCTACAATTCCATTTTAATGATGGGTTTCGCCACTTACCGCTCTATTTATCTAAATCATGGTACCGAGTCCTAACTGGAGGATAACTTAAGAGGTATGTGCTATAACATACTCAGGGGTGATAGCTACCTACCTACCTAGGTAGGTAGTGTTATTATATTTATTTTGGTATTTTAACCACACCCTCCTCATGTACTTGATTTCATCTGTCTTGATATAATAAGGGTTACTTGACCGAAAAAAACACTCGCCCTAACTAATTTTAAGTTTTAGATGTGAATCTTTATCAATACCAACCAACCTATAAACCACAATACAAGTTAACCAACCGACTGCATAGGCTATCTCAAGCGGATGATCAAAGCTATTTCATAAAGCACAAAGCACCATTTCGTATGCGTACCTGGGTGCACACCTGTGTAATATCAACAGACAATCTCCGAGTACTGCGCCACGGAAACGAAATTTGATAATGAAGGGGACTTGACTGAGTATGGCCGTGCTCAGGCTAAGTAAGCAAGGGTTCAGTGTAGATCAGAACTCTTCTGGGGATGGATACCTAGGTACATATGCACTTGGTAAAGGGAGGTCCCGAGCATTATATTATAACCACGATAGATAATAGACGAACAAAGGGTAGCGCTGCTAAATACCTGCCCAACCTAGATTTATATATAGTATAACTGCCTATATATTATGGTGGGTATGCGATAGTGTATATATATCCCAGGTGGATACATATGAGTGGATACACCTATAATTATATACGAGATCCAAAGTCTCCCCACTGGGTAGGTATATACTTGGCACGACCCAGCGACTCGGTACTATTGTACGCAGCATCGTGGAGGCCTTACCGATCAAAGCCCAAGCTTTAATCGCAAATGGGGACATCCGCACGTGCGAGTACCTGCTATGACATGAATTCTAACATGCTTCACACTGAACAGTGATGTAGAAAGTTTAGATTGGTAAATCCTTTTCCATTCCTGACCTGATCAGATCATTTCTACCCAAATCCGTAAATATATACAGAAGAATCAATATCTATATCCTATCCCAAGCTTCCGTCCTTACGATGGATCGGAACTTAAAAAGAAGGTACCAAAATGGGTATAACTCCTCAAGGTGTTGCTGACACCTGCCAACCGATATTGGTTGTGCTGTAACAAGCACCCAAAGCCTTTCTCCCATGGTATAATTGTTAACAGCGTCGAAAGAAGACGCCACTATCTCAGAAAAGAATGTCATCAAGGCCTTGTAGTGCCCGTTAGTCGTAAAGAAACCTATCCCTGTGCTCTCCGCCGCGCGAGGACCCCAAACAGAAAAGCAGATTTGGCTAATGCCTGATATCTCCCCGGGAGCGGCAAATAAGGGCAATGTGTAAACGAGTGTTCCATATTTACTCGTCAATAGTCCAGCTGCAGTCAAGACGTCCACTATCTAGGGAGTCGAACAGGTCAAGGAATGTGTGAGGTGTGACATCAATGGCAAGGTTGACACAGCCGTCGCAGCGGTCACGAATCTTAGCCTTGGTTGTCTTGCCGTCGGAGGTAGTGATAGTGATGATCTTGTCACAGAGCGGATGCGCCGGCTGGTCAATACCGTAGCTGGTCGCTGTGCTGATGTTGTCCCAGAACTGTTTGGGGATAGCGACAATGTTTTCAGAGTCATCCTTTCCTTCGTCTTCGTAGCCACAGGCGCCTAGAGCAGCATTGTAATACGTGATTTCGCCGTCAAACTTCTTGCCATACGGAATTCCATCACTGCCTGTGCTGCCACCGGAGCTACTTGAAGATGCCGGAGGGGCAGCGACGTATGTACTAGTAGGGGATACAACGGGAGTTTCCGTAGTCTGCTGTGAAGGAGCCGCCTCATACGTACTTGTAGGGGCTGGAGGAGATGGTGCCTGATAGGTAGACTGGGCGATGCTGATAATAGTAGTTGGTGTCGAGGGTTCAACCTTGGGGCTCTCAGCTACGGGAGTCTCAACTATGGGAGTCTCGACCTTGGGGGTCTCGACAGCACTGCTAGAGGTAGTGGAAGGCGTCTCAAAGAACTGGATGGGAGTGTCCGAGCTTGTCTCCTGAGGTGAGGGAGGGATTGTCTGAGTTGAATCGTCATCAATTATGACGGTGGCGGTTTCCCAGACTGTCTCCCACTCGGTAACCAGTTCTCGCTTGTCATGGCGATGCCGATTGTGGCCGTGAGGCTGAGCAACGGCAACTGAGGCCAGAATGGCAGCGGCGATGGTTGTAGACTTCATATCGGACGATGTTGGCTGTTCTGATATGTACTCAGGGAGACAGAATCGAGGTTGTGCGATGTAAATCAGGGGATCCAGCCGGAAGGATATATATCTTCAAAAGTTTTGTCAAATTTAGTAGTACTGGTTCTAGATCTCTTCCTTCGAGAATGAGTGTTACGAAGCAGCTGTACCGGGAATGAGTGTATACAGTGAGCACTGCTCCTGGAAAAGAATGAACGATATATGATTTCGTGGAGAAGTTGGAGAGAGGGACAAGAAATGATTCCAGTTGGAAGGAATGTAAGGGGAGTTATTTATCTAGCAGGGGAGAAGGAAAAAAACCTCTCGTGGAGGCCACGGCGGAAGACAAGGGGGGAGCAGGAAACAACAAGGAACAAAAGCAAAATCCGGGCAGGGTTCCTGCCTGATGTACACTAGTAGTACCTAACGAATCCATCAACTTAAGCTACTTAAGCTAATCGATTTTGATTGGTCGGGCCACGTTCAAACAACCCGCAACTGGGGACTTCCCAGATGCTCTTTCTCCCCTTTGGAACAGTCTGACCAATCAGCAACTCTGTAACTAGGCGGGTTCAACGTGGCTAATGGAGGGTATCAGCACGGGTCAGCTAGGGCTGTTTACCGGGACGTACCTGACTGATACATCACCACTCATGCAAGGTACCGCTGACGTTAGCTTATGCCATCGACAAACGAACTAATAGGATGACTTTTTACCCCTGGAAAAGATGAGTTTTAGTGTTAATCACTCATTTTAGTCCTAGACTAGGGTAGACTGGAGCAAACTAGGGTCTTAGGACGATCGCCTTTCCACTGCAGCAGCGCAGCCAACTTTTTTGCCAATCGAATTTATTGGTCCTTACATACACTTACAAACCTGCAAGTGCATATCACATAGTGTAGTGTAGTGTACACTACCTAACCTATACACTATGTCCCCACGTCGGACCACGTCCACGTTGGCGTGCTTAAGAGGGCTGAAAGCTCCTCACGCCGGCGTCTCCTCATGCTCCACACGATGGGCTTCTAGACAGCCTCTTCCCCTCCTTCCCCTCCGGCCTTCGCCGCCCGAGGTATCCATTAGCTTAACGACTTTTCACCATTTATTTGTCGGGCGAGTGGGCCGACACCTCTAACCTAGTGTATTGTTGAAAAACGTTTTCGTACCGGCTAGTACACACAAGTACACCCGTTCCCGCCACGAAGCTCGGTCCAATGTCAATTGGCACATGGAGAATCGGTATGCGGCTCTAGTTTACTTCTACTTCATGGAGGTGTGGGTGCTAGTGGCACAATGCCATGGCATCCGGCCTTTGTTCGTCCCACATGTTCAGTCTTTGTAAGAATCCCCTAATGCTCGGGTCTCCGCATGGAAATGTGTGCCAGTTTCACCGCTTGTAATCGTCGAATTTCTCCACGCTGCGGACACCCGAATGTCGGCATTGGCCCCCCTTTCTGCCGCTGCTGGTCGTAGCTTTCGGCCGCTTGCATCCACCATGCACGCTATCTATCCTGCGGCTTTGTGGGTATAGAATCAAGAATGATCGAGTCTATACTCGAGACCAAGTTACTACGAACCTACAAGGGACAAGGGACTTAAGATCCTTTCACATGGGCGGCCTTTGTGATACAGAACAACCATTCCCTTGGAGGCGGGCGAGCTACTTGTTTGGGATATAGAATGAATGAACTTCGTTTCCCTGGCCTCGCTTGCTATTAACGAGAACGTCAAGATGATACAAGGTTTAGGTTTCGGTACCAACCTTGAGAGTATATCTTACATCTCACAGATGGCGTTGGGGTAAGGCGTTTGAGCTGCCGTCTCTACTGGTTTCTCGGTGCCATCGCTGTTTTTTATTGGCTCATCAGTCAGAGTTCTTTTTCGTTACGAGTTCTCTGTCCGCTCATCCTTTTCCTTTCCTACATAAACTAGTCAAGGCAAGGGATTGTCTAGACACTGCGGTATAAGCCACTGGTCTTGTTTTTCTGTACCATCTCGGCTATCTAGATGTGGCCTGCTTCTTTACGCGTCACCTTTGATACTCATTGGAGAGTGAATAATCGATCGAGGATCACGACCTTTGCATAGCGCCCTAGGAATACCAAGATCGACCCGAATCACATATACACTGCAAATAATATGTGGTCATCTTAAGACTATTAAAACCGGCTATGGTGGTCGCCAAGTTCTGCCGCTAATGCACTCGCCACCGCCAGCGTAAGCGCACTATCGCCGCAAGAAAGCTAGTACCTAGTCGCAAGCCCTTCCGATTCCCCTGCGTTAGCAACTTCAGCCGCTCCAATAATTATTGGTCTATTATTCGAACGCTAAAAAATTTGAAAGACTTCTAGTTAAACATCTATAGAATCATAGTAGTCATCAACTTATACTGTCGCCGAGCTTCTCCGTCGGTAAGTCCCGAGCCTGTAGATAGGCAGCTTTGAAAAATCTGTTTAGTCTAGACGCGGATTATAGCAAGATCTACGATAAGCTATACCTTACATAGGTAAAATGGGAGCTGTGGGTAGTCTTTCTCTTTTCTCCGCCGGGCTACGTAATACTAGCCACCGGCAACGTAGACTATTAATTTGAATGATCGGACCATAAAACCATGGGCTTATGCATAAGAATTGCATGATGTCAGAGTTGTTTAACTAGTTCTAATGACCATCTATGAATTCAGAGTATGCCCGAACCCGGGCGATAGCAATTGGTTAATGTGCTTTTCACTCTAACATTGACGTTTCTGTTAGAGCGGTTGCATGTCTACAAGCTCCCGCCTTGACTCAGCCTAGGAACTAACAAGGACTTGATTCGTGCTGACAGCCAGCCACATGTAGAATATCTAGATGTGAAACTAGGATATCCCGGAAATACCCAAGCTCGTTGATTATGAGAAAGGCAATCAGATCCGAGAGTATAGTCCACCTTACGCAGCCTGGAATGTGTAGAGGAAGAGCCCCTCTCTGCTGAAGACGGGGCGATCCTCATCCGGGACTTCGGTTACTCTGAATAGCTTCTGCGCTTTCTTCAGGAACTGCATGTCGGCCCGTCTCCTCTTCTTAAAGCAGAAGTAAATGGTGGCTGAGGGACACAGTTTCAGAAGATCTGACAACGTGGCTAGGAGCAGCGGGAAGGCAGGTTCGAAGTAGACGCAGTCAGCCGCGAGGATCACGTCTGGCTTAAAGATGGCGATATCCTGTGGGAGAGGCTCACCCCTGTAATATCGAAGTGATATGTATGTTAGTATAGCTGCACGTATGCGCCTTTATGGTGCATAGGCTCCATGGGGAAACACAGAGCAGTACGGAAGAAGGAAACATGAGGGACAGACTGACCAGTTTAGAATGGCAGCTTTAACTTGGCCCTCGAGCCCGTTCAAGCTGACGTTGTGCTCCATCAAGGAGTACATCTCCAACTGATCCGTAACGTAGAGCGGGTTCCCAAGCGCGCACCCCTTGGCAACCGCCAACCCCACCAATCCACCTCCGGCTCCGAGTTCTAATCTAGATGCCGAGAGCGTATGTTAGGAACCGGCCCCAAGGCCCGCATTACTAAAAGCAGTGATAAATATAAAGGTGCGTTGGATTAAATCGCGCACTTACATCCGCGAGTCTCGCATGTCGTCCCGGTGGTATCGGAGCATGTGCTTGGCGAGCACCATGCCCGCGGGCCAAGTCTGCCCACCGCAGCCGGAGGCCAGGTCTTCGTGCAGCCGCAGGGGCTCGGCGAGGAGCCCGGCGAAATCAGTTGCGGTGGTGCCGGCGGCCTTGTACGCCGGGAGCGGCGAGAGGTCCTCGCCAATAGCCAGAGGCGAGAACTCAGGAGAAGGTGAGCGCTGAGGCGGCGACATTTTGGGGAACTGTCGTTGTCACCGTTGGTCTGTCCGAGTAGGCTGACGGACGTGTGGTCTAGATAACAAATTATGGGTTCGGGCCCAACAAAAAAAAACAGGATAGGGGATGCCCCGGTTTGTCTGCTGTCTTCCGGTGAATCTATCGGGATCTAGAACGTCAGGCACCGCTCGCTTATGCCACTATCACGAATCTAGCTTTCTAGTACCCCTGTAAATGAATCGGGGCTGGTGTCTTGCATCACAATAAGCCGGGTTAAGGTGTAAAGCAGTTTCTGTATCTTAGCAGTACAAGCATGTGATAGGAGGTATCTACCCACCTCACTAGGTACGTTTTGTACTACTTTGGGTGTCAAAAGGTGTACACTACCTATAAGGTTTAAGATCCGAGCCACTTGAATAAAACGAGTTAGTGTCTGTAATTCGCCATGTGGCTGAAAGTGTCGTCAAATGGCAAGTACTAGCAAGATGTCTTACTATGAATCTATGATACCATCTAGATATTCATGTAAGGAGTTCATTTCAACCTCCTGACACCCGAGAAAGAACTAAGTTGAAGATTTAAAGATGCAATGAAATTCCATACAATTTATTTGATCCTCATAAATCTGCTTAATTCCATCTCTTCAAACCCTTGCAATAGCCGAATAGAGCGATATCATAAAAAGCCTTAACAACATACAAGGCTTTGGAGCCGAATATGTTATTGTATATTGCTGAGACATCATGGCCACATTCGTAAGTAAAACTCTTATGAAACTGCTTTGGTTGAACGAAGTGTCCCAGCTAAAGCAACATTTCTATAAGCGCTTCTGTTTGCTAAACCAAGACGGCCTCGAAAAAGACACACGTAGGTAGGTATTCTAAATTCCCATCTAATATATGGTTGGCTATCTTCAAATGAGTAGAGATGGTTTTGCTTACTTACTTCTAGTCGAAAATAAAGATCGGGAGGCTATACTTGGATATACACAATGGGTTAGTGCTAAGGTGATGAAGTTGTAGTATCAGGCTTACTGCTATTATTCCTCTTCTCACCCGCTTCTTTACTAAAACGTGATAATCCTAAGACTGACGAGGGCTAGAAGCCGGTAGCTTGATAACACAACAACCTCGCGGGGTTGGACAAGTGACTATCGTGGAAAATAGTTTCTGTCACGCGCCACCGCTCTCTTCTCTTTCCAGTAAAGCAGCTTACAATGAGGAATATTGCCTAGCCATACCATATTCTTCCTCAGAGGACCTCACTCTTACATATGTAAGATTAAACTGCTTCAAATTTCAACGGCGCTCCCTTCCAACCACCGGGTTCCCGCCTCTGCGGGAATGTGATCGCCCACCAGCCTTAAGCGATCGTAGCCCGGCGCGTGGCTGAGACATTAGAATTCCACCAGCCTTACGCGATAGCCCGACCAGACGCGCCAGGACGTCTAATAGATCATACAGATTTACTTACGTGATGAGACCCCTCCAACCCCCCCTTCCGTCATTATCGAGTCTCGCGCGCTTCACAGCCTCTGCGATGGCAGTCACCTTCCGGGCCAGGGCAGGGCAGGGCGGGATGAGGCCAGGTGCAAGGGAGCATCGGCGTCATCGCTGGAGAATGGTTTCCTGGTATAGTGTCGGCTGTAGGCCGACATCGATGCTCTCGCAACTTCTCCTGCTTTTGTCCTGTTCAACCATAGCTTCAACCATAGCATAATGTCCGGTCATACGAACGACGTCTACAGCATCTGATCTGATCCGATCTAACCTACAAATCGCAAGCTTATTATAGCTGTTATATATCATGATGGTGGCGAAGTGTAAAGAGGTTTTCGCGTTTGGCGTAGCAGCGACGGCGATACTAGCTGGTGCCGCCCCCGTCGACTACTTCCCAATCAACTCACAACTACCGCCCGTAGCTCGCATTTCAGAAGCTTTCGATTTCACTTTCTCTCCTCTAACGTTCTTCTCTAAATCCGACATCACATACCGACTCGGTAATGCACCGAAATGGCTCTCACTCGATAGTTCCTCGCGACGGCTTTTCGGGGCACCTCGCGATGATGAGGTTCCGCCGGGACAGGTTGTTGGGATCCCGATCGAGCTGATCGCTGAGGATAAGACGGGATCTACGACGACAAAACCGACTCTGGTGGTGTCCAGGAGCCAACCGCCTGTTATCGACGTGCCCATCTCGAAACAACTCCCCAAATTTGGGACATACATAGCTCCCTCTACATTACACCTTCAGCCCTCAAAACCTTTCTCCTTTGGCTTCGATGAGCACACATTCCGCACTGACAGCGGAGATGGTGCGCTCAACTACTATGCGGTATCCGGTGACAATGCGCCTCTACCTTCATGGATTGCCTTCGATGCCGAAAAGCTCTCCTTCTCCGGCAAGACGCCCCCGTTTGAATCGCTCATCCAGCCTCCGCAGACATTTACCTTCAAACTAGTCGCTTCCGATGTCGTGGGGTTTTCGTCAGTCTCGGTGCCCTTCTCGATAGCGGTAGGGAGCCACGAGCTAACAGCCGAGCCGCCGGTAGTTAAGCTCAACGCGACGCACAAAAAGCACTTTGAATACAAAGACCTACCAAATGTGCTGAAGCTCGATAAGAAGCCTCTTGATAGGGATGATATGGTAACGGTCGCTGCACTCGACCTACCCCCTTGGTTGTCTTTCGACAACGAAACTTGGGCGTTGGATGGCACTCCCGAGTTAACTGCTGAGTCGTCTAATATAACTATAGCTGTCACTGATAAATACTCTGACACTTTAAACCTAACTATCTCGATCCATTTTGGTTTATTTATCTCAGATCTTCCTGATATCAATATCAAGGCGGGAGATAATTTTTCGTTCGACTTGAAGAAGTACTTGTCGAGCCCGGAAGATACTCAGGTTACAATAGAAGACGAGTCGGGGGCGTCATGGGCAAACTTCAACTCTTCCTCGATGCTCCTATCGGGATCTGTCCCCAAGCACATGTTAGTAAAATCTCGGACAATGCCACACGTCGCATTCAGCGCAACTTCGAAACACACGAACGAAACAGAGACTAAGACTATGAACATACACCTCACCTCTTCGTCTCCTACCGCTTCACCAAAACCAAGTACCAGGCCGGCAGACTCAGACAAGGATAATTCGAATAAGAATTTGCTCTGGTTGCTTATAATACCCATCTTCTTCATATTTGCCGGTATCACCCTTCTCCTCTTCTATATCCGGCGGCGGCGTCAACAGCCGAGAAGAATAGGGGTCAGGGAGGTGTCCGGACCCGTACCGGGAAGTTTCGTGGCCCATCACCCCGACAGGCGCAAGAATTCGGTCGTTAGAATAGTAGACATTGCACCGCCACGTGCCTCCGAGAGCACAGCTGCGCAGAGGCATCGCGTGTCCGCCGGTGCCTCAAATCGGCGTTCGCAGACCGCTTCAAGTCCAAGTTTGACTGGAAACATGATCCCCCATGCTATGATGGCGATGTACTCTAGGGCAAAGTCGCCCGAACACAGCGTCATTCTGGAGGCGAGTAGCTCTTGGTCTGCGGGACGCGATAACCAACCCTCTTCGCAGCCAGGAGGAGTAGGCGGAGGAGGAGGAACGGATGAAGTTAGCTTGCTTTCGGACACTAGCCTCGGAGAAGCTGATGCATATATTGCAGAAGCACAGTCGTACATTATTTCACGGGGACCTCGAGATGATGCATATCGTAGCCTCCCAGTCCCGGTGAGTGCGGTACCATTCAGCATACAGAACACGCCAGAGACCGCCTACATAGCGGGTGGTAGGCAAAACACCAGTCCAAGCGATGCGGTTCCGCCAGCAGTGGGCTACACCGTACGGCCAAAGTCGGGACAACAGCAGGATCCGAGCTTCGATATCCGCAGCGTCGGGAAGAGAATATCTAATTTGTGGAAGAGGGAGAGTGGAGGCCAACTTACTAATAATAGCCATCAGAAACGGAATAGTATCCTGAGCGACTCTACGGGTCAAACTACTCGCACGAGTATTTTGACGTCTGGGATCTCCGGGGTAGGGGAGGAAGAAGCCACGACGAGTACGAACGTGGTCGCAAGACCAACTATAATACATATACCCAGTAGGCCGGGTGAGGTACGGCGAATGAGTAGGAGAGTAGAGGAGCCATTGTTGTTATTCCGCGGCCGGTCGACCACAAATTCGATAGGAAATCTGGGGGTAGGGAGTCCATCACTAGAGACAGTCATACATCCAAGTCCAGAGCTACCATCACCAACTATAGAAGACAGCACGAATCCTTGCGATAGCGATAGTTCCTGGGACCGGCTCGCAAGAAATTCCTTAGGTATCGCATACAAGGATCTCGTTATCGAGCCAGAAACGGCTGTCTCACGCGAGGAACCGTCGATCGATCAAGAAGGCAATTGGATAACCTATAATATAAATCGGGATCTTTTGTCCCCTGGACAATGGCCACGGCAAAACCTGTCCATCAATATGGTTGGCATAGCAAGAACATCACCCATCAACATTCCAAGCGAGTTACCTCGAGTACCTCCCACGATAGCACTGGGAAAATATAAGGGAGAAGGAAAAGGCAAAGTTCCGATAAAACGGCGGCCATCACAAGCGTCTGAGACTACTGTTCGCCATACGCCATCTACGAGTACGAGATCTGACGTAACCTACTCATCCCGAGACGAACACTCACACTTCAGCCACAGCCGCAGACAAGGAACACCCAGCGAGAGTGTAGCTTTGGCGTCGCGGACCCCATCGCTAGCAAACGGGTATGCACCGCCGCCGACGCGGCCTTTACCACAGACCCCCATACATACCGGCAGAATACCACTAGCGGACCGACCCAATCAGTTGCAGTATGCAGCAACGAGGGGAAACGGACTAGGGTCCGATATTAAAAACATGCCGTCTAAAAACTGGGAGTCGACAAGGAGTACGAAAAGTGCTAAGAGTCTGCGTAGTATCTGGGTAGATGAGGGCGAGGACGGGGATGATGATGATGATGATGATGATGCTTGGGAGGATATACGCCCGCCAACAACCATTGATGGATGGGACGATGGCGTTGATAGTGATGGGAGCTTTGCGGTTTATATTTAATCAACGCGTGTGTGAGAAGAGAGGGGGGTTGATACCTAGGTTAGGATATTAATGATATTGATACACCATTTAATAAGTACATCTTGCTGAATATTATGACTGTGAGATAATGGTATTAGTAGGATCTAGACTACTATCTAGACAACCGTGGCTCTACTAATATTCATGCCATCTTCTTGGCTGAGCTTGTTGGAACTTAGGTACCTAGCCACGAAGTGAAATGGTTACTGATGTAAGGCTACCTTCCCATAGAGCGACGGCCTATGTATATTGTTTGTGTGCCTAATGCAATTGCCGTGCCGTGCAGTGCGCGGAAGACAGTTTGTCCTGTCCACTAGAACAGATAAGATAGACTGACAGCCCAAGGTGAGAATCCTTGACCTAGGACTAGGACAATGCCTTGAGGGCTGACAGCACCGTGGCATTCACCTTATGCAAGCTTGTCAATATCTCACCTCCTACATACTTGAGTCCTGCGTTAGTCACAGTCAAGGGTTGCAACCCACAGCACCGGTCCGGGGAGTCCGAGTGGAGTCATTACATAGGTAAGTACCTAGGTATATAGCTTATTGTGATGTCTATTTCCTAGGAGTAGTGTATTGATAACATAGGTACATTGGGTAGTAGATAGGTAGACATGTATGAATAAGGCGTTTGAGAGGGGTTTCGACAATTAGTTCTCCGTAGTTAGGCGTCTAAGGTGTTCAATTATTCAAAGCTCTCTTTGAGGTGGTATGCTAATTGCAGAATGAGTGGTACTGATTAGTTAGTGGTGGCAAAAAAAAGTAAGACAATGGAGGACTCATGTAGCTCCGTTGTTCATGTGTCGAGGGCGAGGCGGCAGCGTTATCCCCTGCATGGCTTAGGTTAGGTTAGGAGGTAGTTTTAACTCTTTGTGGAATGCATTACATGTCGCCCCAGGTAGCCAATAATAACAACAGGGGATGTTTGAAGGATATTGGTATGGTATTGGAATTTGTATTGAACTTGGGAGGATGTGATGATGGTTTGGTTTGGGTAAAGCGGGTTTGATACCTACGTGGAAGAGATGTGTACCTAGGTACCTAGGGTAAAAGATGCAAACTTATTATGGTTAAAGCTAGCTACCTATTTATTGCACTTTCCCTCCAGTTTGCAGTGAAACACCAACCAATTGTTTTAGTTTTATATCTTGTAAGAGCACACGCGACACCTACATGTACCTAACTCTGTAGGTAATACACAGGTACCTAGGTAACCTAAGAGAACTATATCGTTTCTGTTGGTATATAGACCTCCACATCATTAACTTGGCCGCCTTAGAAAGAGGAGTTCCAACAGGGCTGTGTTTAGTGTAGATATCCGACAAATATCCGGAATGCCTACCTAGGGATTTATGTTGGGCAGATACATAGAGGGAATCGGGCGTCATAGTTCTATTCTCTCAAGATCCCCAGGTTTCTTGGGAATTGCTCTTTTATCCCGATTCGTAAATGTGATCTTCTTTGATAGATCATACTAACGCCGAAAATGATGTCGTGACGCATGTTGTATTCTCACGACATCATAGTGGCTTTCTAGTTCTTTTTAGTGCACAGGTACAAACCTAGCAGTTACTAAGGTTAGGTAGGTACATGTATCTTTCTTAATAAGACTGCCTAAAACAGTAAAGAGGGTTTTTGATTAAGTCATCAAGCTGCCAACTGCCAGCTGCTCACCAGTCCAAAGTCGGTTTTTTTTCTGCGAGAAACGCAAAACCCCGCCTTGGCCTCGCCTACCCTTTCTCTACCTAACCTAACATACCTAATCCTGCCTACCGTAAACCGACTCTACTCTTCGGCACCATCTGATCACAATTCTTTCGCGCGACGCCTTTGTGCCATTTTTTTTTCTCCCACACTACACTACCTACACCATCCCTCCAAGACACTACCCGCGGCTCCTACCGTATTCGTCTACATACCCATTTTCTGTCTCGAGGCGATTGAAAATTTTGACGATCAACAAAGCAACCTACGATATTGCCCCTCCTTCAGTATATGACCATCCGATCATACTAATCCCACGCGCTGCGGTATAATAAATCCTTTTCGCCATGGGTCAAACCCTTTCCGAGCCTGTCATCGACAAGGTATGATGATGATGATATTTTCCTGCTTCCTGCTTCCTGCTTGCTGCTTGGGGCCTTCAATTGCGCCGTCTTGCATTTTGTCCAACCCCCCCCCCCTCCACGACCAGCCCACCCCTCCGTGACTCCGCGCCTCCGCGCCTCCCCGGCCTTATCAAGCAACATCGCAACGATCCAGCCTCGATATTCTCATATAAAGAACTATTCAGCGCCTGATACTTGATTATACTTGCACTAACTTGGGATTCTTAATAGGCTTCTGACAAAGGAGAAGATGACCGACTGCTGTATGGCGTATCTGCTATGCAAGGATGGCGTATCAGCATGGAGGATGCTCACTGCACTATCCTTGACCTCTTGACACCTAAAGCCGACGAAGAAAAGAAGGCTCACCCTTCGCGATTATCCTTCTTCGGCGTCTTCGACGGACACGGCGGAGACAAGGTTGCCCAGTTCGCAGGCAAGAACATATATGATATCCTTAAGAAGCAAGACACGTTTAAGGCTGGGAACTACGAACAGTCTCTGAAGGATACATTCCTTGCGACTGACCGAGCGATACTGAGCGGTATGGATTCTATCTATCAACGATCATGAAGTGTCTTAAGTCTAACGCATGCTTAGACCCTCAATATGAGGAGGAGGTATCTGGTTGTACCGCGTGCTGTGGCTTGATTACTGGCGAGAAGATATATATTGTTCGTATCACGATATCCTATTAGTCGACATTTATAACTAACTCGTATTACTAGGCAAACGCTGGTGATTCGAGAAGCGTCTTGGGTGTCAAGGGAAGAGCTAAGCCGCTATCCTTCGATCACAAGCCGCAGAACGAAGGTCAGTAAAATTGTCCAGCATTGTCTTCTTATAAAAATTCGCTAATGCGCCCTGGTTTTGTAGGCGAGAAGGCGCGAATTACTGCCGCGGGTGGCTTTGTCGACTTCGGCCGTGTCAACGGCAACCTTGCCCTATCTCGAGCCATCGGAGATTTTGAGTTCAAGAAGAGTGCCGAACTTGCACCTGAACAGCAGATAGTGACGGCGTTCCCAGACGTAGTTGCGCACGAGATTAGTGACGACGATGAATTTTTGGTCATTGCATGTGACGGTATGTTTTTTATCCTGCTTAGGACGTCTAAACAGATATGGCTAACTAGCGAATTAGGTATCTGGGATTGCCAGTCTTCACAAGCAGTCGTTGAGTTTGTTCGAAGGGGCATCGCCGCGAAGCAGGATTTGGATAAGATTTGCGAGAACATGATGGACAACTGTCTGGCATCTAATTCGGAGACTGGCGGGGTTGGGTGTGACAACATGACAATGATTATCGTGGGCTTCTTAAGAGGCAGAAGTAAGGAGGAATGGTACGAAGAAGTTGCCAACCGTGTGGCCAAAGGCGACGGACCTTGTGCCCCTCCCGAATACGGTATGCCTTCTTAGAGCCCGGGGTCTCGACATAATTCATAGAACTGACATTGAGACTCAGCTGAATTCCGGGGACCTGGTGTGCATCACAATTTCGACGATAGTGACAGTGGTTATGATGTTGACATGGAAAACAAATCCAAAACATTTGGGATCGGTGGGTACAAGGGCCGCATTATTTTTCTTGGCGATGGTACTGAAGTTCTTACCGACTCGGACGACACCGAGATGTTTGACAACTCGGAAGAAGATAAGGACCTAGCAAGTCAAGTCTCTAAGAGCTCGTCCGGGGAGTCGGAAAGCCGACTACCTCCCAGAGCGCCCTCGCCTCCCCCGCGTACGCCGAAGAAGCAAGAGGACGACCCTAAGGCAAAGTCCAACGACCCAACCTCAGACAATACTTCAACTCCAACAGAGAAAGTTGCGGAAGCCGTGAAGGAGGAACCCAAAGAGGCGAAACCTGAAGCCGCAGCCGCCGCCGTATCTAAAGATTGATTAAGGTACAAATTTGCCAGGCAGGATAGTATTAGAACTGTGCTGTTGGCCTTTCATCCCGCCGGCCTGCTGATAGTTAGGATTTACCCCCCACACACACACCCATGAATTATTAGGGATGGTTACGACAGAGCAATGAAGAGTTTTGTTTACTTGGCACATGATGGATTACCGGAAGGAAAGGGAGGGAGAGGGAGAGGGAGAGGGGAGAGGGTAGGAGTGCCAGGGAGAATATTCTCCCTTTAAGGGGGGATGAACATGGCCAGAGACACGACACGCGATACGACCACTGGGGCCACCACATCTTGGCAACTTCAAGCACCATTAAGGCTTGGGAATTTTCTTGACGAACTGCATTGGCGGCTATTCAGAAACCTCTTTACAGCCGAGGTGTGCTCCATATGCTATAAGAACCGCGAGAACACTCATATGCATCATCGATTCTATATGTTTTCTTAGGAGTGCGGAATCAGCAAGTTCATAAAAATGCATTAATGTCATCGAGAAACCGAGTTGCTTATGTCGTAGTGTTGTAGTGGCGTTACAAATGTAAAATAATCTTTTGGATCTTTCCTTGATGCGATAAATTAATTACTTTTCCTTAACAGAGCCGCACCCGGGTTATGGAGATGTGAGATGTGATTGATAGGAGGGACTTAACAGTGTATGAGGTGAGGTACGTTTTGTACGTGCATGAACCTAATAGTTAGGTACCTAACCTAGGTACCTACATAATTGGAACTTTTAATAACAAAGGCGGATTAAGAAGAGCCGAAACCGCCGGCCGGGTTCCACCTGGCGGGCAATCGACGTGCCCACTTGAAGATAAGCTCTAACAAATTTTGATGCATGTCGCAAGTCGCATATCATCGCATCTACTACAATAACTCTCCTACAAAGGGACCAGGGCTAACATAGCAGAGAATGCTATATTTATAGCTCATGTCCCTGGGGATCAAATCACTATGGAGAGCTCGAAGTTACACAACTTGTGTCAGTGGGCTCTCTCTGATTCCCAGGGAGCAGCGCAATCCATTCCACCAGGAACAAAGCCTACTTCGATGGATCTCGACTACACATTGGAACACGAAAACTAAGCTCGCAAGCGAGGATATCTTAAATAAACTGTTAAATGGGAGGTCACAATCGTTCCTTATTAGGGCGTTCCGCAGACGGGATATGAAGAAGAGGTCCGGCTTCCAACCGAAGACACCCGAACTTGTGAAGAGACCAGTTCAATATCCCATCAAGAGAGAATCGCTCCGCAGCTTGCGCAAGCACCGAGGCAGTGCTGCGAGACAATATCTATATGAAAGTGCGCGTGAAATCTCTTCGGAATCTTTGAGCAGTTGGCATTCGACCTTCGATTTTATGCTGCGGCATACAACCGACATCAGAGAAATATTATATTTTCAACTTATTATAGGGAAGGGTGTAGCGGCCGAAGCCCGTGCAGCACTCTCGGAACCAGATACACATATCTCTCAGATCTGCCGTAGGAATGAAAGCTTCGTCCGAATCGAAGAAATAAGTCCCGAAAATGGGGAACTTGTTCTTAGCCTGTCCGGCTCTGAAGACTCGGTTCGAAAGTCACTCGTGGATATTATAGAGGTAGTAGGCAAGATCACAGCTGTTAGGGTGTCCGATCCAGCCCTAGGATCCCTACTATTAGATGTATGGAAGGGCGCAACAGGAAAGCGACCGGAAATTCGACTCTTAGGGGATGGGGAGGTTACAGTCGACGACAAGACATTAACTGTGCAAACCTCCTTCTCGAATTATGTTAAGTACAAGGGTTACCCCCTGACCATGCGGGCTGACGAGATCAACCGTCCTACGGAGTGGACTCAAGATTCCTTTGAGAAATACGTTGCTGCCTTAGTCCATGGGCGGCTTTTACCGCATTTGGCACAAACATTATACCCCGAATTTCCCGACCATCAGGAAACTGTTGTTTCTCTACTGACCGAGCTGTTCACTTCGGATCATACTAGATCGGCCGCCTCGTTATCTGCTTTGAAAATAGCCGTCAATTTTATCGAATCTAGAGGCAGCGGTTTTCGTCAAGCATCTCGGACTATCTTCAACCAAGCGGAAATGCTCAGCTTCTCCATGGATGCTGAGATATTCAATATATTTCTTATCAGCGCGTCAAAGGCTGGTGACCTCAACGGTTTTAATAGCATACTAAGGGCGATGGTACGGAAAGGCTACGCCCCACAGGGTCGTTCTTGGGTCGCCTTCGTGGAGATGATACAAAGTCCGGCTCTCAAGCGTTATATTGTTGCGAAGCTGAGGACCAAAGGGCTTAACCGTAACCCGTCGACGCTTCGCGCAATAGGTAGACAGATGGCAATTATGGATCTTGAACGTCATATGTCGACGGAATTTGATGTGCGGACGTTCGTACGCGAACAAGACAAAAAGTACGGTCCTAGATGGCTAGACACTATCACCTTCAATAGGATCATAGACGTGCTCGGGACGCATCATAATCTGGATGCTTGCAATGCCTTGCTGGATCTCATCTATGATACGGGCATCACATCACCCAACGCTATTACGCTGAACACAATATTGACCCATACGAAGAGTTTCGCACAACAAATAGCCCTCTTTAGGCCGATATTAACGCGCTGGAAAAGGCTAGCGCTTCATGCAGATACTTATAATCTGCTATTTGGAGCAGCTTGGAAGAGACGGTACCCTAACATGCTTCGAGTGATATTAAGATATGCGGCTCTTGCTCGTCGCACAACACCCAAACTACGGTACACTCTAACAAAGCTTCTTACCCAAAGGCAGCATTTGAGCACCCAGTGGGCTTTCTTGAAGAGTTGGGAAGATGTGATCTTCGGGCAGACAGAATTGGCGGAGATGCGGGCGACTTATCAAGATAGCCTCAAGGTGGAGCACATGATACATAAATATATCGAGCAGACACAAGGCATGAAACTAGAGGCTTCGTTTCTAGATAAGCTCGAGGAAGCGCTTGAGATGGATGTCACGATTCATCAACTTCGAAAGAATGGACTACCCACAAACCCGTCGACATCGGTGAGAGAGTCACTTTCAGTCCCATTACCATTATCAAAGCTGGAGCATCGAACCCGGCTTCCAGGGTCTCGAAGTAATGTCCATAGTTCTTCGCGAGGAATGACTAGTGCGGCACAAAAGCAGGAGGCACGAGCCTAGGGACTATTCGAGGTCTATACGTGATGGCTACTAGGTGTTGATGTTTGTACCTGATACTGTAACAATACAAAAGGGGGACTGGGGAAAAAGAGCTAGATGGATAGGGGCTGGGTGTATTAGCGATGAGATCTGTATTTATGTATATATGTATAATACCTATTATAGGTAAACTAAGCCTTAAGAAAGAATCAACTCAAGATATAAACTTGGGCTCGAATATTATATCAGGTACTTCATGAAACCGGTCCGTGGGTGCCTATATTTATAGGGGGTAGGTACCTAAGGTACCTACATAGGTATCTAATGATCAAATACATTGGTGGTATGTATATGTCGATAAGTGGACATCTGTAGGGTTAGGTAGCGGCATTGCGATATCAAAGCCATCGATAACCGTTCTCTTCCTTATAGGTATTACCTATGGCAAGTAGGTACCTACCTACCACCTTCTACTTCTAGTACAGCCAAATTATTTTAGCTCTTAGCTCCAAGCTTAAGGTTAGGAGGTACTTATACACTTATTCCCAGCTGCAAATTCGCAATATCCCGTCTTCCATTCGCCCCTCCAATATTCAAATGCCCCGCACTCTTCTCACGCGACTATTATCTTCATACATAAGACACCATATAAGACCGGCTGTTTCTTCCTCACTTACTTTTAGATACCCCGTAAGAAGAACATACCTGACCCCCGCCCTTCGAGCTCATCAATCCCGCAAGATGGCGCCCCAAGTCGATGGCTTCTTTTCCCAGGTCGACTCCCTGTCGTCCCATTTCATTGAGCGCCTCAAAAAAGCCGTTGCTATCCCTTCCGTCTCCTCAGAGGCTGCCCGCCGACCTGATGTCGTCCGCATGGCCCACTTCCTGGCCGACGAGCTCAAGACCCTGGGTGCTAGTGTCGAGCTCCGCCCCCTCGGCAAGCAGCCCGACAACCCGGCGCTCGACCTTCCCCCCGTAATCCTCGCACGTTACGGGAGCGATAAGAAGAAGCGCACTATCCTCGTCTACGGGCACTACGACGTGCAGCCCGCTGAGAAGAGCGACGGTTGGGCCACCGAGCCTTTCACCCTAAGCGTCGGCGAAGACGGCCGCATGTTCGGACGTGGTAGCACGGATGACAAGGGCCCAGTCCTAGGCTGGCTGAACGCCATCGAAGCACACCAGAAGGCCGGCGTCGACTTCCCCGTCAACCTACTTATGTGCTTCGAGGGCATGGAGGAGTACGGATCTGAAGGTCTAGAGGAGCTTATCCAGAAAGAAGGCAAGGGCTACTTCGCCGACGCCGACGCCGTTTGCATCAGCGACAACTACTGGCTAGGTACTGAGAAGCCATGCCTAACCTACGGTCTGCGGGGTTGCAACTACTACGGCGTAGAGATCTCGGGTCCCGGTGCCGACCTGCACAGCGGAGTGTTCGGTGGCACGGCACAGGAGCCTATGACGGACCTGGTGCGCGTGCTTGCTAGCCTAGTAGACACACACGGCAAGATCCTAATCCCGGGTATTATGGACCAGGTGGCCCCTATCACGAAGGAAGAGGAAACGCTGTACGATGGTATCTCGTTCACAATGGAAACGCTACAGGAGTCTCTAGGTTCCAAGACGACTATCTTCGAGGACACCAAGTCGACCCTAATGGCGCGGTGGCGATACCCATCGCTGTCGATCCACGGCGTTGAGGGCGCGTTCTCGGCTCCGGGAGCCAAGACGGTAATCCCTGCTAAGGTTATCGGCAAGTTCTCCATCCGTATCGTGCCCAACATGGAGATCGAGAAGGTGAACGAGTTGGTAGCCAAGCACGTCAAGGACACATTCGCAGCGCTCGGCAGCAAGAACAGCCTCAAGGTATACCCCATCCACACGGGTAACTGGTGGGCGGCTAGCCCTAACCACTGGAACTTCCGCGCCGCTAGCAAGGCCGTCGAAAGGGTGTGGGGTGTGCAACCGGATTTCACGCGCGAGGGTGGAAGGTAAGCCGCTAAGCCCCCTTTTCTCTTTCATCCTTTGCCTTCCGTCGATATGATACAAGCAGAGGGATAAGTACCTACACTATTCCTAGCCCGAGTAGAGAGCTAACGCGCTGACATAGTATCCCTATTACCCTAACATTCGAGCAATCCACGGGCAAGAATGTGCTGCTACTACCTATGGGCAGCTCTACGGATGGCGCGCACTCGATTAACGAGAAGCTGGACAAGAAGAATTACATCGAGGGCATCAAGCTGCTAGGCGCGTACCTGCACTACGTCGCAGAGGAGCCTCAGCAGTAAGTATTGATTTTGGGGCCAGGTAAGGTGGCTAAGTAGAGTAGTAGCTACAGCATGACGCGGTAACGAGACGCGACGAATAAGAGATGATACCATGATGAAGAGAGATGAGATGGGGGCAATTAAAGTAGAGTGAAGTAGTAGAGTGTTCAGTAAATTGTGACTTTACACGTGGGTAGGTAAATACCGATCCTTCCCCTGGATTAGCCCATGACCTAAAGGTAGGTAGGTAAGTAATGAAATAAAAAAGTAAGGCAAAATATCATCTCATTATACGGTGATAATGATTATATTAATCCTGAATATACATATCCTTGCCCGACGTATGCCTGTATGATAAATCTATATATACCTCCTATCTATCCACATGCTTACTGCCCACGCAGTATATCCATACACCCGCCCCTTTCCTTCTATTCCCATTATACCTAACCCCTCCTTCCTCCCATCCAGCATTCAAGCCTCACCACCCCCTTCCTCCTCTTCCTCCTCTTCCTCTTCGCCTTCGCCTTCCCCTCCGCCTTCCCCTTCCCCTTCCTCACCAAGAAACTCCAGCTCCCGCGGCCGCCCCCACACATCGCACGGCAGGAAACGCCAGGACCCAGCGTGTTTGGGGGACAGGCGGTCGGCGATGGCGTGCAGCGCGGG
This sequence comes from Daldinia grandis, assembly GCA_022432525.1. Taxonomy (NCBI): domain Eukaryota; kingdom Fungi; phylum Ascomycota; class Sordariomycetes; order Xylariales; family Hypoxylaceae; genus Daldinia; species Daldinia grandis. The sequence continues at coordinate 1,421,188 of JAJKLB010000010.1, forward strand.
GACGGAGAGGCGCGGCCAGACGCCTCCGTCGTGGGTGCGGCCGTCGTAGGTTATGTCGCGCAGACGGACGATCATGGGCAGCGCCGTGAAGGGGTCGAGGGTGGCGCTGAAGGCGGCGGTGGCGGTGAGGTGGGTTTGGGTTAGGAGGGTGGATTTGGCGGGGCCGGTGGGGGGTTTGGGGGAGGGTGAGGGTAAGGGTGAGGGTAAGGGTAAGGGTGGGGAGGGTGATAGGGATGGTAGAGAGAGAGATGATGGCGTGGAGGAGGAGTTGGGAGAGGGAGAAGGAGAAGGAGAGGGAGATGGAGATGGAGAGTCGAAGGCGAGGCAGAGGTCTTGCATTTGCTGCAGGAGGGGGATTTGGCTGTGCAGGAGGGGGACGAGGGTTTGGGCGAGAGAGGACAGGAGGGATTGTAGCGTTGAGGGGGAGTAGGAGGGTGGTTCGGCGTGTGTTGCGGCGGTATAGTCTAGGACGTTCTGTAAGAGCGCCGGTATGTTTCCCTCTGGTTTGTATTCTCCCCTTTCTCCCCTTTCTCCCTCCTTCTCCTTCTCCTTCTCCTTCTCCTTCCCCTTCCCATTCCCATTCCCATTCCCATTCCCATTCCCAACCCCCATCCGTTTCACCCCACCCTCCTTCTTCCCCTTCCCCTCCGTAAAAGTCAAAGCCACCCCCAAACTCCCCCTCTCCAACCCCAACACGTCCTCAAACCTAGGCATCACAACACCCTCCTTATGCCCGTGATAGTCCCTAACCCACGCAGCCCACACATGCGCCAGGAAGCAGAAATCCGCCACGTCCGCGGGGCTCCGCACGGACGGAGCCTGCAGATGCAGCGCGTTGAGGCCGCGCAGCATCGCGTTGTGCGTGTGCGCTACCTCGTTTGCGATGTGCTGCGCCGGGTGTCCGGTCTGTGTGCGCCGGGTGCCGTGCCATGGTTAGCATAGGTACCTAACCTAGGTAGGTAGATACTGGCTAGTAGGGAGTAGTAGATAGAAGAGGCTTGGATGGGTGTGGTGAGGAATAATGACAACAACAACAACAATAATAATAATAATGTAAAGGGAAAGGAAAGAAGGCATACACGTCGAGTCCTCGACGGCGGCTCGATAAGCGGCCATGGCTCGTCTGCCCATTGTTTACTACTCGCTATCTTGCCCCTGGCCGCTAGAACCCGGGAATCAAGGGTCGATGCAATCCTGGCGGCGGGGGGAGGAGGAGGAGGAGGAGAACGTCCGGTTCCTATGGGATGGATACCCATTGTTGTTTGCGAGAAGGCTGGCCGTCGTGTATTAAGATGCCTTAGGAGGTAGGTACCTAGGTAGATAAGTCTTCAACAGTAGTAGTAGTAGCAGCGATGAGGTATATAATATATCATATAGGCCAGGCCAGACCAGACCAGACCGTCTTATAAGCCCGTTCCCTCAATCCTTCTCCCTTCTCCTCTCCCTAGGATGCTTATCTCCGCAAGGAATCTAGATCGCAACACAAAGCCGGAAATCACATAAAGCATGCATATTCCCGCAGCTGTGGTCGTATCAGCTACGAGGCGATGTCAGCCTAACCCGAAATACGACGGTCTCGAACGCCAACCGAAATCCCCTACGTTCCATTATTGAATCACTGCAGCCACCATCCTAATATATGACGTGGGTTGTGTGTAGGTATCGGGTATTCATGTATTTATATTCGCCTCCTTATTTGTTACTTACCGGATCGTAGTTCGGGGATAGCACCGCATTTGCGCCCTTCTCGAAGCAGATAAGCCAAGCCCCGTGCGCCCCCCGAGGCAAGCAGCTAGCCTTTGAAATTAATAATCCGCCAAGGGCCTCAGATAGTAGACGATAGTTCGTCGGGGCTGATTTCGATATATTATGTGGTACGACATATTAACCCTCCTGCCTAACCGATAACACCTTGCGAATAATATCCCAAGATAAAAACCGTTTGCTCCCGAACCCCATGCATAACGCTGTGGCATGTTTATGATAAAGCAGATGAAGCCCATTACGGAAGCCTGTCGCCCTCCCTAACACCCTTTGGACCACTCTTGTCGAGACCTGTCCAGTCGCGATCCCATCCCTTTCCGCAGTCTACAGCACCTCTAGACTGGCCACTCTCTGCCATCCCTTTGATATCGCTCCAATATTCTAGCCTTCGGACCTCCTCGTCGGCGTGCTTAATAGCCGCAGCCAGGTTTTCGGCCTTTTGTTGCGTAGCCAGAGACTTCCCTTTCTGTTCCGCATCCGCTTGATCGTCGTGAAGTTGTATGAGCCGTGTCAAGAGAAGCTTCCGTGTTGCCTGGAACACAAACAAGGACATGACCTCGTGCATGTAATCCTGTAATTTCAGTAAATCATCTGTGCAATGCTCAATGTAGTTTTCTATGGCCTCGAGCTTCTCGCGGTCGATGCGGGACCTCCTTAAAATCGACATCAGCTCGTCAGTTGTTGTTATGTCCACCATAGCTATTGCACCATCTTCGTCCTGCCTAGTATCTCTCGATTTCGGAGACGTTTCTTGGGAAATTCGAGCTGCCATCTGATTGACGCTCGTCCGTCCTGACTCAATTCTCGCAGGAGTTATTGAGAAATACTCATGGCTCATGTGCGGGTCGTTCATCTGATACCCGTGGCCCTTTTTTATTCGCCTTCTGATCCACGCTCTCCTCCGCACGAATGAATTGTACCACTTAGGGCCATGCCATGAGAACTTCTTAGAAAACATAAACGAATATTCCCAGCCGTCACTATCGGTCTGTATAGTCTCGTCCCGGTTTATGCGCCACTCGGGCCAGGCCCATTCCCAGCTCGGGTCCGGCACTTGAGCCGTTTGTATGTCTGTCGGACTCGGCTTGTGGGCAAAGTTGGTCCAAGGCGAGGGATCTAGGTTTCCCAACGCCGCCGAAGAAAATAGAGGGATGCCACAAAGGAACCCCCCACGCTGGTTTTCGTACAGTATATCAATTTCTGTTTCAGCCTCTTTAGACGGACGCGGACGCGGCTTATTCTTGCTAAGAGTCTTCTTAAGGCCACTCTCTTTCGAGATGGGCCCTTTCCCAATCACCGGCCCGTCGCCGTCATGTGCAGAAGCTTGAGACGTATTATGTTTGCCCGAGGGACCTGCCTCGTCGGGGTTGCTATTTTTCGATTGAACATCTCCTGCTTCAGGAGGCTGGGTAGACGGAGCTCTACTATCGGATGAAATTAGGGGTTGGTTTGAAACAGACGAGTCGATATTATCGACCGTTTCGGGGGTAGGGGACCGAGGTTCCTCGATGGGTGCTGAGTGGTCGACCAGACTAATTTCATGATCAATATCGCTATCTTTCAGCGAAGGAGCACGACGAGAGCTGCGCAGACGCGCGTTGGTCTTGGGCATCGTTTAATACGAACAGATCCACCATAATGGAAACCGCCGTCTAGTTGGCAATGGGATAAAAGCGAAGTAGATTAAGAAATCATCATTTGTATTGGGCCCTGACTAGGAAGCACAACTGACGTCTGCGTCTTACCAGAGCGTACCTGTGAGCTGGAGGATGACAATTATTGGTTGTGAGAGGGGAAGTAGATGAGACCGAGGTGCTGGAAACTTACACGGTCTAGATGGTCTAGACGGTGCTATCCAAGGTTAGGCTATAAGAAGCTAAAATGTTTACGCTGGAAGGTAGAGGTAAGATCGATGACGAAGGAAGCTAAAAACAAGCTAGAAACAAGCTACAAGCTGAGTTGATAGCAGTAGCAGTAGGTACCAGTACCTAGCTGGTTAGCGGCTAGTAAATTATAATAGGTACCTACTCAGGTAGGCAGCGCAGATAACCAAAATTGCATTTCACGATATTAGGAATGCAGTTGATGATGTAATTCGAGAAGAACTAATCCATAATAAAATCTTGTACCCATGCAGAGAATTTGAAGCAAGGTCATCACGGTATGTCGCGACTGAACGGTTTCGAATGTGGGGTATCAAGCTGCAGAACTAGGCTGGGTAGAGAGACTTGGAGGGAACTTGGCTGTGCTCCTATATGTAGAGCTTACACCAAGTCACTCCCAAGTCTCTCATCATTGTTACACCTTCCTTCCCCACCCGCATTCGAGATGAGCTACGTCATATATCTTGTGATAATGGAGCAATCACCTAGGACCTAATAGAGTAATAGCAACCCTCTGAACGAATCGCCATGAGGTAGAAGGCCGGGAAGCACCCAGAGCCTAAGTCGTATGTTTTATATATTGCACCCAAGTAGTGATTCGTCGCAATAAATTTGACTCTCATCCCTCCTTAAACCCTTTCAGTCCAATAACTTCCAATAACTTCAACTTTTATCGTCAACTCTCATACCCTTAAGAGAACTAAAAAGATCCGGACATCTGGATAGTTCTTGATTTCCGACTGATCGATCAATATTGACTTATCGAATAATATAAACTGACCTACCTCACCTACCTGACATACCAAAAAACCGCCCATAATGTCGAGATCTAGACTGCCCCTCGCCCTCGGCCTGACGGCTGCAGGTGGTATTGGTTACTACCTATACAGCGCCGGTGGTAACACCAAAGTCGCTCAGAAGAAAGCTGAAGGTATGGCAAACTCAAGGATTCTTCCTGGACATCGTCATGGATTACGAGAATTCCCGCAATATCTCAATATCTCAATATCATACATACGTCAACTAACACATATATACAGCCGATGCTCACAGGGTCTCTGCCCAATTCAAATCAGAGCTGCCCGGCCGAGGAGACCAGGCTAAGAAAGACGCCGAGAAATACGGCGCTGAAGCCGGTGCAAAGGTTGATAAGACTGTAAGTAAAAAGTTGTATCTTGCAATGTTCTGTCCGCGGTCTCTAACGATTATTCGATAAACAGATTCACAAGACAGAATCCGAACTGCGGAAGGCTGCTGCTGATGCCGAGGCGTACGCAAAGGATGCCAAGGCTGCGGCTCTAAAGAAGGTGGACGAGTTCGACAAGAAGGTCGAAACCGAAGCGTCTAAGGCCAAGACTGGCATCTCTAGCTGGTTTGGTGGAAAATAAATGCGTCGGTGGGTGCTCGTTGTTCTGGATTAGGTGACGTGGGATTAAGGTCAGGTTTGATGACGGAGGATCATCCAAAATGGCCTAACGGATTGGTCCGTACGATTGACGTTTATACGCATCATAATAATTATCCTCATTGCCGGCCCTCTGGTGGGCAGCATATCAAGTACCAAATCTTCGCATTTTCGCATCCCGTTCAAGTGCCCACAAAGCTGTAACTCCTAATTCCCCTATGCATATGAGCCATGATCCCCCAAAAACGCCTGACTATCGTAAATCATATGTTGTATACGCGTTGTCGCATAGCTTAACGAATTAGGAGAAATGGATCCCTTCCGCGTTGAAAGCCGCAAGAAGCCGCAGGAAATCATTCTCGTCGCACTTCCCACTCCTCTTGTCAGCAAGCTCGGTTACGTCTTCTAAGACCTTTCGGACCTTTTCCCTAATCAATAAGGCGACTCTCGTCTTCTTCCGCTTGCTTTTTGTCTTCGGTACTTCGGCCTTCATGGCCTCCTTAAAGAACGACGGCGTGTCGTCATCTGCTCCGTCAACATCCATGATGCCACCCCACTCCTCTTCGTCACCGGCGCTCGGCGGCACGTTCTCGTCCACCTCCATTTCTTCGTTGTCGTCCTCTTCCTCGTCTGCGACGGTGTCGTCCACAGGGATATCATTTGTGGCGCACCAGAGCCGGTAATTTCGCTCCAACATGGAGAGAACCTCCTTATTGCCAAGCCACGAAGCTCTTAACGTCTTATTTCTTCGGTTGAAACAGACTCGCAACATGCCGTCCCACTCCTCGAAGCTAATGTTCGGACGCTCTGAGCCGAGTTTAGGCTCGATTCGGACGACGCTAGAATCGACTTGAGGAGGAGGTCGGAAATTATTCCTTCCGACTTTTAAGATATGTGTTATCCCTATGATAGCTAGAGTCAGTACAGCTTCTTAGACGTAGACTAGGGACAACTTACGCGCCCAGAATTGCGCATTGACTGATAGGCGACAGTAGAGGGGATCGTTTGGCCGGGCTGTAAGGCGCAGCGCAAATTCGCGCTGAAACATGAGGACACATGTTCTTGGTGGGTTCGGAAGAGAAAGAAGCTTGAATACTAAAGGCGACGAGATCTGGTAGGGGGTATTCGAGATACACACGTCAAAAGAGGGAAGTGTAGTCTTGATTACATCTCCTAAGAGAACCTCCAGTCGCTTCTGTTCCGGCTTTCCTTGTACACGCTTCGTTGTTTCGGCAGCCATTCGGGGGTCCATTTCTACCGCCTGTTTGCGATTGCGATTAGTTCAATGACCTCCCCCTACGCAAGTAATAATCACTAGTTATATGAACTTACAATGACTTTCTTGGCCTGCTCGAGGATCTTAACTGTTAAATTTCCCGTACCAGGACCGACTTCAAGGACAGTGTCTGTGGGTTTGAGATATGCCTTTGCAACTATGGTCTCTGCGATACCCGGATTCTTCAGAATGTGTTGACCGAAGTCCTTGCTGAATTTGAAGACATTGTTCGTCGCTGCATTCTTGGCTGGTCGCTCGTACGGAGTCGAGTTTGCGCCCCCGCGTTTGGATGTCTTTGCCTTGCCCATTTTCGTCCCTCGACAAGTTAAATGAAGGAATTGATAGTGAAATATCCTTCTCGTAGTAGAATGCGCCGAGTGTCGGTTAATGGTAGAGGGGTGGAGGGGCAATGTGATCCGCGAGCTTTCGTAACTTTTTTTTTTGTTCCGTAGATTTTTGGTGTTGCGTGGCTAAGAGTGGCTTGTTATCGTTATCGAATCTATTGCTCCTATCTACTTCCCTGTAATTATGTACCTACCTATGTACGGCTTACCCCTGTTAGCGCTATGCCGGGTCCGTTGCTTTTGTTCTTAGGTTAACTAACTAACCTACCGTAGCAGGGTTAGCTGATTACTAATAACTATAAGTATATTTCCAATGGTAAGTCTATATAATAGCCATTATTTCATAAATAACAATTATTTATATATTAATTATAAATATATATTTAATGCTTAGTTTATATAATAATAATTACGTTTTTAATTATTATTATAATTTTAATTATAATTGCTTTTTTAATTACCGTTACCTTTTTAATTATTATTATATAATTAATTATAATTGTTTTTTTAATTATTATTATATAATTAATTACCGTTACCTTTCTAATTATCGTTATACAATTAATTACCGTTACTTTTTCGATTATTATTACATATTTAAATATTGTTGTAATTTTAATTATAATTATATATTTAATTATTGTTGCAATTTTAATTATAATTACAATTTTAATTATAGTTGTAATTTTAATTATAATTACAATTTTAATTATAATTACAATTTTAATTATAATTATCCTTTTAATTATAGTTACGTTTTTATTTACTATTATATTTTCATTTGTTATTACGTATATATTTGCAATAATAAATATATTTACCATTATATTATACGTTTTTATTATATATATAATATTTATTATATATGAAATATTTATTATATATAAGATATCTATTATATATAATAAATTAATATACTTAATAAGTATTAAAAGTTTAAAATAATTTATACTATAATATTATAAACTATTTAATTAATATTAAAGTTATATAATATACCATATTTTTTAAATAAATATCTTTTAACTTTATTAATGTGTAACATTAATGTATATTATTATTATTAGTATAAAATATAATTTATTTTTTAAAAGTTTATTTTTAATATTAAATATTTTTTAAATATTTATTAAATATAAAATTTATTTAATATATATTTAATAAATTTATTTAAATTTAAAAAAGTTTTATTATTAAAATATCCATTTATTTAAAGTATATATTATATATTAATAATAAATTTATAAAAAAGGTTAATTTTAAATATTTTATATTTAATAAAAATATCTTTTAAATAAATTAAATGTATTTATTATTATATAAATTTAATTTTTTAATTAATTAAAATATACCTTTTATTTAATAAAACGAAATATGGTTTAATTAGTTATTAAAGGATAAGATTCTTTAAAACATATATAAAATTTAGTAATAAAAAATTATTTAATTATTTTAAATAAATATACATAAAACGTATATTTTATATAATTAATTAATTATATAATAGTTATAGTTAAAGCCATAATTTCCTTTAATTATAGTAACGGTATAATTGCCATAATAATTATAATTAATCTTATGTAATATATCTTTTAAATAAAGGTAATATATTATATTTTTAAATTTATTATTATATTGGCGGTTAATATAATTACTTTAAAAAAGTTTATATATTTAAATATTATTTATATTTTGGGTTAGTTATATAATAATTTTTTTATTTATATAATAAATAAAAAATGTTTAATAAATTTGTTAAATTATATGTTTTAAATTTACGTTAATATTTTAGCAATATAATAAATTATTAATTTTTATATGAATATATTTTATATTTCTATAATGATAGAATTAAAATTGCTTTTTTAGGAAGTTTATATAAACTTTTTCTTTTTTCGTTTTTATTTTTTTATAATTTTTTTATTTTTTATTTTTATTTTTAATATTATTTTTAAATTAAACTTTATTATTTAATTATAATTTTATTTTTTATTTATTTTTTTTAATAGTTTATTTTTTATAATATTTTATATTAATAAAATATAATAAATTTAATTTAATAATATTGCCTATATTTATTATATTTAATTTGGTTAAATTTATTCGAATTTAGATTTAAATATTTTAAATTTTTAAATATTTATAAATAATTTACCTTTATAAATAGTTAATATATTAATTAATTAAAATTCCAATTTTAATTTTAATATATTATTAATTTTAAGATTTATTTATTAAAATAAAAAACGCTGTATTAAAAGTAAATTTTAAAAAGCTTAAATTAATAAACGTTATATTTTGTTATTTTTAAAATCTAATATTTTAATTATTGTGGTTGGTTTTTTTAATAAATTTTTATTTTTAATATTAATTATTATATAATTAATTTTATTTAAAACGTTTATTAATTATTTTAATAAATAATATAGTTAATTTAATTCTGATTATTTTGTAATATTATATTAAATTAATATGGATAATTTTAAAAAATAATTATTATTTTTGCTATTTTTAAAATTTTTTATTTACTTAGCGGTTAAATTTTAACTATTTAAATTATTCCGGTAATTTATTAAAATATTATATTTATATATATAATAATTATTAATATTTATTAATATAAATTTCTTTATTTTATTTATATTTTTATTATTAATTAATTTTTTAAAATCTTTATATAATTAAATTTTAGGTAAAAATTTATTTTAATATTTATTTTTATAATTATTTTTAAATAAATTTATTTAATTATATTAATTTATTATATTAGTTAATATTTTAAATAAAATAAAATTAAAAAATTAAAGCGGAGGATTAGGTAGGCGTTAATAATAAATAAATTTTATAATATAAAATATAAAACGTTAAAAAATCTAATGGTTTAAAAAGTCTTACGTTTTAGTATAAATATTTTTAAAGTAAATAAATTTTTAAAAATTTATAATTTTAATAAAAAAGAAAATTTTAAAAATAAATTAAATTGTACGTTTAATTTTATTAATTATATTTATAATAATAAGAAAAATATAAATAGTAATAATAAATTTAATTATGTAAAAAATATTATAAATAATATTAAAAATATCTTTAATATTAAAATAAATAAAATTTTCTTTAATATAAATAATTTTATAATTAATAATAAAGGTCTTAAAAATTTATTTAATAATAATTATAATAATATTAATAAAGATCTATTTAATAAACCTTACAAATGTAATTTTTTATATTAATTTTATATTATATCCGGTTTTTTTTATTATATTATATAATTACAGTTAAAGTTTATTAATTATTTTATTTAAATTAACATAAGTAATTAAATAATTTTTTAACAAATTTTCTTTATTTTTAGGTAATTTATTTAACGGATATTATTTCTACCTTTTTTTTTATTTTAATTTATTTTATTAATTATATTATTATTATATTATAAATTTAATAACGTTTTAAAATGTTTAAATTATTATTTTAATAAATTTTTTATTAAATTATTAACTAATATTTAATTAATAGGTAGATAAATTATATTAAATATATTTTTTACATATTTTTATTATAATTATATATTTTAGATGTTTATATATTTTAATTTTGTGTTAATTTATTTTTTTTTTCTAATTATTAACCGTATTATTTATTAATTATTGTTAAAAACTTTTTATTATTTATTTATATTTAACTTAATATTTTTAAATAAATATTGGAGGGTTATTATTTCTTTAATTATTTTTTTTATAATTATTAATTTAGTTTTTATAATTAACGTTAATATAATTATTTATTTTATTATTTTTTATATTATTAGTTTATTAAATAAAGAAATAATATAGTTATAAAATAAATATTTTATTTTATTATTATTTATAAATAATATATTTTTTATTATAAATAATATTTTAAATCTTAAGTTTTTATTTTTATATTTAATGTAAAATCTTTATTTTATATATAAATATTGGATAATTTAAATAGTTATTTTTAGGTATTAAGGTTTTAAATTTATAAGGTAATAAGAGAATTATAATATTGCGTAAGCCATTTTTAAATGTATTATTATAATTATATAAAAAATTAAATTAATTTTCTTTTAAAACTTTTTAATAATTTTCTTATCAGCTATTCTATTATATTTGGATAACTCTATTATTATTATTAATATTAAAAAATTAAATAATAGATTTATTATATTATATTTTTAAGCTATTTTTTTAATATATATTTTATAATTTAAAATAATTGTTTTCTATTTCCGATTATATATTACTTTAATACTTAAATATTAATTTATTAATTTTTACTTTTTTATTTTTTAAATATTCTTTATAAAACTAGCCATTTTATTAACTATCTTTTAATATATCTTATAATATATTATTAATATATTATCTACATATATTAATATATATATTAATTTATTAAAGAAATAAAATAGGTATAATTTTTTATTAAAAATTATTATTCTTATCGTTTTAAACATTTTCAATACTTCCTTATACCATAAAAGGGAAACGTTCCTTAATCTATATAACGCTTTTTCTAATTATATATATTTATTTAATTATTTAAATTTATCTAATAGGTATATATATATTAAATTACCATCGTTACACATCGCATAAATAAAAACGTTTTTTATATTATATTAAATAATTTTTAAATTAAATTATATTATAATAATTATTATAATTTTAAACGTCTTTACCGTTAAAATAACTATATATATATTATTAAAAATATTTATTTTTTATAAATTTCCTCTTACCATTACCCTAAACTTATACACTAATAAATAACTATTTACGTTAAATTTATAAATAAACACCTATTTTATTAATAATGGTGTTATTTTCGTTTTATTTATATTAATAACTTTTTAAGCGTTTTTATTAATTATAATTTTTATTTTGTTATTTATATTATCTTTAAATTATTTACCTAAAAAATAATTTTCCAAATTTTTCCATTTTTTAAATTTTAATTTTATTAACGTTAACCTATAAATAAAATTTTAATTTTTTATATCCCATAATTTAAAAAAATATTTTATATTTAATATAACCATAAATATAACATACATTATTTTATATTTATTATTTCCTTTATATATTACTTTTTATTAATTAAGTAAAAATATTTCTATAAAATTGTTAAATTTCTTATTTATAAATATAATTATTACATTTTAGTTATACCCTATAATAATTAAAATTATAATTAATAAGTTTATATTCCTATTATTATTATTTTTTAATAAATTTTTACCTTTTATCCGTCAACTATATTTTAAAACCTTTAATTATACCGTTTTCTTATATTTTCGGTAAATTTTTTTAATTAATATATCTGCCTTTTAACGGTTAGGTGGATTTAGGGTAGCTTCTGCAAGTAACTAATCCATAATAAATCTTAATTATTTACTTTCGTTTTTTTCTAAAAGATTTTTAACGCCTTATAATATATTTTTTACATCTATAAACCGTTATTTTGGTTTAGATATCTCTCTAAATATCACAATTTTATATTACCAATTTATTATACTTATATCTCTCGATTTAAATATATTTTTTATTTCGATTTAAATATAATATAAATTATTATTTATAATTTTTTTTTTAGGTTAACCTCCCTTTAAATTTAACTTTAACATTAATTTATTACCTTTATCTAAAATTGGACTAGATATAAGATTGTAAATAATAAATTTATTATCCCATTAATTTAGTTAATTTAATATCTTTTATAAATAAACGTTTAACTTTTTTTAAATATTATTTATATAAATTAATTTCTATTTAATAATATAATATAGTTATAATTTTTATACCGGTTTATAAAATAAATTTTTATTAAACCAAATATCCTTTATTAAAATAACTTTCTTTTAATAGGAAATTTATATACGATATATATTAATAGTTTTATAGCCGATTAAATATTTTATATATATTTTTATTTAGATTTTTTTTCTTTATTTATTTTTTATATTAGCTACGTTTTTATTTAAGGGATATATTCTATATTTATACGTATATATATATCCTTAATATAACTTTAATATTATTAATAAACGTTTTTATTACCTTTAAATTATACTATTTAAAATATTAACAAAATTAATTTTCTAATATCTTTATTGGAAATTTATAACTATTTTTTTGGCTAAGGTTTTAATTTATTAGATAAATTGTTACTTTTACGTATTTAGGCTATAATTTCTTTAATAGGTTAATGTTTAATCGTATTTTAATTAATTTAATTTAAAGTTTTTATTTTAATTTTTTTATTTTACTTATTAATTCTTTCGTTTTTAATAATAGTAGTTCCAAATCTAAATCTTTTTTATATACCTATTATCTATATCAAATCATATCTTAAATTTTAAATATTAAAATATTATTATTATATTTTAACTTATATACCTTTAACTTAAATTAATAATTTATTTAATTATCTATTCGGTTAATCTTTAATATAATATTTTTTTATATTTTATTAGAAATTATATAAATTATAGCAAATCTTAAATATTTATTTAATATTATTAATAATTATAATATTTTATTATATTTTCGGAAAAAATTAAATAAATTTTATAATATTCTTTAAAATAGTTACGATAAATAACGTTTTAATTTCCTCCTAAAAATTATATATTTAATTAATATTTTAATATATATTTCGTATTTAATTATAAGTTTCTTTTTAATTTTTATTTTTTTAATATTATATATAAAGATTTTTAAAATATTTAATCTTAAATAACTTAATTTAAAATACTATAATTCCCTTATATCTTTTTTTTTTGGTGGTAGTTTAAATAATCTTCTTATTATAATTAATATTAGGTAAATTATAAGGTTAATTATATTATTATAAGGCATTAATATAATAATTATATAAATAAATGGTAAATAAATTTTAAAAAATTTATATTTAAAAAATAAAAAATTAAACTATTTAATTAACTATTTTAAAATTTTATTTTTATTATATGGTTTATATTTAAACGTATATTCTTTTCCATAATATTATACGTTTATTTTTTCTTTAAGGATAATTTCTAATATAATATTAACGTAAAATCCCTTTACCATAATTATATTAATTAATATAAGGTTTAATATATTAAGATTTTTAAATTTATTAATTAACCTTTTTATAACTTTTATTTTTTTATTAATAATGGATAAAATTGATATCCCGGTTTTTACCACTTTTTTATTCTTAATCTCTTTTTATAAATTTGGTTTTAATAAAATTTTATTATTAATTAGGTATAATTTATTATAGATATTTAATATTGTATTATTAATTAAAGAATATTTATTAAATTAAATTAAAATATTATATATTTTATAAGTAGATTAATATTATAACTTTATTTTGTTAGTAATAGTTATAATAATTAAATTGCCTAAATAATCTTTTTTATTGTTAAATTGGCGTTTTAATTTATTATTTTTATTTAATTAGCGTTTATTAATATTAGGTGTATTTTTTTATTTGATTTATTAATTATTTAACTTAATTTTGATTTGAAGATCTTTTTATTTAGTAAATTAATAGTATTTTTTAATTATTTTATATTTATTTTTTTTAAAAACGTTTTGTAAATAGCGTTTGGTATTTTTAATAATAGTGTATTAAAGAATTTTATATATATTAAATTTTTAAAAGTAAATATTTGTTAATTTATTTAAATAAGGGTAATTATATTTTTTTTTTAAATTAATTAAATTATTAGTTTATTTTATATTAAATGTTATGTTTATAAAATATATTTTTACTTTGGTTAGTAGGCTTTAAAATAACGTGTTATCTTTTAATACGGTTAAAAATTGCAAAAAAAATTTCTTTAACGGTTTTAAGATTTCCCTTATTTATTTTATAGTTATAAATTTTTTAATTTAACGTATAGCTTAATTAATAACCTAATAAGCTTTAATAGCCTTTAAGAAATCTAGGGTTATAGCGTTTTCTTGGATTTTTGAGATTTTGTAAGTATATTTATTTTTATATAGCGTTTGCTATTTAAAAAATCACTCGATTAGCTTTATTTTTTTAATATATATTTATTATAAATACCTTTAATAATCTTTTTTTAATTTAGTAATAATTAATAGATTGGTAGGTTAGAAATATACCTTAATTTTATAAAAGATATCGGTTATTAAGATAAAATTGTTATTAATATATTTGAGTATAATAAATATTAAAATTTTACTTTTAATTATTTTTTAAATATAATAAAATATTTGGTTTATAATTAATATTATAATTGTTTAATTTATTTAAGTAACGGTATAAATTTTTTAAATTTTATTAAAAATTTTGTTGAGTTTATTTTTTATTGGTATTGTAATATCGCTATTTTTAATTTTGCATTAAAGTAAATTATTATTTTTATTTATTATTTTAATTATTTTATAAGTAACTATTTTTTCTTTTTTTATTAATTTTAAAATTAAAATTTAAAGTTTTATAAAAAAATAAACAATTAAAATATAATATTTAGGGTTAATCTAATCCCAAATATTAAATTAAAATATATTTTATTTTATTATTAAAATTTAATAAAAATAATTATATTTAATATTTAATAATATAATTAAAATTAATAAAATGGCTTTAAATAAATCTTTGTTATAGTTATTTATAATTTTAAAAAGAAATAACTATTAAAATAGTTAAAAATTAAAAAAGAAAATTAATAAATATTTTATATGTTTATTTTATATAGTTATATTTTATACCTTAACGTAAACTAAATTTATAATTATTAAAAAATAAAATTTTTTAAAATATATATAAGATTTAATAATAAAAAATTATTTAATTATTTTAAATAGATATACGCGAAATATATACTTTATATAATTAATTAATTATATAATAATTATAATTAAAGTTATAACTTCCCTTAATTATGGTGGCGGCGTAGCTGCCATAACGGCTATGATTAATCCCGTGCAACATTAGTTTAATTATAATAATGTTAATAATAATAAGTTAATTTTTATCTTTAGTAAAAATGGGGAATTTAAGGATATTATCTTTAAAATCAATATTGTTTAATAAGGTTATAATAATAAATATATATATTTTATTATAAATATTAAAAAGGAAAATATGATTAATATAATTGTATTTATTGTTATAAAATTAAATAAAATTTCTTTAATTAAATATATAATATTTATTATTTTTTTTATAAAATAAACCTTGTTAAAAAAAAGATTAATAATTAATCTTTTTTTTAATAAATATTTAAAATATAAAATTATATAAGGAAATATATATATTAATAAATGTTAAATAATAATTTTTAAGATTATTTAATAAATATATTATTGATATATCTTTAAAGGTATAAATTATTATAGTTATAATCTTTTATATATATTTATTGTAAAAAGTAAAAAAAAGGAATTAAAATATAATTATTTTTAATAAATAATAAAACGCTGTTTTATAAAATATATGGTAATGTTATAATATATTTAGGTTAAATTATATTAATTACGTAAAAGTTGTTATAAAATATATTAAAAAATAATATAACGTTTTAAATATATTTATTTTATTTTTATAATATATTTAATTTATTTTTATTTATTTAAACTAATATATAATAGAATAAATTAGGATAAATTATATATAATTTTTAAATATTAACTATTAATTAAAGATTAATATATTTAAAAATATTTTGTAATAATAAATAAATGGTAAATTTATTATTTAATTTTATTAAAAATGTTTTTTTTATATTAAAATAATTTATTTTATAAATTTAAATTTTAAACCATTTAATTAAATAAATATTTAAAATAATTAACGAAATATTTAATTAAAATAATAAAATTAAAATATATAGAAAATAATTTAGTTATATATAAAATAAGTAAATAATAATATGGAATATAATTTTTTACTAATATAAGTTTTTTTTAATTATTATGTTATAATTAATTATTATGGAATATTTAATAATAAAGTTGGGAAAATATATTATAATATATATGTTAAATTATTATATATTGTTTATATTTAAAAAAGTAAAGATTTTATTAAGTTTGGATATATTAATATTTTTATTATTGTTATTATTGGCTGTTAATGGTTTATTAAATATAGTTTAAAGTATAACGTTACTAATTTAAAATTTTGTTTAATTAATAATAGTTTTAGATGTATAATAATATAAAACGTTAAAAGTTTTATAATTATTTGTAATAATTAATTAAAAATTAGTATATATAGTTTTTAGGGTATTATAATTTATTAAAATAGTTATATTTTTAATTATATATATATATATTTAAATTATAAATATAATAAAGTTATTATTAAATTTTTCTGTTATTATAATAAAATTTAATTTTATATAATTTATTTATAATTATTATTTAAGAAATATAGGAATGTTTATATCTTATATAATATATATTATTATTTTGTAGCTTTATAAATAATATTTTGGCGATTAAAGCCAATGCATTTTAAGAGGAAATTAAAAAGTTTTAAATTTTAATATATAATTGTTTATTATTTTAAAAATAAGGATTGAATTTTTAAATAAAAAATATATTAAATTAAATAAATTATTAAATTTAAAATAGTATAAATTAAATAATTATAAAAAAATAATATTAAAGGTAAAAGAAATAATTTTAAGGGTTAAGGTTAAATTTATTATATTTTATTGTGTTTTATATATTATTTATTTAGTGTTTTTATATTTGGTTATAGTTTATTATATTTATTTAATTTAATAATAAAATTAATTATATATAATATAATTAAATAATTTATTTAATAATAAGTTAATAAATGTTTTTTGGTTAGTGAAAATAAAATATCTTTAATAAAATTTATTATTTTAAGATATTTTAATGTTATAATTTTTTATTTATTATGGTATATTTTTAATTATAATTATAATTTAATTATAGATTAAAGTTTTTTTTTTATTAATATTTATATATATACCTTTATTTAAATTTTGTAATATTTTTAAATTTTTAATAATATTATTAAAATTAAAATTATAAAAATCGAATATTAATAGGATAATATTTCTTAAATAAAGATAATCTTTTATATTTAATATATATAAAATGATATAATAATTTAGTAAAAATTAATATAAATTTTAAAATATGTTAAATCTATTAATGAATATTATTATAGGCATTAATATTATTAGAATTTTATAATTATTTTATTAATTCCATTTTTTTTTAAAAAATTTATAGTTATAATGGCTAATTTTAATCTTCTTTTAAATCTTATGTGTATAATAAAGTGATATAATTTTAATAATAATTGTAAGGTTAATATAGTTATTATGTGTAAGGGAATATTTAATAATATAATATATATAATAATATTAAATTTTTAATTTTAATAGATAGTTAAAGTTTTTATATTTTATATATTTAATTTTATTATAATATATTATTATAGTATTTCCTTTATAAAATTTTTATTTTAAAGGAATTAAGTTATTAAAATATTTATTAAATTTATAATTTTTAAATATGTTTAAAGTAATAAAGGCGTTATTTTTTAAAATAAAAATATAATTAATATTAATAATTAATTTATTATTTATTAAAGGAGGATTAAGTTTATTTAATGTTATAATTTTATAAGGGGTTAAATTAAATATTATTGGTTAAATTTTAAGATAAAGTTATTTTATATTTTATTTAATATATAAATTTAACCGTTAATTATATTTATATTTAACTATTTAATTAATATGAAGTTTTATGGTATTATTGTTATTATTTTTAATTATATAATAATAATATATTTTATTATAATAATAATAATATATAAAGTCTTTTAAGAATATAGATATGTTTATGTTGTTTATAACTGGGAGATATAGGTAATATTTATTAAATATCTGGATTAAACTTATTTATATTTAAAAATAGTAAAATTTAAATGGATAATTTATAAAGATGTTAGGGCTTTAATATATATTTTTGGAATATATATTGGATAATATAAGGTTTTTAAAGATAATTGATAAATTAAAGAAGTTTAATTTTATCGAAATAAATAATATATTATTTTTATTTGGGGTAACCTTTTTTAAGTTAAATTTAATATAAAGTTTTTTTAAATTATTTTTTAAAATATTACGTTAAGTTTTATTTTTTCCTTTATTTATTTTTTTTCGTTTTTTTCCTTTTTATTTATTTATTTTACTTTTTAATTTATTGGTTTATTATTTTAATTTTTATATAAAATATAAATAATATATTTAAGATTTTATTAATATTTTTTTTATTTTAAAAAAAATTATAATTTTATGTATATATATAAAGGGTAATTTAATATAAAATTTATAGATAAATGTAAAAAATTATTTAAATAATTAATTAATTTTTTTATATATTTTATTTTTATCATTTTGTAATAAAAATAAAACTTTATAAAATAAAGTTTACTTATTTTGATTAATATTATAAAAATCTATATATATTATTAATGTCTTTTTAAATGTTAATATTTTAATAAATTTATTTTATTTATATAAAATTAATTTTGATATATTTAATATTTTAAAATTATTAATAATTAAATTATTATTTTGTGGTAATTTATTCTTTATTTTAAATATTATTATATTTTTTTTATTAAACCTTTTAAATAGGATAGGTTTAAGTTTTTCGATGTTAAGATTAAATATTTTGTTATAATTAATAATATTAATTATATTTAATAAATTAATTTATATAATATAATTTTATAATTTTATTATATTATTGTTACGGATATTATTTAAATTAATAAATATTGTTATTTAATATTAAAATTTATAAAATTTTTAAAAAATTTAATGGGATATTAAGTATAAAGGGAAAATATCTTACCGTTAAACTTTTTAATTAATAAAACCATATTTAGTTTTTGGCTATTATTAATGTTATAATATATATTATTATTATTAATATTTTTATTTATTTTTATGTTTGTTATATAAATAATAGTATTTATATTATTAATTTTTTAAAGGGTATTATTGTTAGTGTTAAATAATACTTTTTAATTATATATTATTATATATTATATTTTAATATTTCTAATATTAAATTATATAACTAGGTTAGTATTATTATTAATAATAAATTTGGTAAGGTATAAAGTAGCGTGTTGCGTTATTTTAGGTCGATTAAAATGTTGCGGGAAACGGTATGGAATATTAAATATTTTGAAAAATTTTGGTAGAAAGAAATTTAATAAATATAAAATAATAATATTAAAATATATATAAATTTTAAAATTAATAATAAAGATATAAATAATTTGAAATAATGGAAAAAAGAATTTTTTATTTTTTATTAATATAGTAATGTTTAAAAGTAAAGAAAAAAATACCTAAAAAAATAAATAATTATTTATATATATATTATCTTTTTTAAAATAAATTAATTATTTAATATAAATAGAATATAAATAAGTATTTATTTTATTGTTAAATTATTACCTTTTTAAAATTAGAAAAAATTATTAATATTATAAATTTATTTTTTAATATTTTATTATTATAAATTATTTTAATATTTTTTATATTTTATTTTAATAAATTTTTTTTTTTATTTTATTTAAAATTTTTTAATTTTTTTGGATTTTTATTTATTATAATAGGTAATAAATCGTATTAAAAAATATTTAAAAAGGTATTATTTGTTTATTTAATATTATATTAAATAATAATAATAAATATAATAAAAATACCAATTATTAACATAGCCTTAATATCCCCCCAAAAAAAGGCGGCTTAACCTAACGTAACATTATAAATATCAAATTTAAACAATTATACTTTATTTTTAAAATATTTTTAAATATTTATATATAGTTATATATTATTATAATATTATTAATAATATATTTTTTTAAACCGGCCTTTTTATTATTAGATATAAACGTAATTTAAGCTTAAATTTAAGATTTAATAAAAATATGTTTAATAATTGTATAGGTATTAGCGTAAATAATATAAATAATTATATTATTCCGTTTTAAAATATACCTTTAATTTTAAAAAAGATGTTAAAAATGGCGATAAAAACTTTAATACCTATTAAAAACCTTTATCTTAATATATTCCTTAAACTAATTTAAATAAATATTATAATATTAATAATAGATTATAAGTTTTAATTTAATCGATTCTGTTATTTATTTAAAATATATAAAATAAATAATAAAATTTATAACGTAATAAATAAAAAAATTATCTAAATATTATATAAATATTTTATTATTTTTAATAATAATAAATTTATTAAATTTATTATTAAATAATACTACTTTAAACTAAACTATTTTATTAATATTTTCGAAGATTTATATAAATATGGTTTTAATAATATTTATAATATAAAATATAATTTTTTTTATAAGAAATTATTGGTAAAATTTTATATTATTTTTATATTTTTTTTAATTAATAAATATATTAATATATTATAATTTTATATTTTAAAGTTTATATCTAAATTTCTTAAAGAGATGGTATTATTATAAAAAAGACTATTTAAATTTTTTATATTTAGGTTTAATCAAATTTTGGTTAAATTATTTTAAGGTATCCCTATTAAAATTTTAGATTTAAAGTATACGTTTAAAAATAGGTTATTAATAGTGTTTTAATATTTAAAATAGATATTTTTAAACATAGTAATTAAAATAATAAATGTTGATAAAAAAGAAATTAAATTTAATCTGGGTATAAATATAGTTAAATATTATAAAGGAAAGAAGGTTTTAATTAAAAATAAATATAATATTAAAATAATTTTAGATAGGAATTTTTGCGATATAATTTTTAATTTATTTAATATATTTATTGTAATAGAAATTTTCTGAAATGTTAAGTTTTTTAAGTTTAAATAGTTGGAATTTATAAAAAAGGTTTAAAAGGTATAAAAGTAGGTACGGAAATGGCTTGTATTTAGTATGGTTTTTAATAATGTTTTGCCTTTTAGTTTATTTAGTTTAATTAAAAGGGTTAAAATGGATAATAATAGTAATATTAATATTTTTAATAATATATTATTTTTAATAAAAGTAGATAATGAAATGGATATAGGATTAGTTTATATAAAATTTTTATAAAAATTTAAAAATATTAATAGTTTATTATTTTTAATTTATAGCTATAGTAATAATAATATATTTGAAGGTTATTTAGATTTGGATATATTAGCTTTATTAGATGATATCTTTAGTATAATTATCTAAAAAATAATCCATTATTTAATTAAAATTATAAAAATCTTTATTACCGCGGCTTAATTACGTTTTGGTGTAAACAATTCTACCTTTATTAGGCTTATTCCTAATTTAAATAATTAATTATATTTATATTTTAAATTAGTTGGTTTAATAATTAGTTTAATTAGCGGTTGCGGCCTTAACATGGCTTCGATTATACGTTATTTTAACCGGATTAGTTAAAGGGTTGTTAATAATTAAAGTATTAATAACGACTTTAATAAAATTAATAATAGTTAAATGTGTTGGAGTAAATGTTTTACTTACACCAACGGTTAAAAACGGATTAATTGCCTTTTATATTTATAAAATGATATAAATAACAAGAAGGTTTTTATACCTAAAGAAAACGATAATTATATAATAAATAATATCTTAAATTTGTTAGTTATATTAAATTTTTTTATAGTTAAGTATTATAGTAGATATTATTAAACGTTTTAATAGTTGATTATATGGGATATTTTATAAGTAATGTTTAATAAAAAATTATAAAAAGGTTAATTATAATTTTTTAATTTATAAAGATTATTTTATTACGTTAATTTTTCTTTTTTAATATTAGAATAAAGTAATATTAAATAATGTTTAATAATAAAGTGTTATTAATTTTTTAATAATTTATTATAATTTTAAATAATATAATTAATATTATTATAAATTATATTAAATTTTAATTTATAAAATTGTAAATATTATAATAATTAATACGTAATTTTATTTTATTTTATTTATTATAATAATAATATATATAAAACGTATAAAATTTTAATTATATATTATTTTTAATTTATTTAATATATTTAATATTATTATTATATTATAATATTAATAAATTTATTAAATAAATTTATTATTATTTAATATTTTTTAATTAATTTTTATATAATAAATTAATATTAAATATTATAATTTTTTATTATTATAATTATAAATTTATAAATTTATTATATTTTAAAAATATTATATTTAAATATATTTATTTTTATATATTTATTTTATTATATTTTAATATTTAAATATATATTAATAAAATTTAATATAATATTATATAAAAATATAAAATTTAAATTTTAAAAATTTATGTAATTTATACGGTTTAAAAAATGTATTAATATTAAAATAAAATTAAAATTAAAAATTATTTTAAAAATTAATATAATTTCTATTAAATTTTCGGTTATGGTAAGATTTAATTTTATATCTATTTTAATAAAGTTAAGAAATTAACGTAAAGTTAATATAAAAAATTAATAAAAAATTTTAAAAAAATTTAAGATATATATATAGTTAATTATTTTTTTTAATTTTATAATGTTAATATTTATTAAATAAAAAAATATTAATTTATTAATTATTATTTTGGATTAAATAAATATGTTAATATAAAAAATGGAATTTATATTATTATTTAACGTAGTTTAAAAAATAATAATTTAACTTTTAAATATAATCGGTAAATATTAATATAAATATTATATTTTATTATAAAATGGTTAAAAATAAAAATTGCTAATTATTTTGGATATATATTATAGTAAATTTATAATGTTTATATTAATATATTTGATAAAAAGGCTATTTAAAGTTTAATATTTTAGGAGTTAAAATTTATATTTTAAAGTATTATATGTATGGTTAAGATTAAAATAATTCCGGTTTTTAAGAAGTAGTTTAAATTTTATATAGTAATATTTGAAAAATTACGTTTTTTTTTCGATAAATTATAAGATTGGAGCGATATATTTATTATTTAGATTATATAAGATATTAATTGGGAAATATTTAAAAAAATAAATAAGTTTATATTATTATGTAAAATATATAATAATTGCGTTATATATATTTATAAATTTTTGGATATATAGTTATAGTTTGAATAATAGATTATAGAATTTTTTTTTATAGGTTTTGTTTTTATATATATAAATAAAATAAATAAAAATTGGATTATATAGTATAATTGTAATAATATTAAAGAGTAGGATATGTTGGTAGAAAGAGGTTGTGGTTAAATATTTTAATATTTATTTATTGGTAAAGGGTAAGGTTTTTACGTTTTTTGGCTGGGTAAAGGTGAGATTATTTTATTTTATATATTTGTAAAATATATTATATATTTAATTAATAATTAGTTTTAAGATAATCTTATAATTATAATATTAATAAATAAGATATTAAATATATTTGATTATATTATATATAAGTGGTTTAAAACGATAATTTGAGTAGGTTAATAAATATATAAGTTATTTTAAATAAATTTTAATATAAATTTAATTATTATATTATAAGATTAAATAAATAATTAAATATGTAACGAAAATAAAATAAATAATAACGATAAGTTGGATAATTATTACGTTAAAAATAAATTAAAGTAATATTAAAGAGAAATTTCATTAAAGTTATTTAATAATATTATTAAAAATATATTAAATTTATTGTAAAAAATAATTAAAATAAATGGCAATGTAATAGAAATTTAATAATAGTTATAATAATAATAATAATATATAAAAATATCGATTGGATTAAAAAGGTAACGATATATATGTTTAAATAAATAAAATAATGATTAAAATTTATTAATAATAAATAAAAACGTAATAATAAATAAAAGTATAATAGTAATTAAAAACGCAATTGTAAATAGGTTTTAATTAAAAAAATAATGGTTAAATTTTTTAAATAATTTATAATAAAATGTAATTATTTTTAATATAATGTTAATTATTAATGTTATAATAAACTGTTTTAATAAATAAAATAATAATTAAATTTTTATAATTATTAATGTATAAATAATTGTATTTATATAAATAATATATATTATAAAGATTAATAATAAAGATTTTTTATTAGGTGGAGGCAATGGTTTAAATTAAAATAATAGTTATACGCCCCCGTATTTTCCCGCTATGGTAACCTAGGTACATCTGATTAATTCTTATTGTAAAGCTTTCTTTTAACCATATATAAACCAAATAGCAACAACTTGACCGTCCACCGCGGGTGTCGACACACTTAGTCGCATAGCATACTTCATTCTAATACTTCACTTGATTTTAACAAGAACTGTGTCCCCGTCAGTATAATCTCACTTGAGATTAGCCAATATGACGGGACGACGCGATTTCCTTAGCCACCCAGCGCCGGAGAATTATGTCGCAGGTTTAGGACGTGGTGCTACAGGTTTTACCACACGTTCGGATTTAGGTCCAGCCAGAGAAGGGCCTTCTGAAGACCAAATCAAGGAAGCTCTTGCGAAACGTGCAGCGCAACTGGGATTTGGCGAGGCTGCAGGCAAAAAGGACGAGGAAGATGACAATGACGACCGATATCAAGATCCCGACAACGAGGTCGGCCTCTTTGCCGGTGGCGTTTACGATAAAGATGACGACGAGGCGGATAGGATATACCGAGAGGTAGATGAAAAGATGGATAAGCGCCGGAGGGCAAGAAGGTTAGTTCTTCTCGTTTTACTTCCCAATTTATCCCCAGCTAGTTCACAATTCATCCCGAACTTAGCTTGAGCAGATTACCGACGATTGTTTTACGCGAATAGGGAAGCCCGCGAAAAAGCAGAGCAAGAAGAGTACGAGCTCAAGAACCCCAAGATTCAACAACAGTTCGCCGACCTGAAACGAGGACTGGAAAGCGTTACCGAAGAAGAATGGGCAGCGTTACCCGAAGTTGGAGATCTTACCGGAAAGAATAGGCGGAGCAAACAAGCGAGACAGCAGCGCTTCTACGCTGTTCCGGACAGCGTATTAGCGGCCGCGGGGAGTTCCGGCGAACTTGGAAGCACCATAGTTGAAGACGGTGCGGCATCGACGGCCGGCGGCTCCAGCAATCAGGATGGGACGATGACAAATTTTGCCAAGATTGGACAGGCCAGAGACAAAGTCCTTCAAGTCAGGCTTGATCAAGCATCTCAGAGCGGAAGTACCACATCGGGAAGCGCCACGAGCGTCGATCCTAAGGGTTACCTAACGAGTCTAGCAAAAACCCAATTGCCAGAAAGCGCGGCTCAGGTGGGAGATATCAACAGGGTCAGGGAACTACTCGAGTCCGTTATCAAAACTAACCCGAACAATGGCCCTGGTTGGATTGCTGCTGCTCGTCTTGAGGAACTAGCTGGCAAGATCGTAGCAGCGCGGAACGTTATCGCGCGAGGTTGCGAACACTGCCCTAAGAATGAGGATGTCTGGCTCGAAAGTATCCGACTTAACGAAGGGCGCAACGCCAAGGTTATTGCGGCCCAAGCAATTCATAAGAATAATCGTTCGGTGCGGTTATGGGTTGAAGCGATGAAATTAGAAGATGACACTAGGTCGAAGAAACGAGTTATTCGACACGCTTTAGACCATATCCCCGAATCAGAGGCCTTATGGAAGGAGGCCGTCAACCTAGAAGAAGACCCGGATGATGCTAGATTACTTTTAGCAAAAGCTACAGAGCTGATCCCCTTGTCCGTGGACCTGTGGCTGGCATTAGCTAGGCTTGAGAGCCCCGAGAATGCGCAGAAGGTGCTAAACAAAGCTCGCAAGCATTGTCCAACCTCGCACGAGATTTGGATAGCTGCTGCGAGGTTGCAAGAGCAGCTAGGACAAGGAGAAAAAGTCAACGTCATGAAGCGTGCTGCACAAGTCCTCGTCAAGGAGTCTGCAATGCCAAAGCGGGAAGAATGGATAGCAGAAGCGGAAAAGTGCGAACAGGAGGGTGCTATAATCACATGCGGTGCTATCATTCGGGAAACCCTCGGTTACGGTCTCGACGAAGATGACGACCGCAAAGATACTTGGCTGGATGATGCCCGTGGGAGTATCAATCGGGGCATGTATGAAACGGCTCGAGCTATATTTGCATATGCGCTTCGAGTATTCCCCACGAGCAAAACAATTTGGCTAGCAGCTGCAGATCTCGAAAGGAACCACGGCTCGAAAGAGGATCTATGGCAAGTTCTTGAAAAGGCTGTCAACGCCGTGCCTCGGAGCGAAGTACTGTGGATGATGCTTGCAAAGGAGAAATGGCAAGCTGGAGAGATCGATAATGCACGTCGTGTTTTGGCGAGAGCGTTCCAGCAGAATCCAAACAATGAGGATATTTGGCTAGCAGCAGTTAAGCTCGAGGCTGAGAACGGCCAAATCGATCAAGCACGAGGTCTGCTAAAAACAGCCCGCCAGGAGGCTCCGACTGACCGTGTCTGGATGAAGAGTGCCGTCTTTGAACGGCAACTGGATGACCTCGATGCAGCACTTGATCTCGTTCAACAAGCGCTCAATCTCTTCCCCACCTCTGCTAAGCTCTGGATGATGAAGGGCCAAATTTACGAAGATCTCGGTAAGCCACTACAAGCGCGCGAAGCTTACAGCACAGGGGTAAAGGCAGTGCCGAAATCGGTCCCTCTGTGGTTACTCTACTCCCGCCTAGAAGAGAAGCTCGGTCAGCTGCCCAAGGCGCGTTCAGTCCTCGATCGCGCGCGCCTCGCCGCGCCCAAATCCGCGGAGCTATGGTGCGAGTCGGTGCGTGTGGAGAGGCGGGCGCAAAACACGAAACAGGCCGAGTCGCTAATGGAGCGAGCGCTCCGCGATGTGCCCAAAGCGGACCAAGGTATCTTATGGAGCGAGAAGATATGGCATCTAACAACGCGGCCACAACGGAAACCCCGCGCTCTCGAGGCGATCAAGGAGGTGGATAACGACCCGGCGCTGCTGGTAGCCGTGGCGCGCATCTTCTGGGGCGAGCGACGACTTGAGAAGGCTCAGAACTGGTTCGAGAAGGCTCTGGTGAGGGATTCGGACCTGGGCGATAGCTGGGCGTGGTACTACAAGTTCCTACTTGAGCACGGGACACAGGAGAAGCGCGAAGAGGTCATCAGCAAGTGCGTTAGCGTGGAGCCCCGGCACGGCGAGGTCTGGCAGGCGATAGCGAAGAACCCGAAGAATGCGCGCAAGAGCGTCGAGGAGATTTTGAAACTTGTTGCTGCTGAGCTACACTAGAGGTATATGGTTCCCTGAGCCGGGTATCTAGTTTATGTGTTAGATAATTTATTGGTAATGAGGCAGTCTAGACAGCTTGAAGTATGTAAAGCTTCATGAATCGCAATTTCATCCTCCATCTACCCATTTTCTACTAAGGGTCCAGGTAAATATGTAAATATGTAAATACTGATATTTTGAAATTTAATAAGGTATTTACGTAGGTAATCTACCTCTTAGTATATTCAACCCGTATAAACCGTTCAATCATATTCATCATTATACGTCCCTCCTACAGCTTCATTACGGGGTTTCAGAACACGACCAGGCGACCAGCCAGCCAGCCATCAACGCCTAATCCACCCACCCATCTATATCCATATATTTCCTCGCAGATGCCTACCCGAAGTACAGAGATATGGGGAGGTGATGGTACAGCTGATAATCGAACTCCTGGCTCCACTCCAGCACGAAGAACTTGGTAAGCGCGACAACAGCTTCAGCATCCAGTTCCAGGGCCTCCGGAAACCCCGACCGTCCCCTGAGCCGCCAGAAGCCCACCTCGTCGAGCTTCTCCAGCCCCCAGCCCTCGCCCGCGTACACCGCCGCGACGTCGGTTACCACGCGCACCGAGTCGCCCGAGTTCCCGCCGCCCGAGAGCACCGCCGACGCCGCCATGGGCCCCATGCTGCTGCGCACAAACTCCGGGTCCCAGCCCCGGGAGCGGAAGACTTCCGGTCGCTCTGCTACCGTCTCGTGGAGGAGCGAGGCGAGCGTCTTGCGGTGGTGGTCCATGGTTGGTTTGCCGTAGGCTAGGAGGAGGTCCCGCAGGCCGCGGTGCATGCTCCAGGATAGACACGTCCAGGGCAGGCTGTCGAGGGCACGCTTTATGACGTCTTGTTCGGCGGGAGGGATGATCATGGCGACGGTGCGGTCGCCGCTGTCTTTGCTGGGCAGGTCTAGTTTGATTTCGCCATCTCCCGCGTGCGCGGTGGTACTGCTGCTAGGTCGCGCGTAGAGGAAATCGACGTCGAAGGCCCGGCCGCCGAGCATGTTGTATAAGTGCCGGCCGGAGTGCGCGCCTTGGAAACCCTTGGGCGCGTATTCGAGCCGGTAGGTGCCGCTGGGCTTCCGGCCGCTGAAACCGACGGCGAAATCGGACGTCGGGGATGACACGACGCCAGATACCATCTGTCCACAGCGGTCGACCCGTTGCGCAAAGCTGCGGGGGAGGACTTCTGTTGCGCCGATGGAGTCGTGTGCGGCGAATTTGACGATGGCTTCTTGGCCGATGGGCCAGGTTATGTCTGAGGGGGTGAGTTAGTTGAGTTAAGCTAAGTTATAAGGCGTATGGAAAGGGTTTAAGGGGAGGCTTATATATATAAATATATATAATAATAAACTCGAGGCCGACTTACACCACTGCCCACAGTACGAAGCATAGCCGGCCCGAAACCCAGAAGCGTCACTATACTGGAATACCGGACGGCCGTTGGTAACGACGAGCATAGTGATAAGCGTAGTTCGCGATACGACGATGCAAGCATGCGACTGGTGCCTCTTGAGCGGCTTCCGCGTAACATTCGACCAACTAGCACTACGCACCGACGGACCAGTCAACGCCCTCCCAGCATCACTCTCCAGCGTCACCGTCGACATCCTCGACACACGCTCCACCGCACCCCCCTTCTCAGCCGCACCCGCACCCCCCTCAGCAACCGCATACAGCGACGGGGGATCATGGTTAAACATAGCCAGAACCGTAGACCAGCCGGCCTTGCCAGACGGCGCGACGGGGATGCGCGTGACGTACAGGACGTTGACGCCGCAGAAGCCGTCGGCCATGCGTGCGGCGATGGCGGGGCCGAGGGGCGGCGGCTTTGTGATGCGCCACCATGGAAAGCGCTGTTGCCGCTGGAACCAGATCCCCAGATACTCGGCGGTGCGGTTCGCGTGGAACGGGTCCAGCTGGTCGTTGATGGCGCTGGCTTGGGAGATGAGACCGCCGAGCCCGACTGTCGTTACGGCGAACGAGAGCCATGCCGCGGTGAGGTTGGCCGTGTCCATGTTTCTTGGGAAGAAGGACTGGCGAGGGTGGTGTTAGTTAGGTACTTAGTTAGGTATGTGTGCGTCTGTCTAACTATAGTATAAAAAACAAGTTATCGTATAGGTAGGGTAGGGTAGATAGTTAGGTAGGTAGTTAGGTAGGTAGATAGGTAGATATAACTATAAAACGTGTAAAATGGACTGACTAATCTCAGCTGTTCTAATACACGTCGTATAAGTCCTATTGGGACCTTGAGTATAGAGAAAACCGTGCTACTAGACATGGTTCTTCTAGTCTATACCCTCTGAGGCGTGCTATGCTTTCAGCTCGCCAGCTAGAGACGCACGATGTGACTATTCGCGGCTATGCGGTCTAGCCCAGACCAACCACAAGCGCGTTTACGAGCAGGGCCCCCCGCTAAACGTTGTCGACAGCGGGTAGGACGGCTTCATGCGAGTGTCTCCCTCTTCCAGGTTAGATGCTAACATACCTAGCTTCTCGTCCGGGGTTAGGACAAATTCTCCGGAGAGGTTGGTAATGCTATAGTATCTTGAACAGAATATGAAAGTAGGGTATGACATGAGAACGTAATTGTGCAGGGCTACCGATGTCGTGAAACATACCCCGATCCAAGCGAGTTAGGGAGCAGGGATCGCCTTTACGAAAGCGGAATAGTGATATGCAAAGAGGGGATGATCCGCCTATAGGGCTCATCAGAAGTCCAGACAAGCACCGCTCATGATAGATAAAGAAGAGGAAATACATCTACAACTAAGGAAGAACTCATGCGTTTCATCAAATTAAGTAATTTCTTCTCAAGTATCTTCATAAGCCATTACAAGTACAGATGCGGACCCTGTCTGTCTGGGTATCTGGTGTGGATAGTAGTAGTAAGAGTAAAATATGTAGTTGCCGCCCTCCGTCTAATTCCCCATACTCGTTTTGATGAAAGTGAAAATAAAAATATAGACGGCTCTCATACGGTCCTCTCTTCATGCGGAAGAAAGGAGCGGTAAAGGAGCCTCCAGACCAGAGGTCCCGTTGGGAGGGTATGCTTTTGTATGTCCATCCTATGCAAAGTGTATTTTGTAACCGGCCCTATGGTTACCGCAATGCCCTTCTGTGTTGAAAACTCGGGAACCGTTCTTTCGAACTGTAGAAAACAAATGTGCTAAGTTATACCACGGGAACAGATGAATAAGGTCGTGGGATCCACCACCTGAACTCTCTCCCTTCTCGTATGTCACAGTACGAAGAAAAGATCCAACGCCTAGAGCTCCGAAAATGCCTATGCCGTACCCGCTCGGTATACAGAATCAATCATTAGAAGTCACAAATAAAAGTGTTCGTGGGCTGGAGAGGCCCATGTCGTCGAATATTATGGTATTGCAACCACAGTCTCATTAGGTCGTAGAGACGGGTTATTTGCCGAATTCGGTTTGACAACTGTCTTACCGGAGATTGCCACATTTCTAGTTCTCTGGCTAAGAGGTAACGTGTACTTCAGAACTCCTTTGACAATTAGGGTGAACTCGTCTGCGATGATACGCTCCCATCGTTCGGAGCCACTATCAGTACCATTACCAGGCCGAGTGAGGCGTAAGGAGCCCGTGGAAGTAGAAATGCCTGATTGGAAAAATGACCCTTCGTAAGTTAACGGACTGTCGAACACAACAATATTCCCGAGACGCATGTTCGGTGAAGCATCTTCAGGAGGTGGTTCGTCATCATCATCGTCGTCGTCGCCGTCGTTGACGTCACCAGGTAATCTAATGACTGGTGGGTCATCCCTAGGATCGTCTAGAGTACCAAGCTCGTCTCGGCCAGGGTGGCGCCACCATTCCGAGTCGGTACCAGCATGCGGAGACTTGGCGAATATTTCAAGGTCAGACGTATCGATCATTACAACGACAACATTCGGGTTGTGTGCTTTAACAGTAATGTCCAACATCAGCTCTTGTTCGCTGGCCAAGACGTTCCCAATCTTGACAAGTTCGATATCGGTAAGCGGCTGAGATGTCGCAAACATGAATCCAAGTGCCCCGGAGAGAACAACCAATAGCATTATGGTAAGGACAAGACAACTCGCAAAACGGTTGATAAATGAAGGGTTTCGCCGGTATGTTTGCGCTTCGATATTTCTCCAGTGTGGATTGCGCCGACTTCGATTAGATCTGATAGATCTAGCCGTGCCACTGAGGAGAAGGGGGGTCCTTTCATCATCGGCACCAGTGGTTGTGTCGTCAATATCGTAGCTGCCTGCGAGCGCTATCTGTCGTTTACTAGTAGTTGCCCAGCCTCGACCTGTACCGAATCTAGGGCTCGGGGGATTGGAACCCTGTCTCGAATTGTTCCCGCCGAACTTCGACTTAGCTGCGTTAGGGAAGGGAGATTCATTATCGAATAGCGAAAGGTGATTGCTGCCGTTATTCCGACCCCAACGGTTGGGATGGTGATGATAGCGGCCTGTCCCTCGTGCAGAACCAATATTACTACGACCCGTGCCCCGACCATCGTCGTCTCCGAGAGGGCCGTCAGTTCCGCTGCTTGTGTAAGTATTAACAAACTTCATATTCTTTTTGACTGGGATCGTAGGTGCGCTGGTCTCTGTCATGCCCGTTATTGGGCGTACTCCGTTCCGATTGACTTGGCTAGCAATGGAGGTCGCACTAGGTGTACGTGAGTGGTAGCGGCGAGGGCGCTCGCCTACATCCGGCGGGTTCGAATCGTATACGAAAGTTTCATCCGAGTCTGAAGAATTAGCTTCCTCCACCGCACTGGCAACTTTGGCCTCGAAAATATCTGCTTTTGAGGATGCTGGACGGTGTCCCCTAGTTAGCAAATTGGTCACTTGCGAGGTAAAACTTGAACTATTGGCCGAAAGTTGTGTTATGATGGATTCATCTCCATACGATCCTTGACCGTATATGGTGGAATGGTGAGATGAAGAAATGGACTGTATCGAGCAACTATGCCGAAGCTTAAGTGTCAGAGCAGTGGGTGGCTCACCATTGCCAGAAGCAACAGATGCGGGCTTTCTCGTGTGCTTCTTCTTTTCCTTCTTCGGTTTTATAGTCTCCGAACTGGGTTTCGTTCTCAAACTTCCGTTTGCTCCCTGGCTCCTTGTGTTCGCGGCTATTGAAAGCCCTGGGAGGTTGTTAATTTGTTCCGTCTCAACCGTCATATTTCTTGACGAGCTCTCGCCAGAGGTTGGTCCTTTGGCGCCATACTTGAGGGTCGTGCTCGACTGTCTGCTGTGGAGCGAGGGTGCAGGACCAACAGCACTTGTCCTTCTCGAACCCTTAGCATTCCCACCGTCGCTGCCACTCTCGCTATTCGTCGCATTCTGACTAGAGACTGTCCTCTTGATCGTGCTCCCGGAACTTCTGGAGTGCGCCGGTGACTGCGCAGCTGCGGTCTCGGCAAGCTTTTCAATAGCAGCGTCTAGTCCTGGTCGCGGAGTATTGGGTTGGCTGACCTCCTGGACCGTCTCCAAGGTAGACGATCCATTACTTGGTCCACGAGCTGGGGTCCTCATGCCAGACGACAGTTGCGATTCTTCCGCCTCGGTGTCGGAGGTAGACTGCGAAGCGGATTCCACGTGAGGCGAAGGCGTTGCTCGCTGAACATTTATAGGGGGTGCTTCTTGCTCGGCTTTTCGTAACGACGAACCGGCTACGGCTGGTCGGCCGATGTTGGGCGGCGGTGATTTCAACCGAGGTGACACGGGCCACCGGGGCGAATCTTTGGATAGCTCGGACGCGACGGCAACTTTCTGCGGGACGGGAGTTCGCAGCACGGTCTCCGAATTTGACGGAGGAGGCAACGAGGGCGTTGTGGCGGAAGAAAGCTGTTGTCGGGGAGTCAGAGGTGCAGGAATGGTAACTCTAGATCTCGACGGACTGGGGTCTTGGATACTGTTCTTGCGTGACCTAGCCGGGGTTGTGGATGTACGGCTTGCTCTTCCTGTCTTAGCTGAGGGGCGTGTTGGTGATGTATCTCTAGACTGTGCCGGCGACGCGGTAAGTGAAGTGGAGGCTGATGTCCACTTTGAGGCTTGTGAGTCGATATGGGCGCTAGAAGTAGCAGAGGTGTCGTTGTCGATAGAGTTCAGGCTGGACAGACTGGCGTCCATAGCAATGGGATTCTTTGCCATGTTGCTTGGCTGTTTGGGTTAAGTCGGCGCAAACAATGGAACCACGTCTACCAGGAATGGGATTAGCTGGGAAGGATGGCTGGTGTACGTCGATAGAGGTTGATCATCGTGATGTGGCAGCAGATTCGCATGCGACTAGCTTTCACACTGGACGAACCGGGCGAATGTCGTACAATCAAACGAATGCTGTAATGCGGTACGGCCCCTACCACCTTTCTCCCCCACTATCCTCTCTCTTTCCTGTTACGTAGCCTTGTCTATTGTATGTATTTCGTGTGATAAAAGCCCCCAGTCAGGAACTTGCAGCAGTGATTGACGAATGGGGCCTGGGGACGTGTTGTTTGTGCCGGTGTGGTCAGTGGTCAGGATACAAAAAGACTGCAAACGCGGGATTGGATGCGGGAATCAAAATGTCTGAATGACACAATAATGTGGAGAGTTGCGGATGGTTTAAGGTGTACTGCAGAAATGGGGGGCGGCACGTATCGAGTAAAGTGATAACAGGCCGACAATTAGCGGTATGATAGTAAAATAGAGGAAGGACCAGCCGAAAGACGGGTTTTGAGAGATAGACTATGGGCAAAGTATGGGGAACGAGGCGTGTGAACTGAGGAAGAGGTTGATTTGTTGGAGGGAAAACACGGGGAGTTGAATTGTAAGTCCTTTTTTTCGATTAACTATCAGATTTGAGAGTAATGATGTATTGTACACTACACATGCATCTAAGTACCTAGGTATCTTTACGGAGGGAAGGTACGAAGTACAAACATGCATAGGAATGGATACCTGCATGTACGCACATGTAACCCAACCAAAGGCACTTTATCTAATGTTCGTTGCGACTTGTTCGATGTTGCAGAGTATTTTATCCTAGGTAAATTTATACGTACATACAGTTACCCGGTCACGTCGAATTGGGTACCTAAGCACCAACCAGGCATCTATGTAATGTTGTGTACATAGAAACCTGAAATGTGAATTGTGGCAAAAAGATGAATGCGTACCTCCTATAATACGAACGTACACGCATAGCAAATGCCAGCAATTTCGACGCATTAAGTATTTTATAGAGGGTATGCCACACCACACTACCGTCCCTCCCAAAATTCTAGACCTACCCGTACTAACTTCGGCCAACGAAAAAAGTATAAAAAATAAGACACACAAGAGACGGGGAGAACGGTAAATGCCTAATGTGCATTAGTTGGTGTTACCATGCCTATTAAGGTTACTTCCTGCTGTGTCGCGAAAGTCAATTCAATGTATTCAAGGGGCACGATACATACATACAATCAAGAATCATCTCTACTAATCTAGCTGCCGAGATGTCTTTCAAAAAGTGGAATTTACTCATTATGGCGCAGGTACGGACGTAGACAATTCGGTCATCCATCTCATGGATTCGATAGAATTGACACTATTATTTTGTATATTAGGCGTGTATGTATTCGTACATATGTACATGTAAGCAAGACTGGACCTCAGTTGGTGGGCTGATACATAGGTAGGTACCTATGTATCTCTGCATCTCCATAACTAACCCATAGACATAACCGAGGTTCTGTATCTTAGGTACATATGCATATCCACTATCCCTAACCCGTCGGAAACCATGGAGCGGAAAGATGCAAAAGGTTAAAGACGTTCGCAGGTTCGGTAACCCATGAATTTTTAACAATTTACTCGCTTCGCATTCTAAGGAGTCGGCATGTGTACCGAAGGGAGGAATTTCTTCATGGACTAACCTTGCCCTGAAGCTAAACCAGCTATGTACAGCACTTGGTCGGCCGCTCCCCAGAAATCTAGCCTAAGTGCCCCCTAAGTGGGCCTTTCTTGCCTTACAATCCGCTTGGGATGATCCGTAGTATAGATATCTAGGGTTGTGAGAGCGGTGACACGAAACATTTAATATGTAGATATGGATCCAAAGACACACCTATGTAAAGACAGGTGTACCAATAGGTACTACCTCATATATTGGGAGCTCATTGTGGCATCGTGGGTACCTGGGTAATTAGCATAGGGTTGAAAAGTCGCAAGAGACTTAATTAAACCCAACACAGCCAACACAGAGGCAGAACAAAGAAGTAGCGTAGGATTCTTCAGAATTGCAATACTATATTAGGCACCTAACGTATCATACGTAATCCTACTACTACTACCTTGTGGAAGAAACGGAGCAAATATATCTTAAAAGAATGACGGGATTGCGGCAATTACGGTATTAATGGAAGCCCCGGAGGAATAAAATGTACATGTATCCAGGAACACAATCTTGACATATACATAGGAAGGTACTCGTAAACTCATTAATAGATACTTGGTGATACAAGAGTAAAAGCTCCACCTCGGTGGTTTCGAAAGTCGACACGCGGTATCTGCCGTTTGACCGTAAGTTGCTTTCAACGGATATTTTCCTCCACAATTGTTAGCCCATGTTATGGACCCACTTACATAGGTACCTAGACCCCCGATGGCCGCGCCGTCTTTTTCCTTTTGGTTTCTAGACGAATATTATTCTTCTTCTCCACTCGAATCGTTCCTCGCATGTCTTTGCAGATCTCCACTTACATACTCTCTACATAAGGTACCTAGGTATGTATGTAGTGCTTTGGTACCTATCTCGTCTACCGCTTATTCGAACGAGATGAGGAGAATCCTTTGAATTTACCAGTCCTGCTTTTGGCGAACAAATAGCGGTCTATTGCAGTATTCATGTTTTAGGAAAATAGAGCATGACGGCGAACATGCCGTGGGATGGTGCACCGAATCCGTCTCTGTCCAGAACAGCAGATT
This sequence comes from Daldinia grandis, assembly GCA_022432525.1. Classification (NCBI taxonomy): domain Eukaryota; kingdom Fungi; phylum Ascomycota; class Sordariomycetes; order Xylariales; family Hypoxylaceae; genus Daldinia; species Daldinia grandis. The sequence continues at coordinate 1,458,149 of JAJKLB010000010.1, forward strand.
ATGACCAGGGTCTGTTCTCCAATGGGTTGGTAGAGTGTGGTTGCTATGCTTAGGCACGGATTCCAAGTCGAATCAAAAATTTAAGAAAAGGTGTGGGAGCGCTGGCCAGGACGAATTAAGAATAATGTTAAGAGGAAGGCTTCCCTTGGACTACTCAGCCTTGCATCAGCCTATAGCAACATCGCTTTGCCAATAGAAACCCGGCAAATTTGGACCTCTCAGAGATCGACATGTGGACGACTTGCTAACGCATGCGAATGATTCTGCTGATGCGTGTCTGACGAACGTGACCCTAACAGCTCAATCACCACCAAGTTCTGTAGGCGTTCATCGCCCAAAGGGAACATCGCATATGCACAATTTCAATTTGGGAGTTCCCGAGATGGTAGTCGAGACGACTATATGATAAGGGACTGACATTGCGCATACTATATATTACTCTATCTCTAGCGTTGCCTCCTTAGGAAATCAGACGAGTGACCAGTCGCTCGGTGACGAGTCGCTGACGGGTTTTGCGCATAGGCGAACAAGAGCCGAAAAGCCATTATTATCCCTTGGTGTCGAAAACCCGACGGGACGTCCCGGTTATCCCGTCGTATACTGCTTTAAAATCAACACTAATGGGTCACTTACTAGGTTACCTATTAATAATACACCTCTTCTCCTCCTTTGTAAAAATAGCACCCTCATAATTCCTATAGCCCCTTAGGGTACGTAGCAATGCGGGTATACTCACTACTACTATCCAACGCGGCAGCCACCCTGTCAGACATCGCTGTACGATCTGACATAATAAGCGGCCCGTCCAAACGGATGGGAATATGTTGCTCAGCCTAGAATCCTGCCTTGCCTTACCTGCGCCAAGTTGATATGTCATCGATCACGGTGGGCAGTCTGGAGTACACCGGGACTGGTTGGTTGGGTGGTCATCTGCGCAGGAACCCGCGATCCCCATAGGCCCGGTTGATGCCAACATCCGTCCAAGGAGCTGCAGTGTGGGGGGTATTCAACTTTTTTGGGAGTCAGAATACAACAGCAATTCTTCCATCCCACACCCTTTCGCCTATAGTATATGCTAAAATGGCTACTATGGATCGACACCTAATCTCATGGAAGGGAGAGTAAGACCCAAAGTGGTGACGAAATACTACGCCTTTTCGTCACTTACCCAGCATTATCCCTCCATGTTCGTATGAGTAACCAGCGACCTGGTGCGTTGTCTTTTCGCGTGGGGGGGGGGGGGGGGGGGGGGGGGGGGTGACATTGTCCCTTGACGTAGGAAGATAGGCAGTGAGGCTCTTTAATAGGGAAAGTATGGGACTAGTGAGCAACTCCTTCACTCTTTTTTACCACTTACAAATTTGAAGATGTAAGTATTAATATGTGCCATACATGTATTATCCTTGAAGTAGTTAAAGTGGCCTTCCAGGCCCGAAAGATAGGACCTCTTAACGATTCCGGACTTTCTCCTAATTTTTCGGTATAGATCTGTGCTACCAACCCACTCAGAAAAGCCACACGCGTATTATACATCAACCACGCGAGTTATCCAAGCATTCACGGCGTGGGGTTTGAGCCATTTTGTTTCTAGCACTACTGATCGGTCTTGTACTCTATAACCCCCTCCTTTTGCTTACCCCATACTTCAAGACCCGACTTCTCGCTTGATGATACCCAGCACGGCGTTTCTCAGCCAGACTAGCGAGTCATGAACGTTGAGAAGCTTAAACAGGAAACCAAGTGAGCTATTTTCCCACACGTTCTAGGTTAGGCAACAGCTTTGGGATTACCTACCAGCACCGTCTACCAGCAAACTCGTATAATGGTGATTCATAGGGTTGGCACGTGGTAGATTTCGTGACGTGATACTGGGATTAGATCGTGCATCTTGGTTGGACAACTCCTGAGGTACAGATTAAAGTGTCTCGGGAGAGCGACCTTAGAATTGGGACTGTCTTTCTCATGTAGCGGAAACAATCCAGCAAGTCGACAGATTACACCTCCGGCATAGCTCGACAAAGTAGCTAGTCTGCAAGAGGGGGTCAACCATATCGATCCGGCAGATGACAGAAGCTGCGTAGCTTCTAAGCTGCTCGCTAATTCCATATTGTCATTCGGGCATGGTGAGAGGTATTTTTCATGCATTAGGTGGTACCAATTAAATAAAGGAGAAATGTACGAATCCGGATATAACTCCCATCAGAATAACACGACGTCTATCTGTATCTCGTCACATCAGAACCTTTCCTGTGGAAGGTTCAAGAGCCCTCTCATGGCCATTCTAGATTCATCCTACTCCCTCATTTACTTGCACGCACACACAAAGTCATTAGTAGACTACCTAGGTAGGTATCTAAGCACCTTATATCGGCGAAAAGAAAACTTAGAATAGGTAACATACGGTTTAACACGTCCTATACCCATCGGGATGCGGTAAATATAATCCCCGGTCATCGTAGAACCAACCTACAATATAGGTCCTATGCTCGCCCTAAAACCTAAACCATCACCATTACAAATCACGGTTTGGATGATAGATCAGTCCTTAAAATCGAAACATTAAGCTCGGCATTGATCCGACCTTTCCCTTTCAATATTGCCTCAAGTATCGAAGGTAAGTATATCCACACCTACCCTAAGCTGACAATACCCGCGAACAATACGCTCATGTATCAGTCTTCCCTTGAGCCCCTTTAAGAATTACACTTCCACGGTAGGCAGAATCTTCGAAATGTAGATAGGCACACGCACCACCGAATACTTTATATACTAGCACAAAGACATAATAATCACGATCCCAAGCAAACATCTCTCTTCAATCTATAGCAACCCAACTGATCCTTCCCTCATCTCTCTCGTGCTATCTTCTAATCTATCCTACTCAAATTTATTCATCCCAGACAGCATAATCAACATTAACATGAACAAATGAACAAATAAATACTTCAATGATAAATAAATATATCCCGGGCATAATCGTAACTTAACTACTGTAAGTAAGCAGGGCTGGTCGTTCGTGGCTACTATCCGTTCGTTCGTTCCGTCATCTGCGGCCCATCCAACCTACATAGTTGATTGCTTGTCCGTCGTAGCGAAGAAAAAAAATAACAAAAAAAGGCATTACGTACATAACACACCATCCACATTATGGCGCGACAGGCGGACGTTCTGTAGTTGACTAACAATTCTTAATCATACCTCCTTTCTAGGAGGTTTCCATTCGACTTCGATATCGACTTCGACACCAATTTCGTCATTACTGTTCATTAACATGCCATACTACCGCACGCTTTCATGCTCATCCTTCTTCCCCCACGCGCTACTCGCCCAACCGATCCAACTCGCACGCTTGTTCTCTGCGCGCTCCTTCTCGTTGTTCTCTTGAACTAGTCTCAACGGTCTCGGCTTGTTACCCGCGAGCGTGGTGCTTTTCTCAGCTATACTGCCTATAGTCCTAGGCGGGCTCTGGCTGGCCGAGGTGGCTGTTGTCCCATCCGCAGCTGAGTCCCCGCTTACACTGCTGGTTTCGCTGCGCATGCCCGGGAAGTTACCCGAGCTGCCATTGGCGCCCGAATGCGAGCGGCCTCCAGGTGAGAAGAATGTCTGGGAATGTCGTGCAGATGACGATGTCGTGCTTAAAGTCGGAGATAGCGGGCCGTCAGGCCCCTTGTACATGGCGTTCACGATGCCGGCTGCCCCCGTCAGTTGCTCGCTCATGGGCCTTCCGAGGCGCCGCGCTGTGCTCTGCGAGCGTCCGAGTCCAGTGAGGGGAATACTAGGAGCCGTCTCGGGGTTAGTGTGCGCAGAGACTGCATGGATTTGGTGTGCCGCGGACATAGTCATGGGTCGAGGTTTTGGTCGAGGCGTGGGACCACCGCTGGCGATGGACTTCGCGCGCGATATGAGTGAAGCTCCCTGAGAATCCGTTGGAGGTGGTGGGAGGTCCTTGTGTAGATTGGCACCTGGCTTGAAGTCGGAGGACTGGTCGAGGATGTGTTCGAACTCTTGGTGCTGGAGGAGCCGTTCGATGATCTTGTTAATATACAACGTAAGGGCTTTGTTCTGGTCCTTAGCAGCACGGAGTTCAGTCTCAAGACGGCGCAGAGTCTCCTCATCAACAGCCTTCTCATCCCCGCCGAGGGCACCCAGCTCATCAGCCAAACTAGCCCCTGGAGTCGGTGGATTGTCGCCGGCGTTGGATCGACCTTCAAGGGCATTGAGTGCGTCTTGGTTGGCAGAAACGTTCATGTAGCCAAAATCACCCTTGCCGAACTCGCCGTGGAGTGTCTTCTCCTGGAGGAGCAGCTGATACGACTCGTTATCTTCCATCAGCCGTGCGTTGGCCATACGAGCCTCCATGAGTAGGCGTTCGACTTCGTGCAGGCGCCCGCCGCCTTGATTCTCAGACTCAACAAGCTTAATCTGAGCCTCTGCGAGTTCAAGACGTAATGACTCAATCAACTTATCCTTCTGAAGTAACAGCTTAGAATTATTCCTGGAATCGCTACGCTGAATCGAAGAAGGTGGAGCGAAGTTCCCATTCTCTACACTAGGAGATGAATTACTCGCTGTAATGTTACTCAAATTAGCCATTGCACATGTAAAAGCCATGCAATTTGGATGCTCACATTGCCGTGTTGGGCGGTTTTCGTCCTCTGCATTCCTTTGGTTGAGCGTCTCCTTTAGCCTATTGATCACAGCTTGCATCTCTTCTTCACGGTTCGCCATCTCTTCCTTCTCTTTCATCATGGAACTCCGCTCGGCCTCGTAGATTGCTTCCATCTCGCGCATCTGTCTCGCGGCTTCCCGTTTCTCATTTCTAAGCGCCTCGATCTGCTCCTCGCTCTCGTGCACCTTTTCTTCTAGTTTGGCTTGCTCTTTAAGGGCATCGTCGAGTCTTGTCTGTAAAACCTCTCCTTGTTTCTTATGCTGCTCGGAAGCGACATCTGCTTTTTGTAACCGCTCTTTTAGGTCTTCGATCAGGCCAACCGTCTCGGCGCGAGCCTCGACATCCCCTGCCGTGCTAGAGATACTTAGCGACGAGGTTGTCCTGTGCGTAGCAGCGGCTCGCGCTGACATTGGAGTACTGCCTCGGTTAGATCGTGTCCTCTGTGGGCTGTTGGTGGTTCCTGCACCATTTGCAGAAGAAGTCGGTGTAGACGCTCGGGTCTGCCTCGACGGAGGTGTGTTCTCGGTCGAGGAAGCCCGGCCCTGCGCCGCGGATAGCGGCTTCTTAGGTGTAGCGGACATCTGTCCGGTTTAATGGCGATACACGGGTAAAAGCGAACGTATATACAGGAATGTTACTATAAGTAGCCGAGTTGCGGTAGGTTTCGTCTCGTCAATATATTCAAAAGCCGAAGCGATAGATACAATGTAAAGTTCGATGCAATGTTGGAAGATATGGTATGATGGAATACGATGGTTTGTTGCTAGGTCAATCGCGAGGAATGAGACAAGTCGGAAAACCAATACGTTGGCCAGTAGACGACGCAGGTGTGTTTCTGGTTGATTTTTGGACCGTACCTTATGTTGTTTTGTCCGAGTGGCTCAAATGCGTTTGTGGTTCGTGGATTGGTGGCGCGGGATGCACAACTCTTTGGGTCTCGGAGGGGGAGACTTCCTGGGTTAGAATTCACAATGGAACATTGACAGCGTGACACTGACAGCCGCTGCCTATGTAGGTGCTTGTATGTTGTATGTACCGTGGTAAATTCCCCGTTTCTCGTTTGTACTTCGTATGAATAGGGGACTTGGATCTAATGCGCCAGAGCGGATTTAGACCGTTGAGCATGGAAAGCGCTTAGCCTATCTGGGCTTATCCTTTTGACCCTTTTGACCCCTTCTTCGTGGAAGTCAGGCGACTCAGCCACGCGGGATCACCTTTTCCCAGGGAATCACGAATCCTGACTTGGCTTTTCCGTCGCTGATTTAAAGTAAAAATAGCATGTACCTTAGTATATAACCAGATAGATTTATAGTTTGTACATTAGGTAGTAATTTGTAGTGATCATGTAGCATGTATTAAGTAGTAACATTAACTTTGAAGAATGTTTGTAAAGTTCTTTTTAAATGTTTATATGTCCAACTCCTTTTGGGTCCTCTTTCCTTTTTACCCCCCTTTCTGCTTGTAAAGTTTAATTAGCGTTTATGCGGTTTCTTACATATGTACATGTAGGTACTTAGGTACGTACCTGATTCTCCTAATTGTACCTTAGCGCTCAGCAACGGGTGACGGTGTAGATGCTTGGATCCTTGTGGAACATGTTTTATATCAAAAGGACGCGCCCCAATAATAGGAGACTGATGAAGTATCTTGACGGTTGTATTTCTTGTGATGGTTATATATCCCTAACAATTATTGTTTGAAGACTTGATAACTCTTCTTTGTTCTTGGTGGTCGAATCAGATTAAATGACGATTCCACTTACATCATAAGTGATAAAGAAATCCAGCTTTGTTCACATCTTATTGTTATTTTGCACCATCTTTAAAATATGTCACTGTCACTGGGAATTCTAGAAAGCTCAATACGAGATATTTCCAGGCATAGGTAATCCGTGAACCTTATGCCAACTGGGTTAGTAAATTATTTACCTAGGTAAATATAATAATTTTGCTAGTCCGATTGTCCCGACGGGATTACGAGCAAAGACTTAGCGAACAAGGTTTTATCTCTACCTCCTATTCACGTTGTTAGAAGCTGCCTCGTCAAGATGCCTGGGCTAGGCTTAAGGAAATGCTATGTCACGGCTAAACAAAGTAGATAATGAGAAGAAACGGACCTTCATGGTCACAATAAGTTGGATGTGATTTTACGTAAATATATATGGAGCCCATGGTCTTAGAGACATATTTTAACCCTCTCCTAAATGTCTAACCTAACGATGATTGATATACATAATTGGAAGATCCTCGCATCCTGCTTGAGATACTCAATAGCATCCAGCCAGCATCGACTACTCAAGTCACAACTAATTATGACACAATTCTTAACTATAGCACTAGGAAGAGGCATTCTTGGGTATCATTTATATTCTTTCCGAAGTCTGTAAGCTTCGTCTGAACTGACGTTTAATATTGGTCTAACCGGCTACCTAGAGGACTCAAGGTGGACCCTCACAAACGTGTTTCCTAATATGGAAGTGTACCAGCCGTCATCATTCATGAACGGCCAACTACGATGACCTTTTCCCAGCCAATGAACCCCAACGCCGCCAGAGGATGCCTTATCTAGACCTAAGCCTGTTGGTCGGTGAGAATATCCGAGTCACCGGCATCAATGATGGCCATGGTGGAGCAACGGAACAGTTTACCGCAGGCAGTACCCAGCTCAATCTGTATGAAACCAAAAGTAAGCCAACTGAATTACCCTCCAAAGCCAATACGGCTTCTTCTCTGGGTAGGGTCGTAGACAAGATAAACTCGTCCATTGACCATAGAGATAAAGAGAAAGAGGAGAATATAAAAGCACGAATACGTCTTCTATACTTAGCTTAAAGAGATATAGGAACTTACGTTGGTGCCGGAGAAGTGGTGAACCGGGGCCTTGGACAACATGGAGTAGTATTCCAGCTCAGACTTGCGCAGAGGAGGAGTATTTGCAGAGATGATGACTAGCTTGGCCTTGCCGGATCGCAGGCTCTTCAGGGTAGATTTGTAGCCAAGAGTAACTATAAGAAATGTCAGTTTAAGATGGTACATTTATTTTCGTTCATGTAAAGATATCGTACCCTTTCCGGACTTCATGACAAGCGCAAGACGCGAGTTGATGCTGTTGGCATCCTTCTTGTTCTTCTTGGGAGGCATTTTGACTGTTGGGTACGGATTGACTGTTCGTTGGCGTTGTCGGGGTTGATGTTGTGGTCAGGAATGGATGGGAAGTTACTAAGAAGACGCAAGAAAATAATTATCTTTGCAGGAAGTTCTAGTGGGGTACAATGTTAGAGGCTCGCACCGAATATTCTGGTGGTCCGTGGTTTTAACCCTAACCCCACTTTTCCTCAGGCGAACTGATTATCAATGGACCAATAAGGTACCCCGCCACCAACCCACTTCGCCCGCTTATGTGACTCGCTCTTGCTTTGAAATCAAAGTAGGAATTTCACCGCAGACCTCAAAGGAGCCCCAGTCCCTCTGCTTCCTTGTCGACATCATCTTCCTCTCTACAACAACATACCTTCATCTAACGACAACTTGATCGAGAAAATCATTCAAGATGGCGCGTCGTCCGGCAAGATGTTACCGATACTGCAAGAACAAGGTGAGCCTTACAAGATTTCTATAGTTATTATAATTTTGCACAAAAAATATATTTTCGAAATTCATCCGGTTAATCGCAAATGACTTGCGATTCCGTCGCCTGTTCCAATTACAAATTCCACTATGAACTACATTATTTCTCACGACACACCCGGGCCATTCATTAGATATAGATCAAAAGTAGAGATAAATATACTGACGTCAATTATTCTTAGCCGTATCCTAAGTCCCGCTTCAACCGTGGTGTTCCCGACCCCAAGATCCGCATCTTCGATCTTGGCCGAAAGCGTGCGACCGTCGATGACTTCCCTCTCTGCATTCACCTCGTTTCCAACGAGTACGAGCAGCTGAGCTCCGAAGCTCTTGAAGCTGCTCGTATTTGCGCCAACAAGTACCTCGTCAAGACTGCCGGAAAGGAAGGTTTCCACATGCGTGTCCGCGCTCACCCCTACCACGTCGTCCGTATCAACAAGATGTTGTCTTGCGCTGGTGCCGATAGACTTCAGACTGGTATGCGTGGTGCTTGGGGTAAGCCCAACGGTACTGTTGCCCGTGTCAACATTGGTCAGATCATCCTGAGTGTCCGCACTCGTGATTCTAGTAAGTAAAATGACGTATGCCACATCCACAAGAATACACCAATTAACCCATTTCTGTAGACCGCGCCGTCGCTCTTGAGGCTCTCCGACGATCTCAGTACAAGTTCCCTGGCCGACAAAAGATCATCATTTCCAAGAACTGGGGCTTCACTCCTCTCCGACGTGAGGAGTATCTCGAGAAGAAGGCTGCTGGCCGTGTCAAGGTTGACGGTGCCTATGTTCAGTTCCTCACCAACCACGGTAACCTTGCACAGAACATCAAGCGTTTCCCTGATGCGTTCACTGAGTCTGCTTAAATGGATCGTGACAAGGAAGCAATTCTGGGTTGAGGGGACAGGCGTATAATGGATTACCATAGCACTGCTACATGACAGTCAATTCGGATCTTGCATTTACACAGTAGCATTGCTGGCTTAGTGACTCCAGTTCTATGAATTCCCAAAAGATGAAAAAAAAAATAAAAAAAAAATAAGTGAAACCCACCGTATCTAGCTTCAAGGTTGATTGCAACATTCCTTCTTTTACTCTCACCAGGTCCCTTGATTTAAATCTCGATTAGTCCCTTCAAGTAAACATATTCAACTCTCAAGGGAGTCCATATCCTTGTAGAATGATCTCTTAAGCAGCCCGACGGTTCTAAGATCCTAGCCGAGAGTTCCACAGAGGCCAGCGAAGCATGACTCACCTCTGACTTGGTCAGCCACGTCGTAGCTAACATGGTGAGCTAGAGTTTAGTAGTTCTTGCAAGGTATGACTCTTTGAGAAATACTATTGATATATTTTCAGGGGGCACAATTACGGGGTATGCTCTTACGAGGTAAACAAGAGTAGATGAAAACGATCTTAGGCTTGAAGTAACTAACCTAGCATTTTAAAGAAGTGACTGCTTAGGTACTGTAAAAGATTGAGACGATAGGAAGTTATAATTCATCACGAGAATGTTAATAGTAAGTACGAAATACTTAGTAGAAATAAACAGATCTCTCTCGCTATAAGAGACGGAAGGTCTTTATAATGTGCTCAGTGAACAGACTATGGTTATCACTCTGGACTGAGCAGTAGGGTATGAATACTGAAGATAATGTTATATCAGGGGCATTTTTATATCAAGGGAGCAAGGTCACGCCACTCATGAGGAGGCGTATGAACTCATGGTCAGAGTGTTATTCACAACACTCTCATGGTGATACAAATCCGCATGCGAGGCAAGTCGCTACTACACAGCCTTAAACTTAGGCTTTGAGGTGCTGCGGTCAAACTCGGAAGAATAAGATAGCAGAATCATAAGGGCTAGTTAGAGGATTCGCTAGCATCGACGATCAAAGAATATACTCTATAGGGGAAGTGGCTTCGATAGCAGAGTCAATCTAAACTACATAACTGAACCAATATACGTATCTACCTAGGTGTAGATAGGTAGGTACTCATGTATTATTCATGTAATACATAGGTTCTTACCCCGACGTACGTGAGTTCGGTACTAATATCATGAGCTGTTTACTAAGTCTATTGTAGATTTACTTAGTGAAAACACAACTAATTCTTCATCAACCAGTTAATATCATCATATTGATAAGTTATAAGAGTATTTTATTCAAATGGGATAAAATGTTCACTAGTATACTTACCAGTAGTTATATAACATTTCAATGTGGATGGTTGAGTTTGATATGGGTAGACTAAACTAACCGGCATACATCAAATATGCCCAGAGCAAATCACAATGGCGACATCGGCAACAAAATTCATTCGCCAAGATTCGGCAGCCTCTTGCATCGATATAAAAGGTACTTCATGCAGGCATAGGCTGAGGTAAGGGTAGTTGGAGTTCATGTGTTCTGGAAAATAAGTCCCGATTGAGATGTTTCGAAACAGATCGGCCGGGAATCGATATTGACGCGGTCATCCTTGAACCTTTGTGTGGCGGGCGCAGTTTCTAGGTATCTTGGAGAACGGTCGACGCGACCTCGTGTCTTGGTCCCGTCATATCGAGAGCCGCGTTCAGTCAGTTGTCGTACCTATATTATTACCGCCTCTCCCACCTCAAGTTGCTGTCCTTTCTTCTGTAAGACTTGAAGTTATAGTCTAACGTTTCCACTGATAATTGGTTAAATATCGTTGATCTTTGAGAGCCTTGGTGCCCTCATAGCCCATCGTAAAATGGAAACCTTAGTAGCTAGTGCTGGTTTGTTGTCGGGAGCGCTTAGAGGCTTTTATGTATGGAATCCACGTGTACGGGAATCGCGTCTATTTCGTGTTCGATTCGTGTGCACAATGGAAGCCAAGCGCGCTGCGTCCAGGGAGGTTACAGGGAGGTTACAGCGAGGCCACAGAGACATAGCAGGGATCCACCAGCCACTAACTTTTGAACGGGAAGGTTTTATTGGCTGCAAGGAAGTTACCGGGTTCTTCTGGCATCCATTTCGTTTATCAAAGACCCACAACCCGGCGCTTCTTCTCTGAGTTTTTCCTCCCCCACAATGTTTCAATCTCTCCCACTGGATGAAATGTTTGGATGGTGAGACGGTTGCAGCTGTATCGCATCTAGCACCATGCAGGTCACTTCTTAACGGACCAGTCATTTCTCGCATCGCGGGTTACTATAACTGTCGCGTCTGCCATTTGCTCTGTTTCCGACTTCCCTGCGCTCCACGGCTGCATGGCAACGTGCAGATTTGCAGATTTGCGGATGCACTAAAGTCGTGAGAATGACTCACTTGCCAACCATTCCCAACCAGTCCGACCTTTCTGACGTTCTTAGACTATCTTAGGTAGATTTGGAGAGACTATGCCGATGAAGTCGAGAGGTGGCACGAAAAGTTTTCCGAGCCGGGGGGAATATGTCCAACTGGTATAACATGCGCCTCAGGCCTTCATGAAGCTGGTTGGGCCACAACCGACTTTCTTCTATTTCAGAATATCAAGTGTCAACTTTGAGTGACTGGATAATAATCTGATTCAGTCGATACTGTTGCTGTAACTGCGAATAACCTCACTTTATCGTCTTGTGGTCGCAGTGTGGCTCTACTATCATATATTTAGACAATCTATTATTATTATTATTATTCGGTATCGTCCTTTTTACCAAACACTTACAAATATACTTCTGATCTGATTTCAGTTGTATAACTTTATAAGTGCCCATACCATCTTCGTGACTATAGTCCACTATTAGGACTCCTCGAACTAACCCCCCACCCTCAATAAATACTTGCCTTAGCGACATGCGAGAGCTATGGCAACAGGACCACAAGCATTCTATTGCCTGTGGCAGAAGGAGGCTATCCGTGAGAAGCTCTTCCAATTATTATCAAAAGATGACATCTGCAATGTTCGACTATCATCGTCGGCATGCTGCAATCTTGTCACCAAACGGCTATTTTTACGAACCAACTTGACCTTCACCTCTAGTACCTTCACTCGACAGAGCAGAATTGAAGCACTATCGAGAGTAGGCCAACATATAGAACACCTTACCTTTTACTTCCCACACTCGGAGGCTACTTTCTTGCCTCCATTGGTTCACCCTGATACTGGTCGTGAGATCAGCTTCCTTTACAAGCCTCATACCTCGATGGCGTCCGTTCTGGAAAGACCTAAGTTCGCCAACTCTGGACTTGGTGAGATCCTTACACAACAATATCCGCCACTGTTCCACGCCGCATCTAATGTCCCGTCTTTCATCAATGCGATGAAGCACTTACCGAATATGAGACACCTTACCATCAAGACGCCTGGGCAGAATCCAAAGGAGAGATACCGGAGGGATATTGTCGACTATGCGCTTATTAGCCTCCGTATATCATTGGAGCGGGCGCCTATGAGAAAGCTTACAAAACTTTCGTTGTCCTCTGTCCATCCCTCTGCCTTTATCTACTTGAGACATGTTATAGGGTTTGGCTGCCTACCATCAGCTGCTCGACGGTGGAAGCAGATCCGGAAGCTAAACGTCTCAGTAGAAGCATGGGATTTCTATGGGCCGTCGCCTGGACTCGACCACCTAAAGATGATTGATGATTATATACGCGACTTTTCAACGAGTCTAGAAAAATTGACCTTTACTTGGCTGGGCCGAAAGGGACCATGTCCATTGTCACTTGCGGCTGATCCATTGTTTGCGCCCCCTCGGAGCTCACAGAAACTTTTCAATGAAGTTACTTCGCCCATGTCACCTTTACCCCCAGCGCCCTCTAGGAAGCCCATTGTATTCCGTAAATTACGTTTTATGGCTATTCGAAATGCCACCATGAACTCGTCGCAGGTAGCGGAATTGATTGCAGCACATCGACATTGTGTACGCGAGTTCGACTTTGAGAACGTTGTTCTAATTAACGACGGCAGCTGGGATGATGCCCTAGCATCTTTATTGAACAGACCATCCCGTAGTAGCCGCTGGATTCGACAGTCAATGGCTACCATTACTGAAGATGCAAGCGTTCCTTCACCGAACCTATCAGACAATTTTATAAACGATCTATCAGAGGACTCCCCGGCTGTTTCGGCAGCGTCGCAGAGGCTTTTAGACATTGATCTAAATGGCGAGGAGGAGGATGACGATGGTGAATCGGTAGAACAAAATGATGAAGCTGATCTTCCTTCGGACTTAGAGGCTGCTAGACAAGCTAGTCTTTCGTTTCCAAACAAGCTCAAGAAGCGTAAAGTTACAAAGCGTCGTCGCAGAAGAAAGGATAAAAATGAATCTCGTGAGGACGATAAACACGAGTTCCATTCACGACATCATCACCGGCAACCCTCAAAGGATTCCATTGATCAACCCAGCGACGAGCATCGTCGCCATCGCCGTCATCGACATCAGAAACCACAAGAATCTTTTGAAAGGCAGCCAGAAATTATTGGGTTTGATCAAAGTCGCCGGCCTTCGGATGAGTTCCTTGATTATCCTCACCGACCGCCACACTTGTCCATATCACCACAAAGCTTCCAACATCGCTTGTTTGGCGAGGTTGAGAGTATCTACTCAACATCGTCGCGCCGTCTCTTTGGTGAGGTATCGCAACTCACTAACTCGGGATCCGAGCCGGAGCTCACACACTCACCTGTTGATGACTCGGACTCGGTCGTCGACGAGTATTTCCGCCCTAGTACACCTACTACTACGCCGATGGACATCTCGGCACCTATTCTTAGCACGGCACCTAGCATGCCTATGTTTTTAGAACCTCACGTTTATGACCCTACTGCGGAGCTATGCTCCGAAATCACGGCTGTGCAACGCGATATTGAAGCGGAAGAAGCACAGAGGCGCGTAGCTGAGGATGCCGAGTTCCAGACCAGCGCCTTGAAGAGGGCCAAGGAGCTCGTGCTCAGTCGGCTAGGTCGCGAATTTTCTTCCGGTAATAACGGCTTCGGCAAGAGGAGTGTTGCCGGCCCTAAAAAGGAGAGTTTCGGTGCTGGGAGTTTTCTCAGCAGCTCGAGGTTTCGAGAGGGGTTGTTTGGGAAGAGCACCTCTAGCGTGAGTGGCTCCTTGCACCCCATGCAAGACCACAGAAGCATGGATGTACCAATCTTGTTTAGTCGGAGTTGATGATACCCAATGGGGGAACGGATGTATTACGACAGACACGATGTGATGTGCTTATGACTTATAATGATTATGACCTACTGTTATTCGATCTTTTAATAAATACCATATTCCTTTTGTTCACATTATCGCGTTCTTCGTTGTATGTGATATTGCCTCTATTGTTCATATAATGAGTCGGTAGATTAAGCTCATGTTTCGGGAACTCACAAGTAACTCGACGCTATGCTACGATACTTTCTTAGAATGCCCTTTTTAACTCACCCCTTGCTCTGTAGAGGTTGCTGCAACTAGGACTTAGAAGTACTCCGGCGGGCTTAAAGGATATTGCAGTGGCCGTGGCGATTCTTGTCGCCCACATCTTCGCCCTTCCTCTGCTCCCTCTGACCTCGGAGAGGAAACCAACTTACCTCGCTCATAAGACGGCCAGATACTTCATCATCACTATACCTATTCCCATCCTCCAAATCCACAGAAATGGGCATCATAACCTCCCTATTCTTTCTCTTCGGCCCCGGCGCGGCCCTCTGCGCCGCCTGCGAGACCCTTGCCACAATCTGGCCGCACGTGCGACTCCGGATAGTCAACGACGCGCCGCTGACACGGTTCCTGCACGCGGCGCAAGGGAAGCCGGCGTGGGCATTCGTTGCGGGCGCCGGGCAGGAGGCTATCGCTCGGGAGCTGTGCTTGGGGCTGGCTGCGTGCGGGTTCAACATCGTTCTGTACGGCACCGGGTCTGGGTTCCGCGGCGGGGAGGCTACGACGCAGAAACTGCTGGCTCTCCGGGCGGAGCTGCTGAAGGCGTGCCCGGAGAACAAATACCGTGTCGTGGTTGTGGATACGGACGCACAGGGCGAGGCGGCGCGGGGGTTTGTGGAGAGGGTTGGGGAGTCGCTGGAGGGCGCAAATTTGACGGTGCTAATTGACTATGTTGGCGGTGCTACTAGCACTGTCTTGCCGCAGTTGAAGGCTGTGTTGATGCCGCTGCTTAAGCGGAACACGCCTGCACTTGTTATTAACGTCACCTCTTCGATGGCTGGTAGTGGCGATGGAACACAGTCGTTTTACCCGCATAGGGGGTCTAGATACCCCTCTCAAGACGGCGTCGACGTCGTTTCGTGCCATATAGACGATGTAGCTGCTGGCTATAAGGAGAGGTCGTTGTTCCACTGTCCTCCACCGCGGGCGCTGGCCCAGATGGTGTTATTGCACGCGGCTTCTAGCGGTAGGAGCGCTATTGTATACCCCCATTGGCCACAGGCTATTTGGCAGATGACACGGAAGACGTTGCTAGGAATGGCTGTGGACCAGTTCTTGTCTGTTACCCAGGGGGATGTATCGACGGGATAGAATGGGAGGGTCCAGGAAAATAAAGATGCACGATGAGTTTGTGCTTGTACTGCTGTAGTTGGGGAGCATCTTTCGCTGCACTGCGATATCTTATAATGAATGCTCGTATATATGTTCGTGAAAAGGAGCTGTATTATATCAAAGCGAATGGTATTACTGCCAGCCTATACATCTTCAAAAATAGGGGGCAATTTAAGGAGTATCGTGACTGAATATACGAAAATACCCTTAGCACTAGCATCGGTTGAAAGCAGAACCATAGGCTTAGGTATCTCAGTGATTCAAATGAGTGGATTTTAACAATACATCTCATGCTTCCGATCTCTACATTCAAGAACCCTTTATCTATAACCCAAAAGTCTCAAAGACTTATAATCAAACTCACGGCCCCATCCCGGTTTCTTGGTGTTGTCGAGCAACTGCTGATGTCAGAAGCTATGGGTGTCACGTACAACGGGTCTTAAGCCTTCACTTGCACCAAGAGGATGTCTCCTGGCTATCTGTGCAGAACTATCTCCCGCCATGTTATACCACATTTGGAAGAACATATTAGCTGGAGATGTAGGTAGCTGGGACTGTATCCTGGCCCTCTTGAGTCCGCAGGTCAACAGCTCGGTGATACCGGCTTCAGCCACTTCAGTGTTGCAATCAGTTCTTTGCATTGTGCCTTCTATTATCTCAGTAAGTCAGGGTTGTCTCAGTGGCATCAGACTGGAGTTTAATAAGAGCGGGCCAGGAGGATGGCTATATAACGTCGATGACCACTTATGGTGGCCAGGAATTTCTTAGGTATCGTGCTGGCTACAGAGAGAATCGGAATGTTAATAAAAAGCTTCAAAGAGCCCGATAACATCGGTGAGTACTTCATTGCTACTGTTATCACCCGAGATCTACGTCCGAACCGGGCTTGGCAATTTTGTTCCGGCGGGAAACAATCACCTTCACACCTCCTTACTAGGGCGGCGTGCGCTGCATTGCTAGACGAATAGCATGTGGCTTTGAATACATCTTACGTGGACTTAATTGCTGATAAAACGCATAGTTATTGTTTCACATTTCTAACTTCCCCATTGCCCATGTTAGTTAAAAGCCAAGCCAAGACTACCTACCTATGCTTACTGGGGGATTCGATCCCCAGCTTACTGAGTTGGAAGCTTCCCAAAAGGGGTACTGTTAGGTGCTGGTAGTCTTACCGAATTAACAAAGGAAGGGCTAAAAGGATGGAAATGACGTTTTATTCAAATATAGATCGTTGTTTAGGTACTTGAGGGTGGCTTAAAAGCCAAGACCAGATGCGGATATCCGAAAGAAATCCACATTTGCCATGTAACTTCCCGAGATAACTTACCATGGTACCTAATGCATTCATAATGTTCGAGTTTCTTTCAATATCACCTTAATTATTACTACGCAGAAAACCTCAGGGGCAAGGTCAAGTGTATATTATCGCCTCAACATTAATCGTATCTTAGTATCTACGACAGCCATACAATCAAAGGGGAAACATGGACTACCGGAAACTATCACTTACCCTCTTCGCTGTTGTCGCCACGGTCCGAGCAGCACCGTTCGTACAACCGGTGCTATTCCATGCTACATCTGTTGTTGAGACCTCGAGCAATGGGGCCTGGGCTGATTACACGATATGCCCAGCCGACTACTTCAGCTACATGACAGAGAAGGGCTTTTTCAGTTTCGGCTGGTATGTTCTTCCATCACACAGTCTTGTTCCCACTTGTCGATTATTGACTTCGTGTCTGTAGGTGGGGATTAAGAAGCAACATGGGTAGCGTAACGTACTTCACGCAAGATGCCGATCCGTTCCACTGGTTTGAGCTTGGCGAGAGGGAGTCGTGTGATAGTGTTAGCGGCGCTTGTCTGTACAGCACGCAAAACATACCTATTCGCTTTGAGAATCATGCACAGCCGCCGCCTTGCGCACCAATGCCACTCAAGTACATTGAACGATCGCTTAATCTAGGAGATGATAATGACGATGGGGAGGATCGGGTAGAATTGACTTACACGGATGATGACGGGGTCCAAGCTCAAGGGTTGAGCATAAGACGAAAACTGAGCGGTGACCCACGCGTGGCAGGGATATGCCACAAGGCGCTGCGCATATTGAAGCAACTTTACGAGCAACATGACATCGATTTGGGATTTGAGATTGGGAATCTGTGTGCGCAAGAGACAAGTATAAGCCAACAAGAGGTACCAGAGTTATAGTTAACCACTTACGAATATAACTAACTTAGTTACAATATGAATTCTACTAGGAATACCTGCTTGGGTATCTATCTCCTACATTATAACTAAGTTCAGACTTCCAATTCGTGGCTCTAACGCAACTCCTTACTTAAGGTAAGTTAATGGTTATATCAAATTGAGTCAACATTCAATTAGTTAGTCTTTATAAAGTTGAAAGACTTTAGAAAGATAGACCTAACTTTATATGTTATCTGCTAAAAATGACAACTGTCAACCCCGCCATACTGCCCGATGATATGCCATACGACAGCTGTTTAAACCCCTTTTCGATCGCGTTCTAGGTATCATTCTGATTTGTAAATCCTCACATTAGATACTAACGCTGCTAAAATTTCAAATCTTCAACAATATATCATGTCCTCGCTACAGCCTACTATTATACTAATACCTGGTGCATGGACGCTACCAGCTGCATACCGAAAACTGGTTGATGCACTCCAAGCAAGATCCTTTACTGTCCATGTGCTAGCTTTGCCATCAAATAATGGTGCTCGACCGCCTACTTCATCACACGGTGCTGATGTGGCAGCTGTATGTGGAATAGTTGAGCCTCTTATTAACGATGGCAAAGATGTTATTGTGTTTATGTATTCATACGAAGGTGTTGTAGGAACAAATGGTTTCGAGAGTCTCGCTTGCAAGGACCGTGAGGTCAAGGGTGTCCCCGGTGGCGTTGTTTATCTGTTTTACTTATCGGCCTACCTTCTAGCCAAGGGCCAGAGTATTTGGACCCTCATCGAGGACCTGGGTGTCTCATTGGACAGCATACCAGAAATTACTTTCGAAAAAGACGGCACCTGGTTTCTTAATGATCCCGTTCAAGCTTTATGTCATGACGTAAGTCCTGAGGATCAGGAGGAGCAGAAACGATTATCTACGCACCATCACCTGGATGCCGTTAAAGGGAAGATGGTGTGCGAGGCATGGAAAGACATTCCAAACACATATTATCTTCACTGCGCAGGACCGCCGCGTGCCGCCTATTCTTCAAGTCATGTGCTTCGCAAATCCGAAGGAGGTTCAAGTTACTATTAAGAAAGTAGTATTGGATTGTGCTCATGCAGCGTACGTAAACTATCCAGAGGAGCTGGCCGACCTGGTGGTTGAGGCATCTTGCCCTATAGGCCTGTAAGCCTCATTGAAAGAGAAGATATACGATGGGCATTTGTTGTGCTCCGTAATAATAATCGGGAATCTAGTATAATATGCGTAAAAGAAAATGAGCGAAGAAAGAAATCCAACAAATTTCAGAGTCTCAATATTAGACTACCAAGGCGAATCTAGGAAATACCCTATTAAGTCAAAGTGTTGAAGACTCGTTAGGGGATGTGGTACGAAATATATCACTAAGATAACAACTGAGCTCCCCCTTTACCAATATCCGCTTCCAGCCTCAGCCGAACACCGAGAGCTGTAGACAGGGAATATTGCACCGAACGCCGTAAGCGTCATGGGATAGGGCCGATGGAATGGGTGTTATACATGGCGATATAATTATAACCTGCGAACTACACGCAAGAGATTACTTTGTATACTATAGCCCGATAATTCAGGTATTAATCAAATGTTATCTTATAATGTCTAGGTAGGTAGTTAAATATAACCCATGGATTTCTATATACCTTGGATATGGGCTCTCAAGGTTCGACTATTCGTTCGTTTAGAGTAATCGTCGTCGGTAGTGATATTGCTGGCCTTATGGCTTCTAATTGCCTACAACGGGCGGGTATTGACCATGTCGCCCTTGAGAAACGCGCAGAGATTGCGCCTACTGAAGGTGCTAGTATATCTCTACATCTGAATTCTGCACGAATATTACGCTAGATCGACTGTCTAGAAGCGGTCGAATCGGCTGGTGCGCCAGGGGGTAGATTAAAATTCCGACTACCAGATGGGACTGTCATGGCTCATACCAGATATTGATTTGGTTGAATAGCTTAAAGAGAGGTACGTATAGGATAATCTCATAAAATCGCGAGTGTATGGGCTGAATTATTATTATTGATGCCAGCCACGGAAACGCCACGGCCATAATAATCGAACGGCGAAGATTACTACCCATAATACTGTCCCTGGCAGCAACACAAGGGAAGAAAAGACGTGTAAGTAAACTAATAATACCTATAACTATGCCAAAATACATAGTACCTATATTATACCTTAGATACACACAACACGCACTTTACGTTTGTAGCTATATCACAACCAGACTACGTATTTGTAATATTTCGTCTCGTTGAGCCGGTCATATGGCTAAGGAGGGTATTATATACCCCCCAATATGCTGAACAGCTGGCTGGAATGATGGTCTCTTATCCTGTTTGCGAATCACTGCCATTCAGAGAGTTGTGGCATAAGCGCGAGCACGCCTCTCTTGTGAATATTGAGGAGGGTGTACTAGATAAATGGCACTGTGCTCGAATTGTCCTTGCTGGAGATACTGCTCATAAGGTATGTTGAATGCTTAGATCAGGTATTTTTGGCACAAGAACCCACGCTTATCATGCACCACTGGTTAAATAATTCGCCCGATAGATGTTCCCATAGGGGGGGCCAAAGCTTGAGTATATCGAGATGGGAATAGCTATGTCGTGATTGCGGGAAGAACCTTAAAGCCATGTATCTACCCGAGTGCACGGATATACATGCACGTAATCTTCATTGACCGGATGTATCGGGATGCTTCCGGAGTGAGTGAGGCCTATGTAGGGGTGGTTTGTATGTACCTATCTCTTAAAACCGACGCCACGAGGTGAGGGGTTAACCATGAATATATTACTGTTATTTAGAGAATCAATTTAAAACTACATAGCTACCTGGTAACTAAGCAGTTAGTTATTCATAAATGTAGCTGTGTCATTAATTTTGCTTACTTTCCAAAGAATCAAGGAAGAACAACATGAAAACAATGATTGAACAACTAGTATCATATGTACCCCCTAATATACCCGGCTATTACATAGGTATACTACAGATCAGATTTACTCGTCTTTGATTGCCCCGCTTTCCATTTCCGATTCCAAAAGGAGTATTCCGCCCTAGTTGTAGTTTAGCTCTCTTAAAAAGCGAGCCGTTAGAAACTCCACAGACGGAACATCGGGACGACAAAAAAAAAAGGTATTTCAGGCCAACAAGGGTATTGGCAAAAGTTTATTGGACGAGCAGGGAGTTGAACCCTGGACTTCTCGCAGGCTTTTCTCGGAATTCTAGTACCTAAGATGCGAAGCGAGCACTCTACCACTGAGTTACACGCCCTTGAGTTTGGGAATAAAGCAGGAATGTCCCCCGCTTCATCTGATTGGTTCAAAGCTTCGTATTAAGCATTTATATTTTCTAGGTTAGGTAATTCCTGAAAGTGGTTTGTTGAGCCAGTCTCAAGTCACAGCCATGTAACCACGTTCTCCCCGAGACTCTTAATAAGTGGAAGTGGTCACTGACAGCCTGCCTCCTTCAATCGTAAGAATTAAACCGTTGCAGTACGACCCTGCTCGACTTGCAAGATACAGCAGACTTCCTCCCATGTCCTCTTCACTACCAAACCGCCTGGATGGAATGGCACCCATTTGATCGAGAGGCTCTGAACTTGGGTCTCTCCCAGCAAGGAAATCATTGGCTAGTTCGCTCGGGAATACTAGGTAGGATGAGATTAGCCAGCACATCCTTATTGGACAACGCAGGTATCACCTGATTACAATGACTTACATCCGGGCGCAAGTGCGTTCACCCTAATTTGATATTGGGCAAGATTGGTACTGGCGTGTTTGGCGAGTTGGCCTATGGCGGATTTGCTTCCAGCATACGCGGGTGAGGAAAGCCTGTCACGGCTAAAACCAGACAAACTTCCCGTAACTATAGCTTGGCTGGGGATCGAAAGAACATTGCTATCTTTTTGGGCTGGTGCTCCGAAACCTCCCTTTAAGGCATTCTTGTTTCCAGCATCAAGAAGCTCTAGGAAAGCTATCAATGTAAAATACGTTGCAGTAACATTTACATGGAACGTGCTTGTGAAATCTTCCATTGAGACTTCCTCGAATAGGTTCTTTTGAAGTTGTTGAATTGTGAAGTCCGGGTTGAAGGAATTGATGGGACCTATAACTCCCGAGTTGGCTACAAGCAGATTGATGTAGCCTACGTCGTTTTTAATGAATTCAACGGCAGATTGGAGCGACGACTTAGAGGTGATATCGCATACTATAGGGACGAAACTCGGGTGGTGAGAAGCCGCACTCTCGAGAGCAGCCTTTCGTCTCCCAAGTATATAGACCTTTTTCGCTCCCGCTCCTGCAAGAGCCTTGGCCATCATAAATCCAAGGCCTGGGACACATTAGATCGAAATAAATATTTTGGGTTATGAGCTTCTTACCAGTAGCACCTCCCGTAATAACGGCTATCATGCCATCAACTCGAAATAAACTTGTAGTCTCCATGGTGACGTATTTCCCTATATATATAACGAAATAGTGTTTCTCGAGGTTTTAAAGCTGTGAGAAGAAACGATGGTAGGTAGAATTTGTCACAGAAAAGAGATATAACTATATTCTCGTCGTACATCTTATATAGAGAGAAGTAACATAAACACAGTCGGAAATCGCTCTTGTGAGGTATCCTAAACTCCGCGCCAAGTTGAAAATCCCTATCACCTTCTGCGAGTGAGTAGGTAAAAACTCTTTCCTACCATGGGTCACCCAATACCGGGACATACCAACTATTCCGACCGGGGCTTGCGCGGCCTTGTTTTAGACGAGCTCGGCGCATATACGCCGGGTAGACGTCTAACGGCACAGGTGGGGATATCCCATAGAGGAAACGATATATCAACTAACCCCCATTGCAATAATGGGATGATAGAGTACAGCTTGGGATAGTTCCTATAATGACTGAAACAAACATTTGTCTCGTCTAAACCAACTTATCGAAGCGTGCAATTCAGTCCAAGACTTTGGAGAGTTCCTATCTCTGGTCAAAACAACTGAATAATAATGTTGGCATTTGTTAACTCCTTCGAGCAACTATCTCCAATAGGTAATACCGTTGCATGCCTCGGGGCTTGGCCGAAATGCGCTTTGAACAGCAATAGTGGAGCACAGGTGAATACTTTAACCTAGGTTAAGCAAGTAGAAGTTTGAAACTACGATTCTATTAGTTAAGTTTAAACATGACGATAACTAATAACTAGGTGCCTATTCATATGGCTCTCACCTTGAATAGAAACATATGCCATGACCTGAGTAGATTTAATTAATACTATTCAACTACCTCCATTGACGAAATTACCGATATTCTTGATTATGGCACAACTGTCCAAGCCAAGCCTTCCTTATCTGATAGCTGTTGCTCAACCATTCACCTTCGGATGCCGAGCCTTCATATCTATTTCCTATTCAAGTAGCCTTGTCTACGAAGAGGCCTGGAGAAATGGTTCGTGGCGTAATAACCCTGCCAAAACTTGAACAATATAGTACAGTAGAAGTGATAGCTCGCCACTGGCTATTGCTACGAGTAACAGATCCGAGGCCAGCGGAGATAAATTCATCTCCACATAAACATAAGTCCGATGAACTGCACAACTACGGAGAGGAAGTAGTCCTATTGGCTAGTATGTCTCCGGATACGATGAAAAGGGAAGTTCTGAAGGTTATTACGTATATGTGCTCATGATGCATAAGAAAAGGTAAAGATAAGAATGAACGTCATCGGTGCTCTGAAGTTCTAACCTCGGTGTGCGGTAAAAGATGATAAATAATTACAAATCCGGACTCATAACTTTATTAATACGTCTATTTCTTGTTTATTACGTGCGCTGGAATTAGTAACCATTAACAGATAATGTTAGAGCGATTGCCTATCTAAGGGGAGTTCTATCTTCTCAGGTGCCAGAGAGACATGGTATATTACTTACTTAAATATGATTTGCTAACACTCTCATACTATTCCTAAAGTACCTAGTTTATGTGAAGCCTTTTTAAATTTTTGATTTATTTATACCTATAAGTGGAGTGTGTACTTGTATCTCTCTTGCACTTGAGGGTCTGCAAACAACTTCTTTCTCATATACTGTCCTCGAACACGATCATGCTTGAGATAGCAGATCAAAATGATACTGAGGAATAAATCAAACTAATTGTTTTCATTGGCTCTTATTTCTGATGAATAGTATTCGAAACACTTCGCTTGTTTGTTTATCGTTTCGATACAACAATTATGTTATGCTTTTATTTATCGTATCAGGAAGCGTATTTAATGGTGTAGAATAGCCGCCCAAAATTCCACAGTATTATTCATCTCATCATCATAATCATCTATTCTCCAGTAGAACCACTCGATCAACACTCATCTTTTCAACCTGACCAATCAAGAACTTACTATTCATAATACTTAACGAGAAGATTACCCAAGATGGCTATCCACGGGAATAAAAAAGTATATACAATAGACGACGACGATGAGCTCAGCTCAGACGCCCACAGTGGCCAGGGCGAAGACTACAAAGCCATCGAACGGCTTTCGCTAGCAGACGCAAAAAATCGAAAGCACGGTGAGTTCCTTGTAGCTTCAATATGGGCTGGAAATATCCGCCGAAGACTCTCTGAGATTGAAGAAATTGGCCTTGAAGAACTAAAGGCGCAGAAACAGAGAGAGATAAACAAAGCGACTGAGAAAGCGGATAATATCCGCTGGGCCCTCATCGAAGTCGAAGACTGGGGGTTAGCGATTAGAGAAGGGTTGCTGCCTGACGGAACCCCATTCAGGTTCAGCACCTACTTCATCAGAAACCTGAAGGGAGCCGTTGAAAAGGCCGAAGCCGCCATGGCCCTGGCTAAAATCGCGCTCAAGGCTACTCTTAATATTTCATATTTAGGACAGCTCTCTCAAATGTCACTCGATCTTCTTGGGGTGCCATTCACGAACTTGACAAATAGCTACGAAAGCATCGCGAAGGAACTCCAGGACTTAGATAAAAGAACAAAGATGTGGAGGGAAATTGTCGACAATGGTGGTATCCCGGTAGACAAAGGGAAAATGAGCGCCTTCATTGTGGATGATGATCCTACGGCGAATCCTGCGGGTCCGTTTTTTGAAGCGGATGGGGAGGCTCGTGGAATTCTAATACAAGAACTTCAGCAAACCATAAACAGCGCCACCACGATTGATGGGAAGCGCGTCGACAGCAAGGCGATCCTAGATCAGTATTTCAGCTATTTGAAACAGTACCATGACAACTTCTACGCAGCCGTAGGAACACCAGAGGAAAAGAAGAAGAATAAGGTCTCGAGCAAAGAAATCGCACAGAGATTAGCCGAAAGGCATGAGAAAAGATTGCAGGCGGCTAGAGAGGAAAGGGTCAAGAGAAAGGTACAGCAAGAGTTGAACGCAAAAAGACAGGAGAGGACTGAGATGAGAAAGGACATCCTCAGAAAGGCACAGCTGGACCGAAAAGACCTGGAAGAGAGAAAAAGAAAGAGAGCAGTGGAGGGCGGAGAGAATCTGAGGCTTGGATTCCATACGCCTTCGGCCGGTAACCCACCAGCCAAAGACGGCGAGCCAGATACGAAGCGGCCTCGGGTTGAGTCACCAAAGAAACCAACACCGGTAACACCGGTAGCAAATGAAAACCCGGAAGAAAATGAAAAACCGGCACTGCCACCGACACCACCACCGACGCCGCCACCAGGACCAGCAGGACCAGCAGGACCAGCAGGACCAGTAAGACCAGTAAGACCGACACCATGGCAAGTACCGGATTGGGTTAAGACAGTCGCGAGTGGCAATAAAAACTGAATGAGACAAGTCTCCTACAACAGCCTCACCTGAAGCCAGCTGCTCAGATTTTAGTGTTGCATCGCGAGGTCCAGTCAACTTATTCATACGAATTTTAGAATGGATTATCTCTTAGATATCTACCTAGATAGTTGCAACACTGACAGGTACTTACCTGACATAGCTCCACTACCTAGTTTTCTTATTTACTTTTAGCCATAATTGTAGTTATTGTTTAAATAAAAAAATGTTTCCCCCCTTGCGGTATGAAAAAAGGTAAACTATGGCCCTGAAAGCTCTTGTTAAGTCGAGTTTAGTCCGAGCAAGGGTATTTTAAAAGGCTTAGTTAGTTGGAACCTTTGGAGAGCCTTATGGATGAATGTGTTAGCTAACAATATGATAAAGAGAACAACAACCGAGAACAAAGATATGTGGGCGTGTGAAGAGTCAGTCATATAGTTACCTCTAATGAAAACATAGGAGTAACCCTTTCTGTGGCTTGACGAAATATATACATATTAATAGTGAGTCCCCAATTTATCTCCGCTATTCCAAGCGGGATGCTCCGTTAAGCATATCTCATGCTGCAAGCTAAAAGGCAAACTAAGGGCTAACTGCAATATCTTGGCACCACAAGATAGACACGGCCGCGTAGTGTAGTGGTTAGGTATGTCTCTCTCTTTCTCAAAATACCTACTTGTCTTTGAGCTAGGCCACTAACAAAGAAATAGCACGCAGGATTTTGATTACATCCAACTTTCCTGAGACCTGAGTTCAATCCTCGGCGGGGCCTATTCATCGCGTTGGCGAATATTTTTGCTGCTCTCGTCATGGAGGTATAGGTAGGTACCTAAGTGGTAGGCCTTTCGGTATCGGGTCATAGGTGAATAGATACCTATTTGTGGAGTTTAATGATAAGCATTTTACGGATTAGTGATAAGCATGACATAAGTACCTTCGTACCCTGCAAGGGCATTAGGTCATGCAGGCAGTGGGTGGTGGGTCAGGTGACCTGGTGTCTGCCTACGCGCCATCACGTAGTGTATGTGATGTGACTGAGAGTGGGGAAGTAATTTATCCTTTTTCAGGATTAGGTTCAATCATCGCGCATTTCACGTAACATCCGCATACATCCGCGTACAGAGTCCCTCTATTTAGTGGCTGCTTGTGGAAACCGGGAAGGCTAATCCCAAGTTTGTCAAGTTTGTCTCATCTATATAACTATTGCATTTAACTACTTCCAGCAATGTGCTGAAGCACGTTTACGAGTTTGATGATACTTATTTCGCATTACTAATTCTATCACCATGCCAGCGTATGTTCTTCCTTTATCCCATTTACCCTCGAACGCGTCTGAGCTAACATGCGACTAGTCCGGGTGACCAGCACAACAGCATCGCCAATCCCTTCGAGGAGGCCAAACCTCGAATCTCTGAATATACTGCTACAGAAATCGCGACGCTACAATCGAGGTTGGAGAGGCAGCTTGGTCCCGAATACCTTTCTGCACGTAGCGGTCCGTCCGGCCAGAAGGTTCACTACATCGCCGCCGAGAAATGCATCGCTCTCGCCAATGAGGTCTTTGGCTTCAATGGATGGTCATCTAGCATTCAGAATATCCAGGTTGATTTTGTCGACGAGAACCCGCAAACCTTCAAGATATCTCTTGGCCTGTCTGTTATCGTCCGAGTAACGCTACGGGATGGTACCTACCACGAGGATATCGGATATGGGCACATGGAAAACTGTAAGGGAAAGGCGGCAGCTTTTGAGAAGGCAAAGAAGGAGGGGACTACGGATGCCTTGAAGCGTGCGTTGCGGAACTTTGGTAATGTTCTTGGCAATTGTATCTACGATAAGGATTATCTATCCAAGGTCACAAAGATAAAGGTTGCCCCGGTCAAGTTTGACGAGGAAAACCTACATCGCCATTCCGATTTCGCCAAAAAGGAGCCGGATGTTGCGAAGGTGGAGCCCAAGATTACCGCGGACAGGAACGTGGAGATGACTGCGCATGGTGGGTTTGACTCCGATGGCATCGACTGGACAGATGCTGATGTTTTGGATTTGTAGTTTCGAACTTGCTGGACGAGGACTTTGGGGATTTTGATATCGCCGACTTCGGCGTTACAGATGAGGGCCACCCCGATGAGGTAGTGCTACCTGGTTCTCATGCAATGAGTTCAAGTGAGAAGTCCCAAACTCTACCTACTGGTAATAGCGGTGATCGCGGTACACCATCTGCAAATAATGCATCAAGGCCCATGCAACCGCCCCCGAAGCCGGCAGCTCAACCCTCTAGACAGCCCCAAACTCCTAACCAACCACCGCAACGGCCGGGGACTAGTTTCCAAAGCCGTCCCAATGCACAACAATACCCCAGACCCGCGCCCCATATCAATAACCAAGTTCAACAAGCAGCAGCCGGCAATAGAACAAGTACGCCCCCGCCAAATAGTGCGGGGCCGGCAGAAGTCTCATTCTTCTCGGCTCGGTCGATCAAGAAGTTACCAGAAGACGCACCTCCAGATACTACTATCATCGCGGCACAGGGCGTAAAGCCATTTGATCCCCGCCTAGATAGTCCCTCAATTCGGAAGACGCCGGGCATCGACCACAACTCGTCCAAGCCAGTATCCAGGACCGGCCAGCATGTTGCCCCCGTTAAAAGAGAGCAAGAGCAGCAGCAACAGCAACAGCAACAGCAACAACAACAGCGTGGTCCGGGAGGTGCTCCGACCGCTGGCGGCTTTACCAGCGGGGTTGGATCTGGCCCTGGTAGGCCAAGCGTGGGGAATGTTGGGAATCCCGCGCTAAATCACGCGAGACAGATCGGTGCTCCGGGAAGCTCAGGCAGTCCGTTGGGGAATAGGGGTCAGTATCGACCGTTAACGGTGAAACGGCCGGCTCCTTCCGGGCCCGAACCTGGTAACAGGGCGCCGCTGACGGAAGTTACCTCAAACGGCTCCGTCCAGGGCGGAGGAGGCGCAGGAGTTGATCCCAAGAGGCAAAAGACCTCCTGATTAGACAGTATCTGGGTGGTGTTTCGCTTTGTTTGCTTGGTCGTCGCGGATTACGATAAAGGCAAGGCAATTGTGTTCTTTATAGGTGGCAATGTTCGGCGTTTGGAGTATATCTGCTGGCTCTGGCTGGAGAGCTGCATTACTAGATTCGTTAGTGCTAGTGTTGCATTCAATTTCATGAACTTAGATCTATGCATTTGACCAATATCTAATCACCGTGATGAAAGTAATGTATCGGGTTATTTCTTGGCTAGTATTCTTCATCAACGTTACCTACCTAGGTATAGTATTGTATATTCTAGGGGACGCTGAAAAGGGGTCTAGCATAGTTGAGAGACTAAGTACACACCTAGCTACCAGACAGGTATATAGATTAGGTAAATCAAGCTATGGAATAGGGTCCTACGAGATATCACGACAATATTTATATTAGAACCGGTAGATGACGAAAGACACACAACCTACAGTGGCGCAAATAGCTGGGCGCAAGATGAATAAGATTTGGTCACATAATTTAGTAATTACATGAAAGCATCCTGGAAGAAACCGGGCTTGAGGCCAAACATCTATATATACCAAACGACCCGCCTATGAAAATGTATGTGTAAGTGCCCATCAAATAAACGACGAGCTAGCCAGGATCCTTGGGTTTCTGGATGCGCAGCTGGAGGATAAGAAAGATGATGGGGATGATCGTGGGTATAGAGGCCCCGATGCACACGGACTTTACCTTTGTGTGGTATACATACTTGTAAGGGGATGGGTCAAAAAGAAAAGGGGGGTGTGAGGCTGAGGAATCGAACGGTGGTGCTATTGTTGGACGGGGTTAAGATTGCGGCTTTTAAGGCTTAAACAAATATAACACAGCTAGTGAATGCATGATCCAGAGGAAACAGGAATATTACTTAAAAGGTTGGTTGCACCATGAGGTGGTATTTTCCATCCAGGCCCCCATTACGAGACCTTCCAAAAGGATACATATAGGGGCATCGTGGTGATTTGCTAGTTCGTCGCTTTTCCGCGGGACGCTGTTAGCATCTATATTCCATGTTTTCTATTAGCCTGGTTTATTAGACTCGAACAGAAGAAACTCGACCATGCTTAAAGGAGAAATATCCATCGAACAGCCTACCGGATTACTTACATCGACGATACGATGGTTCCGAGTGGACACACTATAACAAGCTAGGCAGGTGCCTATAGATGTAAGTACCTATAACGTCAAAGCTAAGACAACTATATGAATATTGGCTTTGGTTTCTACTTAACCGGAAAGCTTTACGGGTGTAGCCAGGGTGACAATGCAACCTTGACATACCTAGAGTTGGAGACAGAATATGCAGAAACGACAAACAGAAACACCTCGGCAGGTAACTTGGCAAAATCATTTCAAGATGATAGGTAGTCATAATATTCTATATACTCTAGTAGATAATAAGTCTTATAATGCTTCACCTGGTAATATCACTATCACACCGCATAGTCCATCCACACCACAACGCCTGGAAAGTAAGGATTGAATCTTTGACCGGCGAAAAACCATATAACTACCACCTACCTAGGTAGTATAGGTAGGTAGTTGTTTGCTTTTTATTCTTCTTCTTCTTTGTCTTGGAGGCATATACATACAAAAGATAGACCATAGATATGGTGCCTATCTGCCTTATTGTCGTCAACTACGTTTATGATTAAAACCCGCAAACTTTAGTGGTTTCTTATTGGCAGGTTAATAGAAAGTATCGATGCTAAGTATGCGTTGTTGAGGGTGGTTATACGACATGGTTACGTACATGTGGCCGTGGATTCGAACATAGAGGTTGTCAAGTGGGATAAAAAGCAAAGCGTAAGATCGTGTGGCGTTATTCCCACGATAACGCAACATGTAAAATTTGCGTATATCATTGGCTACTGACATCGTATACTGCCAAGAACTTTGCTTAGGGGAAGGGGGGTTGTGGTTGGTTAGTAAAGGATAGTTGAGTATTCTAAACAGGGAATGGGTTTAAGATGTGATAGTTCACATTTCATTACTACATAAGTATATTACATTTGTGCTATATCATTGTATAGGAGGTACCTAAGCATTCATCTGGTAGTCCGTAGCCTCAACTGGTTTATACTTATTGAAGAAACGGCCTTCCTCCTCTTTGCCGCGAACTATTCCATGAAGTATACTCCAGCAATCGGCCTCCTTTTATACCTATCATTGCTCCTATGGGATTTTTAAAGTATTCCCAAGGCAGCCTACCCAAACTATCAACATGCTATTGTTCTCTATTGACAATATAGGCTCTCTAAGCCTAGTTGAAGTATGCGCGGGTATCGCGTCTTTACTTTCATTATGGTTTATTATTACAACTTTGGTGGCATGGTATCGACTTCGACACATCCCTGGTCCATTCCTTGCCTCCTTCTCTCACCTTTGGGTGGTGAAAAGCACACTCTTCGGTACGCTCTGCAAGGACTTCAGCGGACTCAGGAAGTACGGACCCCTGGTACGGATAGCGCCTAACCGTATCCTGACCAGTGATCCGGAGATTCTTCGACGCATTGCATCCGTTCGAAGTACCTACGGCAAAGACGAGTGGTACAACGCAGTTAAATTCACTCCAGATGATGAAAACATGATTACTATACTCGACAATCCTACACATGACCAGCGCAAAGCCAAGACTATTAAAGGGTACAGCGGACGTGCAAATAATGGTCTAGAACACACGATCGATTCCCTAGTCGCCCACTTCATTGATGTCGTCCGGCGCAAGCACATATCGAAGTCGGAAACGCGCTATGTTGATTTCACCTCTCTGTCCCGTTATTTCACTTTGGATATAATCACCCGGCTCGCATACGGCAAATCATTTGGCTTCCTAGAGGCTAACGAGGATCTATACGAATACACGGCCCATATGGACAAGACGCTAAAGAGGGTGAACCTATGCCAGGAGATTCCCTTTCTTCGGTGGATCGTATTTTCCCGTCCCTTCCACGCGCTATTCGGTGTAAAGCCAACTGACGAGAAGGGCGTTGGGAAGATGATGGGGTAAGTCTGGGACGTCGATATCCTGCTGGCATATTATCTCACATTACATGCCTTTAGGGTCACACAAGCAATTATAAACGAAAGATTCCAAGATGAGAAGCCTGTGGATGATATGTTGGTAAGTTGCCTATACAATCGAGTACTTAGTTCTCTTACTCAGCGGTGATATTAGGGGTCCTTCATCCATCACGGACTGACAGCAGATGAATGCGGCAGCGAAGCCATTCTCCAAGTGATAGCTGGGGCGGATACAACCGCATTAGCTATTCGCACCACATTGATGTATATCGTGGCTACGCCTCGGGTATACTCACAGTTTAAGACGATGATCAAACAATGTGTGGAGCGCAACGAGGTTTCTACCCCTATTACATACGAGGAGGCTCAAAAGCTACCCTACTTGAAGGTGCCTACTCTCCCGACTCTCGTTCTATTTAGCCTTGCTTCAAGGTGTATCGTATCGCCCGAGACTGACCCTATTATTTAACAGGCCATCATCCTAGAAGGTATTCGGATCCGAAGCCCCACATCATATGGACACTGTAAGTATAGATTGTAATGTCTAGCATACCTAAAGTCACTAACTCCTAGCAGACAAGAAAACTCCACCAGAAGGAGACACAATCAACGGTATTTTCATCCCTGGTGGTACGGGGATCGGCCACAACTCCCTTGCCTTAACGCGTAGCGAAGCCATCTTCGGCGAAGACGTCGAGGTGTTCCGGCCCGAGCGTTTCCTCGAGTGCGACGAAAAAAAGAAGGCCGAACGAGCGCTCGCCATAGACATAATCTTCGGCAACGGTCGATGGATGTGTGCCGGAAAGTTCATCGCCATGATGGAGCTTCACAAGGTTTTCTTCGAGGTTAGGCAACTTTCTAATACTCGTGTCATATCCCCCGGCCTCTCCGCGATGTGTACTGAGTTAGCATGCGCTGACCATCTTCGCCCTAGTTCCTACGCGTATTCGACTTCCAGTTAATCAATCCCGCTAAAGGCTGGGAGGAAGAGTTCTACTTCTCACCTTTCCAGACAAACATGTGGGTGGCAATCACGGAGACTGAAACAAGCGAATAAGCCGTAGTTATGCTATCCTGAATAGGTACTTCAAGACACGGAGTACGAAATTAAACCAAATAGGGGCTTTTAACCTAGTAACATACATAACTGGCACTCTCTTACCAATCTAATGAGACAGCAATGGCCCGAAGTTGTTCTGATACGCATATACATTTATTACTCTTTCATATATCTATAGCTAAGCACTCCATGTCCTCTCAATGCACCTCATGTAACAAACACATAAGCCACCAAGTCCATTATCATTATCAGTTCAATCTCCGGCGTACATTATTATCTTCCAGCGTCCGTTTCCCTGGGATGGCATTTCCCAGCCTCTAATCATGGTATATCCTCCGAATCCTCGCTCTTCTATCATTACTAAGATATTTTTATGCCAAGAGAATAAAACCAGTACCTCGGCAAGCAATTGTTGCTAAGAAAGCGGGTAAGGGACCGACGAGCTCGCTACTGGCACGGCACAACCCACGCGCCGACTCCGTTTTGGAATTGGGCGGATTGGCCGACACCCGCTTGGAGGAATTCAAGAGAGAAGTCTCTGACAC
This sequence comes from Daldinia grandis, assembly GCA_022432525.1. Lineage (NCBI taxonomy): Eukaryota > Fungi > Ascomycota > Sordariomycetes > Xylariales > Hypoxylaceae > Daldinia > Daldinia grandis. Next base: position 1,491,620 of record JAJKLB010000010.1, read on the forward strand.
TGCTGACGTGCCAGCTCATCTCCCGCGAGTTGCCGTAGTCGTCCGCCTGCCCGCACTCGAAAGTGCCGATCGTAGTGTTCTCTCCGGGGAACACTTGGTGCAACTCCGTGCTGTTCCACGTGGCGTTACCATCGTCATCCACAAGGTGGAACGTCATACCGGAGTTGGATAGGACCTCCTGCTCCAGACCGCTAAAGCTGTAACAGGGATAGCCCTTGGGGAGAGAAGTACAGACCGGCATGCGGAACTGTAGAGCACATAGGGAAGACTCGCCTGCGGCGTTGGTGGAAGGGAAAGTGTTCGGGACGATGTAGTCGAACACGGTGCTGTAGTTTCGGCTGATTATGACTTCGGCCGAGGTATCATTGCTTGCGCTTGGGACGGATGAGTTACCATGGTGTAGTTGGTAAGGCGCAAGCGAGGGTGCTGATGGATCTATAGTGCATTTTTGAGGCGATGACTGGCGCCGTAAAAGTCGAGTTGGGCGTGCTATGTGGCGTGGTGTCTTAGATCGTATCGAGAGGGTCGAATTGCTAGCAGTGGCAGAGCAGGCAGCTGTCTCATCGACGAGCGCTAATACAACCGACACACATCCAGTCTTATCGGCTTTATCCGCAGAGTAAATGTCGTAGCTCTCCGAGTCAATAGGACATGCGTAGAAAACCCCGGAACTATTATCATATGTAAGATGTGACTTCCCGTCTGCCTCTGGGGGTGCGATATCGAATGCTGTGGTCCCGACAGCGCCTTGATAGCACTCGAACTGATAGTCTGGTGCTCTCATGAAGCAATTATGTCCCAGACTGTCTTGTATGGTTTTGGTCGTCTTATCTAGACAGAATCCGCCTTGCTGAAAAGTACCGCCAAGGAGCAAGTCGCCGACATGGTCTTCTAGAACGGTCTCGTTGACCATCCCCACCGAGGCGAGCTGGAAGCAGCAGCCATCATTAGCTTGCCTTTGTCGCAGGGCAACGCCGGCAGCGGTGGTAAATAGCAAGGATTGGACGAACGAAATCATTATTTCTGATCTCGATGGTGTGTAGGTTGAACGACTGCATGTAGATGCCAAATTGTGGTGAAGTGCGATCCCTTTTCTGAGAAAGCCAGTGGCTCGTACACAGCCTACCAAGGGTTGACGATGGGTTGATGGGTTCCACAGGCGAGCGGGTATGACGAAGATGACGTCTCTAGGGCGACTGGGAAATTGGGATAAACCGTAGATACGAGGACAACTGGCGGAATAAAAGTAAGAGAAGCCGTGGAATGTCCTTGGACGCACCCAGCCTTTTTCTAACTTTGGCTGGCTAAACGATAGAAAGGGGTTAACTGCACAAGGCCTTTATTCAACACAATGCAAACAAACGGTCAAACTTACATAGGACTAAAAAGAAGAAACGAAAAAATAAAATAAAAATTAGATGCTCATTAAGATATAGGTGGAGATGCAAAGAAACAGATCTTGCAAAATGTTTTACACCGATTGTACGACTACATAGATACATTGGAGCCAAGACATGTACTATAAGTCATCCGAAGCTGCGCTAATGACTGAACTGTGCGACACACTGAGAAAACCGTGAGACTATAAAGTTTTAAGATGTGTTTGAAGTTAGCTTGTACTTGGAGTTGTCAGACGTGATAACTTTTAAGGGGTTCTTATTCCGTTATCACTGTCAAATTCTTTGCTTTCATTATTCCCAACTATCCGTGGTATCATCAGCAAATACCTATGTTAGGTACCTCAACTACCGTAATTTGTGAAACTCTATCATTGATCACAATATCCAGACATCCTCCCGAGATCAGGGTATCGGGCTTACTGAGGATCGTAGCTGTGAAGCTATATTCTAAGAAAAAAAAAATACCCTTCTGCGTGGGCCCATGCGCCGCGTCCAAACACCCAAACACCCAGACGCCTAGACCCTCACTCAAAAGCTGTGCGGCATTCGAGAGAAAGCTCATAGCTCGTCCGTCTCATCATCGTCCGAGATCCAAATAGACATAGACGCTCTCTTGTTCTTCGCTGGCGAATCCTCCTTCTTAACCCTCTTTACATCTGCAGTAAGAGGGGTAGCTTCTTTTATTTCTCGCTTTACAGCTGGCGTGCTCTGCTTAAACTCCTCAATCTCGACGTCTTTCCTATCCTTTTCATCCTTAACATCTCCCAGGGCAGGTTGAATATCCTCAGGTTTCACGTCAACCATCTCGATATCATTTTTTACTCCAGGTTCTTCCTTCGGCTCTATGTTCTCCTCGACAGCCTCCCCCAGTTCCTTCAGTTTCTCATTGCGCCTTTTGTAAAATAGTTCCAAGCAATTCCGCCGTTCTTTCTGTGTCATGCTTTCGACTGCTAATGCAAACTCTGTCACGCTGGGAAACCCAAACATCTTCGCCATCGTACAGAATTGGCGTTGTCTAACTTCTACCGGAGGGTTGTACTCATACTCGAACGATTGCTGTGCGGCCGAGAGCCCCTGGCTATCGAAGAAGAGGGTACAGTCTGGGTCTTGGCTTGCGGCCAGCTCTGCTTGTCGGGATAATTCGTCTTCTACCTTGGACGAGCCGACGACTTCAGAGTTCTCGTGAGTATATTCGACGCCCTCAGAGGCGAGTATTGCTTGGATGGGATCGAAATGTTTAGGCTTATGCGTCCCTGCTGATTTCAAGATGCCATCTTTGTTATCATCCTTAGTAAAGAGAGTAGATAGCTGCTTGAGACCCCCAGTCTCGTCGTCGTCAGCATTCTCTTCTTTCTTGACAAACTGATCTTCCTCAGCATCCCTAGCCGCTTTTTCTATATCGATATCTATCAGTTTGACGCCCGCCTTTGCTTCAGCAATATTTGTCTTATTGACGATATCTCGGAGGACGACTTGATCACCATGGTATGTTAACAGATTACGGATTCCGAATATCTCTCCCTTTCGTTCTGTATCCTGTTGGACTCCTTTGAAATAGCGGCGTTCATTGGAAGCATTGTACCCAATATTAGCCTGCTGCTGCTTGTAGATCTGTCTTGCGTAGGTGATTTCCTCGATGGTACCTGCGGAGACGAGGCGGTAGACATCAACATCACGAACTTGACCTATGCGATAAGCCCGATCTTGTGCCTGGAGGTCGTAAGAAGGGTTCCAATGTGGATCCATTATGACCACCTTGTTAGCTGATGTGATGTTGAGCCCCACGCCGCCAGCTTTGGTAGAAATTAAGAATATAAACTGGTTAGGGTCAGAATTGAAGTTATCCACCACTTGTTGGCGTTCTTCGTAGCTCAGTGACCCATCTAGATAGCTAAGGTTGTAACTCGTATTATTGAATAAGTTCTGCAGGATCTTCAGCAACCGAACACTGTGTGAGAAGACCAGCACTTTGTCGCCACTAGTATGCCAGAGCTTCAGGAGTTTCCGCAGGACCTTCCACTTTCCACAATACTCAGGGTTAGCCAAGTTGAGTAGGGAATTTCGACTAGCATAATGTTCCTTCCAGGTTTGGGGGACAGCGGCTTGGAGAAATCGAAGTTCTCGTCTATGTTTATCCATAACGTCCGACGTCTGCGGAATGAGGAGGCTGAAATGATTAGATAACTTCTGCAGCGATATCATGATGGGGAAAATTAATGACTTCCACGATTCCCCCTCGGCAGTGGCTTTGAAACAGCACCATCCTCGCTTGTCTCCCGAGCCGCATGGGCAGATATCAAACGCAGACCGGACAAAGCTGATAATCTCGCTATCGAGCAAGCTCGCATAGGCCTCGCGCTGCAGGGTGGAAAGTGGACAGAACACTACTCGATCACTTTTCTTAGGGAGCTGATGGGCGATTAGGCTCTTCATTCGGCGAAGGAAAAAGCGAGGAAGGAGATTAAAGCGAAGCTTCTTGGCCGTCTTCCGAGCTTCGCTTAGTTGATGTAGAGTGGCGTCGTGAGATTGACCGACAGTCAATGGCTTTGAGATCGTATTCCTCCATTCTCCTAGAGTCCCAAACTGTCCAGGATTTGTCCAGTTTAGAAGTGTCCAAAGCTCTTCGTACTTGTTCTGGATCGCTGTCCCTGTCAAGCCAATCCTACAGAGAGCATTGACCTGGTTCATCGCCTGTGTAATCCCAGCAGCAATATCCTTTATCGAGTGACATTCATCAGCTACAACAACGTCCCAGGGTACCCTGTTGACCTGATCACGGCTGTTCTTGTATGTAGTGTAGGTAGTGATCATGATCTCTAGCCTTCCCGCCCTAGCGGCACCGAGGACATCATCCCTAGCTGGCCCATGATACAAATCAGCTTCCCACCATCCCCATCTGTCTAATTCGTTCTTCCAATTCTGAATTAGCGATCCAGGGCATATTATTAAGGCACGGGGATACCAATCGTCCTTCGCACGTCGGAACTTCCTCATCCTTTTCGCATCGCGACGGTCACCAGTCTTGCCAAACATGGCAGTGAGGAAGGCGGCGACCTGGACAGTTTTCCCTAAACCCATATCATCACCGAGGATCCCGCCTTTCTGGTAGACAAAGAGATAATGAAGAAATTTGACTCCTTCGATTTGATAATCCCGAAGATACTGTGCGATGGAAGCTGGGATAATCCCCGCCGAATGTTCAAGGACGACATCTTTATAGGCACGACACGGCTTTATACCGCTCTTCTCGTCAAATTGTGGTTTCTCCTCCAAGTCGGCCAACCTTTCATCGTCGGAAAAGTAGACATCTGAATAGTCTGGGGGTAATCGTAGTCCACCTTCACGTAAAGTCTCACGAGTCTGATCAAATTGTTTTCGGCGATCTCGTATGTACTGAGGTAGTGAATCCTCGGGAGCATCTGAGTCTGAAGATGACACACTATCGTCATTCTGTAATGAAGCGATCTTCTCTGATCTAGTAGTCTTACGGGGACGGCCTCTCGTAGTAACTTGCTTCTTACCTTTTACTGGCGATGCTCCCCTGCTATTCTTCTTCTTTCGTTTCTTAGATTTTTCATGGGGACCGTTCGAGTCATCACTCCATTCAACCTTGCTATCTAGAATATCTGGGATAAGCTTGCGCTTATTTGATTTCTCTAAGTTGGTAGAGGCCGTTAAAGGCGGTTTAGGTGACGAGTCTGAAGACTCGGTCGTTTCATCATCTGAAATAACGATGGAAGTTTGAGGCCGGACCATGATTTTCCTGTACTGTCAGATAGCTAAGAAAGTGTGTGTAAGTCATTCTGAACTTGTACTAGAATTATAGGATTTATCTAAGTTGGGATGCTTAAAATGGAATGATTAAAGAAAAGTAGAAACGCGCGACCGCGATTGGCATTGGTGCATGCCGAAATAAAGTGGGACTTATGGAATTATCCACGCGTATGCACGTGCTTAAACATCATTGCACTTCTCTAAACTGCCGACATACATAAGATAGTTACATGTATGTATGTACCTATGTATGTATTTACCACCAGTCGAAAATGGTATGACTTGATTATTCCATACGATAATCAATACCTATGCTAGAATATATGTAGGCAAGAACATAGAGTGTCATAGTAGGCTTGTGCAAAATGACCAGTGAAACACGAATCTGAACCCAATTGATATAAAAAGACTACCAGTATCTAACCCACGATACCCCCTAGACGCCACGCCACGGGGGAAAAAAAACATACACCTTCGTCCTAAATTACAACAGTTCGAAGTCGTCCAACTTGTCGCGGTACTTCATAATATTGCGCTTGATCTTGCTGCCGACAGCCCACGTCACAAAGTCCTCCAGATTCCTCGTGACGAAGAAAGCAGGATCGGTAATAGTCTCGACACCCACCCGGACGTGGCCCTGCTCGATGAGCTTCGTGGCCGCCTGCACGGTCTCCGCCATTCTCAGGCGCGTCATGACCACCGGCAATCTCCTGCGCGCCATGGCCGAGACGGTGACGCTGTGCTCGACGTTCGAGAGCTTCGAGGCCGACGATAGGATTCCCATGTCGTAGAGTTTGTTCAGGAGGAGCTCCTCGTGTTTCCTCCTCACGGAGTTCTCTGGCGGTAGCAAGCTGAGGCGATGTGCTAGTTGGCGTAGGGACTGTTGGTAAAAAGGTGTTAGACTATATGCTTTCCCTTCTGCTTTGTCTGACTAGGTAGGTACTTACACCGCATATCCTGTTGTATCGGTGGTAATCTTCGGGCTTTTGGATCATGTATCGCCGTATAACAGCCGCCTGTCAAAAGCGCATAAGTGTTAGCAAGTAAAATTATTGATTTAATAATAGATGTATAGGAAGCACAAACATCTCTGTGATCATTATCCTGTTTCCATGTAATGAAATCTGTCTTCCTGAGCAGACGCTGCTCGTGGTGCTTGAGCTTTCGGACCATGATGTCTGCTGGTCACTTAGAAGATCTACGGGATTGTTTGTATATAGAAGATCTGGAGTTGATGAGGCTCGACTTTTTTTTTAATCATAACTTTTCGCGCCCCACATTGAAGATCCGATAAGAGCTTGAACCCCTGCAGCAATTATGTACATATATTACGATTATGCGGGGTACAATGACAGGGGGTATGAATATTTTAGGTAAAGTGCATGTACCCAGGTACTGAGAGCCATGCAACAGCTGGAATAATTGTTTAACCGACTAAATTTCTATGTGCTCTCTCCAGTGGATTAGGTTGAGCATTCCACCATCCGATTGCGATTGCGATTGTGATTGCGTACCCAAGGTATCCGATAGAATACCATTGAAGAGTGCTCTCACAGTCTAAGACATAAAGTACTTAATAAATCTGTCAATCGATCGCCCAAGATGCCGCCGCGAATACCGTTCCTCGCCGCCTTACGGCAACCCTCCACTCTTTTCAAATCCCAAACTGCCAACATATCAAGCACCAGCCCACGCGAAGCCAGTAGGTCGCCAACCAGTCCCAAAGCCACCGCATTGCATTCACTACACCACCGCTAACCCAACCCTTCCAACCCAGTCCGCAGAGATATCCCCAGCGTAACCTCCAACCTCCTCGACATCGACAACCCTAGCTCCCAGTCCACGCACCAAGACCCCACCCGCGCCGTCGCCGACATCTACGACAGCCTGCGGCACACCGTCGCGCGGCGCGTAGCCCTCGTGGACGAGCTGCGCGAGAACGACAGGGCCGATGACTACATGCGACAGCTATCCCGCCGCTGGCGCACCGGCGACGTCTACGCCCCGCACGACATGAGCTCCGCCGAGATGAACAAGTGGCGCCGCACCCAGGCCCGCAAGAAGGACCTCGTCGATATCCTCGGTTTGCGGCCGCTGGATATGTATCGCGTACGTTACATTGCACATCCTTGAGAAGTTTTATTTTTAAGATGGGACAAGAGTAGAGGAAAATGAATCCCTATACGTCTGGGTCTCTCTCTCCCTCTTCCTCTCCCTCTCCCTCCCTCTCTCTCTCTCTATATATATGTATAGGTGCCTAGATAATTACTAACAAGAACTCCGTAGAACTTCTCCGTCATATCAGAATACACGACAGCGCACGGCCGGATAAAGCGCGCGGTCGACACGGGATTACGACCGGTGAACCAGCGGAAGATGGCCAAGGCGGTGCGGCGGGCCATCGGCCTGGGCATCCATCCGAGCGTGCACCACCACCCGGAGCTTCTGATCCGGGAGAACACCAGGTACAAGGACCAGGTTGCTGCTACGGTCAACAGAAATGTCAAGTCCTAGGGTGATAGCTTGTCGGGTAGGTGGATGATGGGCAGCTGAATTGTACAACAACATACAACAACATATAACATCTCCGTGTCTTTTAACGCTTATCCGTCTATATACAAAGAGACAGCGAAGAGGCGACCTAGGTACCTATCTAACCTAGATAGATGCACGAGTAGTGTTGTACAAGATCAATCCATGTACATCATGCCCTCCACGGCCGCGGGCGGATTTTGAATACCGGGAGTCCTTCGCTGTTTTGCTTCTTGGCGTACTTTTTCTTCAGCTCCCCCCATACTTGCGGGTAGGATTCGTTTGCCCATTCTTCAAATTTGTCTTTCATCTCTTGCGACGGTAGAACATTGAACACGGTACCAAGGCTAGGTGAATGTCAGCTATCAATACACGGCAATGCTTAGTGCCTACCTATGTACTCACTTGTGAAAGTTGGGCTCCTTTCCAACGACATTGACCATATCCTCCAACAGCATCTTAGCAATTGTAAGGTGACCGTGCGCAGCCGTCGTGGCTACATACGCCAGGTAGACTCCGTCTGGAACTTCGATATCCATCCTTTTGATCTTTTCCCATAGCTCGTTTGCGAGGCTATCGCCATCGGGTGTGATCTCATAAGTCCTGAACACAATTTCGAGCGTGGCATAGGACGGTCCGTCGGGAGACGCAGTGATTTCCGTCCAGAAATCTAGTGCTCGATATGGCAAGTCGCATGCTGTATATCCAATCATTAATGCATTGTACAGGCGTGTGCTGGCTTGGATCGTCGTGTCCATTTTTAGCATGTTGTGGACTGCTTTTAGACTATCTTCGTCCGGGCATTTACCAATACCTTCCATGAAGCGGACATATGTACCTAAAGTTGGCTGGAGCTGCCGGTTTCCATGAGAATGCATATGCCCAAATACGTGTACTGCCATATCCGCACGACGTCTGTCAAAGAAGACACCCATGAGAGCTTCTCGATCTTCGGCTTCGAGTTCAGGGAAGAATTGCCGTAGTAATGCATATGCATCCCAGACACGAGCTGTACTATTATTCTTATCTAAACAATATTGCACGAACGCCTTCCGAACCATAGAGCGCTCGGCAATACTGTAGTGAACAGTATGAAGCGATAAAGTATCTATTACTTCATACGTCTCGTCATTCTTTAGGAACGCCATGCAAATAGAAACCACTGTTTCGGGCTCCAGCGTAACACGTCGTTGCTCGAGGTAACTAGTGACTTCTAGAACACGCTCATGGTTGGGTGCCGGCGCGGAACACATAGAACGAATGAAAAAGTTCAGTACTGGGAATTCTTTATCCTTGGTTGTTTCCTCGAGGTCTCGGAGGGACTGGTAGGCCGCGAAAGCGCCGTCGAGGTCGTTCGCGTGGATACGATACTCGAGCTGAAGCATATAAGTCTTATAGTTTAGTTCGAAGCCCAACTTATCGGCTAACGCAGTGAAGCGCTCTGCTAGATACGGGTCATTCTTGTCAATGGCGGCCTTAATAAGTCCATTTATTGTCCCTATATTAGGTTGTGAACTAGGCTTGTCTTGCGTGCGTTCGGCAGCAACTGCAAGCATATGCTCGATATGATCAATTCCCTTCCCAAGTAATAAAATCGCCCACTGGTAAGATGTATCCCAACAGGGCTTGTTGGTACGTAGCTTTGGAGACTCTAAGCTTGAGATGAGGTCTTGGTAAATCCCCAGCGCCCACTCTTGCTGATTATTGCGAAGGGCAAACCTGAGTATTTCGTAGTATGTCGCAGGAGCCGGAGGGATATTCCTACCGATCGGCTTATTGAACCAGTATTTTGTTTCCCCAATCCTGTTTCTCTGTGCGAAAAATGTGGTCATGATGCTATGGAGCGTTGAGTCGTATTCAAGACCAAGTCGACTTGCCTGCGAAACAAGATCTAGGAGTTCTGGCTCTCGACCTTCTTTAGCCAGACCTCGAACCACAGGTATAAACTGCCTTAGCAAGGCATCACTAGGCTCTCTGCTCTTCATTTTGGAGTAGTAATCCAACACTAGGTCCCTCGCCTCGAGAGCCTGACCATACTGTGACAGGGCGGTCGACAAGGCATAAAAATCTTTGGCTTGGTGGGCGCCCATCTGCTTCAAATCCGCATAGATCTCTCTCGAAAGCCGAAGGTGATTGGCATAATCGTCTCTCGGCGGTTTGAGTAAACAATCCCTGGCCGTCCGAAGGTCGTCTTCGGATAGTTGCCCATCTTCATTATTGTTGGTAGGTAGGGTACGAAGATGTAACAGCACCCGGTGAGCACAAAAGGCCTGCGTCGAGTTCACTACCCGGCTGTGTCGGGCCTTATATTCGAATAATTCCCGCCATGCCCTAACTAACTCGTCGGGCATAGGAGGTCGAATGCTAGTTTTGTCTGCAGCTTGGAATTGGAGCAGGGTTTCGTACCCTGGTTCGGAGTCCAGTTCCTTCAACGTCCGTGGGGCTTTTTGAAATAATTTGAAGAATGTTCTCCTCTGAGTTGTCCTCGCGACTCTGTACCTCACGGGATATATATGGAATGCCGGCCTCGATGAGATAAAACAGGGGGGGAGAGCGACGGATGCCTCGCTCGCAAGGATGCGTCGCAAGACATGGCGGGTCAATTGCGACCGCATAATGGGAGGTAGACTATGTATACCAGCTACTACATGATCATTAGCAACTAGGTAACTTTGATTGTCGCCAGTATTTTTGTTCGACTCGCCTGTGCATGGCTAAAGCTGTTAACAGTCGCTCGGGTGCGGATGCGATATATGCAGAGGACCGACTGATATATCTGAAGCTTCTGAAAAATTGGTTGGAGCTCCTGCGCGTCATTGTATTGTACCTACAATACGGCGGACCGATGAATTGGTAGGTATTGTTCTCCGATACTATGTAATTCCGCTCCAGCCGGCAAACCTTAAGTGAGACAGCTGTCAGTTCCAATTGGCCAGCTGGATATCTGCCATACCATTTCTTCGGCCACAATACAAGGTTCTAGGTTATAACAGGTACCTAGGTTAGGTAGTTGTATTCTCTACCTACGTATTCTATACGAAGTATAAATTACTTCCCAAAAAGCCAATTTCTTCCCTACGGGTTATCGAAAGGTCTTTCTTTTTCTTGGAGAAAAAAAAAACATTAACCACCTATTGTATGCCGAGACATATAAGGAACATGTCACAACCACGTAGGATACTCACTAAAAGAAAAGCTATTTACCTACATAAGTCCAAGCATGTTCATTCATTTTTTCGGGCTAGGCAGAGGTCTACTCTCTAATCTCTACGGGAACTCGAAAACTCGAAAGCAAGTACATAGTGGCTAATCAAGCTTAATATCAAATTGGCTTGAGTCGGATAAGACTATACGGTTATTTGGATTAGTCGGCATATAGTCTGAGACGCCGGCTCGCATACCCCTGACTTCGTAGTCGCTTTCCCATGCGTCCCCGGATCGTAAGGGTCAGTTCATAGTATCCTTTAATAAGGCCTATAGTCACTACTACCGATAAACTTGGAGTTTTTTTCTTTCACTATTCACACGTTCCTTTTATGGTGCTACGAGGAATTTTTATTTCTTGGTTGAAGTTTGAAGCTATTAGCATTTCTAGCATACGCTCTTTTATCTTGAATAGATCGTCATTCGTTATTTCATACTTAACCCTTAGAAATGCGTGCCTCTTCTTCTATTGCGGTGGCAGCTCTTCTAGCCCGCAGCGCATTCGCCCAATGCACCGATGGTCTTGCCGTCCTCGCCGGAACCCAAGAAATTGTTGGGCAATGTGCTCCTAGTGTATCAACTGATGCCATGGCTTTATGCAGCAGCTTCCTAGGCACGAGCACAGTATTCGCTATTCCTCCGTCCAAAACAGCTCTGACAACTACTACGGAGTTGGCTACCCGCACTGTTACTCGAGTAGTATTCACAACAACTACTACCACTGAGACAGAAATAATCGTCTCTACTTCAAGTACCACTGTCTTCGCGACTCCCTCGCCTGGCCCAGTTGGTAGACGCGAGATAGAGTCTAACGAACTTCCGGCCAGCTCGCCAGCTTCTAACACTATCGCCTGTCCTACTCTGACAAGTTTGCCCACGGACAGCGCTTCAAGCCCGGCCATCAGCTCAGCCTGTAACTGTCTGGGTGTGAGCCCAGTCGTGTCGACTGCATCATCTGATGCCGTAAGTTGGCTGGTTATCTACAATGCGAAGGCCCATTGCTCATAATTTCCCAGACTGCCACAAGCACCATCACAGAATCAAAGACAACTGTCTCGACCAAGACAATAACATCGACCATCGTCACATATACCAAGAGCACCACGACCACTGTTGTAGCTGTAAGTCATGTACCTTATTTCCCTAAGATTGGGTCTCTCCAGAGCGTATCTTAACTAACAGCTCTCCCTGCTAGATGGCAACTCAAACGGTTGCATACGACCGCTGCAGTGTTGGCTACAATACAGGAGGTAATGGGAAAGGTAACCGTGCCGAAAATGTCCAGGCCAACTCTTCCCAAGACTGTTGCCAGCAGTGCCAGCAGAGGCAAAACTGCGTTGCGTCGGTTTATACCGGCGCGATGTGTCAGCTTCTGATCAAGGAGGCACAACTTTCGGGCGCAACTACATCTGATAAATGCCCTCTTGGTATAGAGGACTACCCATTCGGGCCGGCTGGCGGGATGGTATATCCTGGACCTTGCGGATTCTAGGTGAAAGCACGCCACGAAATAGATCACCAGCTTCCGTACCTAGCTTCACAAATTAACCCCTAATCTTAATTAGCTACGATCAGTTCTTACATTCGTATAATTCTAATTTCCAAGCAATCTTCCAGGTTAAAGTTATTCCTTTCGTAAGCTAATATCTTGTTGGAGCCGCGAGGGCTTGGGACTAGGTAGCTACCTAGGTAGGTTAGGATATTTACTAGTTCTTGACTTAGTTCCTTGATTTCTACATAGACCAGGCCCGGCAAGCTATCCGAAACTCCACAGTTAAGGCCTAGTCTTCCTTTGGGAGTTAAAGACTGCGAATTCTAGCTTACCCTAGGTTGATAGCTTTATAATACAGAGGCCCGAGCGATTTACCTCTTCTTCTATCAGTGAGTTTGTCCTGGGCTGGGAAACCTGGATTATCCTAGTAGATAGGGCACAGGACGTGTAAAAAGACCAGTGCATCTCCTGACCTAGGTTCATGGTGATAGTTAACGGCACGGGCTTAGGTGTTAGTATAGAGGCATAGGAGAGGGGGCTCCTTAGCCTAGCCTTGGAATTTACAGAGTAGCGTTGAACAATAATTGGGATAAAATCTGTACGGAATGCGATCGATAGAATATCTACAGGTGTTATAATTCTTATATATATCATTTTTTGTCTACAGCAATATCGCCCGTGGCGTCTCCAAACACTTCTAAGGCGTGGCCGAAATACTCCAGTTGGCCTTCCAAACGAAGAGTCATATCCTGACCTAAGAGGAGGACCTATTCAGCTTCGCAACCCTTCCCGACACATTCGCCAACAACGACCTCATAGAAAGCCTTCATCGCCTTGTCTTTATCACCGTTCGGCTGTAATTTACCACGAGCAAGATTAGAGTTGAAAGTCCCAAGGGTAACGGTTAGAGTGCGGATTCCGAGCGGGGCAACCTCGTTCGCAAGGACTTTGGATATTCCTAGGCCGCTGCCATTAGTGCATATTGCGAATGAGAGCATTCAACTTGGTATGCCCTACCGTCGAGAGCTGCCTTGGCTCTGGCATAGGGTCCCATACTATCCCTTCCATCTAGAGCCGCGCCGCTACTGACATTCACGATGACACCGTACCTACGCTTGCGCATGTGAGGCAAGACAGCACGAATGAGTCTGATAGGGCCGAAGTATAGCGTTTCCATTAGAGCACGCACTTCGTCTTCGGTGGCCGTTCCCACGGGAGTATAGATATAGCATAGCATCCAGCATTGTTCACCAAAACATCGATTTCAGCCCCAGAGGCCTCTAGATATTCACTACAATGTAAAATCAATAACTACCCCTTAAACTAGTCGTTAAGTGTATTATGGACTTTCCTAAGGAGACGGCTCTGGGGTGTAAAGGGGAAATACTTAAACAGTTTTAGGGGTCACTTACATGATCTGGCCACTGTTTCGGTCATCAACGTCAAGTTGAATAAACTGGCTGTCGTTACCACGAGCGTTAATCTCAACTGAAAGTTCAGGGTTGCGAGAGGGGTTGCGGGACGTTGCTATCAACTTATGGCCGCCAGCTAGGACTAGACAACAGAGGGATTCACCGAAGCCCGATACGGCTCCAGTAATGAGCCAAGTCAGAGGGCCGTGGTGATACTAGATCCGAGTAACAACGATATAGCTGTTCACAGAGTCGAAAATATCGGTTCTTCGCGTCTTCACGACGGACGAATATGGTGAAACGACAAAACTAAGTTATATTTGTTTAGTCCAGGAACGTACGACCTTAGTAAAGAGATGATCGTTATTCAGGCCTCAACACTATAATTCATGATTTCTATCCTTACAAAATATTTGGGGGTAAGGTCGAGCATCGTTATGTTGTGGGATGTGTTGTGGAAGCATTGCTACCTCCTGAAACGAACTTTCAAACAAGCTGATTAGAAGCAAAACCCCTCTTGAAAAAACACCTCAATAAAAGTCTCATTTAATTACCTATCTATAGCAGGTATCGTGGCAGATATCGCAGACTCATAAGCCCTCTATTCTCTAGATGACATAAAGTAATAAAAAGAGTAATAAAAAGATCTATCCCACCAGTCTTATCTATCAGTCACGCAAATATACCTTCTTCCCCCCAACCCACGTCTCCCGTACTCTTAGGTCGCGCAGATCTTCTATATCCAGGCTCTCCAGTGGCGCGTCCAGAACGATCCAATCCGCGTAGGCTCCCGGCTTGATAACTCCGGTCTTGCCCTTTGTAAGCCCACCGTATGCGGGGCCCTCGGTGAAGCCCCGGACAGCCTGGTCCAAATCGAGGGCCTCCTCCGTGTACCACCCATCAGGCGAGTCATCCGTGCCTCTACCGGTATGCGGACTTCGTCTCGTGACGGCTGCGTAGATGCCTTGGAACGGGTTAGGTGGTTCGACGGGGAAGTCACTTCCTAACACGGGGTTGGCGTCTAGAAGCGAGCGCATCCTATATGCTTCCCTCGCGGTGCGTTCCTTGCCCAGTCTCTTCTCCGCATATGCCATATCGCTTGTGGCATGGGTGGGCTGGATAGAAGGGATAATCCCGATTGCGTGTATCCGAGCCTGGTCATCGGGATGGATGATTTGAGAATGCTCGATGCGGAAGCGATGGTAGGACTGACAGCGTGAGAGAGGCTCGTTAGGACACAGCAGTCTAAGGGCGGCAACCATGGCGTCGATTGCGTATCGATTTGCCAGGTCACCAATCGCATGTATATTGACCTGAAAGCCTTCATTGGCCCATGCAATCGTGTCGTATACCAATTCCGAAGCATTGACAAGAAGAGAGCCCGATGTATCCGGTCGATCGCTATAGGGGTCGATTAAAGCACTACCCCAGCTTCCTAGAGCACCGTCTATTTAAAATTAGACCATCTCGATAGATACGGAGAATATCTGCAAAACTTACCAGCGAAAAGCTTCACGCTCTGTATGCTTAAAAACCCATCTGGACGTGTGTACCGTTCCACTTCGTTTGGGCAAAACGTATTCCGTTCGTAACACTCTATCATAGCGTATACTCGTACCGTCCACTCAGGACCAGCTGCTAGCTCTTTGAAAAGGTTTAGGTTACCGGGCGTGACACCAGCATCATGTATACCAACGAGTCCTACTTCGTTTAATTTCCCCATGGCACTCTTTACAAATTGTTGCTTCTTCTTATTGTCCGGCTTCGGCCATAATGCCATGACCATGTCCATCGCATTATCACAGAACACTCCCATCCCGGGATCTCTAATGATTTCACCGCCAGGAACATCAGGGATAGACTCCGGGAGTAAGTCTAGCACCGGCTGAGAAACCCAGATGCAATGCACATCTACTCTATCTAGCATGATGTATAGATCTTTCAGTTCTTCATCTACCGCTAGATCGCCCTCCGAGGATGTCAGCATTTTAACGAACACCGGTATAATCTCAGGAAACTTACAGCAGTCGGCATCTTTCCAAGGGCCATTTGATCCCACCCAACGCCTCTTAGCCACTCCTCCTTTGATCCAGCCTCGGGGGTTTGGCCAAGATACTTCCGTACACGAGACCGAATATCATCCATCGAAACAGATCCGAAAAGATCTGCTGAGTTCAAGAACTCACCATACTGTAGAAGGTGACCATGTCCATCCCACAGTCCCGGCACTATATCAATATCAGTAAGCTGCTATTTCCCACGAGAGATAACAATTCGGCATGTGTACTACATACTGACAAAGCCCGGACTTGCATTCTGAGCAAGCTCCGTACCGGCTCCGGCCTTGAAGACCTTAGAAAACTTCCCGGTCGGTAATACTGAGAAGCAATTCGCGTACGGCTCTACAGCTGAATTTGTGCGCACAGATTGATAGCAGTACGTTTCCGTATAAGCGTAGTCTACCACGCCCTGGCGAATCTTGATAAGCCCTGCTACTGCAACAATTACGGCCGATGAGTATATCCAGATCGTATCACGACTGAGACGCGGGAGACGCAACCAATCCATGACTACTTATTCAAGAGGTAGGTACCTAGGTTAGGTATGTAGGTAGTTTAGCAGTTTAGATATGGTACTATTTTATTTGGGAGAAGGGCCTTTTAACTACCTCCTAACATAAACTAGATACGTTAGCAAGGTCCTACCTAATGTCTTGTGTCATATCCCTAGGTAGTCACTGGTAATACCCCATACGCATAGTCACTAGAATGTCTGAACAATACCTAGGCATCCGAAGTATTTGGATTGCAATGGCTCTGATATTGTGCGATTAGATACCGACAATATATTCAACCCCATTGAGTATCTTCTCGGGTAGACGCATATCGAATAGGGTTAGGGTGATGTAACGTTTTATCAGAGTGAGTGTTTACTTTTACTTTTACTTGCCTAACAGACCTGTCAAATGTTAATAATACTCTATGCAAAGCGGGGGCGGGGTACATAGATGATGCCAGGGATGCTAGGGTCCCCGCCAGTAAGCGTGCGGCTAAGATGGAAGGTGCTATGGCATAGTAACTCTATTAGCTTAGGTGCCCCCTTTTCTTGGGGATGGTGCCTAGTGCTTTTATATGTACCTACCTAGGTACCTACCTCTTAATGCTCCTAGAAGTTGGTCTTACTCTTGCTTAGTTGCCCGTGCAAAGAACCACCGGCTAAGAATTTACTAACATCACTTACCTTGCCTTGGCCTAATTGTATTACAAGTTACTATAAACTACCTAACTAAGCTAAGCTTTCTAATTATTGTAACGCAGTCACAGTCGTACCCATGGCCGACACAGCCGCCCTCCTCAAGCTCTCCGAGACCGACGTCTCGCGGGAAATCACTAAGGAACAATATATTCCGGTTCTCACCAACCCCCCCTTCGTATTCGTCGACGGCACCTTCAACACGCGGGACATTGGGCTAGTCCCCGGCAGTCCGATTCGCTCTAACTTCGCCTTCCGGTCCGGTGCCCTCGCGCGGCTGACCGACAACGGCCGTGCTGTGCTTGAAGGCAAGCTGGGCGTCAAGCGCGTGTTCGACTTGCGGTCTCCTGAGGAGCGCGCGGGCGCCCCGGACCCCGCGCTACAGGGCGTCGAGAACACCTGGATCGAGAGCACACGGCCCGACTCGACGCCCGAACTGGACCACTTTGTTGCGGGTGAGGGCGAGGATGGCTATCGTGAAATGTATCTCGAGGTCATTGATGTGTACCAGGAGAGCTGGAAGGCAATCCTAGAACATGTTAGGGATCGACCGAGCGACCCGTTCCTAGTCCACTGCACTGGTTCGTATATTACTATACCCCTATCAACCATCCAACGACAATGTTCCTACAGTTGAGGGAGATCATGTATATGAAGTCCACGCTGACGTATATCTCCCAGCCGGGCGCGACCGAACAGGCGTACTCTCCGGGCTTCTGCTAGCCATTGCCGGCGCGTCGCAAGAAACCATAATCCTAGACTACCTATTATCGCGCATAGGGACCGAGCCAGTCCGGTTGATGCTTTTGGAGTTCGCGGTAGCCGGTTCGCATGCGAAGAGCAAGGAGCAGCCGGGCTTTCACAATCTAATCAATCTACGAGCCTCGAGCTGGAATGCGTTTGTCGACGGTGTGCAGAAAGAGTACGGCGGCTTCGAGAAATTCGTTACGGATAAGCTAGGTTTTTCAAAGGATGATTTGGCGAAGATCAAGGCGAATCTAACAAGCCCTTAAGGGTACCCGTGGTTCAGGATATCTACCTACCCAGGAACACAGGTTAGGTATGTTACAGGGTAAGAGTCGAATCTATTAGAGTTAGATCGAATGATACCATCAATGCCAAGGATTTAGTTTATACGTACCTCCTAAGCATAAGAAATCATGCTCCCTTTGGCAACACAATAAGGTGTTGTTGGCGGCATAATTACCTATGTAAGAACGATGCATTGTTAGTACATATTACGGGAATAAACCCCGCGCAACTAACTAGTCGCTAGCCCTAGCTATTCGTTCAAGAGATAGCCTTAAGATAGGTACCTACGATTTTATTGTTCATGCCGTAAAGGTTCCCGATGCCTCGGAGAAATGTAGGTAATCGTGTATGTAATGCTCATTAAAGAGATCAAACTTTCTACCAATAACATTAAACTTGACCGAGGAAAATAGTATCTAATAAATCGTTAAGTGGCCGCTAGGATAAATCCAGGTGATAAGTGAATACTAACCAAAAGTCGGTCTAATCAAATGCCCCTCTCTCCACTTCATACCTCCATTACCGGAGATGTGCATAAGAACTCAAATAGCTCTTATTAGAAGCTGTCTCGGTGCATCTCGTAGCTTGCTATCTTCTCATTGCGACCATTCATCGATAAGATGGCGAGCCGTGATATAGAGCTTGAACCCATTTCTCATCCGACTGTCCGAATTGGGGTTTCGACGACCCCGGATGAGAGCGGAAGTCAGCAAGCTGATCCACAGCCCGAGGATGGCAGACAAGAATTCTCGCTGCCACCCGTCGATGGGGGAAAGGATGCTTGGCTTTTCCTAGCGGCGTGCTTCGCGATCGAAGCTTTGGTTTGGGGTACGTTCCAATAATACAAGAAAGCAATAGATTGCTAACTAGTTGCAAGGTTTTCCCTTTGCCTTCGGGGTGTTCCAGGACTATTATAGCACCCACGAGCCTTTTGCGGGCTCGCCGAATGTTGCTGTCATCGGTACTTGTGCAATGGGTATCATGTACCTGACTGCCCCTCTCATGATGGGACTCTGCCGTATCTTCGCTCGCTGGGCCCGGTGGACGTCTATAGTTGGGCTATTCACTATGTGCCTTGCGCTTGCGATGAGCTCCTTTTCGTCGAAGATCTCGCATCTCATCGCAACTCAAGGTGTCCTTTATGCTATTGGAGGTGGCATTGCTTACTGCCCCTGTATCTTGGTAAGTACACCTAAAAAAGCAACCCCATCCCGCTACTTCATATTCCGGTGGATAATACAAATTGAAGTAGCCTTGATTATAGAGTGCCGCTAACTGAGATATCTCGTTAGTATATAGATGAGTGGTTTGTACGACGCAAGGGTCTCGCCTATGGCATCATGTGGAGTGGTACGGGCCTCGCGGGAGTGGTGCTACCTCTCCTCATGGAATTCCTCCTTCGCACCGTTGGATTTAGAACAACGTTGCGGATCTGGTCTGGCGTGCTTTTCGCCTTGACGATTCCGTTAGCGTTCTACATCAAGCCACGACTCCCCTATTCAGCTACCAGCCATGTTAAACCCTTCAACTTAAACATGTTCGTGATGCCTACTTTTTGGTTATACCAATTAGCCAATGTGATAGAAGCGATGGGGTTCTTCTTGCCGGGCATCTATCTCCCTAATTACGCTCGCAGTGCTCTCGGCGCTGCGTCGTATGGCTCAGCCACTACAATCCTTTTAGTAAACGTTGCCTCCGTCTTTGGCTGTGTTGCCATGGGCTTTTTTATTGACCGGTTTCACGTCACAACATGCATATTGCTATCGACGCTTGGTGCAACCATCGGCGCCCTGGTTATATGGGGTTTGTCGTCGTCTCTCCCGCTTCTATACTTTTTCTGTGTCGTCTACGGCTTATTCGCAGGCTCCTATACGTCTACTTGGCCGGGGGTTATGACAGATATTGTTCGAAAAGGAGAAGCGTTAGGTCAAGGCTACATTGACCCAAGCATGGTATTTGGTTGGCTTGCTGCAGGCCGAGGTATTGGTAACGTGGTCTCGGGACCCCTGAGCGAGAATCTAATACAAAGTCTGCCGTGGAAAGGAAACACGGCGCCGTTTGGCTATAGTAGTGGTTACGGCAGCTTGATAGTGTTTACCGGTGTGACGGCTCTGCTAGGCGGCGCAAGCTTTGTCTGGAGGCGGTTGGGCATGTTGTAAAGTATATTACATACATCAATGTAATGTAAGCACGATGAATATCTTACCGAATAGTTATACGAAGTAGAGAAAACTTGAATCGAACTTGAATTAGAATTTGTGGCGTCTAGCGCCTGACTCCTTTTGCGTGCGCATCATTATGCAGATTGGCGTCCTGTTGTACAAGGAAGGGCCAATAAAGTAGCAATTGTATGAAGTTTGTTAATATGTACAGATTTAAAGCCACCTCTGATGCCAGCAAAGCCTAGCGTCTAATTTAGTGCTGCAGTTGGTGTTACATGTACGTACATCGGATAGAGGTGTTTTCAAATTGTGCATATTTGATTGGCCAATTGCGAGGCGGGGAGTCGGTAAATATCGGTGTTTGGTGCCGCCTCAAATAGTAATCCGTAGGAGACACTTTCCGTTGTTGAAATAGTTCCGTTATAGAAAATGGTAAGTACAAGCTACGGTGGTTTTCTCTACACTGTGAAAGTACCTACCTACCTATGTAACCTAACCTACTTCATGGCTTTAACCATTAAAAAACTAAATTCAATTACACTAGGTACCTTCTCCCCCGCACACCTAAAACCGTTAACCCTTAACGATTGAATAGAGGTATATATAACCATTAACTAGGTAGGTACCTAACCTAAACACTTCGGAAACTTTTCAATATTAAGTTCCTTTATAAATATGGCTATTGGTACTTACTCCCGCAAGGAGTAGAAGATACCTATATTAGGTAATGAACAGAAATTATAAATACCTAGGTAGGTAGGTAGGTAAGTTTTAATGTTGTCAATTACTACCTTTCAAGAATCTGGATTCTTAGATAATACGGAAGTACTTACAAGGTACGTGCTAATTACACTGTATCAGGTACCTATTCAAAATACCTTCCGAGGGACCCCACTAGAATCTAGACGACCAGGTCCGAAGGGGCAAAAAATCATTCCCAGCGAGTTTCGCAACTGCATCCAGAGCGGCCGTGGACTCCGTCGCAAACTTACTATTTCCCGAGTCACCTTTCTTAAAATGCCCTTCTTCCGCTTAGCCACCTTGGTCACAGCTTAGTCGGATATTCTTCCTCTTTTCCCAAACATCATTTCCTACATCGTCGGCCTTCGCAGCTGGACTTCGACTCAGACAGACTTCATTCTCTCATTACTCACTCCAAGCAATCCTCTCTGTCATACCTCCAAGTCGCATTACTCTCATACAGTCCATAAGTCAAGTTAGTCGGTCGACGATCCTGCCAATCTTTTCTTCCTTCATTGGGATTACATAGTGCTGGCAAAATGTCTTTCTCCAATCTTGTTCATGATCTTGCTATTCGCGATGGAATAACGCCACGTCAACCTCGAGCCACCGCTTCAGCGTCTACTATCGATGACCGAGCTTCCCATATCTCGAGAGCTATGTCCTACGCGAGCACGGCAGCTACCAGTGTGAGCATTGCTGGCGACATTTCTAGTCAGCTTCATGGAGGTTACCACCATCCTCTTGCTAGATCATGGCAAGCGGAACGGCAATTGACTAAGGTTAGCCAAACATATCTCAGCGAGATGAGAGCTTCAAGGACTAACATCGGGATATAGTCAATGTTAATCTATCCTCTCTTCATTTCAGACATCGAGGACGACGATACTCTTATCCCTTCATTGCCAGGCCAGCACCGCCGCGGTGTCAACAAATTAATCCCATTTTTAGAACCATTGGTACGAAAAGGCCTCCGGTCAGTGATCCTTTTCGGGGTCCCACTCAAACCCGGAACCAAAGATGCATTAGCGACTGGTGCCGACGATCCAAAGGGCCCCGTCATCCAGGGTATCCGATTGCTGCGACAACGATTTCCTCATCTATTTATCGTTGTTGACGTCTGCCTCTGCGAGTACACCTCCCATGGTCATTGTGGAATACTCAGAGATGACGGTACCTTAAACAATCAATTGTCGGTGGATCGAATTTCTGATGTTGCTATCGCCTACGCCCAAGCTGGTGCCCACTGCGTTGCACCGTCCGATATGAATGATGGCCGTATTCGGGCCATTAAACTTAAGCTTATCGAGGAGGGAATTGCGCATAAAACTTTATTAATGTCATACGCCGCCAAATTCTCCGGTTGTCTCTACGGTCCCTTCAGGGATGCCGCCGGTTCGGCACCTTCGTTTGGCGACCGAAGATGTTACCAGCTACCCCCTGGAGGGCGTGGACTCGCCCGACGAGCCATAGTTAGAGATATCGGCGAGGGAGCCGACATTATCATGGTGAAGCCGGCCGCTCAGTACCTCGACATTATTAGCGACGCGAAGGAGTTAGGCAAAGATCTTCCTATTGCTGCCTACCACGTCAGTGGAGAGTTCGCAATGGTACACGCCGCTGCAAAGGCCGGGGTATTTGACCTTAAGACGATGGCGTTCGAAGT
This sequence comes from Daldinia grandis, assembly GCA_022432525.1. NCBI lineage: Eukaryota > Fungi > Ascomycota > Sordariomycetes > Xylariales > Hypoxylaceae > Daldinia > Daldinia grandis. The sequence goes on from JAJKLB010000010.1 coordinate 1,514,287, forward strand.
CACCGAGGGGATACTCCGAGCTGGCGCGACGATCATCATCAGTTACTTCACTCCCGAATTCCTAGATTGGTTAGATAATTAATCGACTTCCTAATGGATGAGGGTATCGTTACGGGCTTGTTATTGGAGTTAAAGGGCGTTTACAGAAGCATGGGTTATGCATATTATGAGAGCGAGGATAACATGACGTATATAGATTTGCCTGCGTTGTTTTCGAAGGTAGACAATACCAAAGTTCAGCCAGATGTGTATAGATATACCTTTATTATAGAAATGACAATCAGCCACTCAGTAAAAAAAAACTTGTACGAATCTACATTACATAACTAACTACCTCTAATCTATTGGTTAGAATAAAGTCTTCTAAGTAAACACTTCATAATGCGTAAGTAACTACCTAGGTACCTAGGTACACATCAAAAATAACTCTTTAAATAGGTACCTAACAATAGCATCCACCCAGACGCCCTACTCGTTTTCATTACGACAGCTAGACACGTATGACATACGTATCTAAAATGATAAATAATAATCAATGTTGATAATCCCGAATTCCATCCACGATTCTGTATTATGGAACTCGCATCATATACCCTTACCTTGGTGTAATCGCCAACAACTTGGCATTGGGGCAAACGAGATTGCGGAATCCTACTTTGCTAGGTGCCGATAGCTTGGCCCTATCTTGGACTTTCGGTGTATGTGCTACCGCACCGGAAATGCGTAATGCCATCTCCAGCATGAATCACACCTTGATAAGTAGATGTTAATAGAACTGTTTGTAGACCGTCCGATATCTATTACACGATATATTCAACATAACCATTTATATATATCTACCTAGGTAACGGGATCAGTAACACTTTGGATGATACCGCGTCTCGGGGTACGGGTATTCATAGAACGCCAGTCAATTTTGTCTTCCTTTGCTTCTCTTCGCTACTCCTTATAGAAGCATCACGAACTTCTCCAACGAGCATCCAGAATACCGAATAAGACTCGTAATCTCTTCTAGAACCGAGTTTCTCGCCCCGCATAGTTCCGCTTGGCGACCCTAGATAAGGAAGGTGAAGCAATGCCCAATACTACGCCTTGGCGAAACTGAAGCCATATCGCGTGGGGCGTATTATACCATGGTCCTGGAAATACTCGAGCCGCTATACTAGTGTGCTGTTCTTATCGTTGGCGGGCCACGATCTAGATGTGGTAACGCGGGTAAGGATACGATCTTGGGTTGCATGGTTCAGGTACATGACCAGGAATATAGATACTCGCCCTTCTTATATATATATATGCTTCCCTTTATCATGCCGTGCTGCTGGTGAGACGGCTACTTGTTTGGCTTACGCTCGTAGCTATCGTTTGTTTAGGCGTAGTGTCCTTGTTGCTCCCTTTATAGGACTTACACTCGCTCAAGAAGCCATGAAGGTCCCAAGCTCTCATGTAGTCTTCACGGCTGTGAACCTACTCGCCTCCGCAGGTAGCGCAAAACCCATCAGGAGGGCAAAATGCGGGCTCCCGTTAGTCCAAGATGTAAGGGAATACAGACGCCGCCGATATCAAGCAAATTGTTACCATGCTAATAACCGATTAGAAACCCCTGGTGGATTCCGTTCTCCTAGACGATCTGCTGGGCTGCGCGCAGGACTTAGAGGATATAGCCTACTCAACTTCGAGACGAAACCGAGTATGTCATTCACTTCCCCGTAAGAAAAGAGGATACCTTACTAAGAAATACGGCCGTTTAGGTCCATGGCACGGAAGGCCATCTAAATAGCGTCAACTATTTCGTCGAGCAGCTCAAGTCATTGGGTGACTATTACAACGTCGAGCTACAGGAGTTTACAACAGAGGTGACCATCCAGTCCGAGGCGTCCTTGTCAATCAATGGTGAGACGCTCGAAGCTGGGGGCTTCTCATTTGGCAATAACGGAACTTGGACGGATAAGCCATTGGTTTCCGTAGCCAATCTTGGCTGCAATGCCGTACGTCTCCATGTAGTCTTTTGTTTGAGAATGTTAATCCCTAAATATATAATCAGGAGGACCATCCAAGCTCCTTAAACGGAGCAGTCGCTCTAATCTCTCGAGGCGACTGCACCTTTGTTGACAAGATCACTCTCGCCGGGGAGAAAGGTGCTATCGGCGCTATTATTTACAACAATGCGGCCGCTGGTCTCGCAGCTGGCACCCTTGGCGGCGTAAATGATCTAGTAAGGATTTACTCGCGACCCAAATTATACTTATAAGACCATAATAAAACTAAACTCAGAAACACAGATCCCAGTCGGTGGTATCTCACGAGCAGATGGCCTACACCTCGTTGAACAGATCGAGAGTAACGCAGCACTGGCGTCCTCGGGCGAATTCTGGCAGTACATCGACAACACGACGAGCTACAACGTAGTCGCTAGCTCCAAACACGGTGACGCCAATAACGTATTGTTCCTAGGTGCGCACAGCGACTCCGTTGAGGCTGGCCCGGGCATCAACGACAACGGCAGCGGCTCATGCGGACTGTTGACTATCGCTAAGCAGCTCTCGCGCTGGCGCACTAATAACCAAGTGCGCTTCGCATGGTGGACGGCCGAGGAAGAGGGTCTGCTGGGATCAGAGCACTATGTCAATGTCACCGCGGCCTCGGAGCTTGATAAGGTTCGGTTATACCTCAACTTCGACATGATCGCCTCGCCAAACTACGTCCTCGGCATCTACGACGGCGACGGCAGCTCCTTCAACCTATCCGGTCCAGCAGGGTCCGCCCAGGCCGAGAAGCTGTTCGAAGACTGGTACAAGTCGGAAGGTCTGCCCTTCGTAGGATCCGAATTCAACGGACGCAGCGACTACGGGCCTTTCCTAGACCAGGGTGTGCCGTGCGGAGGCTTGGATACCGGTGCGGATGGTATCAAGACCGACGAGGAGGTCGTGCTGTTCGGCGGTACGGCGGGGACCTGGTACGACCCGAACTATCACTCGGTTAAAGACAACGTGACGAACCTGAACCTGGAGGCCTTCGAGGCGACGAGCCGGGCCATTGCCCATGCGGTTGCAACGTATGGCACTAGTTGGCAGGGCTTCCCAACACGCAACGTCACGTCGTTGACTAGGAGGTCGTCGGGCTACCCGAGGAAGTTTGCGAAGTCTAAGGGTGGAAAGCGGGCCTACTAGGTTAAGGGGTTGTAGCTATGTAGTATAGTGAATAGAAGCTATTCGCGTCATTTGCAATATGCTTGCGATTATCTTACCACTGGTTGGCTACCACGGGTGGAAAGTATGCACTATATTACAGTGAAGCCTAATATCAAACGTGTTAGAACAATATGCTATCAATATAGGCATTTACTGACCAATTCTACACGCATATGGCTTTCACACTTAGAAACTCACACTGGGAGAGAGGTTACAGCCAGGTTCTATCACACACCCGCTGAAAGTTCGCAGGGCCGATTCTTCCCAAAGACATACTGCCTCCCCTATTTTATTTCAGACGCATTGTATTCGACCAATAGATATTGATCTTGAACAGAGAACACACAAAGTCTTTGGCATCCATATCCACCATAAACTATAAGACGATGTAGTATCCACCCATCTTAGAGAACTAAAATAGGTAGTCTTCCAGTAACAAGTACCTTATCTACCCTTTATTATTTAGATCTTGCTTCTCTAAGAATATTGAAACGTTTCTTCTGATATCATGGAGTTCCCCAATTGGATTCGTAGTGCCTTGATCTCGCTTGGCTTTCTCGACAAGAAAGCAAAGCTGCTTCTTCTCGGGCTCGATAACTCTGGTAAGTCAACACTGCTGTACAGGCTTTTAACCGATCACCTTGGTGTCCTAGAGCCAACTCTGCATCCAACTTCGGAGGAGCTCAGAATTGAGAATACCGTATGCACCACGTTCGACCTTGGGGGCCATCAGCAAGCCAGACGCCTTTGGAAGAATTATATTCCGGAGGTTACCGGAATTATATTTGTCGTCGACGCCACGGATCCCGAGCGCTTCGCGGAGGCTAAAGCCGAGCTGTGGGCTCTTCTTGCCATGGAGGAGTTGGCTAGCGTTACTTTTCTGGTGCTAGGAAATAAGATCGACCATCCCAACGCTGCATCAGATACTGAACTTCGTTTCCAGCTAGGTCTTGACGATCTCCTACGTGACAACGTCGGGTTTTTCATGTGCTCTATAGCCCAAAAGCAGGGATATGGAGAAGGTCTGCGCTGGCTCGCCCAATGCATTTGAAAGCATGGCGTTATCTTAAGTGACCTCAAACTAAAAATTCGGTTCGATTCAATGCGATGATAAATCCCCCCAGCCATACCCCATTCCGTAATTAGTTAATCATGAATATTATACTCCAATTTTACATCCCGATACCCTACAGGTTTATGAGTATAATAACATAGGCCATCCGTTATGGCTAAAGTAGAAGATAAGGCTAGGTACCTATCATATTACATAAAGGGGTTACCTCAAGAAAGAGGCTTTCAAGTCCTTTGATTAATGCCGCCGGAACAGGACCTGTAAAACCTGTATACAAGTTATGCGTGTGGGTACCTAGGTACCTACCTAGGTAGGTATATAAACCAATACCATTATTCTTTTCATGTAACTAACCAACACTTTCAATCCTATATCACAACTGCCAGCAAATCCATATTGTAAACATGGCAGATAATAGTGGACTGGGTAGCGTGGTACAAACCAAGGCCGCATCACTGAAAAATCTATTTTCAAAGGACCGACGATTTGAAACCATAGGCCTAATTGCAAATGGATCTTATGGCTTTACGATTCGCGTTCGGATCAAAGACCCGGCTCTCCCGGCTCTAACAAATATTGTAGTTAAACACGTTAACGGAAGCAGAGGTGCGAGGGCTAATTTAGTAGTCGAGAGAGGACACCTTGAGGTTTGAATTTTTGGCAATTAACTAAAATGCTACGTGAGACAAAAACTAATATTATAACTAGACGTTGCAAGGTAACTTGCATATAGTAAGACTCATTGATATACCAAATAATCCTTTAAGTGGTAGAGTGGATCGAAGAGATTGGATTATATTGGAATGGTTGGAGCATGGGGAGCTTCGCTCATTTATTATGAAGGCAAGATTACTGTTGGGGAGAGGAACAAGGTTGCCGAACCGTCTTCTTTGGAGGTTTTACATATGTTGTAAGTCATTTGATACAGTATACCATAATCTCAGGCTAATAAAATGTATAGTGGTAAGGTGCTGTATAGCCATGGCCGTATGTGACATCCATTATATCTATCGTACTTACCTACCTCCTTAGGTAGGTAGGTAAGTATCTACCATTCGGTGCTGATTCTTCGGGTTTAGTGGCCCAATTCTGGTGAAGAAGTACAAAGAGGCGTAGGATTATCAGGAATAGTACATGGTGACCTCCATCAAGGCAACAGTATATTAATTACCCAGGCTATATGCGGTGGTAGCCATGCTAATGTGAGCACAGTACTTCTTGGAGAGCCTCCTGATGATGACGAGCACAGAATTACACCAATACTAAAGCTTATCGACTTCGGTGGCACTGAGCAATACCCCCCAATTGAGGATGCAGATAATCAAAATGTCTACGACATTGGACAAGTACGTATTTTCCTTATATGCTAGTTCTTGACCACGAACTAACGGTTTAACAGATAATGCTCGGCCTCATTAACCTAAACCGTGGGCGCGACGCGGCGAGCTCAGACGCCTTTTACACGTGGGGTAGTAGAAAATATAGAACCGAAGCCACCGCCCTCATACCAACCCCAGCGGGCGCTGATCATGCGCTGTGCACCATAGTCTGCGCTTGTATGGCAGAAAATACTAGTAACCGCCCTTCTTTAAGCACTTTGCTTCGGCTCGGATTACAAGGCTTGAATGAAACAACGCCAAAACCTCGCGACGACGACGATGACGACGACGACGACGGCAGCCCAGAAGAACAAGACGATTTTATTTCACATATGTGGAGGAGCATTGTATATAACGCTCCAATAGAGGAAGATGACTTGACTGAAGATTGGACAACCTCGGCTCCTTCAACAGCGATTCCCTCAACAGTAGGAAGTCCCTCAACAGCAGGAAGTCCCTCACAAAGACGTCCCTCACAAATAGCTACTCCACCAGGAAGTCCGGCACAAAGGCCTACTCCACCAGGAACCCCCGTAAAACAATATCCTCTTATTAAAACACTATTCTCTTCACCAAAAACGCCAGTAGGCCCTAAACGTCACCCAAAAGTAGATTCTGCAGGAATAGATTGGGAATAAGGGATAAAGGGAGCGGGAACTTATTCTTATGAATCAAAGCCATACTATTATCGATATGACCATCATCATCATCATCTTCTTTTTCTTTTTCTAGTTGTCAAACCCGAAACCAAGTCTTCGGCCTCCGCTCCTTTTAGCCTCCTAACAAGGCCGAAGGGGACTCAAACAACACTATCACCGCTGTTGCAATAGAGTGCAATAAATGCCAAATTACTCCCTCAGGCAGTACAGAGTCCAACAGAGACTCGAATGCACACAACTATGTGCTGCCTGTCGAGGATGAATTTCCTTGCATAAAACCCTGTGGCAAACCGGCCACTTTCATGAGCTTCCTGAAGATATTCAATAGAAGCCTAGCTAGGTACCTATACTAGCTGGTGTATGGTTCAATATCTTCTCCCATTTTATAGGCTAGTATATGTCTTTGGCTAAACGGACATATAAAGATATATGACAAAACAATGCATTGCGTGATTGACAAAATATAATTTACTTACCTAATCCAGGCAAACCACTATCGATATTTCATCTTCCAGCATTGCTTTACACCTTTATGAATCGGCTAGCAGTATACTTCAGGGAGGGGGTTGTTAGGGTTAAAAGACTAGGACTCGCCATATAGAAGTGGGCACTAGTGGCCAATTCCCCACGGCAATGTTATATTTAGTATAGGTATACTTTATGTTCCATCTTAATATTCATTCTCTTTGCTGTAACAGGGGGTGGATTATGGCTCTTAAGATGTGTATAGTAGGCTGAGATGCCAATCAACATAATAACTAACCACTTTTATAATACAGGCATGTAGGTAAGTAGCAATATGGCTAAAGAGCTGGCGAGAGGAGAGGTAAGGATAGCGGCAGGCATATTTTCAAGTGGCGAGGGCGGCAGCATGGATTATTAGAGTACATTTTCTAATATCCGTTTGCTGTTCTTGAGGTAAGCGGAAGCACTGTACTTGATTACATGTGAGACATGTATTTCGAAGAGTAAGTATACAATGTAGGTAGGCATCTAGGCAGGCGTGCATAAAATAAGCATTCAGCCGCAAGCCACTCCAAGATTTGGAACAGATAAATGACGTGGATTCATCCACCAGCCAATGAAGGCATCGCTGCATCGATTACACGCATAGACGGACAGCCCCCAAGTTTTCATAACTTGACTCACTAGTCCTCGAGTCTGGGTTCCAGACGGCCCCCAAACTAAAATCAAGGACAAGGTAGCATTTCGTAGAGAGAAGAACACGGCAGCGATACGCTTCTTTTTAAAGAAACATCGTTATACCACCTACCCCCTCAACCATCGTAACACTGCCTTGGCGTCTTGTATTCACGAGAACCCCTAAAGCGCGAGCGGGTTTGGCAACATGCTACCTACGTGGTACCTAAGACATACTGGACAAGGTAATAATATGGCTACGTGCAGGGCTATAATCCCGCCACGAGGAATCGTGCATTAGGTAGCCTATGCTCGAAGCCGGCTTGCGTCGAAGATGCATGGAAGGATGCTGTAATGCGTGGCTGGTAGCCCGGTCATGCCTATCTGAGATACCGGTCGAGGGAATAGTCGTCTTATTGTTTCGGAAGACGTGGTGTGAGATAATCAGGCGGTGGAAATGATTCAGCGTGACACAGTATTTACGTGAGGTCGTTGGTCGTCGGGAGGCTGCAGCTGAGGAGTTACTGTTGTACGTACCTAATAAGCCCCTTTACGTTGTGGTCCAATCTTCCTGGTAGATGGGTAGGTAGGTATTGTCCTTATAATAGATAGGTAATCCAGCCCTAGGTTCCAAGTACCTGGTGCGCTAAAATAGCCTCATTTAAACTCAATCAATGTTGATTTGATGGCCGGGTGTATGTACCAGAGGTGGGCATAGACAAATATTTCGTCTTAAGCGCTTCTCCGCTAGCGATATGTGTGCTATTCCCAACGGCATGATATGAGCTACGCGCCGGGAAAGAAGAAAAAACCCCGTAGAAGTAATAAAATACTGGCTAATGGAGTAATTATGCTTGGATAGAAATATTTTGGATTGTTAAGTATAACTACCTAAGTGATCGAGATTACCCTAGGTGAGTTTGATATAATCGGTGTTCAATAGTTAACATATGATATATTACTAGGTTAGGTACCTAGGTAGTTATAGGGATTCGCTATTCTTTGATAATACGACGCCATTTAAAATATATATCCGGCGTTATAGTAACCAGGTAGATTAGATACTTAAAAATTCCTTTGGGTAAGGTGATAATAAGGCTTTAGTTTCCAGGTTTCTGGGACAGGAGATCTGTCAGACCATTTATATCGTAAGCCCCGAAAGGATGGTAGGCTTTTGGAGGTTGATATGCACTCATTGGTTAGTATATATGCATCCCGGAAACGGATCGGTCGGATCGGTAGGAAGCTTGCGTAAGTGCCCGGCCCGGCTGCTTACGGAGTGTGTCCGTGTCAGGGTTCTAGCCGGATAGCGGGCTGTAGTGTTCAACAATCCTTTGCTATCATTGTTCCTCCAAGGTTGATACCTATTCTTGGTATATATACCTACCTTGTATGGCATCTAACCCCCAAATATGAGATAAAGTCATGTTTTGTAGAATCATGTGCGAGACATCTGTGGGATCGACACTAGGAATATACGTAGATCAGTCGAGCACAGCCTATCGTAGATCTTACGTGGTTGTGAAGGATAGCCGACATCTTGGGGTTTGCCCCAACTCATGAGTGGTCGACAGCACGCCTCCAATGCAGTAAGCATCCGCTGGTTGTTGTGGCAAAGTGCAGAACGGTGGCTTGGAAGGATTGAGAATGATACGCTGCAATAAGCACCCTCCATCTGAAGATAGGGTTAACGACCGATTATTAGATAATGGGGACATGAGACATATGTAGAAGTGAATACATACAGACACACGATGACTCGGATTGTTCGGTGGCCGTGCGCTTTAAATCTTACCGTACTACCTTATACATACATAGGTATTTATGGTAACGCTCGAGCCTATCGGGAAGATCGTACCGGAGCCTACCGTTATTCTTGGTTTAATATGCTTCGGTTCTGCGAGTGAACATGGATGGCATGCATTTGATGCTTGAATAAATAGCACATACCCATTAAGACGGACCGAGAGTATGCGACTTATCATTTTTTCTTTTAATACTATGCTGTTCTCGATGCCCGCAGGATGGATAATCCAAATGCAAGTATACCATGCAAGTATACCTTGCGGTGAAGGATTCAGCAAATCCTGCCTGCTATTCTAGATCGGCAAACCTTTGGCACGCGGTGGACATAAATATCGTGGCCGATATATGGTCGGCTGTACGTCAGATGGGTTGCAGTCAGCAAGCTCCGGGGTTGCGTCAAGAGACATGTATCGAAAACCTGGGCCAGCATTAGAATCCTACATCCTACGAAACTTAGACGGAGCTTGGAGCTTAGAGCCTATCCCTCCACATCTTATTTGCGTGGCGTTCTAGATGCCGTGACGCTAATAGACGGTAGAACTTGATATAGAAAGGAATAATATTAATCGAAGTAAGAGAGATAGGTAGTCATCGTTAGAGAACTCGGAGAGTATTAGTCAAGAAATATAAGCCTACCTATATTTCTTTGGCCCCGGCCAATTTTCTGACTGTGCCTTCAAGAATACCTCTGGTGTATTCTGTACATGTTCGGTGATGGCGCAGCCTCTACGGATTAATGCAGTTATCATCCCACCCCAGTGCGATATTATACAATTTACTACCTCAAAGTCCGGCACAGATGTAGGTAGGTAGACATTGATTAATGCTTTTTTTCGGGTTACCAACGGCGCGGCCGAGTTGTTATGGACGTATTTATTAAGTTTGTAAGATATTATTTCGTAAATGGTTAGCATATCGCTGGCCCTGTCAGTTCTCGCGTGCCATCGCAACACTACCTAGTTCGGAATCACCAACCGGATTCGAATAGGCACAGGTACAGGTAGGTTCATCCACTTCCCACACAAGACCTACGAGATCATGGCCTCCACTGTGGGTTGCGCCATTCCTTGAGCAATATCAAATTCCGCGCGTTTTTGTTCGTCCGCCACCCTTAAGGGTCTAGCCCCCTTATTGCCATCCTCGTTTTCGGGCTGCTGGTAGCTAATTCTAAATAAAACACTATTGGTGGACGGTTCTTTTCGATGTTTACTATATAGGTAGGTAGGTACCTATGTATGTAGAAACTGCACAACTCGTAAGTTGTGACGTGACACTTTTGCCTGATGTACGGAGACTTATAAATTGAAGGGAAGCCCCCCCATCGGAGCGAAGGGGAAACATTTCGTGGACGTGCTACCCGTAGCACGTTTATATCCGTACCTACATAGGAGGTACATATGTACCTACCTACCTACATATAATAAATCTCCGAGGTTCAACTTTTGAAACATCTGTATACTTGTCATTGCAAACCTTATGGGAGCTTCCATATCCGGATTGGTTTGTTTTGCTCGTACATATTCATGCTGATTATATGTATTGAGAATAATAACAAAGAGATCGAATGTACACTATAGTGTGTATCTTGGATACCGAGAATGATATCCATTGGGAAGGCCTAAAGATAGGTAGGGTAAGATAGATTTACATATGTATGTATGTACGTCCTGCATGTTCTGATGTGCGTCGCGAGGGCCTGGATCGAATGCCTCAATGGGCACCGGTACCTCTTTTTCTTTTCTTCTTCTTTATTTTTGAAGATTCAGACCCTGGTTCAGGGGTGCATATAGTGTATAATACAACCTAGTCTTTTTGTCGACTCCCCCGGAGCGAGCTGCACGCAAACACATTCAAACATTGACAGGGGCCAAGACTAAACTTATCCGAGCTTAGCTCGGCTTAGGGAAATAGGTAGCTGTAAATTAGCTCCATTACGTTCTCGTAGCCCCGGCTTATATGGGGCGATGTGCAGTGATGTGCTACCGTAGGTACGAACTACAGCCCAGACTATGTCCAGTCTATGTGGGTAATACATAAAGGACAAGGGTAGGTGGTATCCATACTTCTCAAGGTGGGATGTACCCTGCCTTCCATCCATAGTAGGTAGCTTGTAATGGAAGTCGCAGTCGCAAAAACGTTCAAAGGCTACTGAAATGTATTAAATCCAATTCCTACGTTGGCGCGTTGCCGGCAAGCTAAAAGTAGAACACGATTTTATTGTCCTGTCTGCCTGTATATTCTTTCTCTTTCTTTCCGCCCTCCGCTCATGTTTTCCTTCTCCAACATCCGTCCGACTCTTCTTAGATATTGCGCAGCTCGATGATTGTCGTCGATATTGGATGCTCGACAAACGTCATTACATAGTAGTCTTTCCCGCCTTTGCAACAAATAACATGACATCTTAACAGATTAGCATATTTCACTTCTACTTAAAGAAACTCGGAATATATCTTCAAGCTACCCGGTGGCGTTTTCGCTTTTTTCTAATCAATATTAGGGTACGTTGGCCGATTCTATGTCTGCCAATTACTATGTTTTGCTTCTTTTAATTGTCTTCATCATTGGAGGCTCTTGCGGATACCCGGATCGTAAGATCTGGGTATTATTATCTACTTGATCTACTCTTTTCACTTCCACATATGAACCCCCTTGTCGACAGGGGCTAGCTCTTCATCTCTGAAGCCTCATTCTACCATGTTTGCACGGAATAGGGGAAGCACCATCAGAGAAAATTGATTGCGCAGTCTTCGGGGAATTATTACTTCTTATGGTCCAGTGGCCATCTAACCATCTAAATTACTCATTTATTCCAATTGATTACGCTGATTTTCATCACATTACATGTCATCACACTGATGATCTAGGGCCTCACCCAAGACTTCCCACCCGTTCACTTTTCGTTTCTTGACTAGCTGTCTAGCATGTCCTTTCGCGATTCTTGACTCATGAAGAAACCAAAGTCTCAAGCTAGACATAGTTCCCATTTGTAACATGCCTTCACCCAAATCTTGACTCGCTTAGGTTTCCCCAGTCTCCCCGCGGAATGTTTCACCTGCGAGCTGCCATTCGTTCGATTTACTAGTGATCTTCGTACTCTCTCTTCGACCACCGTTTCAGTGCAATCCTTCCTACAAACTATTTTTTTTCTTCCTTGAGAATTTACCATTAATATCTTATACTATTACAGCTCTTACCGCTCGACAATTCGAATATTGTATTTTAAGCCGCTAGGGCCTTCTTTGCAGACGGCGAGTCTGCAGCCCTTCATTTCAACCTGTCGCCACATCCTAGTCAAGGCGACCTCCCGGGGTCTGCCGTTACAACGGACATTCCGATTGAGACGTCCCAATCACACGACTCCACCATGTCGAGCTCTTCCTCAGTTGCTGTCACGAATTCATCGCGACATGTTCGTTCTAGAACCCAGAGCATCTCGAGCGACCGTCCCTCTACGACTGGCCACAACCTAATGTCTCCCCCTCTCTCTGTGTCGCCCGAGGCGGCGTTTATTGCTGCGTCTGCTGCTTCGCAAATCGTCACTAATGATCATGACAGCCATTCTGAGATATGGTACGATCAGATGGGAATTGAGCCCTCGGAAGAGACTGCCTTGGTCTCACCAGGCGCACTCCAGCTTGCCAACAATTTTATCGATCAGCTCTTGTTCAACATAATCTCTATCGCAAAGTCTACTTCACTATCGGCGCTGCGGCCGGCCGTCAGCGAAGTACTAAAGCCGAAACTTGCTAAAGATGCTATTAACAACGCCGACGAAGAGCTTCGAGAATACCTGGGCGGTGGTGAAATTGAAGATCTAGTACAATCTCCAAATACTGAGGTGCCTGCCGATTGGGATCTAGAGCTCGTGTGGAAAAGAACGAGACTACGATGTATGGTTTATTCGTCTTTGGGTGATATGGAGGAAGAAGATGAAGACTACTATATGGAACAAGAGCATCTCAGAGGCGAGTCGGATGACATCATGTCAGATGTTGTATCCCCAGCAGTTGCTATATTCTTGACCTCAATTCTGGAATTTATGGGTGAGCAGGTTCTCGTCATAGCCGGACAGGCCGCCTTTAACCGACTGCGCGTCAAGTGCGAGAAAGAGTTGAAAGAAGGGACACGAGTACGCGGTGAATTGTTCGAACGTCTTGTTGTTGAGGAATTAGATATGGAGCGTGTTGCGTTGGATCGAACTCTCGGCCGACTTTGGCGTGCTTGGAAGAAGAGGATTCGGTCGCCCGGAGAGCCTAACTATTCTCGTCCTTTCTCGCGTAGTTCCTCAAGTACTTCGGGAGTGGCCAACCAGCGACGCGGGAGTGCTGCAACAGATCACGTGCAGCTACTTCGGACACCTAGAGACTCGGACACTGCGCTTGATGTACAGGAAGAGCAAGATGGTGAGACAGCCAGCGAGAAACCAGATCAGAAGTCCAATCCGAAGTCTATTTCGAAAGTGGATCCAGCTGAAGTACCTCTACCGGATAGCGATGTTGAGGCTATATATAGCGAAAGTGAGGAGGATAAGGATATCGGCCGGCCGAAGAGTTTAATCATATTGTCTTCGTCAGCAAAGAACAGACTGGCGTCTCTTCGAGCTTCGCTGAAAAGTTCATCAATTCGGCGCGTACGGTCTCTTCCTTCTCGAAAACGCCCCCGGTATCCCTCGACTCCGGGCGCTAGTCGTGAAATTGAGACACAGCCTCACGAAGATACAAGCAAAGATGAGGCGGAGACAGTTGAGGGCATTTCTACAAAGGATAATAGATGCGACAACGATAAAAACGAGCAACCTGCCCAGACTCTAGAGCAGAAGGCTATCCCAGACGGACTGATTCCAGTAGTCAATAACGATGTTACACCTGCGATATCAACGAGGGCTAGTAGCATCGTCCCGCTGACTGGAATTGAAGAAGACGAAATTGAGGAGTTTGCCGAAGAGCCTGAGATATTGACTTCATCAAGAATTTCAATTGGAGGAAGAAGTTCCTCTCCTTCTACCTCAGACTCTGGTAGACCTACTCCTCTCATGCCTATAAGAACGAACAGTATACGGTCAGTACGAATTATTGAGGTACAGAGCCCTCGCAGCCCGACGGCTGGTTCGCGAGCGAGTTCTATGGATTTCCAGGACCCTGCCTTGGTTTCTCGTAGAATTTCTACCCCTCCTATTGTTGAGGAAAATGATTCAGGAGCGCCAGCTGAAAAGAAGCATGCCGTTGTACTTCAGCGGTCATTTGACGATTCTCAAGAGGCCAGTTCTGGGGCAGTTCAACCTGCTCGGAATCCCAGTCCTTTGAGAAGCGTCCACTCCCAAGCAGTATACGAACTCGCAGCGACCACCACCACTAAGGTGTCGATCCTGAGTGGTCCTACAACGGAATCGCCTTTGGAGGAAAAGCCTGCGGCTCCCTTGAAATCATCGAGGAACCCGCCAATGCCAACGCTGCTCGAGAAGAGTACAACCCGACCTAGTTATGGACGATCGAGTTCCAATGATACTACGTCAAATGTACCTCCCCGACGTGGTACCCCAGACTCACCAAAGAGGCCGCGTCCTATGCCAAGCGACTCGCCTTCTTCCACTTCTGCTAAATTCAAAGCTGTCCGTACTTCTGAGGATGGGAGCTCTCGGCGCTCTGAAGATAGAGCTCGCGATTTTGAGCAGCTAATTCACAGCCAGGAAACCCTGCAGTATACCCTCACCCCAGAAAATATGCGTGATATTGACGTAAGCTCCTAATGTTCTTGCTATGCAGCCCAAACTAATAGATTATACAGTCTAGTTCATCTCAGCACACCGGAAGTCCTAAACCTAATAGGTTCCAAAGGAGTGAGGACACTGGGCATGCTGAGCGCTCACGATCCTCGTCTTTTAAGAGGACCGCATCCTTTACGAAGCAGACTAATCTCGGTTCTAATCCTCTGGGTTCCAATCCTCCTAATGATATTCCTTTTACCGGGAAATTCTCCGAAGTGATCTCAAGTGCACCCGCTCCTGTTCCGCCGAAAAGCCGGTCAGGTATGACCGCGCAAGCAAGGGAGGCGCGAGTTCCTGGGGAATCGTTGCAAGATTTTGCCAATTTTATCCGATCAACAGGACCTCCTGGCGAGCGCAGCGTTCAGCATAGTAGAGGACATGCGGCTTCGATTTCGACTATCCGGGCTCCCAGGGGGGGTCCTACTCACGTGAAAAAGAGCGCGAGTATCGACAGCCGGCAGACTAGTTTAAGCAACCGATCCCATTTCCAAGCTAGAGATGCTACGGTTAACCCTGGTAGCGAAAACTCGGATCTTATTGATTTTATTCGACGAGGGCCGCCAAGCACCAACGCAAATAACCCCCGAATCCCTCGTCACGTTGCCCCTTTCCGGAGTACCATGGACTCGGACCAATTGCAGATGGCCGGCGCTGTAGGAGGCAAGGCAATCGATGCGGTGATTCCAAATATTCGAAATAGCGAGGCGTCAACGAATGTTACGGAGGCTTCAGCTCCGTCATCGATGAATTCCCAAAGCGCACTCTTAAGCAAAGTAGCCAAAGTACAGCAATACTCTAGCAATAACTTTGATGACGACGATATGACACCAAAACGGACACAGCGACGAGTCCGCGACCCTTATTCCATTGATTTTAGCGACGAGGAAGACGAAGAATCAGATATAATGCCCCAACCAAAACCGAAAAAGGAAGAAAGCTTGATCGACTTCCTCAACAGTTATCCCCCTCCTCCTGAACCAATGCCTCAACCTGTTGCTATTCCGAAGAAGAAATCTAGCGCGCCAAATTTGATCGCACGTTTGAGGTCGGGCGGGAGTTCCATCAGATCAGCTTCAAACCCTAGAGGATTTGGGGCTGATTCGAGGTCTCTCAGTAGTCGAGCTGGGACTAGCAAAGGTTATACACCTATTGTCATCCCAACCTCGGCGGACAAGTTTGGGAGCAGTTCCAGGCCACCACCAACCGCTCCCAGTGGCGGTGGCTCGATGGGTCGTGTTCCAATGAAGAAATTCGAAGCACGGGATGCCGTTTCCGCTAATACTCGTACGTCGGACCTCGCTAGTTTTCTACGTGATTCCGAGCCACCACCACAACCTGTGATGTCGCCCCCTACCCAGAGCGAAAGCAAGAGCAGTGGATTCTCCCGGATGTTTGAACGCCGCAAGAAGTCTTTCGCATATTAATCAAATTTACCTTTACATTCGAATCTTCCGTGTATAAACTTGGTATTTCATTTCAAAACATTGGGCGCTTCCTACGGAATATAGAGCTAGGGCAAAGGGTGGCAGGCTTGAAAATTATATTCTACAATGGCGGAATCACTGTCCGATTTTGTTAGGGATATCTTACGTATATCTGTTATCGACATTGGGTGGTTGCTTTTTCTACTTTACTACCTAGTTATCTTGGCAGGTTGGTTAGCCTGTTATCCAGAAGGGCTATTTAGAGGATACCATGCATTCTTCTACTCGTTTGCGTTGCTAGCAGAGGTTGAGTGGAGGAACGTAATACGAAAGGGGGGGATTATTCATTGAGATCCTATTCAGATCCTATACCATGTATCTAGTTTTGGATATGCTGTGGCGAAACGAGAACTGGCTACATTGAATGAACGAAGATTTGTTGGTCTGAATGGAGTGAAGATTGTTGTATATTAATTATGCTGAAGTGATATGTATGGTGTTATGTTTGTAGCATAGCTTAGGTGGTTAATTTGTAATCTATAAGAATTATGAACCCTATCATCTACCACGAAGTAACTCCCTCAAAGACATAGTATTTTGATGTACGTCTTGACGCTTATAGAGAACCATGGTGCCTTCGTTTTATGTTGATGTTTATGTGCCATCGGTCATTATCTTGAAGGTCGGAAATCGGAGAACAGTCATAGTTAATGTAGTTAAAGAAAGCAATGAGCTTGTTTATCTATGTAAGGAATGAGACTGCAAGGAATCGACGCATATTGTACACGAATGAATATGAATGGGAATAACATGTCTGCTGCTGGTTGGCTGACGGTACAAAGATAGGAGGAAAGGAAAGGAAATAGAAAGAAAGAAAGAAAGAAAGGAAAAAAAGAATTAATAAACATGCCAGTTACATCCTTGCCATAGCTATTTTGCATGCTCATCTTCGTCTTGTGATCCGCAAATCACGGCTAATAGCTGGGGTATAGTCGCATTATACCACGTACATGACCGACTGTATGCATGCTGCTCGTCCCGAGTCTCGATTCCTATTCATTGGTACATTCAGAGAGACACGTCTGCATCTGTTCACACTCAGTCCCCCCTTCATCCTCGTCTTCATCCTCTTCCTTTTCACATCTTGTTTACGCATCCACAATCTCCTTTTCCCTCCTCCCCCTTCTCCTTCTCGCTCCGTTAGGTACCTACCTTACTTATAGTACCAAAACCAAGCCCCCCTTAGTCTCGTAGATGACGCGAGACCCACGCGCGAAAGCCCCCTTTCTTCGACTGCCTCTGGCCAGACCGCAAGTCCGACTCAGACCCGTACGACACCCGACGTCCGCGTCCGCTTCCGCTTCCGCGCCTGCCGTAAACGGGGCCGTGCGAGATGGTAGCCAGGGTGGACACAGAGCCCTGGCTGGAGCTGGAGCTGGGGCTAGAAGTCCAGGAGCAAGGGGAGTTGGCCTGCACGATGGCGCTTGCTTCTTCGTCGGCATCGGCGAGGGCTGTTGCTGTCGTGTTGTATGCGTCAGCTTGGCCCATGGCGTTTCGTACGTTTCGCTGCGTGCCTGTGCGCTGCGGGTACGCGCGCATGTCCGGGGAGGTGAATGATTTGGGAATGTAGTCGTCGGCTGGCTCTGCGGGGTAGGCGCCAGCGTAGGAGACAATGGGGGGACGAGACGGATATTCACGCCGTTCTGCAATTTGTGCGGCTGTTGAACGAGAACGCGTGCTCTGGTGAGAGCGCTGCTGTGAGGGGCCACTAGAGCTGCTCACGCTGTTGCTGTTGCGACGATGGTGGGTAGGTTGGGATTTCTTCTGTTCCTGCTCGCGTTGCTGTTCTCGGTCTTGGTGCTGCTTTACGTGCTTTCGATGGTGCTCCTCTTGATACTTCATAGCTGCCTGCGGATCCGACTGGTCGAAGGGTGGCTCGCGATAGATGGAATGGCTTACATCGTAAGTAGATTCGCCCACCTGCTTGTCGTTGTCGATATAGAGGTACTTATGGTAGTGGTTGTGGACGTGATAGTGATGATGATGGACGTGAGTGCAGCGACCAGTACGTCCCTTGCTGTTGTCTCTACCTCTGTCCTTACTCGTGCTCTTCCCTTTTCCTTTATCTTTGTCCTTAGTGTCCTTGTTGCCGTCATTGGCAGGACGGAAGGTTTCGCGAGCTTGAGAATGGCGGATACGGCGAGATTGCTCATTGCGGAGAATGTCATGATGCGCTGAGCTAGAGGCCGAGAGGGGAGGGGTGGGAGCCTGGATGCTTATGCGCGGTATGGGAACCTTCTGCTTGACAGGATGAGAATGACCTCGTTTCTTGTGCTTCGGGGGCGAAGGAGAGTCGTCCCCGGAGACAGAAGTAGGTCTTCGGGTTCTGTGACGACTTCTACCACGGGAGGGCGAAGAGTCATAGAGATTACCCATTCTATAATAAGAATTCAGTTACTTGCTATTTGGTACGTAGGAAATATACCGTCTTACCTTGCTAAGTAGACAGACTATGGACGACGTGCAATAGAAACTTAGGAGTTGATAATTAGCAACCGATTGCGGCGAATTGATTGAGTATGTTGTAGATGTTGAACACGAAATAAATCGGCGTGGGGAAAATGAATTTCATATTTCATAACAGGGCAGGGCTCGCGTTGCCCGAGCAAATCGATCTGCCGTTGCTGAGGTGCCTGATTCCTACCGCCTTTTATCGCCATCTGCCAATGCAATCAATAGCGACAACAAATAGATAAGGTATCTAGGTAGGTACGTAGGTAGGTATTCTATTAACCGTCTAGGTGGAGCCGTAGTTCGTAGTTCGCAGTTCGTATAATACATAGCTCAAGTGTTTTTCTCATTGTACCCCTTTACGAATAATACCTAGGAAGAGAAGGCCAGGGGACTCGAACTCGCTCGCTTCCCCTCCCTTATAACGCTTTTAGTTGCGATCGATCTTGCTGTCCGGTCGAAGCATATCTTGCGGCCAACACCTCCTCTGGAGTCCGCTTGAGCGTAGTTGATCCCCGATATCGTTGGCTAAGTGTCTTCTCCTCTGCAGATAGCTGTGATGAGAGTTCTTCGCCCTTTTTCTTAGCTCCTCCTACTACTGCCGACTTCGTCTTGTCAGCTGCATCCTTGCTCTTCCAGATACTACTTGCTAAGCCGCCTAGGAATGACCCCTTTGCCTCCTTAGCCTTCTCTTCTGTACGCTCAACTACCTCGGAGCCCTTGGCCTTCGCATCCGCATATGCGCTCTTGGCTGCCGCAGCTACACTCGCGGCCTTCTCCTTGCCCTGGTCCAGTTTTGCATTTGCAACTGCTTTAGCGTTTGCTGCTACATCTCCACCCTTCTCTATAGGTCCTTGGGCGTCACCAAATGCTCTAGCCCAGAGCCTAGCGAGGGCGATTTCGACATTCTCGCGCACCTCCTCCCAGTCCTTGTTCTGGGCCCAATGGACAGCACTTTCTATTTCAGCATTCCAACGATCCTTAGCCCTCTCGATAAGATTGGCCCGCTCGGCTGCCGCAAGCTCGGCCCTTGTGGGTGGCAAGACAGGGGGCAGAGGGTCGATGATACCGGATATTAGACGAGTCTGCTGTCGCAGGATGGCAGCTTGGCGTTCTCGGTGTCGTTGGTGTGCTAATACACCTAGATAAGCTACGGAAAGGGTGAGGGTCACGCCTCCAGTCTATTTATATGAAGTAGGTAGCTTGTTAGGTTATTAATTACTCTGAGACTTGGTGCCATGTGAGAACGTACGAATCCAGTTGTGAAGCCCATGTTGAGTGCTGAGTGTTGAGCTGTTTAATACCTGTTTAATATGCGCGCTAGGGCGCAGGTGGTAGAAAAAGCCAATTATGTATGGATGCTACCTAAGTAGGTTTAGGTACTTTTGAAATTAGGTGAAGATGGTGGATGTTTAATGTTTAATGTTTAACTTGAGTTGAGTTGAGTTGAGTTAAGTTGACTTAGTTATGCGAATATTAAATACAATTTGACGTTTAACGAATGACGAAGCTACGCTAATATTCCCTTGGATAGTACCTGCGTACTTCACATGTGGGTCTTTCTAGAGCTCGGCCCGTGCCAAGATCCAAAAAATCCAAAGTAACTCCGTACCTCTCAATCAATAATTTGAACCTCAATCGTCAATTCAACTCAACTCAACTCAACTTAACTCAACCCATCCCGCCTTGCCGCAACAAAACCCAATTGCACCACCACCCGAGATCAAGTCACCCGGTCGAGCCGAAGGATGGCGGGTGGTCTAGTCAAGTACCGACACTTGAGTCGAGATTCGGCGCATCGACAAGCCCTGCTGCGAAACTTGGTCACAGCCCTCGTCCAGCACGAATCCGTCCGAACGACATGGCCCAAGGCCAAAGAGACCCAGCGGCTAGCCGAAAAGCTCATCACTCTCGCTAAGAGGAACAACGAAACTAGCAGACGGAAAGCCACGGGTATATTATTTGTACGATTGCCCTCTTCTTCCCCTCCTAACACAGCAACGAACATGAAGCAGATATAAAAAGAAAAAAAAGAAGTGAAATCCAATCCAATCCAATCCAATCCAATCCAATCCAATCCGTTCGCTAACCCCCGCTACCACCACTACCACAGACCCCCAACAATCTCCTCCCCAAGCTCTTCGGCGAGTTGCGCAAGCGCTACGCCTCGCGGCCCGGCGGCTACACCCGTGTCTTACGGACGGAGCCCAAGTCCCGCTACGACCAGGGCGACTCGGCCATTCTCGAGCTGGTCGACGGGCCTAGGGATCTGCGCTTCGCCATGACGGCTGCTGCTTTTGCGCGCGAGGAGCGCCTGGGCCGTCCCCATAACGCGCTCACCCTGCTCAACCGCCAGAAGGTCACGCGCTTCCGCCCCGACGGCCAGGCTGCGTTCGACCGCATGGTGAAGAGGGTTGAGGGCTTGCGGCTGGGTGGGAAGGGCGCTGGTGTACAGGGTGCTGGTGCGCAAGGTTCGGAGGAGGCTCCTGCTAGTTAGAGAGGGTGTGGTTGTTTTATGACGAGGGAGTTTGGTGTGGACTGGCCTGGCCTTGTTACTACGGATGGAAGTCTAGGAACACTGAACCTACAAAGCCCAAACCCGGGCAGTGGTACTATTGACCCTGAGTTCTTCAGGTTCGAAGTCGTGGGGTATCGGGAGAAGAACGTATAGACATACCATTATGACCCACCTGAAGAGGGATCGAATCCCTTAAGGCCAGGCGTGATAACGGCTATTGTACGAATTATGTACCATAACCATATCCATATCCATAACCACAACGTACACAAAAAAGAGAAAGAGAAAAAAAATCCCAATTCATAAATCTACCGCTCAAAACTCGCCTGTGAATAAACCCACCCCTATCTACCAATCTTTCATACAAAATCAAACGTATCCCCCTTCTCCTTAATCATCTTACCCACCCTCTTAGACCCAACAACCCTCTCCAGCTTCAGTAAATCATACCGAGAGAACATAACCCTGGCAGCCCCCCTCCCCGGCTCCAGCTTCATCTCCCTCTCGCTGCGCCCCAGATACCCGCCCACGATCTCCTTGTAAAAGGTCGGGTTATCAGGCAACCCGTACATGACGACGCGACGCACCCCCCGCAGCGCGTACCGCCGGAAGTGGTGTGCGCGCTCCGTGTACAGCAGGACCTGGTGCCGGCCGCTCGCGAAGTGGGACCGCGCGCGCGAAGCCTCCGGCACGTCGGCGTACTCGGACACCGCGGCGAACGCGAGGCCCGCGCAAGCAGGGGAGGTGGCGAAGTAATTGCGCACGCGCACGAAGTCGAGGTACGACGGGACGAAAACCAGAGTCCCGCTGAGGTCCTGGCCCTTCGCGCGCCTCGTCAGCGCCGGTATGACCGCGCTCGTGAAGTACTCGAACCTAGCGTCGGGCTCGGCGGCTACCGAGGGGGCTTCGAACCGCGAAAATGTCTGCTTGGCCTTGATACCAAGCTCCTCGATAGCGCCGGGGTAGGCTTCGGGCTGCACGCGTAAGCGACCGGCCCAGTTGGTGCCGAAACGGCGATGCAGCTCGACGAGTTCGGGCGTGTTGAAGGCCGATAGGACGAGTGTCTGCCGGAAGTTCTGGGCCTGCCTGTCCAGGTACCACTCGCGGACGCGGCTGAAGTCGCAGTCGTGGGCCTCGCGCGGCTGGAGGTTGAGGTGCTCGAAGATATACTCGACGTGCTCCCAGTTCTGCATAAGTAAAGCATCGGCCTGGTCGACGACTACGACCTCGATGGAACTCAGGAAGTCGAAGTCTACCTTTTTATCTTCCTCAGATCCGATGGCCATGCGCAGGCCGAGCGGAGACGCTATCAGGATATCCGAGTTGTAGAATTGCGCGAAGTATTTGATAGTCTTCCGGGTGAACTTGATGCCGATGCGGAACATGTCGTCGTCGTTGCCCTCGAAGAGCTCCCGGAAATCTTCTGGGCGGTCCTCTGTGAACTTGGCATCTTTATCAAGGTATGACTCGTCGAAGCGTTTCCTATTTTCCTGCTGCTCTGGTTCGCACAGGGCGCAGATCATGTTGACCATCTTGACGGCTGAGTTCCGGGTTGGAAGCAGCATCAGTACTTTTGGACGTGTGAAACCCTGATCTCTCGGCTCAAAGTCGCTGTTTTCAATATCCTTTGCTAGTTTAGCATTGTTCTTGATGACTCGATCTCGAGTCCTGAATTGCAGTTAGTAAACTATGGCTTCAAAAGGTATCCAAGAAGTACATACTTGAAGACATGATTGACACTATGGAGACATGCCATCCGACGCAAGTTTTCGGCATTTCTCGGAGTCCTTCCACAAAATAATACATCGTTATAAGCGAATGTCAAGGGATATAAAACCTGTTCCAACTTGTCAAATGTTGGCCGTTTTCGGTTGGCGGTTTCAGCAAGTCGATGTTTGAGTTTTAAGCTGGATGGTCCGGGTATAGGGGGCGGAAGCGCTGCAGGTTGGGCTATATCTCTTCCAGGGAAGTTTCGTATTACTCGCCAGCCATTCTTCTCAGAATGAAACTGAGAGTACTCGTTATTTTGGATGGACTTGAGACGTCTTCCCACTTCATTTTGATCTGGGTTGACGAAGTGAGTCTCGAATGGGTCGGATGAATCTGGAATATCTTCATCGTCATCATCATCTGTTTCGATCTCATTTTCTGGCCCCTCTTCCGCCTCCTCTACATGATCGATATCCCGTTCTTCATCTTCATCGGTCGCAGTGGCCCCCTTTTGCTCAAGCTTGCTGGATTTGGCTTCTTCAGACTGAGTTTCAAGTTTTCTTCTTTTAGCGCTTGGAGCCGATGGTTCCTTAGATAAACTCTGCATTAACGCAAAGTAAGGCCGGCCAGTCGCCTGATCCTGTTCATCTTCCGATCCAGAACCTTCGTCCTCAGATGCTTCATCTGATGGAAGCTGTTCTTCTTCTTCTTCTTCTTCAGACACTCCATCTTCTGATTCTCTATAAGAAGGATTAATGATCAATTCTGAATTGGAATGAAATGAACCTTACTCGGACTCCACGATTCTTGCGCTGTCAAACGTTCTTTTTCCATTAAAACTTCCTCCGCGTCCTCGTCCACGGCCTCCTCGAATTCCTCCCCTTCCTCTACCTCTCCCTCTAGGAGCACCTCCCCGGTGAGCGCCCCCTCTGGATCTACCTCGCATAATAAAAGCTTAACGAGAATTAAAAAAAAAATAGAATCCGCTTGAAAAAAAATTAAAGTTGCATTATTTGTTAAGAAAATCTTATGCTACGGTTGAATTGTTGAACTGTTGAACTACTGTAAGGGAAATTCTAATAAATGTTGATCATTAATCAGCCTTGCAGAATTTCTTGCAAGCAAGCCTCACATTGTGGGTCTCATTGACACAATCCGCACCAATCGCTACGTTAGGTAAGAGAACCCCCCTGTAAACCCAGACTTTTAAATCCTTATCTTCGCCCCTCCTAAATCTTTCAGCCTTGCCCACAACCCACTGCGAACCCCACTACGCCCAGAACGTGAAAATTACAACGTCGCCAGCCCAAAAGAAAAAAAAGGGAAAGGAAAAGATAAAATAAAAAAAGGTTCGATTAATTGGGCTACGAGACAGCGACCTTACAAATACTTCTTATTTCACCCGTTCCCTCCTCCGTAAAATAAATCCGGCCTTCAAAGAAATACCGCGATCATGGCCGTGGATACGGAACCGTTCCTTCATCTGGCGCGACCTTTGGCACCGACGACTTTGCATTTCCAAAGCCATCTTTCCCCGCTCTCCGTTAATATCCTACCACAAGTATGTCACTCTTGTCTTGTCTTGTCTTGTCTTGTATTGTCTTGTATTGTCTTGTTCTTGGCTATATATACTCCTCCCTTCTTATTAGTACTAACTAATAGCAATAATAATAGGCCATCCTTTCCGTTCTAGACCATGCCACCCGCCGCGATATCCGCCCCGCGACGACGAGCTCCTCCCGCGTCATCGGCGCGCTGGTCGGTACCCGGTCCGAAGATGGCGGCGAGGCCATCGTAGCGTCGTCGTTCGCCATCCCCCATACCGAGAACGAGGACCAGGTCGAAGTCGACGTGGAGTACCAGAAGAATATGCTGTCGCTGCACCTGCGCGCCCACCCCCGCGAAGTCCTGCTCGGCTGGTACACCACCTCCCACGAGCTCAACTCCTTCAGCGCCCTCATCCAGAACTTCTTCGCCAGCCCCGAGACCGGCACCTTCCCCCACCCGGCCATCCACCTCACCGTCTCCGCCGAGCCTGGTACCCCCGTCCGCACGCGCGCCTATATCTCTGCCCCCATCGCTGTCAATGCCGAGCGCGCTTCCGAGTCTTGTCTCTTCATCCAGGTACCCCACCGCATCGCCTATAACGACGCCGAGCGTTCTGCTCTGGACCTGATCTCGAGCGCGCGGGATACCGAGGCGCGCGCCGCCCCCGTCATCTCCGACGTCGAGTCGCTGACCCGCAGCCTGGAGCACGCACAAGATCTTCTCGACCGGGTATCCGACTACGTAGGGGGTGTTATCGACGAGGAGAACGAGCCTAACAACGCTTTGGGCCAGTACCTAATGGGAGCGCTATCTTTAGCACCCAAGGTAGACCCTCTAAGGGTCGAGTCCGACTTCAACAACCACATCCAAGACGTGCTGATGGTCAGCTACTTGGCCAACAGCATCCGCACCCAAATTGACCTCAGCCAGCGCTTAGCCACGGCCATACTAGCCACCGATGAGCCCGGCAGTAAGACCGAAAGCAAGGACGACAGTAAGGATGGAGACCGCAGGGGCGAGCGCGGCGAGAGAGGTCGGGGCGGTAAGAGGGGTGGTCGCGGCGGTGGCAGAGGCGGCGGCCAGCGAGAGCCGCGAGAGCCTCGCGAGAACGGCGAGTGAAGCTCGTACACGCCCCCAAACCTAGAAACCAAGTAATGAATAGACGAGAAGTAAGACCTACGTTACGAAGGGCTAGGATTATTATGTACCCCGTTAGTGTTGTTAAGAAAAGCGAGGCGGTAGAAAAGAGGAAAACCTAACATGCATGGTCCTAAGAACGATGGTGGTGGCGGTGGTGGTAGTAGGATCAAAAAAGGGGGCCGTTAGTGCGGCGCCTACCTACCGCATATACGAACACATACGCATTGGCAAGGGGCGATGAAAAAAGGGTCGCGAAGCAACTTGTGAAAGATGCGCAAGTCGTCGTCCTAGGCGTTCGCGTCCGGTTACTTAGGGGTATCTTCAGTCTTTATTTAGGGAGGGAAATGCTATTGCAGCAATGAAAACAAGATTCTGAAACTCCTCACTAGTATTATTATTTATTTCCCCCGAATGGCAAATATCATCACATGCATGACCAGGTATGTTGACTCGTAAAATAACTAAAACTCGAGGTGGAATAATGTAAGATTGCTTTCTTTCTTGCTTGCTTTACTCTACGCCTTATAAAGCAAATACTATATCTTGCGATGTCAGGTATTCGTAACCCAGTTATCGTCACTGTAGAGAGGAGTCCATCCCTTTTACTTCAAAACAGAATGGGAATAATACCGGACACCTTCAACTTCGATGCCCACTGATACGGGGGGCGATGAGATCCCATCCTATCATCAACGTCTTCTGTGAAAAGCTTTCCCCTGCGCCAGAACGCCAGCCAATGATACCAATACAACAACCCGCCAATTTACGCCGGTGTCGTTGTCTCTGTAAGATTCCCTTTATCCTTCCGCCGTAAACCTATCTTAAGCCCTCACCGAAAAGAATAAACACCACTAATGCTTGCTAACTTTTCATGCACGTGTTGCCTTGCGCGAGTTTTCGTCTAGATTCCAGTGGGTGGCTTTTGCGGCAGGGTGGCCGGGTTGCCGTAAGTAGATAAGTGGCTAAAGGCCTGGTTTGGTCCGGTCGGCGGAGGGATGCTCGGTTTGTTGGGCATCTGAACCGGCACTTGGGGCAGATGTACTGGAGGGTGCTGAGGGAGGTGCTGGGGCTGGGATGGGTGATAAGCCGGCAACGAACTGTTAGATCCTTGCCGACTCATCCCGTAGCCTGGCCCGCCTACATACGGTTGAGGCGGAGCGGGAGAGCTGCTATATGCACTGTAGGCTAGATGAGGCGAGCCAACCTGGGGGCTACCGTGCCCGCCCATATTATAAGGGGGTAGCGGAGGTTGGACCTGCACCATGCCATTACTAGGGACAAACGACTGGGTTTTAGGATTAAATGCATGCCGATTGTAGCTCCCCGGAATAGGATGCTGGCTTTTCGGGTCATGCGGATTGGCATTCGCAGGGAGCTGTCCGAATGCGTAAGGGATCCCAACCGACCCTGGGTTTCCCGGAGTCTGAGGTTGGGGAGCCCGGCTTTGATAGGGGCTTAATGGCGGAGCCTGGGTATAATTGGGTTGCCATTGTTGAGGCGGGGGGGTTTGGACCGGGACCGGGACCGGGACCGGAACCGGAACTGGAACCGGGCCAGCATAAGTACCCACTACGCCATTAGGTGCAGTGTACCGTGGCGGAGTGACCTGCGTCTGAGGAGGATACTTTAGATGATGTTAGCTATGCAAGTATGCAACCTGTCAAGAGAGCACTCACCATTGGCATATTACCGTACTGGGGAAATGTGCTATTAGGCATCATGGGAGGATAGGGTTGCGCAGGCGGTGCATAGGCCTGGGGTATCGGGCTTTGGTACGGCTGCTGAACAGGACTGCTATACTGTGGGTGCCCGATGGGGATATAATGAGGTGTGGTCCAGTTAGGTTGATGAGGATGGTAGTATGGTTGATACTGTGATCGGGAATCGAAGCTCTCAGAGTCATCTCTCCGCTGTTTGCTCGTCTTTCCTCGCTTCCCAAGAGTCGACTTATCCTTTGCTGATACAGAACTCGCTCGAGAGAGGCCATTCGCATCGTCGTTGTCTAAAATTAGTTAGCAGCTTGTTAACATAATCAGTAGAACATGAAGTATCTCACCTGGTGTAGATTCTCCAGGTTTCTCTGAACTGCCAAAAATCCTCTCTCGGGCTTGTTTGTACGCCTCCTCGCGCTCCTCTCTAGTAGGCCTAGCATACAGTCAGCATCAAATCTATGTTCAATATTTAGGATACTTACTTGTCTTTAGTAGCCGACTTTTCCTTGCCATCGCTCCCCACCTCGGAGGTTGCTTTGGATGGACTGGTACTAGCTTGTCCTGATCCATCTTCCTCGCCACGCCGCATAATCTTCTTGGGTAGGAGTTGCGGAGGCGTTGTGGTAGTATTACTATTGGGGACATTACCCACGATACTAGCCAAAGAGGGAGGAACCCGGCAGAAAGGAGTCCGGAAGATACGAACGGAGCCTTGGATTGCTTCGAAAGAATGCGTCATGTGATAATAGTCAGCAAGCTTATGGGTTAACATTCTGCAGAATGAGTTATTCGGTGGAAGATCCATATAGGGTTCCCTGGTCAAACGTTAGCGCCTTGAAGAGTTATAGGAGTTGAATTTATGCTTACTTGGAGCTCTGGACAAAATTAATAACATCCTGCTCTAGCCGTAGGAGGAAAATCCGATCTTTTGGGGATTGCATAGCTTCCAAAAGCTTCTCGTCCGGGTTCTGGCCGTATATTGACGTGAAGGCGTCGGACGACCCATTCACGATTCCCAGCGTCGGAGGTTGCTCTACTGGGGGCTGCTGACTGGAAGCGCCGCTCTGTGGGGTGGCAATTCCCTTATCTTGCAGCTCGGGGAGTATTTGGACAATTCGTCTCTCCGGCATATCGCCAATTCTAAGCCGATGAATGCGAGCTACTTCAGAGCCAATCCGGGAGTTAGCAATTAGTGAACCCCTTATAGAAAAGGACTCGTCCTCCTCTGCAGACGCTTTTACGCTAGCACTGTCATCCGGGCGTAGGGACTCCTTTTCATCAAGCGCAAATGTAGTTCCCGAAGTAATACTCTTCCCATCAATACTGGGCGCCTTGGTACCCATCTCTGAGTTGGAATCAGCCCTTTGCGAAGCGTCATCAGATACTGACGCCCCATTGTCGTTCTTGTTTTGTGCTTCGCCTATGGAGGATGAGGAGCCATTCACGACGAGACTAGGTGTGGACGAAGCGCTAGCGGTAGAGAGAGAGGCATGCACTTTCTTCCCACCTTGCGCAAGTCTAGTACCATCAACGACCACGCTGCTGGATGGAGCAACAGCTATACCATTTTCCTTAGACACTAGAGGAGATTTGGCGACAGCTACCAGACTATTCCCAGACGTAGTTGCGGTATTCTTAGTCGTCGCGACTGGACTGGTAGAAGCGACAGCGGGTTGCAAGCGATGTTCTATAGCTGGCACGGCAACCCGAGGAACCGAAACAAACGGCATGTTTTCTTTAGGTTTAGACGCAACCACCTAGATTGCTTGTCAGCTAAATATCGATAGGATAGGAGGGGAAGCAACGCGTAGAACTGAAGCCGAAGCTGAAGCTTAGAGTAGTCATACCTTGGCGAAAGACAATTTTTTAGGGCCAACAGTCGCGGGGGGTGCGGTCGCCATAGTTCGTACGGATCGCGTTTAAAGCTGAGTAAAATAGGCAAAGCGTATCACTTGTTCTTGATAACGACAGAAAGAAAGGCGACGGCAATCTCGCAAGTTCTAATTAGAGGCCCGAACGAACAAATGCACTTAACGATCGAGAGGACCAATAGCTTCGGTATGACGATGTCAGAATAGCCGGAAATCAGGAAAGAAAACGAACAAAAGCAGCCCTCGGGGAGTACGAAATACGGCTAATCATTGTTGTGATCTGGATATCTCGAAATCGTATCGGAAGGTTCCAAGGTTCGAATATTGGAGCGCAGAGGGCCGTGTTGAGGTTCTCAAGCTACCGATGATGAACTATGTATGAGGTGCCGAAGAATGGTGGTGGGAGTGGTCGAGACTAGAATAGGGCTGCCGTCAGCATGGGAAAGAAGATCAGGGTGTGATGCGGGATTGGGGGGGGGGGTGAAAAGAATAGAAGGGGACTGGTAGGCTTAGGCCCAGACCGGATCAGTCAGGACAGTTACTGGGACCAAATGGGGATTGGATTGGTGGAAGACGGTGTAATAGTTGAGTGGTAATATATATAAATACCTGCCTATATATATATAAGACAGGTAGGTATATATGTGTATAGAGAAAAGTTGGGTTGCACGTACATTTGTATGTAGTCGTATGTAATCCTATGAAGAATAGGTATGGAGGGTAGAGAGGTATGGCTCGTACTGGCAACTCGGTCGCAAAAGATTAGATCTAAAATGATGCGCAGGTGGTGGTATGTCCGTATTTGGGTAGAGTCGTCAGCCACCTCAGGCACCAATGTGTTCTTGTGTTCTTCTGACCGACGATATTCTTAGGCGGATCGAACCGTGCCGATAGCTGGATATAGCGTGACCGTGACCGTGACCGAACAAGAGGAGAATGAGGCTACCATATAAACTTTCCTCTATTCCTAAATTTGGTTCGCCGTCGCACTCAGCCTTTTCGGGTGATAAAAGGACGACAGTAAAGTCCTCGCGTGCTCCAAAATGCAAAGGACGAAAATGAGGCTTGGTCGTTACAGATTGGAAGATCGGGGAAATCGATCGTGACCAAGACCAAGTGAAGTAAAATCAAGTTTCAATCTTTCTTCCAGGTCAGGCCTGTTCTCGGTCGATGAACATTGGAACATTAAAAATGGGCAGGGCTTTTGGAACAAATCTTGGGGAGGCGCTAGTTAGCGAGTTAGCGCCTCAATTTACCTGCCGCCTGCTGCCGGTAGGAGCCGTTATCCCCTGACTGCGGCTGGCCACTCCCTTTTAGTACATTTATGTACCTAAAGTACATAGTACCTAGGTACATACCTCCCTATCAAATTCCATCTCTGATGCTCAATCTGAGGCTTTATGTATGTACTTTGCCTGTCCCGAGTTTCAGGTGTACATGTATGGTTGAAGTAGGACTTCATGGCTGAGAAACTGATTGCACCGCCACAATATATAAGTACCCAGGTACCTACCTCATAACATCCATGCCAGGAGATACCTAAACTTTGAGAATCAACCTTGTCATCAAAGGACTACGAAGAGTGTTAGGCAAACCAACGATACACTTGTATTAAAATATTTCATAAAACGCCAATTTCATCTTATTCTATTTAAACCCACGGTTCATTTTTCGAACCCAGAGCGTCATTCCAACTCTTCCTCTTTCTACCGCACCCTCATAATCATAAGAGCCAGTCCACCTCACAGCTATGTATCGACGGGGTCCTCCAAAATCTACTCCCACAAGTGTACAATGCCAAAAGTGCCTTAAAAGAGATATGTTATATCCAATCCAATTATCTCCAAGAATCCTACTGACACTTTTAATACGTCACTACTCATACGAATGTAAAGCCACAACACAAGAGCGGCCTTACGTCTCAAGACCGTCTCGGACACAACAACTCCTCAACCCGAAACTTGTCCCAAAGCTGGCTAGTGACACGCCAAACTCCCTCCAGAAGCAGTATGAACTGCCCAGAAACACTAAGCCCAGACACCACTAACAGTTCTACAGGAAAGGTGTAGCCGATGAAGAGCTAGCTAAGAGAGAAGCCGAAAGGGCAAAGAAGCGAGAGCTAGAGGCAGATGAATCGGGTGATGAATCCCCGAAACGTAGGAGATCAGCTTCTTATGATTCTGTGTCTTCCATATCTACGAGGCGGTCCGCTTCACCGCCACCCCTAGCCCAGCAATCCGCTGCGGTTCATCCAGATGTTCCTAGGAGAGAGAATAGTCATGGCGTGCGAAGGGATTCATATAGCTCCGCCAGCGACTATAACCGGCGCGATAGCCCAAACCCTCGGAGGTCAACCAGAAATGACAGCCCCAGCCCATCAGGTGGAGTTGCTAGGCGGTCAAGGTCCCCAGTACGGGACGATAGCCCTGTACGGAGTCACTATGATTCAAGAGACGAAGCCCCGAGACAAGGGTCTCCGAACAATCGGCGTAGAAGATATTCTTCAAGTTCTAGCAGATCCCCGCCGCCACGCGAACGACGACAGTTTCGTTCCAGATCTCCGGATGAGCTTAGAAGGCGTGACAGAAGCCCTCCGCGAGACCACGAAAGACGAGGAAGCCGAGATCCAGCGCCTATTCATAGAAACGACCGGAGACGTGGAGGGGCACCGTCGCGTCGGGAGCAACGTGAACGCAGCCTAAGCCCCTTCTCCAAGAGATTAGCTCTTACGCAGGCAATGAATACGAGTCATTGAGATTGGGTATCATAGTATTAAGTTAAAGGAAAACCCGGTTCTACTTAAGCTTATATAGGTATATTATAATTGAGACCACTTTTCGCCAATGCTGTAAACCAAACGCCGTAGCCATGCAAATTTAATTCCTCACGATATCCTCACGCATTGTCCTCATCCTCACGTTCTATCCGCTCCTCTTCTTCTGCCTCCCTCTCTCGTACTCGTACACCCTCAACCAACGCAACACCATCCATGCCTGCTGCCTCAATACCTCCCTCGTCACCATTTTCCACAGGCTTAGCCGTCTTCTTTGCTACCTCCTGGGCATTTGAAATTCGCTCCCTGACAAGCTTCGCAATGGCATTGTCCGTGCGTACGTTGAGGATCTCCAGCTTCTTATCCAGATCCCTCTTGAGGTCCCAATTCGGTTTCTTAGGCTGGAGCTTGAACAGGTCGACCCCCTTATCATCCCCCGCGTCCTCGGCAGCTTTCCGCTTGACCTCAGCCTCCACCTCGGCAGCTTGCTCCTCTAGCGTTGGTCCTTCCATGCCTAGTGTTGGTGGCGCCTCGAACCCTAGCTTCGGGCCTCTCATCTCGGGATCATAGTTGCGGCCCGATAGGTGAAGACGCGCTACAGCTTCTTCCGTCTCCGCGGTTTGTTGGGCTTCTTCTACAGAAGTAGACGTGGGCGGTATAGGTGGTGATGCTGAGCGTTCTGATTCTGGAGGCGCGATCTCGTCGGCAGGTTGTTTGCGCTTTAGGTTCTTGAGCTTAGCAAGTCGCGCCTTGCGGTCGTCGGCTGCTGCGCTGAGTGTTGCCTGTGACGTCGACATTCTCGTATTGTGCTAATTATGTTCCCTTTTCTATTCGGAATTGTCAAGAAGCAAAGCCGTTTAGAAAAGGTTCGAAAACGGAGTTAAGCTTAAGCTTGGAAAAAGTAAAGGTATAGGCAAGTGCGACACGGCGGTTTGGCAGGTAGGTAGTCGTTATTATTACTTATCGATAAGAATTAGAGGTTGCGATAAGGGAACTAACCCCTGCTACGCAACTTTTAGCGGATCTTCTAAATGCTTCAACGTCTGGAGAAATGCCGCCCTGCGACATCCGATTCTGTGTATTTATTAGCACTCCTGAGGTAGTATACCTCTAAATTTCCATAATGGTAGACTTTTAGGCTTATCCTTGCTTTTATTTTCCTTATAATCGGAACGCGATGCCCGCAGGTGGTCATGAAAATGCCTAATTGTCAACTTCATATCGATCGAATCTGTATGCCCACACTGGGAATAGTTTTATCTTCTCGATCATGGCAACACCATTCATATGTCGCCAATGCATAGCCCGGCTTACCCAATCCCATTCTGCGCGAATAAGACCTAGGAATTTTGAACTACACACTCAGGCCATCTCGACAGCAGCGCCGCAGTCAACGTGGACTTTCCCATCAGAGCAAAGACGAGAGCCCTCGAATGGATACGATGTTGCGAATGGCTACGGGACTGGACTTCCTACATACGACCCAACTTTACTTCCGCAAACGTATAATGGCGACCCAATTGCGGAGAATCAACCCGCGTGGGATGGGTATTTTAAGAAGTTTGCTCCTCGACCTCGGCCAGGGCTGGATAAACTCCGTGATCTACCAGTCAGAGGTTCTCATGACCTACAGAAGAAGATACTACAATCTCTGGGGGACTACAGTACCGTATATGACGATCTAATGGACATATATGGTCTCTCCCCTAGAGAAGCACGTCATGCGATAAGCCAACTGGAAAGACTTATAGGGGGACGATCGGCGGTGGAGGCTGGAACACGACTTGAGCATTTCCACACGTGGAAATCTCATTTCAGAGAACTGTTAGGAATAGTCTCTGGGTCGCATCATGGTCCTGGAACCCATGATGATTCATCTAAGCATCCTTTATGGACCCCTTCGGGGAAGCGAGACTCGGAAGCAATGAAGGAAATATGGCAGAGACAAGACCAAACAAGACGCGAGTCCCTATGGCCTCATATAATAATATCTGCGTTTCGTTCGCACCTTAGCACAATACCGAGTCTTATTCGGGCAACGTTTCAACCCTCGTGGTGCCCAAGCTACATTGTGGAGGATATAGTTTACCTCCTTTCCCAGACTTTAGATGATAATCAGACCAGCAAGAGTGACCACCGACAAGTCACCGAGCTCATCTTCTTCTTGCTCAAGAACAGTACACCAAGGTATATGGTTCTAGAGCAATTGGTGATTCGGAAAGTCATCTCCTTACTACCCACACCCAAGTTAGTCGAGCTTCATGAAGACCTGAAAAATATCGAGCTTCCGTTAAACCAGAATACGTTACTACATTTCGCAAGCCGCTTCGCCCGTGGTTCGAAATATAAAGTACACGCAGCTGAAATCATCTATTTTCTTTCGAGTCTTCCTGGGTTCGACATTAATTCCCCAGCGGCGATCAGCACCTGTACTACTCTCCTATCAGTAGAAGAAGGCAATCTACCGGGTGACCATGCAGCCCCAGACGAACTATTCAAAATTCTCCTCGACGCTGGGTTCCAGCCGAATATACTTACTCTATCTTCGCTCATGCGAAACTTCTGCATTCGCGGACGAGTCGAGGTCGCGTTAGGTATATTTGATCTCTTAGCCGGACGCGGTATCGAACCGGACCCTCACATATTCTCGATTCTTATTAACGGGGCAAAGCATGCTCTAGATTTTGAATCGCTCCACCGTATAGCCGTCATGATTGAGGCGCGCAAAGTCTGGTCTCTATACCTCGTGAATGATGTCTTAGATTTCATATACCAATACAATGAGTCTCAGCGACAGCATAGGCGGAGACAACGGAAAAGGGACACAGCACGCGCCTGGAGATTAATGGTCCAGGTGTACTTAAAGTTCTTTAAGCTGGCCCCGTTGCAAAAGGGCACTCTCTTCCCCATAGAGAATCTACTTGCGACGCGCCCAGAGCAGATCTCTCCCAAGTTAAAAGGAGTCGAGCGATTTATTTCTATGCTGAAACCAGTGCCAGATGCATTGCTCATACAGCCAGACGGCATCACCCTGGGGCTTATGTTTAGAGTCCATTTCTGGACTATTCAAAGGCCGGGACCTTTACGAATGTATTATAACCACTTCATGAGGCTTTTGAATAAGGGTAATCCGATTATAGCCCAGATCATAAAAGACCAAGGAACTCTAATTTTTGACACATTCTTGCGAGATTTCATGCAATTTGGGTCAACTTTCGATAGCGGCATTCGTATAGTACAAGGCATGCATAACCGTGCAAACCAGGAGATGGAAGAGCTCGGGAAGAACGTACTCCATCCACCGCCGTCGGTCTACACCTACACGATATTAATTACGGGCCTTAGGAATCATAGACACACCCGAGGAGTAATCACGACTCTCAATATGATGATCAAGGAAGGCATCGTCCCCAATATCGTCACTTGGAATGCTGTGATCGGGGCCCTGCTTCAGAAAGGTTACCTTGAGGAAGCGGTTAGGGTCATGCGAAACTTGAAGCATGTCGGACTCGAGTCAAACGCTCGTACGGTGCAAGAAATCACCAACGTGTCCAAGGTCAAGAAGAAATGGGTTGTCACCTTGATGAGGGAGTCAGGCGAGAAACCCACCGACATTAGCGACATTAGTGACCAACGCCTGTTCGCTAAATCCCTCCTACGTAGATGGGAGAAGTCTGACGATAAATTGTCAGGCCGTCGGCCTACACGGCGAGGTCATAGGATAAGCCACAGGCGCCATGGGTTTACACAGCCGAGCACAGCATTTTCCGATGCAGCTTGAGCTGAGACATGCATGACTGCGTGGGATGATCTCGCGGTCCTACTTGTCCTACCTAGAACGAGCAGAAAAGGGTAGAGAGACATGTCTAGGGAAAGTCTCTGCTGGGGTTAGGGGGGTCACTACTTACCTGTCCTCTAAGTTTAGGAGGTATTCCCTCTGGACTAATTCCCTCGTCAGTCTACGAACCATATAGTTACTGTACATATACTGGGCTATTTAGCATCGGGTCGGGGAAGCATTTACCGGTTACGCTAGACGATAGATACCCCCTCTCCCTATTGAATCCAATCACGAATATAGAATTAAATCCAAATTACAGTTTCCAAAGCTCTTAAGACCATTCGGGGCATTATAAGTGTATCCATCTAGCTATGATGTGATAGCCATGTCAGCAGTGCCACTACAGACGAGACTGGGTTCAATTCTACCTAGGTAGGTGAGGTAGTTAGGTACCCAAGACAACATAGAAATCCTATTACACAATCAAAGGACATTTCAATAAAATCCCTCTTTGAGGTTATACATATACACGTTTTATTTATACACATTTATTCCCACCAATAAAGCATAGTATATAAGGTAGGTAGGTACCTACCTACGTACCTAGGCAAGTGTACCTATATTATATGTCGGTCTACCCCAACTATTAGCAACAGATTGCCACGGCTATCCAACCAACACCCACAAAGTATTCCATCCCTCAAGACAAGAAACAATCAACACTGGGGAGGCAGAAAAAAAACAAAATTCCATTAAATCATTCGCTATTTGAATGACATCCCTGCTTCTTTTGCTAACTAGGCGCCCGGACGCCCTCGATGAATGCATTAAAATAAGTCGCCCCCGAAGGCCCAGCTTAGGTATCTATACAGAGCAGACGTCGCAAGAAAACAAAGTAAATATCTATACGGTAATAGGCAACAAGTGCATAGCTGCAGAATCCCATCCGCCTCTTGCAGCATCCAGGTACTAGGTTAGGTAGTTTTGTGCTAACTCCTCAAGTAGGTTAGCGTATATAGTTCGTGATTCCGTCGCCGATGAAAATCTAGGTATTATCTAGTATAAATCTGAATGATAACAGCGCTTCCCGGGTCGGTGTCTAAGGCACGGGTTTAAATCCGCCGTCGTCCCTGTCTAGCAGGAACTGATCGATTGCGTTCTGCCAACAAATCAATGAGTCTCAATGTCTGAATTCTTAAGGGAGTACTTCCTACCCAGTCAATTGTGTTGTTACCATTCAATACAGTATCAAGCGGCGCATTATTAGCAAAGTCTAAGGAGAAATCAAAAGATGGTATTATATGATCGAACGGGGGCGACGGTGCTGGAGCTGGCTGAGCATCATTGTTTAACAAGCTAGCTAGCGAACCATCCCGAACTTCTGGCCTTGGTGGTGGTGGTGGTGGCGGCGAGCGAGTAATTGTAGGATCCTGCATTGATACTTTCCGGAGAATGGCACCCACTACCCGGGTGGCATGCGCTGCGTCCCTGGAAGTCTGCCTTCTTTCGGCCCACATCTTGTAAGATGTCCCTAGAGCCTTCAGTTTTCTCGATCGGTCCGCTGGGCTGCGAAATTGTGAGCTGGTTACCAAATACGTCCCTTGACTTGAACTCACCTGCTTGGTAGATTCTCCGTAAGATCCAGACATAATATCATCGACGCAATTAAAAAGTCGTGGAGTGTCAGGGCTGAGAGCATATATTTATCCTCATATATCCGCCCACCAGGCCTGCTTTCCTCTTCATACTCAGCGTGTAAGTCAAGGATCCTAAGAGCCGCATCTCGACACGTATTCCGTGACCGGTCATATACGGGGTTGTCCTTCTCGCGGTTAAGATATGGGCGGTGTAGGACACAAAGGCTCTTGAGGTACATCAATTCCAACATAAGTCGATGCATGATGTCATAGGTTTGGTCCGTAAAGCTATATGAGCGTATTGGTTTTATTTGTAATGAAGGAGGGACATGGTCGCGGTATTGATGGAGTTCATCATTCAGTTTGGAAACTTCTTCGTACGGAGGAGGATGGATTGATAGTGCAAAGCGAATCACCCGGCGTAGTAATCGGCACAGCTTTGATTTGTGACATAGATACAAAGTAGAAGTGGGCTCAGTAGCCGGTCGCGACGGAGGTAGAGTCATAACATTCTCGTCAAAGTCGGAATCAAATAGATTGCTAGGCGATTCGGTATCACACTCGTCATCACGGATGATCGGAGGCATGCCTAGCTGAAACGAGAAGAGGACATCGAAAACTTCAATGAAGAAGAACGCTCGCCTACGGAGTTCGCCCTCAAAAGGCGTGATGTTAGAAAGATATTTGGGATCTCTATGATATCCCATACGTTGAGCAAGCCGGGCGACAAGTCCGAACTTAGCCCACAAGCTAGAGTCAATTTCCCTGTTCCTTTGCAATTCTGTATAGCTATGCAACAGGAGTGCTTCGATAGAATAAGGCCCAGCAGATAGGTAATCCCCTGATACGAGGCACTCAGTTGATAATGCCCTCAGCTTGTCCGGGAGCGTTGCTACCGATTCATCGCTTTCGCCTCGCATGATGGTTATCGACGCAGCGACCCATAGCATAGAAGCAAGACAGCTCAGCCACAGTAAGCTAGTGGAAGACGGGTCATCCCAGAAAGCATCGTACTCTCGTTGGAATTTCGTAGTATGGATGTAAGGGGCAGTCATAAACTTGTGGCGGAAGTAAACCAAGATGAGCGCATCTGTCCTGGACTTGGGTGGCAATCGTGTAATGGCCTGCGAGAGAGTTATGGGTACTAACTTGCCAAAGAGAACATCCGTACTATCCGAGGTATCCTTCTGCGGTGGGGGCGAGGGAGTAGGAGGCTCATCCGTCTCAGTTCGAAGAATGCCTTGGATGTCATGAATGCTCTCAAGAATTGAAGCCCAGTGAGTTGCGCCGACATAACTGTGCTCGCCGAGCGTAGTAGGGAGAAGCGGACCTCCCGATCCGGACGCCGCCATGCTCGGTGGTGAGCTCAGGTCAGAGCGGGTCTCAGTGGTCTCCGTTCGCTGGTCCGAACTTGAAGGTGTATCGAGAGTAGGCTCTCGGTTGCGCGTAGTATAAACCAGGCTATTGACCATTTCCTCAAGCTTCTGGAGACGGACCTGCAGGACGGGGCGAGACATAGGCTCATGTCTAGCCCGGACATCCGCCTGCGGCCGCGAATCCGTGCGAGCCTTGCGAGAGGCACGAGGCGCATATTCGCAAAAATTGGCCTCGCCACTTTTGACGCACCTCTCACAGGGCTGTTGGCGATCACATTTCACCCTAACAGAGGATGATGAGCTATAATAGGCACACGGGGGACAGGGTAGTGCCACTCACTTGCGTGTCCGGCATAGTAGACAAGATACAGGAGGACGGTTGCGCTTTTGGATCTTTCGTTGGACTCCCTCGGTCGGCTGCGCTCGAAAGACACTTGTCTGGTAGCTGCCGGGCCGAGAGTCCATCGTGCCCGGGGTAAGACTACACGACCAGTCAATAATATGAAAGTCGGATTGAAACGGTCGGAAATAAAGCCCAGCTCACGGCCTCAGCGAAGTCAAAAACAGTGTAAAAGGAATACTCCCCCCTCCGCGTGGTTGCTCAGGTGAGGACTTAAGAGAATGCCTGATTGAGAAGAAGTCCGGTAGTACGGCGGGAAAAGAAGAAAAAGAAAAAAGCTACTGGCAAATACCTTCAAATGGCTCTGGATGCTGAACTAATGAAACCTTCCTTGGAGTTTCCCCGGTGCAGATGCAGACGGTTATCGGAAACAAGGGAGGAAATGCACCTGGAAACTCCGCTGTGACTATTCCTAAACAGGCAAACTCCCAGCAATATCTTGGCATTGCCCCATTAGCACTTGCGACCGACGGAATATCCCCGGCTGGATTTAAAGATAGCTCCTTACTCTTTTCTACTCGCAAATACGGCCAAAACGGCCAAAACGGCCAAAACGCCGACCCGTCTCTAGCCCTTTGCTTTTCTTTCGGGAGTTATTTTTAAACCTAAACTCCTAAACCTCCTAAAGTTCGAGAAAGCTACGGCCATAAAATTTCAAATCCTTACTACTGTCCGCTTAAACCCACACCTACTTACGTTTTGTCCGGTGCGCCACTCATTAACCGATGATTTCAAATTGCTACTCTACCAATTTTTCTGCCATGGCCACTACACTCCGAGTGGCTACGGATTCAATATACAGGTACATAGATACTTCATACTTCGCAGATT
This sequence comes from Daldinia grandis, assembly GCA_022432525.1. Classification (NCBI taxonomy): domain Eukaryota; kingdom Fungi; phylum Ascomycota; class Sordariomycetes; order Xylariales; family Hypoxylaceae; genus Daldinia; species Daldinia grandis. Next base: position 1,554,527 of record JAJKLB010000010.1, read on the forward strand.
AGCGGTCCAAAATACGCTCTAGTAATTTTCCTAATGGGGTATCTCTTACCTCCCCCCCCAAGACGCCACGCCATCGACTGATCTTTGGCGATGGGATGCAAACGCGACTACCTCATTTCGTTCAACGGTCTCGAAATATGTGATCTCCACGGTAACCCAAAACAACTATCATCGATCATCACTTAAGAGAGAAATTCGAGAACGGCGATCTTGCTTCGCATCGAACCAGATGCTGCGAGATCGAGATCTAATCTCTCATCTCGAGGTTGTCTAGCTCCACTTACCGCCAGCATCATCCTTCCTTTTCTATATCTTCCCTCGACAGTGGGGTCGAGACCCAGGCCGAGTTGCAAGATGCTAGACCTAGAAGCCGCGGTAGTTCAAACGCCTTCCCGGTAGTATTCATTCCGACTATGCTTCACCCGACAGCCCAATCCGAATTTGCCGGTCCGGCATCTCCGGTAATAATACTATTGGCCCGAAAAACCTCAACCGGCGTGCAGGTAACATGACGTACACAGCCTTGACAACCGTTTCCATGACCCAAACGAGTCCGGCGCTGATTTTTCCACCAATGTTGAATAGGTACCTACCTATATAACTCCGGTATGTAGGTACTTAGTAGAGACTTGATGATTCGAGACCAGTTAGGACTTTTATAATGTTAAAGCTTACTCGAATACCTACAATACTGGCCTCATGTGCTTGAACTAAGTACCTACCTAGGTAGGCAGCTATTAGGAAAGTAATAGTAGTGTTCGTCTGCTCTTTAGTCCCTGTAGAATACGCAAAACTACAACTTACCATAGGCTCGTCAGTCGCTTCACTCTACTATACTTACCATTTAATATCCTCGCTGTGATTTGACAATATCACTAGCCTCTCACTAACTATATTCCATATGATATTCATTATTCATATTATAATCAACATTTTTACGTAGGTAGCTATTATTTGTTCTTACAAGGGACCAGGCCGATAGTACACTTAAATAGGTGGATGGATACCTCAAAGTTTAACATGGTCAACTAAATCTCCTACAGTGCCGTCTCTGTACTGGATGTGAGGTATTTGTTATTCGATACTACCTAATACACGTACTTCAACTCACTCCGCTAGACCTAAGAGGAATGAAATTGTTATAATACGGACGGGGGGCGCTAAGTAAGCTCCACTCCGCCGATTAGGGCACGCTACCTCTTCAACCAGCACAGTAAGTATAAAGCTTTGGATACTAGAATCTTCAATGTGAATCGGATCTTTTCGAGGTTTCTGATTCTCAAGTTGTTTGGGGCTTGTGGTTTAGTGGTATAATACTCCCTTAGCATGGGAGTGGTCCGGGGTTCGATTCCCCGCGAGTCCAACATATAGGGGTTAGATTCCCCATATACCGCATATTTTTGAATGCTCTGATTATTTCTCCTTTTTGTTGGTAAGTTAGCTCAACCGTTCCGGGCTCATACTGAGCCGCCGTATCTCAACTACATCGGAGGCTAGGCTTCATATATTTAATATTACTTCCCATCTTTTATGCCCTGTGGAGGCATTAAATAGGCTATATATTAAGCCTGCACAGACGAAATTAAAGTAGAATCACAGAAGTTTAATTGAGATTCTGCACATTTTTAAATCCTGATGTCGTGTATCCGAACACCGCTCTCTTCATCGCTACTGTTAAGAGAATCTATGGATCTGTTAATTATAGCGTGTACTTTGGACGCAAACAAATACCTGAGACGGGCCAATCAACGTTAATCTATAGAGTCTAGATTCGGTATACCTAGCAAACATCTCTCATATCTCATTGGGTTAACCCCCATTCTATCTACGTATCATCTATATTTAAAAAGCGAACTCGAGGAAAGCGACATACGGCGTGTCATGTTATCGGGGCTACATATACATACAGCTACTGGGTAGATAGCTTCGGGGAACAACACCGGACCACCCCGTAGGAAGCGGGGAAATATTCCGGACCCATCCGCAACCCGAACCAGTCATTCTAAGATAGCTGCCGATGCACTTATATAAATTACTTAGGGTAACCAGGTAAACAACTCACCGAGATCTCTCACTAAGCATTTATAGCAGCACCACTAGGCATCATGTCTCCCGGTAAGCCAATTTCGATCTCCATCCAACCCCTTAACTACGCCGACATCCCCGCCTGCGCCCGCATTACTTCATCGGCTTTCTCCGTCGATCCCCACACCACCGTAAAGCAATTAGGTCAGAAGCCTTTCGATATGTACGACATCTCTCGTTCCGGATTTCTAGATACTCTCGACAGGAAAACATACATCTACGTCAAGGCCGTGGATGGCGAAACAGGCGAAATTGTTGGGCACGCCGGGTGGGCATTTAGAGGTCTAGATCCGGCACTGGTTCCGTGGAATGGACCCGGAGACGCAAAGCCGGAGGGGGGAGAACGAGAGCGGCGACAAACAGGGGATGATGAATCGGAAAATAAGAATGAGAAGGAGGATGCGGAAGGAAAGGAGAGTTCTATCGATCGCCTTCACGCCCTCGAAGATGCTGACATGCGATTCTGGCTATCCGACCTGGTCCCCTCGGACATACCTTGCGTATTCGTTGTTGGTCTTACCGTATCACCTTCGCATCAATCCCGAGGTGTGGGTAGTGCCCTGATGCGATACGGGAATGTCATCGCTGACGATTTGGGTCTCTCTATATGGGTACACTCATCCCATCAGGCGTACGAAGCGTATAAGAAATCCGGGTTTGAGACCATGAGAGAGTTAAAGATAGACTTGGACGAGTATGCGCCAAGGGGACCGGTCGAGGGAGAAGAAGTAATGGGAGAGAAGGGGAGCGGGAGGTGGGGGAGGTATATTATTAGGTACATGAGGAGGATACCAAAGAAGTTGAATGATTTAAATAGTTAGGTAGGTACATAGTTAGGTGAATCTACGAAGTATCAATCCTCATTTCAAACTAAACCTTGGTGTGTATAGTTATAGCGTATTAATACTTATTTTCTGATTTACTCCCCCAATGCACCAATGAAATACCTCAAATCGACACTCCACTTTCCCATTATGTCCTCAAATGCGAGGGAAACACGGTGGAGTACGTAAACAGGACCATAATTCTTACATATAAGAACTTATAATTACGATGGGTTAGTGTTTACCTCTTAGACGACATCTTGGGGGCTAGGTTAGTGTTCTACCGAGGTAGTGTATGATGAGCCTTTGAATCATTATACCCACATCGTGCCCGCTCTCCACAGTAGAAGAAAATATAGTGCGCAACAAACAGAAACTTTGCACATTCGGGTTCGTGGCCTAATGGTAAGGCGTTAGATTTCGGTCTTATTTCCGGTCCTCTAAAGATTGCAGGTTCGATCCCTGCCGAGCTCGGCTCAATAATTTTTGTTGCTTTCCTTTTCTTCTGGAACCTGCACGGGATTCCATTCTTTTCCCACTTCGTTTAATGGAACACACCTTGTGATGATGAGTGGTGATATGTAGATAAATCTTGGTGTTGACATAAGTTTCAATCTTAATGGGAAAATAACAAAATTAACTTTTTTTTTATTAATAAGGTTATATTAAAAATGTTATATGATATGTATTTTAATGACGAGATTACAAAACTTATTCCATTGCGATGTAGATTTCATCTAGATCGCGCTGTTTGCCCTTGAAATTGAATACCATTAGTATGTACTTGCACCCGGGTCGCTATCCAAAGCATCCGAGAACGAGTGGTGAAACGAGAGTGATATGGGGTAATACTCGTATGGATATAACATGGGTTTAGAGATGATCCAGCATCTCATGCATAAATGCGACTTCATTCCAGTTTATAATCTGTCATCATAGACGTTCTCCTATCACTCCATTACAAGTAATCAATCATACATATAAGATAAGGGCACTGCCAAACGTGATACGATGATGACTCCTGTACCAGCAAGCCCCACGGCCACTCTTCGCGGAGGTCTAAGGGAGGTCCTCCGTAGTCGTCAGGAGGCTAGGAATCGCAAAAGCTGTGAACCATGTCGAGAAAGGAAAGTAAGGTGCGATAGGGGGTATCCATGCGCGACGTGCAGCAGACGAGGTTATCCGGATCTGTGCGCCTACCGTGAATACCGCCCACGACGCCACAGCACGGAACGCGAGCTGGAAACGGCACAACTCCCTCCGGCCGATGGACTTTCTAGTGTACCTTCACCACACGTACAACTCGTCACGGATACAAATAGCCACCATCTTGGATTCACTGGCAATGAAAGTTTAGCTGACCCTCATCTCCCACAAGCAACCTCACTTGCTACAGTTACTCAGGAGTCCTCTTTATATCTCACCGATCGTCTAGATGATCGTTCAGCATTCGAGACGGGCGTCCTACCTCTCTTGGGCATGAATGAGGAGCATATAAGTACTGATCTGCCCATTGCGCCTTTTGGTGGTTTCCTCAACGACTTCCTGTCTGTTGAACAAGACGTTTACGCCTTGTTCCAATCTTATAAAAGTCGCGTCCACCCCTTTAACACAATCCCCATCGACCTCGACCAGTTGGAGAAGCGGCTGTGCGCCATCATCGAGTTGAGGCATAATCCAGGGGCTGAAGTGGGACTAGAGGTGGACAGAGTCCCTCGATGGCTTTGCTTATTACATGCTGTGTTGGCATCTGGAGCGCAGTTCTCTGAATTCCCCCTAAAACGGCGGTCTTTTTTATCGCGGGAACATAGTAGGCACAGGTAGAGGCGACGTTCTATATTCAGTATGCTAACGTTAACAAGCAAAACTCTCATTCGAGCTACTCAGGAGGGCCGATTACCTTGCTCAGCCCTCTAAAGAGGCAATTCAGACACTCTTACTATTAGGTAATATACTCCAAGATGAAATCAAACCCCAAGCAGCGTGGGCTCTTGTCGGTACAACGATACGGCTTGCACAGAGTCTATCTGTTCATATACGGCAATCTAGATCTACTTTATCAACCGTAACCCCGGAAGATGCGATGCTTTTGCGGTACGTATTAACCTGTTCCCAGCCTAATACCTGTTTAAGTCATTGACCAGACTAGACTTGCCATTGTGCGGCAGGAAGCACTGCTCTCTATGGCTCTTGGGCACTATCCATCGTGTAGCGATATGAGTTTTGAGGAAGATCTGCCTATTCTTATCCCTGGCAGCGATGGTGAAGGCTTGACGTACCGACAAGCTATGAGCTGGCTTTGCCATCTTGGAATAAAGCATCTAGAGTCTCGGAAAAGCACGACACCACCTGCCCCACTGCTTACTTTGAACAAGATTGACCGTATTGACCTATCTGTATCTCCACATCTGAAAACCCGACGTCTCTGTAGCTCTACACAGGATGTCGAGGAGTGTTACGCCTTTACCATACATAAGAATTTTGTTATTTCAGTAATCTGCCGCTCGTTGCTCTCTGATGGTTCGAGTGCTGGGATTAGCGACGTCGACAGCCGACGTGTGCTGGAACGCCTCCAAACTTCTCTAAAGCGCAGTAGCTGGGCCTACATAAGCATACGGACTATTAGCCCTCTCGCTAGACGATCGTGGGCATTCATCCACAATGGACTGACATCCGTACTCCTGTTAAGCTTGATGAAGGAAACTAGGCACAGTGAAGAGACCAGATTGCTCCAAGACAAATTGATTACTAGCCTTCAGCTAGAAAAGAAGGACTACTGTTTGGACTCTGGCTCAGCAGGGGCTAGCCTGCTGTCAGGTTCATTAAATAAGGCACTAGGAGCTCTGGAAACCATGAGAATATTAGCAGAACAGGAAACGGCATCGCAAACTCCGTGGGAAGAACTCCTAAATACTCAGACACAAGGTAGTTCTATACGAGCGGATGAAGCAAGATTTCCGGTTGAACCGGATAGTTTCACTGGCCAGCTTGAGTAAGATTGGCCTTCTGATCTTCTTATTAACTACCTAGGTACCCAGCTAACATGGCTATAGGTTATGGAATATGGCCGAGTGGCTGGTCTCCTTCGATTCTGGGGTTACGTCTTTAGGTGTCTGACTTCACTGTGCCAGAACCTGTGCCCTTCCTTGAATAGAGATGTCAAATACATAGAATTATAGTCAAACTCGGGGGAAACCTGCCGATATGTATAAATGTAATGTATCTATTTGCTATTCTACATAAGAAACCCAAGCAAGCTCCCACGTTTATAAATGATAGTGCCCCGTAACTCACACAACGAGGATGTCAACAGGGTTAGATATAGTAGACACCCATGTGCCCAACCCCTTCTAATTATACCCTAGAGTCTTCCACTCAGCCAGCACCTTCTCCTGCAGTTCCTTCGGATACGAGCCTTTAAAGCTAGACTCATCCCAAGTCTTGCCCGTGGTATACTCCGCCGCCAGCAAAGCATCCGACACGACCTTCCCGCCCTTCCACGGGTCGCCGCTCCCATGGCCCATATACGGGACCACCGGGTAACCGAGGACCTCCTCGTATAGATACTCGTCGAGGCCAGGACGGCATCGGGTACTAAAAGCCCACGAGACGTCTTTGAAGTCGTAAATGTCGATGTCGTCGCCTACGAGGATTAGCCGGTGGATCATGAAGCCGCATTTGGCGGTGAAGACTATGTCGCCTATCTTGCGCGAGAATTCCTCTGACGTGGTCTTTAGCGCGCGCAGTTTCTCGGTGTCGATTCGTAGTATTACCCAGACCACTTGCGACTCAAGCGGGCACCATGCTTCCTTTATGGGGAGCCCTTCGGACTTGAGGAGGAATCCGATCTCGGCTGCTGCGAGTGGGCCGATCATGGTATGCTGTGAGATTTGTTAGTATATATATGGCTTTGTATTGGAAGTTGGCATGGCATACGGTCTCATCAGTTAATCTCCCCGGGTTAGAAATTGGCAAGATGGCGTCCTTGCGGTGCGTGATCATGTTGATGGTGTACTTAGGCCACTTCTGTACTTCTTCACGGAAGAGATACCTTTTGGGTAGTTAATTTGGTTTAGTATTATTCGCTACTTTGAAAAAATGAGGATAAATACCCTAACTTACCCATACATCTCACCGAAGGGGCCTTCAGGTGCCACCTCTGTGGTCGAAATAGTCCCCTCGAATACGATTTCGGAGTTTGCCGGGACATAAAGGTCGTTGGTCTCACACTTGACGACTTCCACGGGGGCACCAACGAGTGAGCCGACGTACTCGGCCTCGGATACGCCATCCGGTAGGGGCGTACTTGCGGCCATGATGGCGGCGGGCGGAACACCGAACGCAATTGCTACAGGCATATCTTTCCCTAGCTTCCGCCACATGGCGAGGATCTTTCCAATGTGCTGGGCTGGTAATACGGCTCCAGATAGGTGGCTCCTATCGTGTACCACTATAGTTACAGGAGTTAGCGATTATATATCATCGAATAGAACTCTCAATGGTATATACTAACTAGCTCGTGCGATGGCCCAATTAGTCCAATTACCGTCTGGAGACTGGAAACACTGCATGCCGTACGTCTGGACATACTTCCCGCCATCGGACTGGTGCAGCAAGGGGCACGGCAGCGTTTCTAGGTTGAATTGGTCGACCGTAAGGCGAAACTCCTTGCAGGGACCCGACTTAACAATCTTTGGAGGGATAGGCGCGGTGCTCTTGGCCGCGATGACTTTGTCCATTATCTGCTTGGGCGATGCTGCAGGGTCCAAGCCAATGTGTCTAGCAACGCGGCCAAACACTTTCCCAGGATGCGGGCTGAGTCCATTCACGGCTCCTAGGATGCGCCAGAGACCGTTCTCGTTCTGGCCCTTGAGTTTATTAAATAAGGGGGCCCGCTCTTGGTCTTCGAGGGCCTTTCGGGTGATGGCGCCGACCTCGAGGTGCGGATCGCACTCCGTGTTGATTTCGACGATATCACCATCGTCTTTGAGCGCCTGGACATACGACCGGAAGCTCATGTGAGGAAGTTCCTGCTGGTTGATAATCATTGTCGGAGTAGAGGAGGTCATTTTCTCTTCTGATACTGAGCGGAATACTGAAAGTTGCTTAGACTCTGATAAAAGGGGATCTATGTTGATGGTTTTGACTGATATACCATTGAGAATCAGGGCTTCGCTAGCATAATTTATATTCACCTGGAATAAGGCCCTCGCGTTGATAATGTCATGTCTCTAGGGTCCAGCCCCCTAGTCCGAGACCCCCGAAGCCCCCGAGCCATACCGAGTCTGACGATCCGAGCTGGCTTGTGGGGCTAGGGTAAATGAAACATGGTGAGATATACCAGTGCACTTCAGTCAGCAGAGAAGAGCAGATTTCTTACTCCGTGTTGCTCGCAATATCTCTTGAACTGGGTATGACCTGCCCGTTCTCACAGGCCCCGAACCCTACCGAAGCGCTCCGTTGGCTAAGATAGGGGACCATATGGAAATTATGAATCCAAAGTCCCCGAAATATTTATTTATCGGTAAAGATTCCGTACTAATTGAAACGGAACAACATGGGAAATTCTACTTCGACTTATTCCAGCTGTCTCGATTTACAACTCGCCTACCGTTGGCTACTATTTCATTATACCCGTCAGAACTACTGCATCTCGAAGTTAACTAGCCTATCTACCAACTATCCCTTCTCTCTTATGATTTGCTCGTATTCTTTCAACGTTCATAGCCAATACTGAATCATACATGAGGACTTGCTTCATCAATATCTTGTATGAGATACTTACATATTATCTTCAACCAACGTCACGATGGGAGACTCCGTTTCAGAAGATAGGAAGAGGATAATCGTCGCTATCACGGGGGCTACGGGAGCAGATATTGGCATCAAAATTTTGCAGACACTGCGCCGGCTCAATGTCGAGACTCATGTTATCATCAGCAAGTGGGCGGGCGAGACGATCAAGTGGGAAACAGATTACACGGTAGCGACGGTGCGAGCACTAGCAGACCACGCATATAGGTACCTATAAACACTTTCTCACAATACCTCTTTACATAACGCGGAAAGCCGCCCCCTTTTCTCAACCTCTTTACTAATCCCTCGGATTACAACGCTACCTAGTCCACACGACCTCGCAGCCCCGATCTCCAGCGGCTCCTACCACATCGACGGGATGATCGTAGCGCCCTGCTCGATGCGGACACTCGCCGCCATCAACGCAGGGATATGCGACGACCTCATCACGCGGGCGGCAGACGTCTGCCTTAAAGAGCGGCGCCGCCTTGTTCTCGCCGTCCGCGAGACCCCGTTTAGCGAAGTCCACCTGCGGAACATGCTGGGCGTCACCAGCGCGGGGGCCATCGTCGCGCCGCCTGTCGTCGGGTTTTACACGCGGCCGTCGTCTGTGGAGCAGATCGTTGAACAGATGACGGGGCGGTTGCTGGATTTGTTCGGGCTGGATGCGAAGGACTTTGTTAGGTGGGAGGGCATGCGCAAGGAGACTTGAGGAGGCGTTTGTTTGGAGATCTTTGGGGTCTAACGAGATTGTTACTAAGAGCTGGAATGAACATGTAGCTATGCAATGGAAGTTTTCTTCATATAATCATTGCGCTAATATTGTACCTATCTTAGGATAGAGTCCTACACTAATCTATCAAACTCAACAAGTACTAGTTATATTATAATTATGATTCCATCATTAGGGAGATTGTAGATAGGACAATATGAAGTATTACATTTTAAAAAAATTCTAGTAGTAAACCTATCTAGGTAGGTAGGTACCTATGTTAGGTTGGTAGGTAGTTATCACATTTATCTATTAGTTAATGATAGTAATAGGTGTCACGAGGCGGAACCAAACAGCATGGTAACAACTTCGTTATTCCACAAGGAACTCTATCCTATCTGAGAAGCCTACGACTCACATATGCACGTATCCTTTATTCTAGATGATACATCTAGAATCCTGACAATAGAGGCTCGCAACTTAGTGTTATATCTTATTGATATCCCATATTTTCACCATAATTAGGAACTAGCTGTGTTAAGGAATCTATCATCAGACTGCCCTAAGACATCTTGGAAAATAAACGGTCACATGTACCATGTATACCCGTAACCCAGAGATGTGTACCTTAGGGTAGGTTTGTGGTTCTCAGCGTAGCATAGTCAATTTTCTATCACTAGGTCACATTGTGACTTTCTACTACTAATAATAGAGGGGGTGAAACTATTTGTATGCTGAGACGCCCTCTCTATTTCTCGGACAATATCTACTACCCACTTTCATGTGTATGAATAGCATTGGGCATCGATGACACGGAACGTTAAAGGGGGCCAAACCCCGAGTATTGTGCGTTGTACTAGGATTATCCGGGGTATTATGCGATACTACCCAAGTTACTTCCTGTAATTTAGCAGCCGGTAAGTTCGGTTTGACCGCAGACGAATCAAGCCGTAGTCCCCTTCGACGGATAGGCTCTCGACACCTAGCGAATCGCACCAAGCGGTTTCAAGGTATAATAGATAACGCTAGTAATGAGCTAGGTGCGACCTCGATCACTAGATTATAAATTTGGTTATACTGAAGACTACTATTATCCCCATCACAATATTAGAAATTAGTGACATCTGTTGGATTCTCCACATCTTCCAACCGATATGCGGGAATGCCCCTGGTGCGTGCGGAGGCCTTATTATAGTTGGTGAGTCATTTTGAATAAAGCTGCCTCTCAAAGACTATAGTGTATGGTTCTTTCAGTGCTGCAAGTGAGTCATACCTAGTCTATATCGCGCTTATAGGGCTATATGACTGCCATGCAGTGATACTTTGTTTCATTTGAAATCCGTAGAGGACCAACGCAACCTAGCTCTTGCGAAGTAGTGTTAAGGACGGCAGGCAGCATCTTCAGCCGCTCGTGAGCAGTAGGATATAAAGGGGAAGCACCGTTTGGATGAATCTGAAACAACATAGATTGGTAGAGCAGAAGGTAACCGCCAGTAGATAGGCGGTGGGTCAAGAACCGCTTCCCATTGGAGGGAAATAAATATATGAGTGAAACAAGATGGCAAAATGGTAAGTTGGAAGTGCTCGGCTTAAAGCCAATATGCTCTGGTTGTGCGCGCTTAAGATAGTTATGGACCAAGGGGAGCTACGTTGTATATCATAGTGTAAAAACTAGGGAAGCTCGGGATTTTCATTTTAGGAGGTGACGTCTAATTAACACTTGCAGCTCGTGAGCGGCTGCAGATTGAGGCTATCTCTTAATTTAGTAACAACCTCCAAAAATAAACGCTCTGGTAGATCCCTCGTGGTACTCGAATCTCCGAGTAAGATATGTCACAGGCGGTAGGTAAGGCTGGGCCGCAAGGGGGCATAGGGAGTCCTAAAGCTTGACTCTGCCCTGTACCGTTAAGTACACTAATAGGGGGGATGTGATAACAACATACCCGCGTGCATGTACTTGTAGCGGTTGGTAGTCTTGCGTACAGCTTGTCAGGGCCTTGGTACATAGAATGAGCGTCTTGAGCGTCTTGCCCCTGAGTCTACTTGTCATGAACGACAATGACGATGAAAAACTGACGAATTAAGGACAAGCCGGTGGTCTGCAGGCGCTTCTGGAAGCTAGTTGGTATGCAGGATGACGACTCGTAGGCGCTTCTCGCAGCGGCGGGGGTACCGCCGTCGAGGGTTCTTGTACATGGCGGCGAAACGCTCGCACATTTGGCTTTCCCCGGACTGCGGGTACCCAACCGGACGAAGATAGCCTGGTTATAGGGTAGTAGTGTCGCTTTGGTGCCTTGCAGGGAGGATCATGACGGCGGTAGGCGGGAGGGCATGACAGGCAGATTTTCTGCGAGTGATCTAGGACCAAAATAGCAGACAGAGGTGCATGAGACGTAGAGAAGCATCACCGCGACGTTGAATTACGCTCATGCGCGGAGGAAATTTTCTCGAACGCATATACTTTAGCGTATACCCGAGCAACAAGCTATACACCGTTATATGTATAGGCGCTTAGATGTTTTAACCAGTGGGCGGCTATACGAGGCTGGCAGTCTCTTATTGGATAAACGAGAAGGCGGTAAACTATTTCTGATTTGAGGATGATACTCTAGAGACAGGGTATTTTTGGGATTACTTATCTGTGTTCTTACACTTGTAAAAGACAAAAGAAGACAATGCAGATCTGGTGCCCTGGCTGTGGTATTCCTTTTTAAGCCTGCTATATTTTCGCGGGGATATGGTGAGGCTTAAAGATTGAGATACTGTTTATAGAATAGGTAGTTTGGTATTTATTGTTTAGGTCGGCCGTCGAAGCGGCCTGGAATTCAGCACCTAAAATGCTATTGGGTATAGCGCCTACATGTCATGTGACCTTCATGACAGACGCATTGCTTAATGTAGGTACCTAGGTACCTATGTATGTAGGTACACTAGTAATTCCGCATTTGCGTTGTGTTGAAGTTGCGACTGTGCTGGGTACGCAACTACTTACTAGTTTGGTACGAAACAAGGAAGTACCGATAGGTCTTTTACATAAATCTAACAATAGGTCGAGCTAGGTAATACGCAGCTACCTAGGTACCTAGGTACTCGACAAGGAGTCCTTTCTTGTCACATGTACCAACGCCAGCCACGAGAACCACGAGAACCTGGCTGAGGGCCAGTCGCACTACGCATCCACCAACATCAATTGTTCGTAGTGCTGCACCAACATCAATTATCCTTGTGCTACCCCATTTATCATCTCGGGCTATCTTAAAAGCCACCATCGTCACGGTACATACCTAGGTATATACACGTATTGTACAAAGTATGCGCGTGCAGCAATCTTCCCTCCTCGACAACGTGGCCAGGCTTGTGACTTGTCACATTATCAAGCCCCTGCCTGGCTGCTGGTAACAAATTATTACCTAAAAAAAGGTATTTACGCCGAATTAGCGACGATGAAAACATGGTAAATACCTACCTAGGTACCTACCTAGGTAACCAACATGTTGGTTTTGTGGTATTCCGTACATACCTACCTATACATGGTATACATATATCTATGCAAAGATATTTCCTATGGCATTGTTATGTATTTTCTATTTACACTAACAGATGCTTAAGATGGGGACCCTTACACAACTTCCTACTAACTGCTCATTATTAACAGGTCATTAGGCACTGACTATCAACTAGGTAATTACATACGAATATTTAGCTAACCGACCGGAACTGTTTTGGGTTTAATGTTTTCTGATTCGACTATCTCCTTGTGAGGCAAGCCACAATCTTTGTCACTCATAGTGTATGTTCCACGGTTTGCTTGAGTTTCGGTCTGTCGTCTTCACGTCACCTACCATGCTTAGCTTCGTCAAAGCGCGGTCGGTCTCCGGGGCGTACCTCGCGCTTATTATTACATGACGGCCGGCTGTTGGACATGGTCCCGCAGTCTTACAATACCTAATAAGAGCCTAGCAGGGATATTAACGGACCTTTTCCCGCTTTAACTGCGGCGCCGTGCTCATCAGCTCTTATCTTCTTCTAGTATGGTATGATATTGTTCCAGGTAGTCCGCATCATTCGAGTCTCGCAAGGTCGGGCCCAAGCAATAGTCAAATCGAACAAGACGTCGACCATCAAACATTTTGACAGCGCCACCTACTCTACAGTGTTTATTATTACTCAACGGCCCGAAACCTGATGACAACTAGGTGAGGCGTGTTTCTGCTTTAGATCCAATGGGGATTATTCCACTTTACATTCATATTTGGAAGGCTGGTGGCCCCCAGCGTCTGTCTCAATTTGATAGACCGAAGGCTCTGCCAATGCCGTACCACTTGTGCCACATTAACATTACGTATTGATGGGGGGCTACAAGCAGTTAGAAATATAGGAAGACTATGCAGATCTCAGGGAGCCACCGACGAAGAACTCTGTTAACTTCGGCCTCACTGGAAACTCATAAGCGACCTCACCGTCAGCCTGACACAGCATTAAACAATCTCACCTCCGCTTCCTAGTATTAGCGTCATGAGGGGTAGCAACGAACCTTATCGCAGGTCGATGCAAGGAGACCAGGGCACGGCAATGCTATATACCTATGCATGTATGTACAATAGCCGCATGAGAATCCCTTGTTCTTATGCACAAGTCTTGGCCACAATACCGAAAACTTCTTATGTCCTACCAGGCTTCCCAAGCGGGTCGTAGCTAGAACCCAAGAATGTTCCGCCGATTTCTAAGAAAAGAAACCCGGACCAGCAGATGGGTTTTATGCGCGGACGCGGTTGATCGATTGTCTCGTCCGGTGTTTGGCTTCCCCCTGTTGTAAGCTAACCAACTAGAAGCTATTGCTTCTGACCAATGAGCAGCGGTAAGCCGCTTATGGATCGATCACCTTCCCGAACGGCGGCAAACGCATCCGAGCAAGGTCTCGATGATTCGCGACAAGCGCTTTGCGCTCGCCCCACAGAGCGTGCTACAGAAAGATCATTCAGAAACGCATGCGGAGAAAAAAGTAAAAGGAAACACACTACCTAGGATTACGACCATCGTGGCTCTCCAAGAAATTGTCTGAACAATTGTTTAATGGGGTACTTGAGTACATGTGTACGGTGTACCCTAGGTACTTGTCCAAGAACCTTCAATGCAACTTTAGCACCCAAAGTTATAAAATCGTCTCCAGATTTAGTAACAGGTCCACTTAGTGTGAAAGTCAGAAGGGTTTGAACATTCATGAGAATTTATGAGAATTCCTTTTTACATGGCGTAGGTAGGTGCCTTCGGACGAAAGCAAATTGATGCTGGCTATGCTGGCTACGCTGGCTATGCGTCAGACGCCGAGGGCAGGATGATCCCGTGCGTGCCGTGCGCGACGGGCTCTCGAGTCACGGCTCGAAGGGTGCTATCCGGCCGGCAGGGTGCATGGCCAATCTACTATATTCGAAAATGGAAAAGATTCCGGAGCTAAGCAGGTCAGCACGTGCAGCGCCCGGATCGATTACGTTGCAACAAGATCCAGGGGAAGGACGAGCGGTAGTAACCAAGCATTGGCATTATAATCCCTCTTGGGTTCTCTGTTTGCTTGGTGAAGGATCCATGTAGCCCTATTACTCCTAGTGCTGTATTACTCCCCATTACTCCTTTCTTGACCGAGGAACAGCCCGATATAAGATGATGACTTACGTAGCTACGTCAGCAAAGCGGTCGTGTTGCAGAGTTGCAGAGTTGCACCGCCGCATTCGACTCAGTATCAACATCGTTCTTATGACCGGGGCCGGAGGCCTGCTGTATTAGCGGCCTTTTCATGCCTTGATTTAGGTTTCAACTCTCGGAGTCAAAGATTGATGCAACTCGCAAGCTAATACCGCATCCACTAAGAAATACTTGATTCTAAGGTACGGACCAATTGGGCTAATGGTAGATTAGTGGTATATACTTAAATAGGTTAATCATATAATATTTACTTATTTATAATTTTAGAATTGTAAAATATTATTTAAAAATTTAACTATATTAATAAAATAAATTTAAATAATTTATATAAAAGTTTTTAAACGCGTTATTAATTATAGTAATTTCGAAAATTAACGTATTATATAAAATCTTTTATTTATTAAATTTTAAATATTAATTTATTAATTTAATTAATTTTTTTAAATATTTTTAAATTAATTTTAAAATTTAATTATTTTTATTTTTACAATATATATATTTTACAATATCGTATAACTTTTTTCTTATATTTTAGTTTAAAAATATTTTTAAACAATTTTTAAAAAATTTATTATAGTTAGGTTATTAAAAAAACGCGTTATTATGTTAAGTTATATTTATAAGTTAAGGAATGTGTTCGAGTAAAAATTTTATAAATGTATAATAATTTGGAAAAGTTTTTTAAAAATAAAAAAAAAATAAATAAGTTATAAAAAAAGTAGGAATTAAAAGTTACAAATTTTAATATATTTAAAAACGTTTCGAAATTTGTTAAATTTAAAAGAATTATTATAAAATATTCGTTTAAAGTTAAAATTCTTTTTAATTTTTTAAAAATTTAAAAACTTAAAGCAAAAAAAGTTTTAAATTTAAATTTATTACTATATTTATAGTTTTTAACGTATTTAAATCTTTATTTAAATTAATTATAATTATTTTTTATTTTATAAAAACTTTTAAAAAGGTATATTATTTATCTTATCCTTTTAAACGTTTAATTAATTTGGTTTTATTTTTATTAATTTTTAATTAACGTTAATAATAAAGTTTTATTAATATAATTTTTTTTAAAAAATGGTATAAATTACATGGTAATGTTAAAATTTTTTTAATAATAATTAATGTTTTTATATTATTTAATTTATTTAATAATACATTATGTTAAAATTTTTTTACAATTAAATAAAAAACCGATTAATTATTAAAATATAATAAAAATAAATCGATTTTTTTAATATAAATTAAATTATTTTTATTTTTAAAAAAGTGGATAGTTATTTTAATATAAATAAAAAAATTTTAAACTAACGTTTTATTATAAAGTTGTTTAAAACGTTTTTATGTTTTTTTAATAATGTAAATAATTATAATTTTTTTATCTTTAAAAATCTATTTTTTAAAAAATTTGTTAATAGTTTTTAATTTTTTTAAATATAAATTTATTTTTTTTTAAAAAACCTTTTTAAACGGTTTGTTAATGGTAACGTTAAAAGGTTAAAAATAAAAAGTTAATTTTAATGGGATTATTATTATAACAATATTATTATTTTTTAATTTTAATTTTAAATTGTTAATTTTATAAAATATAATAATATTTATAATTAATAAAACTTTTTAATTATTTATATATAAAAACAATTTTTTATTAATTTATTGTATAAATAAAACTTTATTATTATATGTTATATTGTTAAATTTAATAATAACGTTTAAATAATAAAATTTTTATTTTTTATTTTTAACGATATTTTTACCGTAAAAAATAAGTTTTAAACGTAAAAATATTAATTTATTTGTAAAAATGTATAATATTAAAATAATTTATTTTTTATTTTAACCATTTTTATTTATTTTTTTAGTTATTGATTTAATTCTTTTTAAATTATATGTATAATTTTTGAGGAATTTAAATGGTAAAAAGGTTTCGTTTATATTAAAAATTAATTTAAAAAAAAATTGGCGAAAGGTAAAGTTAACGGTAAAATTGTTTAATAAAGTTATATTAATGAAGTTTATTTTATAAAAAATTTTTCGAATATATTAAAAAAAATTATTAATATATTTTATTATTTTATCAAAAAACTTAAAAATTATATAGGTAATTTAACGTTTTATTATTTAATATTTTTAAAAGAAAGTTATAAACTATTCGTTAAAAAAAATAAAGATTTAAAAGTATTAAAAATATAAGTTTTAAAATAATGTTTAAAATTTTCTTTAAAATTAATAATGTATAATTATTTTATAAGTTTTATGAACGGTTATAAATTAAATTTATAATTAATTTTTTAATAATAATTATTGTGGTAAATATTTTTTAATTGTAAATTTTTAATTTTTAAATAATTTATATTTTTAATTTTACTAATTTAATATAATTATTAAATTCTTTTGTTAGGAGTGGGATCACATGACAAGTTGTCATGTGATCGGCGTGGGGCTTCACCCCACCCACACCTTAGCTATTCTTTATTTAAGCCATAAATCGTAGATAATACTTCAATTAAGCATCATCCAATCCGTACTCCAAGTATAACGTTATACATCATTAACCTTTTATCAATCCAACATCTTTATTAAAAAATAATTTTAAATTTTATTTAAATATAACTGTTTAAATCTTTTTTTAATAATAAATATATTATTTAATAAATATTTCGAATATATATATTCGCTTACTTCGTTACTTTTTAATAATATATAATAATTTTTAAAAAATAAAATAATTTTAAATTTTTGTTAATAAAAGTAAATACGGTAAATTTAAAAAATTTATTTTAATAATTTATAATTAATTTAAGTAATAATTTTTTGTTTTTTATTTTAACGTATAATAGTAATAATAGCGGGAATAAATTTCATTTTTTATTAATTAAATTAAAATGTTTTATATTAAAATTTATATTATTTATAATATATCTTACATAAAGTTAATTATTTTTGTAATATTTGTTAAATAAATTATAGTTAAATATAGTTTAAATTACTCTAAATATAGTATATAATCCGTGCCTTAAAATCAAGTATTTCTTAGTGGATGCGGTACGAGACATTTGTGACGACGGGGCGAGCACATGCGTTAGCAGCAAATTAACGACCTGTTGTCGGCTCTAGACGCGGGTATTCGCTGCGTTCTAAAAAGAGCCCTGGGCGTTTTCGACATCACACGCCCGCGCCAAATTGCATGACAGCTGCATCCCTGTCTAACGGCACCTATTGGCTACGGTCAGAATACAACCAGACTCGCAAACTCCTCTGACCACACCTACCGGCAATGCTCCAGGGTCGACCTTTTCTGGTGGGAAGTAGTGCTGCCGCGACAAGAATTGGCAGAATTCCAAGACCCAAAGCGGGAATTGACGTTGCACCTTTTGCTGTGCCGCTCGCGCACTTCTACAAGATCGAGGTCCCTTTCAAACTACTTAGATCCTCCCAATCGCACCTCGTCTTCTACATCCTAGCTGGATTTACCAAACCCGCCAATACCTGCGTGTGCTATTTTGATCTCT
Source organism: Daldinia grandis (assembly GCA_022432525.1). Lineage (NCBI taxonomy): Eukaryota > Fungi > Ascomycota > Sordariomycetes > Xylariales > Hypoxylaceae > Daldinia > Daldinia grandis. Next base: position 1,573,153 of record JAJKLB010000010.1, read on the forward strand.
TACCTAACGGCAGCTTGAAATGTCGTGGGTTAGGAGAATTAGGCCAAGGGTTCGTAGGGCCGCGGCTAGGCCTCGAGAAGCGGCCTTTATTGATTTATCAATGCTTTTTATTCTCATATCACGTTGAGGTGCCTAGTGACATCTGAAGACGGCCACGACGATAGACTTGTCGCGGACCGAAAGTGCTGCACCTATCATAACCTAGCTCTGAGGCGAGACGTGACAAATAGGTACTGTAGTGAATGGCATAGCCCAATGGCACTTTTTTGAGAGACCCTGGTGCAACGTTAAAAGGGGGGTCGTTGGTGGTGGTAATAAGAGATAATAGCAAGGCGCACGATTAAGTCGACAAAACTTATCGACAGCTACTATTTTGTCTCGGACGACAAGCAACAAATAAAAAGCCATCAAATAGGACACGATTGACTAAGACAGGTACCTACCTATGCAGGAAAAATAACCACATTCCCCGCAAGGCTACGGGGTTTGAAGAGGAGCAGGGCAAGTTCATCGCAGTTGGGGTTAGATCAGGTACAGGCCTCTATTCGTCGTATTTGATACGTATTTGATGATGAATGCTCCTGCGGCAGTGCTACCGGTTCAGATTCGGTAACATCGCATGAAGAACGGCGGGAGACATAAGACTAATTATCAGACTACGTACATATCTCTAACCAAAGTAGGGATGAAAGAGCTTAACACTACCTACTTAACCTACCTGGGTGCATACAGCAATATCTCGGCTTTAACGCGCGGGACTTGGCCCCGTACAATCTTGAAAAAGAGGAGTATACAATTTCGTTCTCTATTTAGATGTTTTAAGTTGGAATTTAATGCTTCAAAAGGTAGTATAAGCTACCTACATTGTCTTTGTGTTCAAGATGCGCTAGGACTACACCATAGGTACCTCCTCAGATCCACTGCGGAATTACAGATGCATGTATGTGTAGTGTAGTGTACATGTATGTAGTGTATGTACATAGGCGTCTATGTGAGATGCTAGCGCAGCAGAGGTACAATACGTGAATTAGGTATGTACCTCTACCTGTGTAGTATGTGTATAGACATGTATATCGGCACCACTGGTACTACACAGAACGTGCGGATACCCTTGCTTAGTAGGTAGCCGACGTTCCTCAACTCGCTTCCAGGTTCTTGATGGATGTTCGTTGCGCGCGGACATACATACCTCTATCTACCTACCTAGGTACCTACATAAATCCCTGGAAAAAGCTAAAATACCTCGGCGCTTTGTAGTGTATCTCTCCTTCGACCATCACCTTAGCCTTGGTTACCAAGCGCCATGTCGCCCAATACGTACATTGACTGGGGCAGCTGGCCACATGTGCAGGGGTTGTCGATCTCGTCTGCGGTACAAAAGTACGTGTATCGAGGCATCCCGCGGAGGACATGGAGCTCACGGTCAATTCTTTTTTTGCCCTGAGTGGAAGTTGCAGGTTTGGAACTACATATATAGGTACCTACCTAGGTACATGCCCACTTCGTACATCCATGTACCAATTGCCAGCTACCTACATCAACCTAACGCAACGTTAATTGCTTGCATTCGCTCCTTTCTATCTTTCCTATTCGCGCTCGCTTACCTACCTCCTAAGGTACCTACCTCTTACCTAACGCTCACCTACTTACTGCCTTGCATTCGTGCATGCCAGATAAGGTACTCTAAGTATGTACTGTGTTATTTTTTTTTATTTCTTCATATTTGTATTTGTATTTGTATTGATTACCTATACAATATCTAGGTAGGTACATACTACGATACAACGCAATTACAATGCAACTACAAATACAAATACTTCTACGTACCTACTATATCTGATCAAGAGGAGAGGGTACTGGCTCACCCCGGCTACCTACCCTATCCACCGACGTACCTACCTTACCCTCTACCTTACCTGCCTACCTCCTACCCGTCCTACTTTATCTATCCTTGCCTTACATCAACTTCCCGCTCCGCCTGGGTTCTACTGCTGGCTAGCCACATAATTCTTTTTTTCCCTTTATATTTTCTTATATCCCCCCCCTACTGCTGCCAGCTACTACGTGCTACCTTGATTACTATTACTCAATTGCACTATTGCAAATCAATTTTACTTACCTTCTCTTTCCCCTCCGTTCGTTTTGGGCTCTTCCGTGGCACTCTCTAATCGCAGTTAGAAGGGAGGCGAAGAGGGACTGTCTACGTTGACACTTACCCCTAACGTTGGTGAAGGGAATAGAGCGAGAGGCATCCGAAAGCCATTCATTCCCGCAGGCGCAGCAGGGCAAAGAATTAATCGCGCGTCAAATCGCCAAGCGCTGGCTGGTCCTTTTTTTCTTGTACGCATTAAATAAAGGTTCAAGGATCCCAACACGAGGAACGAGTGGGAAGCCGGGAATTTTATTATAGTTAATTCGAATTCGACGAGTTGCATCGTGGGCCGGACCTCACGAAAAAATAGTCTCGGGTTTTTCCACGCGGTCCAGAAACCTAGATAGCTATACTCGGCCCAACTATCACTAACAAAAAGTTGACATTCCCCGGATAGGAATCCCCTTAGCAGCGCAGACCAACGTGCAGTCGTTTAGGCGCAGCAGCCTACGAGCTTGCCTGCTGCTTACACCGCAACACGGCACTACGCAACGTACCGCATCAGCCCTTGCAAATCACCGTCGTATTACGCTGCCGGATTCGATAAGAACGAGGTGCGGCTGGTTCAATCCCGCTCGCTTGCACAAAATTGCCTCCCCGCGCACTCACTTTTGAAGTTCATCGCAGTCAAAACCTAGAGTTTTTGCAGATCAACCACTGTTTAGCTCGACGACGCGCGCATCGATTAAGGGTTCAAATTCTGTCAAACTAAGGCCTTTGTATTGACTTCTCTCGAAGCGCTCATCTTCAGGAATCTTAGTTTGAAAGTTCTGCCAGATCATAACGCGATTACTGTGTGCACCATAGTCTCCGGCGCTTTTGTTTACGGCTTCGTTAGCCCACTTCGTTTCCCTTTGGCATTTTCCTAGGTTTCCTACTGGCCTTTTCAACCAGGCCATACGCCAATCAAGGCTACACATTTTGGCTACGACCCGAACCGTGCTGTCGATTATTAGGTCGTAGTTTTCCAAGGACATCTGCACCAAATTCACTAGATCTTAAATGCAGACCCGGCTAGTTAAAGGATTTCATCGTACAGTTATTGTCGCTCACTAATATACGTCTAAATCATCGAATTCCTATGCACCTCACGCAAGGCTCTTGGGCTGAAGATATTGTTGGACGAACCATGGCGACCTTTACGGCTTTAAACGGAGGTGAGCAAAAAGGCGCCGAGAGACCTGGAAGCAGCCCTACCTCGATACGTGCTGTCTCCGAAGAACAACCCATTCGCCAAATAACTACCCAGGAATCCAAGGTCGGGGAAACCCCTACGAGCCAAAGGGAGCACTGGTCAGGGCTGGGTCATGAACGGTCTTCTTACCAACCTATTAATTATCCCGATGGTGAAGGCCCGCACAAGCGCAAACGCTCAATCTCGGATGAGCCGCGTAGAGAAGGACTAATTGCTCGAGAGCGAGAACAGCTATCTCAAGTAGAGTCACGTGAATCATATTCAACTCCGCAGAGAGAGCGTGACTATAGGCAGTATGGCGAAGAGAATCGAGAGCACCACGAATCTTGGTATCCGCGGCAAGGGCATGCCGATGAACGCAGCGCATACGACCGGCAAAGTTCCGCAGGCATGGCTCCCTCGCCAACCGATGAGCAGCTCGGCGAGACACTTCGAAGAGGAACTTCCCATATGGAATCCCAGCATGATTACGCGGCGACGAGCCCTGACGGTGACGACAGCTCTGTGCTCTATGGGAGCGGCTCTTATAGCCAGGAGCAGAGAAAAGGAGATGCTGTGATTCAGTCTGACCCCAAGAAGAGGAAGCGCAATTTTAGTAACCGGACCAAGACTGGGTAACTAGGACCCCATCATTCTACCCGTCTTACGCATTGCATCCAGGATCCCGTTGCTGACTTTTAGGTATGGCGGCCGGCTCCACGTCCTCCTATGTGTTGTAGGTGTCTAGGCACCTCAGCACTTAAGGGCGAGGTATCGGCTCTCCGTACCAGAATTTATAGCTGCCTAACTTGTCGGAAGAGAAAGAAGAAGTGCGATGAAACAAAACCGCAATGTGAGCCTTCCCCCGGATGAAACCAAATCTTCATTTACTTATGGGTCGAGTAGGTACCAACTGCGTCCGAGGCGGTTTTGTATGTCACGGATACCCCAACCAGCGAGGTTACCCGAAAATGGAGAACAAGCCCGCCGCTGTTCCGCTCGAATCTAAGGACCCTAGCTATGTGCCCCCAGGTGCCTACGGAATGCCTCAGCAGACTAGTTACCCGATTGCACCCCCACCGCCCCCAAAGCGTGATCAACCAACTCAGGCCTACCGCGGTCAACCGCTCCGCATAGAACCGGTGCAGGGCCGGCCGATTCTGGCGGACGATAGCCGGCAAATTGTCTCCGCTACCCTTCCTACGCCTACCCCATCTGCTACAAGCCCGGAAAACAACAAACTCTCTTCAATATCATATACCAACCCAGGAACCATGTTTCCCACACCGATAAGTGCCACGAGCAGTACTATGCAGTTGCCAACGCCGTTAAGCAGTGTTGATCGGCACAAGGACTACCAGAGAGTGCCACCGTTACATGACCTTACCCGTACAGAGCACGACACTTCGCATTCGGGCTCGCTCCCGCAGATTAATATTCTTCCGCCAACACGAAGCAGCAGCCCACCAACTCAAGGCCGTCAAAGTCAACCCGCGCCACCGCCACCGCCACCACCACCTCCGCCGCCTCCATCCGCAACCGCAACTGACCCTCAAGAAGCAGCACGCCTCGCCTTGTCACAACACTTCCCTCCCGACCGGGAGAGAACGCAGAAGGAAGAGATGCTTACAGGAAATCAATATTATCCGTTTGACGAAGAATTGGTACTAGAGAGGCAAAGATGTAGCGCCGCATGTTTTAGGTTTAACAATTCCACTAACCCGAGCGTCGGAGTCTCAGCATCCGAGCGTTCTCGGCTTTTCCGAGAAATTCTACACCCGACAGAGCCTATCTTCATGAATCCGCAGTTACAATCGTCTATTGCAAATGTTGGTAGCGTCGGGCAAGAGGTGGTTGTTGAGGCGCCGTTTACCTGTGATTATGGTTATAACATTGCTATCGGAAATAATGTCTTCATCGGTCGGAATTGTACAATAATCGACCCTATGGAGATCATCATTGGCAACAACTGTTACATCGGACCGAACGTCAGCCTCTTTGGCGGCACCCTGCATACAGACCCCAAGAAGCGCAAAGGCAGTAAAAGCCCCCATGTTGGTTCGCCTATTTACATCGACGAGGATGTGTGGGTCGGAGGCGGCGCCATAATCCTTCTTGGTCTTAGGATTGGGAAGGGAGCAACAGTCGCTGCCGGCGCAGTGGTCACTAAGGTGAGTTTTTTGCTCAATAATCCCATTAATACTATAGACACGGTACTAATGAAAGCTTAGGATGTACCTCCGTTTACGGTCGTTGCAGGCAATCCTGCTCGGGTAACGCGCGGTGCTATTAGCTGACAGGGCATAGTGGATCATGTTTATGCTCATCACTTATAGTGTTTTAATATTGGCTGCAATAGGTACATCTATCGATTGCCCTTTATACAAGCGCTCCTCGTCGTTTCCACCACCCGTGCCCCCTTCATGCACAGATAGACACGGGAATTTCCGCACAGCATATGATGGGTGGTTCTGCAACGGCAGAACCCCAAAACTCAACGATGACTCCCCCTCGTAGAAACAGACGAGACACCGGCAGCGATTTATGGGAAAGACGACGCATTATTTTTTTTTTAATATACGAGGGATTAGGGTGCATCTAATAGAAGGATACGCGGTAGCTCTGGCAGCTATATGGCGGATCCAGGTGTTGGAAGCAAGCCAATTCCTTTTTTTTTCTTCGTTTCTAGGGGCGCATATATACGGATTTTACGAATCCCCTACCGTTACATATATTGGACTTATGGTTTTGGAGGGACAGGAACTGGCTTCATTAACGAGATCACGGCCGTCATACACGCATGGTGTTTTACGAAGGCAGGCCGAAGTTCCACTCTTACGCGACGACGATGATTTCGACGAAAAGAAGAAGAGAGATGCGCCACTATAGAGAGATCTATGTTAAAGATACCCGGTTCATGGTTTGTCGGTGGCAGTTTTTGACTTGGGACTGCGCGCGAAGGATATAGCCGCTGTACTTGTATATTATATTGTTAACCAGGGGAAATGATAACTACTCGGTTTAAACATGCAATACCTGATTTCCTTGAATGAGATGACTTAGCGTGATATAATGAGTTGGATGGAGAATAGAAGTCATGGATGCGATACGTAAATGTATACCTACCTAGGTACCTACCTCGTATGCAGGTTCAAAGTAATACTAGAAGGAGGTATGATATGATCTGGGCTCGAGACGTGTTATTCCATTTGCCCCTGACGAATGATGTGTAAACGAACGCGCATAGGCTATTCTGCTTTTACGGGAATGGTCTCCTTAGTATTTATTGTATTGGGTCGAGCATATTCCTCCGGTGGGATTTTAACGACACGGACGTTTTGAGTAAAATGTAGCTTAGCTTAGCTTACTCAGGTATTATATATATAGCAAAGCAGGCAAACAGGTAATAAGATAGATTAGATAACGAATCGCGCCCAAAGGAGCTATCCAAACGTAGGATATTTCTACGAGGGATTGATATGTAATAATAAACTACAAGTAAGTCATAAGCACATAGTTTACCCAAGTAATCAGCGCTAATCACATCATCGTCGAACCGCAAAGATAGGGGTGATAAAAAGGCATATGGCGTTCTCAGCCCCATGCGTAAAGTATGTTATTTTAATGTTAACTTGTCTTGCTATCATAACCTCATCCGGCTTGCCCCTGATGCCAATTCATCGTGTCGGCCTACCCAGTCGTAGGTAATCATAGTCAGCCGTGTCACTAGGTATTCTCTCTTCCTCGTACCTCATCTCAGCCCATCTTCACACTTTATACAGCCCTACTTCTTCTGCCTCTTAGCGCTCTTATCGCTACTGGTGCTCAGCACGCTAGCACTTCTCTTGTGCCCATTGCTGCTCTCCGGTCGCATCCTCTTATCTTCAGCCCTGCTCTCCGTATCATCTGTACTCGTAGATTCACCACTCTCGCCGTTAACGTATACGCTCGTCGTGCCATTAGTCGCAGAGCTCTCGCCATTAGTCTTCTCAGTAGCATCTCCGTCAGTCACGATATCTTCTTTCTTATCCTCGCCACTCGTCGTAGCGGCATCCTCCGACTCTCCGGATTTAAATTCACCCTCTGGCTGTGAAGGGGCCAGTGCTTTCTCACGCTCAGCCTTCTTAGCCTTCTCGAGCTTAATCTCAGCGTCAATCTTGTCGTTCATCTTTCGCATATCCAATAATACGCCGATGGAATTAAGCAACTTCTCCATTTCCTCTACTACTGCCTTCGTAGGCATATTGAGTCTGCTCGGGATATCTAGCTCGGCTAGGGTATTGGTAATACGCTGGTGTTGAGCATTACTCTTTGTCGTGAGGATCTTATTTATTCGTTCGTAACGGAACGTTGGCCCTGAGGGTAAACGATCGTGGTGTGATACGCCGTAGATTTGTTCTTCCTGTTCGGTGAGCTTCTTCCTCTCGGGCTGGGCCCCCTTCTTGGCGGGACGCTCGGGACGCTCGCCGCCTCCGATAGAATCACGATGGCCCGTCGACGAAGCTGCGATGCTCTCGCGACGGGTTTCTGATATCGGAGTAGAGTTGGGGTGATTAGAGGGGTGCGCTGAGGGGTGAGCTGATGCCGGCGTGTTCGCACCGTTAGCTTCCATAAGTGACTTCCGTTTCTTAGTCTTGTCTACATTCATGAGGTTTTGAAGAAGCGTCTGTAACCCAGCACTGGACTTGAAGGCATTGATATCTTGTTCTGTATGTGGGTAGTCAAGGCGGTTGTAAAGCTCACGACGTTCTTGATTGAGCTTCTCTTGGCGGGCAAGTATACGGCGTACTTCAACAAGTAGCAATTCTTCTTCTTGAGCTTCGTCTCTGGATCTGGACAGGGCTTCTGCTGCGAACATCTTGCGTTTTGTCTCCGAGACGGGGTTGAAATTGGCCATGACCTCATGAAGCGCAAATTCGGCTTGGGTCATATATTGAACGGGCTTCTGGACAGCCATCATCTTTGCCGCAACTTCGTAATATCGAGCTTTTAGATCCTCCAACGTCCGCCCTTTAGGTGCTTGGACTACGGCGGTCTTAGGGTCGGTAGTGTCTGCCCCCTCGCCATTCGTTATATCATCGTCCAGCTTCGGTTGATAATCATATCTATCCCATATTAGAGGCCACCTAAGGTCGAAATTTCTAGCAAGATCGAATAGGTAATCCGTTTCATCCTTCGTCCATTCATCGCTCTTTAGGTTAGACTTGTATTGGTCGTCGCTGTATTGAGGAATGTCCACTTGTACGTTAAACTTAGAAAATCCTGAGTCTTCAAGTTCCGCCGATTTATCTTCCGCGGCAGTCCCATTCTTCTCGTTTTGCTCATCCTGCGGTCTTGTGTGATCTTCCGTCTGCTTCCTCCAATGCCGTAGATGTAGTGACTGATCGTTTCGCGCCGAGTTGCGGAAAGGACGTAATTCCCATCGCGCGGCCGGCTTCCTACTTCCGAATCGGCGCTTTTTGAATGAAGATAACTCCGGAACAATCGCTATGGGGTTGTCGCCCCCTAAGTTTTGTACCTCTCTTGCTAAACCCTTTAAACTCGGTCGGGGGACGTTCGTCTTCTGTTTTTTGGCCGGTCGCGAACCAGCATCAAGTGGCAGGTTGAGGACATCGCGGACGTCATGGGAAGCCATGTTGTGATGCTATTATTGGAGTTTCGGTAATGTTTGCCTCGCTTAATTATTGAAGGGTAGGGGTGACTACTGGAAGAAGCGGCGGGAGTACGAGATAGGAAGGGCGTTTTAATTGGCGAAGATGGGGTATTAAACTATATACGCATAATAACACATGGCAGAAGAATAATAGAGAGAGGTTCTTCGAGATAGTGGGGACTCCTTAGCGCGTCTATTTGATATTTCGTTTATCGAAATGGATGACGCTATTTTACTGTGGAAATAGAAGATCGCGCATTAATTTTTGGTGGTGCAAAAACGATTGATTGAGACAGCAAAATTATTCGAACCTTATGCGTCAAAGAGGAGTATTGAAAAACAGGGGCACTGGGCCTTGCCAATGCTTCTCACCTAGCCTTTTCTCACGTGACTAGCTGGTCAGCTTATCGATATACCCCTGTGAGTTTAGTGATACCTTGTCCTCTCCGGCCCGGTTGGTTTAGGTGCTGCAGCACTGTCTAACCCCTGTACAGGCCATTTTTCGAACGTGGCACCTTGGAATTTAGAGTCGGCGAGAGCTTCAATACGGCTGGCTTGACTGTACAATCCAACCAACACACCCCTATTTGTCAACGCCCGTCGCTACCCATCCGACCCGACCCTCAATAGCCAATTCAACAAGTACGCTACCGACAACGATGAGGGTGCTTCTTCCCCTCCTGATGCTGGGCTCCGTCGCCCATGCGCTCTACTTCTTCCTCGACGGCACCAACGCGAAATGCTTCTTCGAGGAGCTGCCCAAAGACACGCTAGTCCTTGGGCATTACCAGGCTGAGGAGTGGGACGACAGCATACATGCCTGGGCCAAGCACGACGGCATCAGCATTTACATCTCCGTTGACGTTAGTCCTACTCCCATACCCACGCTTCCGCCTTAATACCAGTTCTATAACGAACCCACTAACCACCGTCCCTATGCAGGAAATCTTCGACAACGACCACCGGGTAGTCTCGCAGCGGGGATCCTCGTCGGGTAAATTCACCTTCACGGCGGCCGAGTCGGGCGAGCACAAGATCTGCTTCACGCCGAGCAGCAGCAGCGGGCGCCCGGGCTGGCTTTCGGCCGCGCAACCCAATGGCGGCATTAAACTGACCCTCGACCTCGCCATCGGCTCCTCTGAGATCGAGTCCACCGACAAGACTAAGCTCATGGACATCTCTCAGCGCATCCGCGACCTCAACGCCCGCCTCCAGGACATCCGCCGCGAACAGATCTTCCAACGGGTGAGTTTATTATCATGTTCTTTCCCGTTTTAGACATTTTCATTTTTGATATGACGGAGGAGGGACTTGGAAAAAAGAAACAACAAGATTTACGGTATCGTGTATCGTGAATCGTGACGGAAACGGCTTCTATATAATTCAATGATCTAGCAACCAAATGGCTAACCCAATTGTCAAACCTACAGGAACGAGAAGCCGAGTTCCGAGATCAATCTGAGTCTACCAACTCACGTGTTGTGCGCTGGATGACCATCCAGCTCGTCGTTCTCGGTATTACATGCGCCTGGCAGCTGTCTCATCTCCGGTCTTTCTTCATCAAGCAGAAGCTTACTTAAGCCCGCGACCATCATGTTGTTATCAGTAGGCAAGGGGAGTTTTGGTTTGTACGAAAGCTGTCACGGTTAGCGCAGCCTGCGGTAAACGGGAGAAGGATTACGAAGGTGATGATACTTCGGATGTTATAATACTATGGCCGGTCGTCATGTACTGATTGCATTACCATGTTGGAACGGTAGCCGTCTACCACTAGATGAGCTCACTTGTCCCGTTAGAAGAATCTTACACATAAAATTTTGCGAACTCGGGGACAGATTAGCATGAGAATATATCTATTTTCAGAGCATGCCATGAGGCAGTGACAAGCGCATATTAATAAATTACAGTAGTAGTACTGGGCCAATACGGTTTAGCATCACGTATGGATCGGACGCAGCATATGTCCCAATGTCTATCTCTTCGAATCAACTTACGATGCCACGCTCAGCACCGAAATCATTATGAATCTCTTCTTTTCTGTCCTATACCTCCATCTACCGACTCAACACCTCCATGCTTCTCAGGCACCGACTGCGAGATCCTCTCCTACTATAGCCACTCTGCACTCCCCCTCTTCCATATACTGCTTCTGCTTAATACAAAACCCGTCTCAACTCTCGGGTCCTCGTCCCCTGTTTCTTAATTATGAACGGTGTATGTAGGGATGGGATAACAAAAAAACGAAACCCGATCCCAATGCTCGCCAACAGTGCAAATCCCACCAGCGCCGTGCTGCGCGCTACTAATTAAACGGCCTGTGTCTATCTCATAAAAACGAGAGTCGTGAAAGGAAAAGATATTCATTCGTGTCTCGGTTAACGCCAAGCCTTGATCCTAATAGGAAATCATGTATTCGATTAGCCGTCTTCCCAGGGCTCTGTAGGGGTATTATTCCGCAATTATGCGTAGGACGATCCAGGCTGCGATTCAATGTGTTGATAAGTCTGTTATTTCAAACACACGCACACGTCGAATGCGGCAGCTCTATCGAGGCTCTTGGCCTACGCAAGCAAAATCCAGTGAGAAGACAACTATTGAACGACACACAGCGACCAAGACTTAATAGGATGAACACCTTAGACCAGGATACATTAGTAGTAATAAAAATCGGCGCAGGAACTCCATCCAGGATAAGTTCTAGTCTATAAGATCGCCAGTATGCCACGTTAGATCGGGCGTTTAACCTGTCATTTTATCAGCTCTATCTTCGTTGCTAGTATAGGTAGCGCTTGAACTAACCGCAGCAAAGGACCTTCATGAATTTCTGGAATCCCGTCGGTTGGGGTTCTGATGCTATCCCATTGCCCACAGCCGGCGATCCCATATTCGTTTGGGTTGCCATCCTCGTTGGTAAGTTTTGGTTGCTGTTCTGGAATTGGGCTTGGGTTGAAGGAGTTGGTGTAGCCATGTCCCGAAGACCCCCCACCGCGCTACCTCGCTGCGCTCCCGTGGCGCCGAGGGCGTTTTGCCGGCGCTTGTCCGTCGGTCTGGCTGGAGACGGAGGTGGGGGCTGCGCGGCGTTTAAACGCTCATGAGTAAGGCCGCCAGGTGCGGTGATGCGAGATTGGTTGTGCATCTCTCTGGCAGAGACACCCGGCTGCTTATTCGGGTTGTGGTAAGGTCCAGGCTTATGCATAGCATCCCAGCCCTTAGATGACTCCTTGCTAATCTTCATCCAGTCGTACTCGCCATCCTCCACCTCACCAGTGTTCTTTAGGGCCTGAGTGAATAGTTCACGCAGGTAATCGTAGTCGGGAGTATCTTCAAACCCAAGATTCCTCACATAGGTAAGGTACTTGCTGAATTCCTCTGGGAAACCCTCGCATAGATCCTTTATGGGTGTGGTCTGCTTCTTTTCACCAATCTTCTCATATTTCTGCTTGTTCGTCGCAGCCTTCAGACCTTGCCACGGAAGCCCACCTCGGAGGAAGTACATGAACACATGGCCGAGAGCTTCTAAATCGTCTCGTCGTGACTGTTCGCGTCCAAGATGAGTATTGATGCTCATGTATCGGGCAGTTCCGGACAGTGACTTTCGCTCTCGATATGGAATATGCTGCTTTGTCTTCGGGTCTCGGTACTGTTTAGCCATACCAAAGTCAACGACGTGAATAACATTCGCGGCTTTGGTCCCAGGACGACCGATGAGGAAGTTGTCGGGCTTGATATCTCTGTAGATGAGATTCTTCTCGTGAATGGTTTGCACTCGGGAAAGCTAAAATCTGGTTTAGTTCCTACGCATAATTGACTCATAAAACTCTGAGGGCGAATTACCATTTGCTTCGCTACCATTACAACAGTCTTGATAGTGAATCTTCTATTACAGTGGTCGAACAGGTCTTCCAATGAGGGTCCAAGCAAATCTATAACAAGAATGTTGTGTAGGCCTTCCTGTCCAAAATAATAGACATTGGGGATACCAGCTAAGAAACGAAGCTCGTCAGTCTTATGATAAATGAATGAAGCACATTAGTTGACTTACGACATCCGACAAGTATCTTATATGTACGGTATTCATCTCGTAATTGCGGCGCATCGCTCTTCCGTGGTTCCTGTCAAGCGTGCGTTGTTAGAGCCAGATGTCTTTTATGATGCGGCGACCGAGAATTGATCAAGGGGGATAGGAGTCTTATTAACAGCAAATGAAAATAGAGCCATATTACTTACAAACTTGATGGCGACTTGCTGGTTATTCAGTAAATTGGTGCCTTCAAAGATAACACCAAATGATCCTTCACCAATCTTCTTTCCCACCCTATAGTGGACGCCCACGACGTTTGACGACGAGGAGGCCATTGTGGATGTATGAAGCCGTTGTCGATTGGGAGTCGGGGACCAGCAGGAGACGGGAGCAACACGGTCGGAAGGGGGCTACAGGAGAGCAAGTGTCGCCTGGTCCGACACGAGTATCCTAGACACTCGAAACGACTCAGAAAACCCGAAAGCTCATCCCCTCGAGTTGTGTATAAATTAATTAAGACTCGAGCAGCTGAACTGACGGGATTAGTCAATCCTTGTAGGTGGTTGTTGGGTGAATTGATAGATCGGGATGGATTGAGAGTGACTTGAGAAAGTGAAGATCAGAAAGGGAGGAATTTGGGGAGAAGCGGTCGGGGAACGGCAGTGGCTAGAGTGGCAGCAGAGTGGCTAAGGAAGTGGAAGTTGCAGTTGGCCCAACTGCGCCGCGACCCCCTTTAGCCTTGATTCAGGATGTACCTAAGTACATGAAATCATGTACATACAATTGGGTCAGTCAGGTACTTCGTACTAGCCAAATTGCAGCGTATTTTAGGCGGGGCCTAGGTAATTTTAGGTAGTGCTGGGGGGACCACCTGAATCACCACCGGAACAGAGGCTTTACTGAAAGCAGACAGTGAAGGCTGGGCATTGGGGCAATGGGAGGCCAAGGCTCCAACTCACCCGGCCAGGGTCTTTAAATTCCAACCAAGGCCGTCCGGCGCAACAATCCGATTGTCAGTTGCTGTAGGGAGTATCTACCCTAATAATGTAGCGTCTTTTAGTAAAGATGGAAATGCACCTAAGGTACAATTGATTACCATGATTGTCTTTATTTAGGAAAGATTTCCTGCAAAACATTAAGAGGTATTTACAAAACGGTATAACTATAAAGGGGAGAAAGAAATACAAAATATCGGTCTGTCCGTTACATGGCCTGGACCCTTGAAGTTGTTATTAGTTTAGGAGCTATGCTATCCCAACCTTGGTACCTCCCATGCAGTTGTGCTCGTTGTTCGGCAAAAACCATTGGTGCCCCTGGCTGTAAATCACAAAAGAAGCATTTTTATCCAGAATTTTGCTATGCATCTAACCTACCTAGACAGCTAAACTGATCTTTTGAAATCGCATTTACATCATTTAAATAAAACCTCAATATTCTTATCGAAATGGATTTGGGTAAGATTATCGCAGAGCGAATAAATTGCCAGCTTCCAGAAGGTTAAAACGGTCACAAAGCATCGCATTGACGATCAGTCATCACGGGCCAACAACTTTGTAGTACAAATGTATGAAGGGGGTGTGAGATTGGGGTGATCCGAACCAGACTTGATACATAGAGGTGCATTAGGTTTCCGTGGATATGTTGCATACATATATTATGCATTCATTCTCAACCCGATAATACAGTAGGGTTTTCGATCCCGAAGACAATAAACAAAAGGATAAGAAGAAAAAAAAAGACCCAAATCAAGGCCCCGTACTTAATAGAGTTCATTGGCTGTTGGAGAATTGAATACCCTAACCTAGTTGGTTAAATCTTTATCAAAGCCAAGAGTTATGTTCCGCCAATTATTCTCGTCTTGCAATACCTGCTGACCCTTGAGACTCCAGCCTGTTTTACGTTTTGTGTTTTTGTTATGTTTTTGCTATCACCAGTTCACGATGCATCATGAGTATTCATGACATAGTTATACTGGAGACAGAGACTATTCAGCTGGCAAGTCGGGTATCGCCGATCTCAGTACATGCTAGATTTTGAATCCGATCGATCCGCTTGCATTTATCTCCAATTTACCTCCGGGCTCTAATTACGAGCTTCCTAAGCGAGATAGCTAGCTAAACAAGCAATAATCACATTTACGTAGTTAGATAGAAGTGCCATGTGCATAATAAACCCGCGTACTCGTAATTGATGGGAAACTTAGGTACCCAATTACCCCAGATACAGCGTCATCAACCACCTAGGTTAGGTATCTAACTTGGCTGCTTGGTGGGTATTCATTCCAAACTCGTGATATTGAGGCTCTCTAAATTGACAATACACCCACTCATAAATCGTAGGTGGCCACCTATTTAATAAGCAAGACATTAAGACGAGGATACCCGAACTGGTATTGCCATCAGATAATGCGAGCAGGTCCAATAAGAGAAAGATTTCCTGCATCAATAAAGTCGTCTTACATGAGCCAATTTCCTCTTAGGTATATTACACGTGTATATTTTACTTCAGAGCCGCCATGACAGGTGGATCTGACCTGACAGGTCAGTAGCAACACAGAAACAGTCTGCGGCGCGAGTCAAAAGACACGCCGAATCCTACCCAATACTTTGCCAAGCTTGCAGGCTTGTCAACCCCATAGCTGAAAACAGCCTCACCATTGGTGCCGAGTTTTTCCGATCGAAGCAAAGCTGAGGTCGGAGCAAACATGAAAACCTGGAAGCAAGGGTTTCAGACTCAGCCACCAACATAACATATTCCCTGTCGGGATCAGAGCTGAGTGGCGCAAATCCTAAGCCGTTCAGATACATACGCGTAGTCCCGAACTCCTGTTTCGACCTCATACTATCCTGCGATTATATCTAGCCCGTCCCTGTTCAATGAAAAAGAGAGTATGCAGATGAATTCGCATTTAACGTCGCCACTCCCCCCGTTTCAGCCATGTCGTCGGAGGCTGCATCCCACCGGAAGAGGGGAAGACACCAGATGTTGTTCTTGTATTTGGGGGCGAGCCTGTAAGACAAGCACCGCATACGACACATGCAACTAGCTTCGGGATGCAGTCGTTTAAGCCTTGTTCGTGTCTCAGTCAATTTATTTATAGTTCCAAAATAAGAGAGAATTCGCTGGTAATAAGAGACGAAAAGACTTCGATTCCAAATATCAATACCTACAATATGCATTCATTGAAAATAAGCAGCGTGTTTTCTATCTTCCCCTATCATACTAGTCTCAAGCCTAGGTAGATATCCTACGAAACCTAAAAGATCCACCTCACTCTCAGCCAGAGCAGTTGAGCGATAGTTATCTCAATATGCGAGGCTCAGGAATGATTAATCAGTTCCTAATAGATACTTTAGCCCAGCAGAAGGCTCCGCGCTATACTACCGAGCAACACCAACTCTCAAGATAGATAAGGAATGCATTCAGACCTCAGAAATAAGACAGCCGGCATGCCCTGGGCTATATCATATATTTGAACTAAAGATCACAGCAAATGAGGTTCACTGAAGTAGATCATTTATAAATATTACTATTCTAACCTAGGGCTAACAATACACATGCCACCAACACAGACCAGTCGATAATAAGCATAATCTTCAACCTAACGGCTCATCTATATTTTACTTTTTGCCGTTAAAGCATCAATGCGCGGTAATTTTAAACTCTACCATAACACTTGTCGTGTAAATTCATGATCATCGAAACTTCATCCTTAAGTTAATATCATATCCTCCCGATTTCGTCTTCTCTTTATAGCCATTCAGCCCCAATGCTATATCATTATTAGCTTTTATCGGTTCCGTTCCAACGTATAACTCCACCAGAAGACGACGTCTAGGAACATTTAGCACATACAGGAAAATTATAGAATTTTAGACTAGACTGGTCTCACAATTCTAAAATCCCTTCATGGCGTTTATATGGGATCCTTGGGGAAAGGAAAGGGGGAAAAGGCCAAAATCAAGTATTTCGCCAATACTACGGACCATTTCATTAGCATTCTTCTTATTTCGGTACTTATCTCTTCTAAACAGTTGTGCAAAATATAACTTCAATAACGCCTTATTACACCGTGCTCATAGGCTTGGATATGATCTAAAGTTATGCTGTTCTACATAGTAACATGTTATAGAAGCTAACATACCCAAGAAAGTAGATAAACTACAGCAGGTGTAAAAAGTTAGAGATTATATTCGTCATTGCGTTGCCCAACTTTTTCCACTTCATAATTTAGTTGTCCTCTACTTTCTACTTGCTGAGAATACTATAGAATGCATTGTACCTGGAAGCAGTCGTTAAATGCTGACTAGAATTCTAATGCCTAAGGATAGAAAGGGCATATTGGCTCTGATTCTTTATAGACGTAGTGTGATATAGCTACTCACAGTCAGCATAGTCTTTAAACCCAGCTCACAAATAGTACGGAAGTTGGAGGACTTGGCCAGGGATATCACTTATGGATTACACACACCTTACAGATTCCACAGATAGGCATTTTGAAATCTACTATGATAAGACAAAGGACTAGGCATATGGCTGAGGCAGGCGTCAGGTCAACTACGCATTTCCTATCAAATCATGCTATTCAAATCAATTCACCGAGTTGTCTTGGAGATCCTCGTATATTCTTTGGATCTGATAGAATCTCTAAGAGTTACATGAGGCAGAGGATTTCCGAGAAACCACAGCTAAGCTACTCAGAGGGCTGAGGCTAAAACAGAAACGATCTGCTGAATTCATCTATAAATCCATGTATCATCATCCTTGTGGATGTATCATGCCTTGTCATGATATCGGCCATGCCTTGTATAAAACCGTGCTTTTTAGTCCCCCCGAACACCGTTTCCCTTGGATATAATGCAACCAAGATTCGTATGGCCTGCAATGCTTAAGGCAGTATGCTTCATCAAGTCCGTATCGTAATATAGCTTGACGGTATGTCCTATCAATCGAGTGACTGAGCCGGAAATGGCTGCAGTGTTCACTATACTATCATAGTTGGACGACATTGTTAAGTAGTCGGACTTCCTCTCCCGGCTTGAATGCCGGTAATCCTATATAGGGACATCCATCACATCGGAAAGCATCACCCAGTGAGCAGTTTCCGCAGGATCCGACCTTCCCCTTTACGGTGAAGTCTACTTCGGTTAGATCGTTCGAGTCAAGCTTCAGAGCCTGAAGTTTCTCGTCGGCTTGCTTTCTTCTTGCTGCATCTTCGGCCTCGAGCTTTTGAGCCAGACCACATGTGCAGTCCTTGCAAGCACGTCTTCGCTTACCGACCTTCGGCACGCATTCCGCAGCTGCAATACAGGTTAGGGTCTAGTACTAGGCAAAGCCTGTGGGATAATATTACTTACGAATAGCTAAAGGTTTGTTCAAGTCATCCTCTGTCAATAAGGTATCCTCGTCAATTAGTTCATCATCGTCGTCAGGAGCGTCAAAGTCATAGCTAAGGTCCACAAAACCAACACCAGCAGGGGTTGATTTCACAGTGGGGGGTACCATGCTGAGCTTTGCATCCTTCCCGTTGGCTTGGTGGACAGTGACATTCTTTATGGCAGGCCCAGCAGCACTTCTCTTCTTGTTCTTGCCTAGTCCTAGTTTGAGAGGAACTGCACTAGCAGCGCCATCGTCTGGCTTTGAGAACCCGTCGTCGCCGGGCAACAAGCCGGACAGTATGGCCTCTCGCGCATCAGGTCCCTGGCTGTTCTGTGCTAGGGAGCCGTCTTGGGCTTGGATCTTTCCTCCAATTTTGAGGGTTGGTACAATCTTGGAGAAAACATCGCGATTGAGAAGGAGCGTTGATTCAGCACGTGTGCCATCGGCGTCTGTGAGGACCAAGATCAGGTCATATGTTGCGTCGGGAAGGTTAACAAGGCCGGCGGAGAGACGGTCAAGCATTTGCAAGTCGGTAACAGATCGGTCGTGGGCGGCTAAGACGTTTCGTAACTTCTCTTCATGACTGGCAATAGACGGGGGGGCAAGGAGCAGGGTTCGGGGGCTTGAGGAGCCATTTTGGGTCGGGGCTGAGCCGAACACATCAAAGTCTGATGTGTTATCGATCGTGACGATTGAAGGAGACATGATGGAGGTTCTATGCGCCTGGTGCGCCTCCTAGTCGAGAATTGTCGTGGAAGGATTATGATGTCGGTGAATTTAATGAACTTAAAGAGGCAATAATGTCAAGTACCTTATCCGCGGGGCAAAACGAGTACGAGTAAGGGGGGCAACTAGACAGTGCTTTCGAGGCTCTTTGTGATGGAAAGTTCCCAAGTCATGGGATCGGTTGTGATTTATTTGGCGGTAAGGTGAATTAATGTTCGGATTACAAATTGATTTTGAGAAGTTCTTTAACCTAGGAGAATGGAGGGGAGATGCTGGTAGTAATGGATTACCTAAGTCGAAGGCTTTCACAAGTTTGGTCAGGAGGTACGTATGGTCAGGGCAGGAGCGTCTTTGCTAAGCTAACCTAGATGATTAAGAGAAAATTATCGACTGTGACGAAATGTTTCTCCGCGCAAACTGTTATCAGATCCGATTACGGCGCTAAGTATTTCGTACTGCAACCTTACCCCATTTTAATGATAACATCTGGTAGTAATTTCTAAGAGCTGATTGGTAGGGAACTGATTACGGCATGCTGATTGGTGCTGAACTCTACCTAGTGTACCTAATGTAGTGTATGCAGTGTATTGGCCTTTGACAACCTTTTCCGACATCAACACTCTAAAATTGCTGCGACTGATGGACTGATACAACAAGATACCTACGAACCACTTCTATAATTAAGACTAAACAGGTTTAACATTTGCTGGAGCAAACAACCTATATATAACCAACCCGAAAGTTACCAATCAAAGATATAAAAACCAATCCAGCTGGTGAGAATATTCTATTCTGGTCTGACTACCTCAGCTACACATAGATAACGACCAACCCCTTGCTTGGATTGAGTTCCGGCTGTCAGTTGGAATGGAAGCTTTCCGAGGGCCTATTCCTCCCTTAAACACACAAAACCCCGCCATGCAAAAGATACCTTAGGTACCTACCTACCTAAACTAAACAATAAGCTGTGAAACGTTTCTTTTATTCATCATTCACCCACCTACACACGGTCTTTGACCCGCCACGCACGCCGTTTTGATTCAATACGTATAAACAATGCTTCTCCGGCCACTCTCTTACAGGACCTGCATTGGTAAAACACAATATTGTACCCAGGCCGGGTAGCTTCAAGCGAGATAAGCATGGACTTCATAACTCTCCCAGCCGAACTTCGGCTGTCAATACTAGAAATGGTAGCCTACTCATCGACGGAGAGGACGACCGAATATACTACCGTCTCTCGAGAGTGGCAGTCTATCTTCGAGAAAAAGCACTTTGAGCGGATTCTCTTGTCATCCCGGCGTTTGAAGAGATTTGCTCAGATTGTACGAGGATCGAGGAGAAAGCTGGTGAAGCATATCTGGTTTAGGGCAGAGCTTGGCGATGTGAATTTTGGTAGGGGTGATGCTGGATTACGGCCCACCCTGAGTCTTGCGGATGAATCTGAATTCGACAATACAATCGTGAGGCTCCTCCAAATACTCAGCACCTGGGAAAGGCCTCACGATTTGAATAGGGGAGGGCTGACACTTGAACTATCCGCGTGGTCTCTGGACGATTATACGATGCATGGTCTCACCCACCAAGGATTCATGCATGATCCGTACTCACAACCCTACAAGTATATTCTAGAATCTCAAAATCCGATGTCCCTATTCTACGACCTTTCTCCTGAGGGGATCTCATCAAGGTCTGGTAACGACTTGACGATGGAGGCGGAAGGTACGGAAACAAAAGATATCCCTAAAGTCGATGTAGTTACCACGTTCCTTCTTCGTCGACAATATTATTCTCACGTATCCCCGGATCGTATCGCTCAAATATTCGGAAGCATGGCTGGGTTGGAACGAATTATTTACGAACCACCAGAAAGAACAGACCGCACCATTGATACTTGGCAGGAAAAACGTAAGTTAGCATTAGTTATTTATAAAAATTATAAGTGTCTAACGTTAGCTGTGTAGACCATTGGCTTCTTTCCGATTATAGCTTCCCACAAACACTTAGGCAACTGGCCATTTTCGAAGAGCCTTTTTACCGTAACGCCTTTAAAACTTTGAATCAAACAGGTAGCGTGAGGTGCCCCGAAATAACTGCGGCCTTATTTAGAGAGAGCCAAACCCTGGAGCAGTTGTCTGCGTCCTTCGTAGTGGATGCCAAGGACTTCTTCCAACCATTTTGGCCATCAAACCCAGCTTCTCCAAACCGGAGCTGGGATAATCTTAAAACTATAGCTCTTACATCAAAACTTCTAAATCCGTATCAATCGTTAGAAGAGGTCAACGACTTACTCTGTGCCGCTGGAATCGCCGCCAGAAACATGCCTACTCTCCGAGTGATGGAGATTTGGAATGGATCGAGAACAGCCCATGGTTGCTTTTTCCGTTATTATGACGACGGAAGTACTAGCACTATTACATGGCGGGGTACTTGGGAACTTGACCTAGAGCCAAGGGTCATGCGGTGCTGGACTGAGACTGTGCGCAAGAATACCCGCTATCTCAACGTTGGATTCCGCGATATGGAATTGCCGATAGATGGCACAAGCTTTCCAGCTTCTATTCTTCGCTATCTTAAGCTAAAAGACCAGATTGTACATCCGGTGTCGTTTTGCCAGCTTCAACTTTTAGGGGAGCCAAGAAGATATAAGTAAGGTTAGTTAGTTTACTAGCCGAGACTATACACTAGATGCAGGATGCTGGGTGCTAGTTGCAGGTTGCTAGTCTTCACATAGTAGGGATAGTAGGGATAGTTACGAATACAGAATCCGGTCTTGGATTTGATTGGTGTCATCCTTTTCTCCTACGATTCATCTACACATATAGTACCTACCTGTGTTAGGTACCTCTTAGGTATGTATCGCTGATCGAAGATACACTATGCTTTGTTACCCAATGAAAGGTATAGAAAAAGGGGCATGGTGGTAATCAATAGAAATGATAATAGTAATAGTTAGGTATAGTAATAGTAGAGTCCAACTTCCCTATCAACTTGGCAGGCATAGACGAATAGCACCATTTCCCTCGTTACTGCTGGTAGGTACATATGTACAGATCAAAGGGGCGCGGATAAGGGAGCTGCGAATAAGAAATAAATGTGGATTTCCCCGCATTATCACGCAGCCGCTCATCATCGCTTGGGACAGAAAAGGTAGGGAAGGGAAGGTTACGCAGGGTACCCGGTACAGAGAATTAGGTACAGTATTGTGGAAATACCTGGGGTATAAGTGGATCTTTACATTCCGTTTTCTGCGCGTGACATAAACCTGCATGTGTTCTTTTTTCGTGTGTCTCATTCCGCTCAGGGCTGGGGAACTCTGTTTCCTTTTACTGTTGTAGTGTCTGTCTGCGTGCCTGAGGCTGAATTACCAGAGTTGGAAGGAGGCCAGGAACGGTTAAAGGGTTCCCAACAAAACAGACGGGATGCAATAAGTAAATAAATAGTGTGATGTAATCGGAATCACAAATTGAGCCGGTCGTGTTTTTGCATTGGAGACGTTGGCAGCTTGGTTGGGGCTGGGCACCCGTAATTTTTGGGGCCGGATTGAGCGGGTAAATTCTCGAGATTTCAAGATCGACAAAGCAACTCAACTTAACTTACCTAATTCTAGGTGCCGATTACGTTCCAATTGGCTCTTGTTTGCTTCTCAACTCTAATATCCTTGTCTTTCCACCCCGCTAAGATATTCGGTAATCGTTCCCGGTCGCTGAGCTAATTGAAACAGTCGAAAGTATCGCTTCCATTCCATTACAGTTACCTACCTAGGTACCTAGGTACTAATATGGGCAGCAGACCCCTTTTTGGGGGAAGATTCTTGAATCTTCTTTTAAACGGGGTTGATTGCCGTCCTTTTCAACGGCGAAGGCCGCGAAGCCCGCAGAGGAATTGCCCAATAGGATCATTCGCTCACATCATCCGCTAAGGCACCTTAAACCACATTAAAGCTTGCGTCAATTGGTCACGCGACTGGTCGACTCTCAATTGCCCCATGAAAAAAAGATCAGCTCACCCTAGTCCTATGCAGTGGATGTAGTGGTTCGCAATCGATGAAGGTCGTTCGAGAACTCGCGTGCCTCCCTTGCAATCTTGCAACAGCTTGCAACAGCTTGCAACAAAGCTTGTACCTATTCCACTTTATTCCACCTCTCCTACCTCACAGTATCCGGCTGTGAGCAATATGAGCATGTGTCCTGACTCGATTCAGAGGGGGGGGAGGGGGGGCGGCCACATGGGGACACGAGGGGAGGGAGGCATATGTATCGGAGAACTCAAGAGAGGGTCCTCCTAATTGATCTCCGATGTCTTAAAGGGAAGACCTTGCCCATCCATTGAACTTCTCCTATGTCTCCAACTAAATACATATATACATGAACTACCTACCTTACCTACACCTACATATAAACACTTCGGCCAAAGACATATCTTAATGCAACCCAATTCCTCCTTGAACTAATTACTTACCACAGCCACCCCACCATCAGGTCAAATCCATCCACTCTTCTTTGATCTTCACCAAGCTGTACTACTACCACTAGGCTTCAGACCGGACAACCTTGATTTGATCCTCGCTCTCCTCATCTGTCCAAACTTTCTTCCTCCTCCATTGCAAACTACTTCTCATCCTACTCTCGAATTCTCTCTAATCCTTCTCTCTCCGTGAATCATATCAGAGCTCATCATCAGCATCCATCTGTGGTTGTTAACTCACTCGAGCCTCCCCATCTTACCATCCTCCTATCATCTCCATCAAAAGTAGGTCTAATCCAGCTTACATCTCCTATTCTCTTCAACCCCGCAATGATCCTTGCGTGACGTGCTCTTCTATCAGTTGCTATGCTGTATGTCGGACGACAAACAACACCAACGTCTCTTCGGGAGTAAACCTAAAACACATAGCAAGAAATGTCCAATTGCCATCATAGACCGATTATATGAACCGTATGCTAACCTATGTCAATGTTGCAGTGACTCGATCTCACAAGTTCAACGACAAGGACCACGCTGGCCTTGCTGAGGGGACTGTTGCCCCTCATGACAACGTTCCCAAGTTCTTCGCCAAGCACGGCTTCGATGGTGTCGACCCAAAGAAGACCAAGAAGAACGGCGGAGGCAAGGGCAATTGGTAAGCCCAACTCCCTCTCATATATCATTGTTGCCATCAACGGAGCATGATGTCGAATTGTCGATGCATCTATACTAACTACACAATTATAGGGGCCCAGCAGGTGCTGAAGTCGTTGATGAGGACTTCAACTTTGTCAATGCTCGTCGTCGCTCCAACAGCAGTAGCTTTTCCGCCCACCCCAGGGAGTTCAAGACTAAGTTTGAGATCAACGAACCCGAACCCGTCTTCGAGGAAAGACTTCATGGGCCAGAGGTTGAGGATGACAATGTCCTCAGCAAGATTGAGACTTCTTCCAGCGCGGGAAGCTCATCGGACGAGCAAAAGTAAAAAGCTTCTCGGACCGTATACAAGTGGGGTATTGTCCCATTGGGACTCTGGCCACTACTACAACTAACTATCCCCTCTAATTACTACAACTATGTGTTACTATGACGAAACTACTATGAAGGATATTTCATGAAAACCATCTTGCTGTAAAGCTGGCTGGCTGGAACTCGGGACAGGATCTTGGTGGGTTTATGAGACATGAGCACGTCTCCTTCCGTGTCAGCTACCTGATGTACCGGGACAAGATTCGGCGGGCGGCGTAACCGTCATGATGGGTAATTTGATGGAAAGAACCTATCACTAATGTATTACTACCATGTGTCGACATTAGTTCTACAAGGAACTAGACTATTTGTCATGTAATAATAAATCTCTGTTCTGATATTGGTGCTTGGTCCCTGTTCTGCTATGTGACTCTGGCCTTATGTAGGTTCATGAAAACTACTAACCGGTCCTCATATCATTCACTCTTAGGTAGTTCCACCGAGACCAGGAAAGGCTTCAGCGCCTGCACCGGCGGTTTCGCCTTGTCGCCCTCAACCTTTATCAGCTCAATACGGTGGGGTCCTAAGTAACACACGTCGCCATCTCCCTCGGGGAACCACAGCACAAGGTGGATTTGCTCGGCACTGTCTGCCATTTTACTAATATTCCTACGCTTGAGACTAACGGGAGTAGACTCATCCGGCTCAAAAGCTACCAGCCGCGGTACACTAGGTCCGACTCCACTGGCAGCAGCATACGCAGCCGCATCGAGGACCAGCGTCTTGATCTGCTCCTCGTCTAAATTAAACGCAGACCTGAAGCTTGCGTGTATAGACAGGGGGAAAGTAAACGTTACATCCGACAGCGTAGCGTCTTCGCCAGCAACTCGTGTAATGATAACGCGCTTCCGCACACCCCGCCGATCGCGCGCCCAGAGCCACAGCGGGCCTAGCGCGCGGTACCGCTGCGATAAGTGTGGAAAAGTGCTGACTTGGAGCTGGCGGTCTCGTTTATTGATTTTGGGGGCGCGGAGGAGGTTTTCTGTTTTCCCACGCACTTCCACTACCTCTCCACCCCGACGACCCTCACTCTCTCCCAGCCCGTGTCCACGTTCCGTCACCTCCTCTAGCGGCGGGACATGCACCCCTTCCCTTAACCCCTGCACCAGTAACTCCGCGGCCAGGGGAGTCACATGAGCGAGCAAAGCCGCGTAGTCGGCGTCGGGCGGGATTGGCAGGGGTGGGGTGCGCGCGAGAATTTTGCCGTGGTCGAAGGCTTTGTCGTCGAGCGTCTGCAGGCTGATCCCGGTGTGGGTGCGGCCGGCGAGCAGGGCGTGTTGCAGGGGGGCGGGCCCGCGTAGGTCGGGCAGGAGAGATGGGTGGATGTTTAGACCTCCGTATTGAGCTGCGCGGAGGAGACGCAGGGGTACGAAGAGACCGAAGGATACGGCGATTATGAGGTTGGTGTGAGAGGGCATCTGGGATGTGTAAATATGAATAAGCAGGCAGGCATGTGTGTTATATAGGTAGGTAGATATCTGATACAGGCATTCATATGTATTGCGAGGGATTGGGAAAAGGTTGGTTGGCTTGCGTATTAAAATCAACTCACATCCCATCCTGTAAAAGTATCCCTCTCATGGATCGGAAGGCCTAGCCTCGTAGCTAGGTCTCTAACAGGTGCTTTATATGTCTTCTGGTCAATACGTATAAACCCGTTGTGCTAACTAGACGATATCGACTAGAATAGGTATGAGAATAGAGATGACAACTTACGATGCTGCATGAATTTATTTCCTCTCCCCGTAAGCTTACCTGGCCGGACCACAACGTCGATGGATTGGATGAGTGTCGGGTTGCGTACGTGCTCCTGGTGCAGGGCCTCAAGAGAAGCGCAGCTGAATTCATCGGAGCCGCAGAATAGGATGCGTAAAGGATCTGACGTTTTCGCCTTTCTCTCCTTCACTTCTTCCTTCAGCGGTATGGTGGCAGCTGTGTTGCTGCCGTACCACCGTATCTGGCGACGGACGTTACTTATCTTTGATAGCTGGCTCGGCCTCCGCATCGCAGGTTGGGATATGGGCGCATTGCTAGACCCTAGCAGTAGGACATCGAGTTCCCGTGTCATCAACAGTTTGTGACATAGTTTAGGACGAAAAGGCGCCGCGGCGACTTGCCGTAGTAGTGGTCGCATCTCAATATCCCTAGCTGCTATGTACCCCCACGACCCCCTCTTAGCTGAAGAGCTGGAAGCAGACTACTTATTTCCCTTCGTCCATATAAGCCCAAAGCTATGATCTAGGAGTGAGCTATGGCATGTTAGTAAGACTTGGACGCGGCAGATAATTATAGAATAGGGAAGTATACGTATTCTTGGTGAATTCTTAAAGGCTTTGGTGATCATGTTGATGAGCTCGGGTCAACTGAGAATTTTGAGCGAGTTGTGAGAAAAGATATGATTTGAATTAGCCCCGTATTAATACGGTACCTTTTATTACCGTACGAACCGTTCGGCAAGACCGTTTTAAATAGTAAATTTCACTTAGCATTCCAATCAACACCTTCAATTCGAAAACGGGTTGTTGTTATTGTAAACTTACGGCTTCACAAGCCCTACTCATATAGCATACATTTATGTAGTACCTGGCAGCTTGTTAGGTGCCGTGGATCACCTACCACCAACTGCTAACAGTTAAATAGAATATTATCCACGAGGGGATCCAATTGTGCACCTGTTGGTGATGATGCAGAAGGAGGCTAGGTTACATAAATATACTTGGTATCTTTTGAACTTGAATTTACCGCCCTAATCCATTAAGAAAATGGGTATCCATACAATTAAGAACATGATTCCTTATTTTTCCTTATTTTTCCTTGCCATAAGCGCCTCCAAGCCTATCCCTAATCCTCCCTGCGCCGTTCTGATACCAGATACGCCCCTAAAAATAATTAACGGTGTGCCATACAACGGCACGGCCCAGCTTAGCCATATCACACTGCATAGAAGCGTTAAGGCGAAGCGCAGAACGGCGCCGCAGCTCATCTAATGATATTCCATGCGCCAGCGAATGAAATCATAGGATCCCTAGCCCTAGCTTGGTAGAAGGGGGAGCGATCGCGACGAGGAGCCACGTCTTTGTCTAAGGACATCTCATGCATGAGCCTGCGTGAGATAATTCAACAAAGCATGGGACCGGCTCGTCGAATATGGTCGTGATCAAGTGATGTTTGGGTATTTACACCATCCTCCCATCGTTAGAGTGCAGCGCTTGTAGCCCCTGGAGATCAAACTGGGCGAATTCGTCATCTGACCTAGCACTTGGCGGTGGTGGTATCGCATTCGAGGTGATAGTTGGCTCCATGCGATATGACCCATTTTCTAAGCTATTGCTATGACCCTTTGAATGGGCAGCAGGGGGCATCAGGGGTAGGTCACCAGAGAAGCTATTGCGTGTCCAAGTAGGTTGGTCTCTGTCGTGTCGAGAACTACGCCAGCTCGCTGTTGCCTTCCGGGAGTTATTGTGCAGACTCACTGTCGCTCGATCGGACCAGGATCTAAGTTGTGAGGAGAAACTGTTGAATAACGGACCGAAGGTTGCTGTGCAGGCGCAAATAAGACCTGTATTCACCTCAAGGATGGAGAAGGTGAAACTAATACCAGACCACCTATAGTAATAGTCAGCAGTGGTTGGGGGTATTGTTACTTGGTATAATATCAATAAGACTCCCGAAGTGGGATAAACGGGAATTAAGATTAAGGGATCAATGAAAAACATTGGGTTCATACCAGGGACGGTCATCGGATAACGAGTCGTACGTTGAGAATGCCCAACGGATGCAAGCAACAGCCCAGGCTCTGCCTTGCCATTAGTGACACTTTGTAAGGGGCATCACAATTCACTTACACAAGACCACAGCCAAGCACAAGGCTGAGCCCGATCTTCTGCCTCGTCGTTCGGAACTGTAATCTCCATACCATCACCAGGGGTAGGATACCGATAATGAGGTCGCTTGTCATGTGGCCAGCTCCATAGATGATATTCACTACAACTCTATTAATGCACCACCCGGGAAGGCTGTCGTCCCATTTCTTCGCTATAGGATGGCAACCAAAGAACTCGGTAAGGGCGTTGCAAGTCAGATAGCCAAGTGTGTAGAACATGGTGAGATAGCACGCTATCCTGAACTTCTGATTGACGCCGAAGAGCTGCAGGTAGAGCAAGAGTAGAGCACACTTAAAGCCGGCTAGGCTCGTCACGTAGAATTCCGAGGAGATGCCGATCCAGAGATAATATTCCGAGTTGAGTTCCGGCGTAAATTGCCATGTGTGCAAGCCCATACCGTGGTAAGTGGCGATGCCCATTAGTATGGCGTGGACGATAATACTAATCATCGTCGCTACCACCACATCTATTTCAACTAATAAGAGAAATCCAGGTTGGATGTTGGAGACGAAACCTACAATCATCAATGGCCCACGGCCGTCTTACTATGTAGATCCTACAATAGAACCTCGCGACCACAAACATAAAAGTGATGAAAGGCATCACTATGGCCGTCGTCCGTACGTGTATGCCATTCTCGGCGGGCATCTTCGGCACCACTGCGTTCTCGCTCATCCTGACTCGACCCCCGACAGAAGTATAGGCATAGGCGGATGGATTGATTATCTTCACATCGAAGACAGGCCGGGAAAAGCGGATCGAGTATAGGTCAGACGGATAAGGGGGAGACAGCAGCCCGGGCTGAAGTTATACAAATTATTACACACCTCGCTGCTTCAGCTAGCCTCCGCCTAGCGAGTCGGCGAAGTCGCATCGGGGGAGACGGGAGCCAATGCGATTGACGGAGCCTCTCCCACCCTGTTCGAAAAAAGTCCGCGTATGCTGAGGGATTCCCTCTCGCTTTAAGTGCGTGTCAGTTGGCCGGAGAGGGACGGCAGGGTGTGGTAGGGTCGATGCGCGGGAAGTGTTACGGCATAGGGCAATGATGTGCATCACCGCATCGTGGGCTGCAGCGCGCAAGCGTGGCTTGCTCACGTCGCCACTTGTTCCGCGGGGGTACCAGACTGCTGGTAGATGGGGGGTGGGCTACATCTTGGTACCGCGGCGCTGTGCCGTCAGATCGTTGAGACATGTGCCGGTGCGTACGCACATGGGCTGGGTGGTGAGAATCATGGGTCGCAGATACTACGTAAAACAGTCTTTTGAGTCCGTCTAGAATCCTTCTCGGTCGATCTCTCTGGGACTCCAAGTTTATGCTTTACGGAATCATCACATAGGTACCTAGGTAGGCCATATTTGTTTCGTGGTAAGGGGTTGGAAGAGCTCGTTCATCTTTATACCCAACCGCATGAGTTCCTTTGAACGGCAAAACTACCTACGAGGTAGGTTGCCTAGGCAGGTTTATCCGCAAGAGGATTTTGACTATACCTATATTTGATAAATACTTGTGGTAATGCTTACATTAGGTACCTAGAGAAGAGGCGGTGGAGAGACTTTTTCGCTTTTTTCTGTGTAACCCAATAGAGCCATTAACAAGGAAAGTCCTGTGATTGGGAGATTGTTATAAATATATCGGTTGCTTCCAGCAGTGTCTTGTTGTAATTTGGGTAACATCCAATACGTGCGAACCGGTGTGGCTGTTGTATGTCACACGTGGGGGAAGAGGGTACAATGCTACGGAATATAACATGTCTATATAGGTACCTAGGTAGTTAATGTAAGTCTTCATCATGATTAAGCGGTTCGCTTGTGATTCTTAATGAATACACTACACTCCCCAGACCGCCATAAGCCATGTTCAATAGGTATATCGTATAACATGCCGAACGTAAGACAGGATTGCTATTTAATCTCCCCGTGGTATCACATATAGCAGCACTGCCGGACTACCTACACGTTTATGTCTGAAGTATTTTAATGACTAAACTAAGATACCTTCCGGTACTTGTTTTAAAATAAATATTATAATTGCGTAGCATTTGCTATTATTTGCTATCATCAAAGTATTATAGGAGGTATGCGATCATTTGCATCCCCGGAATCCCACAGACGCACCTCAATAGGAGACCCCAAGCAGGCAAACTAAGATTAGTAACAAATCGATAGAGAATACTACCATGCGCGTGATCCCCCTATGTTCTCCAAAACTGCCGGCCTTGCAGATTCTCCAGCTCAATAAAAGGTTTCAAATCGCCGGGACCGAGCCGAGCTGACGGCGGGAGCAGAATATTCCTTTGCCCGCGTAGCGAACCGCCAATACTACCCAACAATGCCACCATTTAAATATCCCGGGTCATTTCTCTGGTTGTCTATTCGCTCACCTTGATCCTTCGCCGTGCGAGAGACGAATGGACTAGCTTATATAAGACCGCCCTTCTATCTATTTCAACGATGTGCATTAAATAATCATAATGATTATGTTAAGATGCGGCAGGATGAGTTCCGTTATCTGGATGATTTGCATTTTTATCTCCCTTCATTTCTGGGGTACCTATCTGAAGATTAATCCGCTTAACTCCAAATCCCTTGACTAGCCGACTAGGAGGCAGGTATTACACCACGATAGCCGCTCAAGTGACTCAGAACTTAGGCATGATGATGAACAAGGCTTCATTTAGTTATAACTTATAACTTATAACCTACCATACATTTTATGCCATTCACACGCAAGGTGTACGGGTTATAAGTATGGTCTTATTGGATACTCAATCTACAACTTATACTCCTTATCCGACCCTTGAAGTTAATATTTTGCGGAGAGTTCATTAACATCACTTCTAATTTGGTGAGTCACAATAAGCCTATAAGGGCCTCTTAAGAACTAGTATGTCGCTGTGTAAAGTGAGGCTATGATAGCACTCAGCCTCCAAACTGCTTAATGCCGTGTTAAGGTACCTACCTTAGGTAGATATATTCTACATCCCGCCCTGTGCATTATCAAGTGTCACCTAGGCTTCAACTATAGACATAAGACTGGCTTGAAGGACCTTGAATGAAATCGTTCGCCATTGGTTCAACACAGCTGTATGGTGGCATGTGTTAGGCACCTAGGTATGCGTATTCTATACTTGTTAACGTTTACTCACTTATTGGACTGGATAATAAGTAGAAATGTCTTCATGTTTACAGCTCCATCAAGAAGAAAATAAAAGGGAGGGTACTTAGACAAATATAGAGTACTAATAAAAACAATAAGATGCAGACATAATGCTCACAAAATGCTCGCAGAATGCTCGTCGAATGGTACTCATCGAGGCAACTGGCTGACCACATTAGGTGATAGTATGACTCAGGAGACTTGATCCTGCTTCATACCTAAACAGAAATCGTATGTAAGAATGGCAAAAAAATATCGAGCGGCCAGAATAAGGCATGACAGTCATACTCGAGTAATAATATATCAAGAAAGATGGGATTTTCCATAGTACCATCTCTATTAGTCACAACCCCATACTTTACTCATTTCGTAGGAGATGATAACATTAAGATGGACACAGATGAATACCGGAATATAGGTACAACTTTAAAGGCAATAACGGGAAAGGTTCGAATGTAAAGCCCTAAGAACTCTTGATCGATGCTGGGTTTAAAGGTTGAAAAAGTTACCAACTATTAACCGTAGCACAGTGTAAACTCGCCGACATATCAACAAAGGAACACTATATATTTTCACCAAACCCGGAACTTCATGAAAATATCCCCTACCATCTCATACCTGGCGCGTATGTTAAAAGTAAATTAGCTAAGATGCCTTAGGTAGGGCATGTAAGCAGTGCGGCGCGATTCTTGACATGAGGCCAAAGGGCTTAAACAATACGCGCAGGCAGCTTGTATGGAATCGAATATGATGACAACGACGAAAACTCGGTGAAAAATGGTAAAATGAATGACTCCTATCGCTCAATCGAATGAGGCTTAAAATGTAAAGGATCGTTAGCCACGGCGGTTTCGGTGAGGTGGAAATCGTATCATGGGCTTAGCGCTTACATGAAATGAAGAGTATTCATGCCGCATCGCCAGCGCTTAACATTGAAACCGGCCTGATGGGCATATTGGTTATGCCGTCGGCCCATTGATAAGGCCTCGCAGCGAAACGCTTAGGTCGAGCATTAATTTACTTATACGATTCCTGTCGACTCTTTGCGCTCCCCGCCTGTGCCTGGTTGCCTGGTTGCTTGGTTGCTTGGTTGCTTATACCTATTGATTGGGAATCTTTATGGTGAGCTGATAGAGGATGATGGTGTGTGTGATTACATGTGTATGCCAGCATTTCGTGAAACGTTGGCCTCAGCTGGCCACCTCGAATCCAAGGGTCGCTAATAGAAATGAACTCACCCGGGACGCACCACCGGAGACACACGTCATTAGGTATACCTGCCTAACGCGTTGGACGCCAGATGTTTCCTGCCTGACGTCGAATATAAAATGAACATCTTCATCATGGCTTCCTCATTCACTTACTCGCGGATGGAAACCATGGCTGAACCAGGGCAAGTGAGAGAGAGAGGAGAGGCTTCTGCCTACAAAATCTCCCTCCTCTCTCTTACATCTTACTACAACATTGACGAATTACCTATCTAACTAGCCGACTATCATTTAACTTTGGAATGAAGCATCAAGTATCTATCTTGTCGAATATTACCGAGCAATACGCACCACAGCCTGTCGTTTCCCTCATACCACCTACATAATATAACAGTAAAAATGGATCGCACTGTCAAAAAAGAACCTCAACCTCATCTCCCGATGACTGCCGGACCCCAGCATGGGAGCCTTGGCCAGAGCAGCGGCCTTCCCCAATACGAGGAAGTTTTCCAGGGTGATAACGCCGGAAATGCCAGAAGCGGGAGCTGCGGGAATGCCTACGGCTCTAAGCATCTGCAAAGAATGTTTGGGTGCGTTATCCTTAGCCCCATCACCATGAAGCATCCGCGAGGCTCTCATTCCCTCTCTAACAACCGTCCTAGCAACTTATATCGACGCGCCATCGACAAGCCAGGGCCGAATACCTGGGCAGCGCACAGGGGCACCCAAACCAGCGAGCCGGAGTACGAGGACATTCCGCTCGTTACGATGACCAGAAGGGCCCACGCCGATCAGTCGGAGCCGGCTAGGCCGGCTACCGCCAAGAGAAGCACCACTGACCAAGCCCGCCAGGATAGCCAGCAAGGGGGGCCACAGCCGCAAGGGCGGCAGGCACAGAGCCTACCACGGGGTAGAGTTGATAGAGCCACCCAAGCTGGGCCGGATGGGGGCGAGGACAGCGAATTCGCATTCCGTGGCGGGGATACCGGAAACTGCGTCAAAGAGCCCTGCGGATGCTGCGCGTACTGGATCAACAAGATCTGCTGCGGCGATAATTGAGGATTAGACCGAGGCGCGGGTGGCCTCTCCAGCTTCTGGGTTGCGCTTCTGGGTTACGGGGTGGTGAGCGACTATTTCCGGAAAACAGTTGAGAATGCGTGAAAAGTATTACCACGTTTTTTAAACTATTGGTACTTACCTCTCATTCTCGCGGGAGTCAAATTTCGGATTCGGACTGGGTTTTTCTTTTTCAAGGGAAGAGTGGCTTTTAGGTTCTAGGCATTCTTCCCCCCTTTGAGAGCGTAGGTAGCTATTATGATGATACGATAGTGGACATGTATATGTGTTGGCTTTAAGCTATTAGCGACATCGAGTAATTAGCTCTTATAGAAACAGCCAGTTTAACCCGAACTAGTCAGGAAGTTGGTTAGGTACATGATTTCTACTTGCAGACGGGCTTTCTGATGTACATGACAACGTCGTGTAAAGACTCATGGTATGCTATATGTTCCTCATCGTACTCATCTTCTAGCATCCGTTGGACTCGCGGAGACGAGTGGTCGGCACTATAAATATTTGCAAGTGGTCAGCAGTATTCTATCCCACAACATCGAAAAAGCAGGGGCAAAGCTTACCAGGCGCGAGACTTCGGCCCATTCATCTCCATCATTCTGTGCTGGATAATCGCTACAGGGCGTGCGATATCAGCGATGATCTGCCGCACAGGAATGTTAGGATCGATAGACACCACGATACTCGTATGGTCCACTTCTAGAAACCCCCAAGGGTCCTCTATAACCGTGATCCCCGCCTCCGACAGGACCGTCTTGTCCCGGGGCAAGTAAGCCGGATCTTGCGCGAAACACGGGATTAGAGGCTTAGCCGCATCGTTCTTCGACCAGGAGCCCTTAATCGTCTGGAATATTCCCGAGATCCTGTTGTCGCCTGCTCTCGCCTTAGACAGCATCTGCTGGAGACCGAGAACAAGCGCGTGCTGGACCATCGAAGAGGTTGAAACTCTCGAGCCATTTGTTAATAGCGTGCCCAGGGCGAAAACGACAATTTTCTTGACGTTTGATAACTGCGCTCTTTTCGACTTGAGCAGCTTTTTGAGCTGGTTGTACTGTTCGCTCGTCTCCCACTGCTGCTCCACGCTGTTGAATACTTGACCTAGCTCCGCTGTAGAGAAGACGGTGGATAGAGCTATATTGGGTGAAGACATCTTGTGGTGGTGCACCACTGGACATGGGCCTGGCCACGTAACCCCTATCCCGAGATAAGCTTTCTGAGGGTCAGGGGTCATCATGTCTTCCTGAGCGAGGACGTTTTGTATCGAACGGTAGTATATGTACGGGCCGACCCTTTCGAGAAGTTAGTGTATGACTTCAAATTGGAAGAAAAGTGTGATTTTATAGACTTCTTACCGTTTGTAGCCATGGTTGCACCGCCTATCCACCCAAACTGGTGGATTGTTCGGGTCGAGGGTAATCTCGACGTCTTCTCCCTTCATATCGGTGAAGTGGAGCTGGGTGCCTTCTAACTCATCATCTCTGTACTTGTCAAGCTGCTTGGCGATTTGTAGGATGTTCTCTTTTGTGAATAGTGGGATGCCTCTGTTGTACATTCCCACTATATCATCAGATATAGCTTTGACCATGGCGTTTCCCGCCATCTTGAAGAAAAATATGTAGAAATGAGATGTGATGAGGAGAACTAGTGATAATATTTTAGAACAAACCAGATATTTTTGAGCGTGAGTAAAAGTTTTCGATCTGTATTCTTGAACTAGGCGCGTTAGGAGGAATGAGAGGTTCAACCGGGTTTTGGTAATTAAACAGGATTTGAGGTTTCTGTCTATTTTGAGCGATGTTTTGATCCGAAATCTTTAGCTTCATAGGTTAGTATTAGAATAGGAAAAATAGGGATTGTATTTATAGTATGGGAGTCTGCGGGGTTGTTAAGCAACGTTATACATAAGTTAGAGCAGACAAGTCATAGGTAATGACAGCTCATGATGCCACAAGGGATGAATCGTGTGAACACATGCTCATGGCAATCTAACCACTTGATCCAATTTGCGCACATTATCTTTTTCGCTTTCGAGGAGGAGCTATCGGACTTCGGTATAGGTTAGATATTTGAGGTACAGACATATAATAGTCATACGCGTGTGACTATACGTACCTGGGTCATATGAAAGAAAATATAGAGCTAAGCCACCACATAGCCATGCCCTGTATACAGTATCAATTATGAATCCTTAGGTTAGGTTGGTAATTACCTTTCCGTGAAAACCTTCCCAATAGGCAACTTGTAAATAAGACATAGGCCGTCGTGCTATTCTCGCCCGGTCGTCCATCCAGTAGACCAGCACATGGGTAGAAAATGAGAAGCGCTGGATTGTCAATTCAAAAAATCGCCTTTTGTTTTTGCGAGTTGCTCATCATAATCTAGCACATGTTAGAAGAAATCTCCTAATATTATGGGTAGTGCTGTAAAAAGGGGCGTGAACGAGTGTCAATCGGTAGAACCTTACACGGCTGAAAAGCAAGCCACCCCTTCTCAGGACCCCCAACCTGAAGAGAAGTATAAGAGGCCTCATCGTCGTCGATGAGGATTTTCCGGTGCCCCGAAACCGAAGCCGCATCCGCGAGTAATTGAGCCTGGCAAGTCCTCTCAAGACTGATGAACCAGAAGGCCGCTTCGTCGACGCTGCCGCCAACAGTAAGCAGACCGTGGTTCTGAAGGATAACAGCCTTCCCGTTCCCAAGGGCCTTAGCAATTCTCCTTCCTTCCTCGCTGTCAAGGACCACGCCTCTGAAGTCTCGGTACACTCCGTGGCTCTTGTAGAAGCGACAGGCATCCTGGGTGATCATCTCCAGCTCGCGGCCGAAGGCCGAAAACGCCTTACCGTGGACGCTGTGCGCGTGGCACGCCGCATGCACGTCCGGCCGCGCCTTGTGGATCTGTAAATGTATTGCAAAAGCGGCCGCGTTCACGGGCTCGTCGCCTTCAACCACATTGCCATCTTCGTCGCAAAGTATTAGGTCGGACACCTTGATTAGCGAGAAGTGCATTGAGAGCGGATTCAACCCTAAGGCTAGGATTAGAGGAATGAAAATCTAGCGGCTGAAGACTTACTTACAGAAGTGGTCAGTTAGAATGGGATCCCGGACGGAGATGTGCCCCGCAACGCCCTCGTCGAAGCCACGATCGGCGAAGACCCGGAATGCTGCTGCTAGGTGCTGTTTCCGATAGAGACGCTCGTCTTCCAGGTTATCAAACTTGGGGTAAGTCCTAATGTTCAGTTTCTTCCCGCTCTTCGTCGTACCGGCGACTTGGACTTGGGGAGGATTCTCAATCTTTTCCTTTCCGTTAGACCCATTAGCCGAGGTTCTCTCGACGATGGACAAGGATGGAGCTATCTTGGTGATCGTCTCTGTGGTGGACATTTTGCGGCTGTAAACTTGTTCAACTAACTACGTGATAAGTAGAACAATAAGTGAGAACTAGCTTCTTGATAATATATGCTATAGACGGTATATATATAAGACCCCTTTCTACAAAAGAACTCCCGTATCGCTTACCAAACTCCGCTTGGCGGGGAAGTTGTAACGAACAATATCTCCCACCAATCGCGGGTTTGGTTAACGATATAGTTGGAGTCCTTTCTCCAAACTGATAGAAGCTAAACGATAGAATGACGAAGTCTTACAGTGTTTGCACTGTCCGTTGTTCGGTACATACCGAACATCACATCTGATCCGAAAGTTGGTTGAGCGGTAATACAACCGAGTACTTTACCTTGCCTATTTAGGTACCTAGGTAATTATAATATGTCGTATGGAACTACTGTTCATCTTCACTCACCCCATCACGTAGAGTATTGCTGCTCCCGCTCTCCTGGTACTTCGTCTTATCTCCTGGACCCTTCCACCCCGTACCAGCCTGAACAACCGAGACTATTATGGACAGAACCACAGCAGCCTGGAATAGTACTTTTAGCCCATTAACGTAACCTTGTACTGCGATTGCCTGTTCTTCAGCCCCAAGGCCGCCACTGAAGACTAAAGCCGGACTGCCGATAAGCTTCCTAATTAGTTCGTTGCGGTTCTCGGGACTGTTAGGGCCATCGATTGACTTGAATCCCTTTTCGAGGGACGCTCGTAAGGTTCTGGAGAAGATACCGCCACCGATCGCGCTACCAAAGCTGCCAGCAAACCCTCTGAATGTACCGAGTAGACTGGTAGCTATATAGTGCGTATCTGGCAAAGTTAGATGTAGTAGATGCGCGAGTGTATAGTTCAGCGCTGCACCAGCGAAGAGACCGTTGAAGAAGACGGCAATGATGTATAGGGAAATCGGGACATCTGGAGTGGATGCCAACGAGAGCAGAAAGAGGCTTGCAGCGAAGAGGAGGAAAGATACGATGCATGAAGCCCAGAAGCTCCCAATACGGCGAACATGCAGCCACTAGAGTGCAGTTAGTAAACTGCAAAGATCTAACAACCTTAGGATAGAAACAACTTACACCAACAAGAAGTCCACCCAGACCAAACCCCAAGTTCGTGGGTATAAGAATACTACCACTGGTCGCCGGGGTGAAACCGCGCACCGCGAGTGCCGTGATCGGAGCATAGAACAATACCGTCCAGCGAGCTGCCATAAAACCAAGCTGGGAAAGACATGTCAATATAGCGCCTCGGTTCTGGATGACAGTAATCGGAATAATAGGGTCAACCGCAACATAGTACTCGATCAACACGAATATGATAAGTGTCGCCAACGAGACGATAAGTGGGACGACCTGGATAGTACCAGACAGCCCGTATAGGAAAAGCACAACAGTGGCGGTCTGCGTGAGGTCAGCAAGGTATCAATTTATACGTTAGGTATGCATTTAAACTTGAAGCTTACCAAGAACAGAGCACCCGAATAATCGATCCGCTTCAGCTTTGTGGATAGCGAACCCTCTTTAGAGCCTTGCCCTGACGAGAACGTATGCGGGATACTGAAGTAAATTCCGAGCCCGGCGATCAAGCTAGGAGGGACCTGGACCCAAAAGAGAGCTCTCTAGATGACGATATGAGCTCGTGTAATTCAGTTGGGGAAGATGGTATCCTTACCCAGCCAGTTACAGATATCAGCGCACCGGATAAGACAGCGCCCAATGAGACACCCGTGGTGAAGCCGGCATTCCTACCCAACAATATTAGAACCCGTTATACCAGCCCCGAATACATCTCGATATGTAGGAGATGCGACTAAATTAACCAATACAACAACTTACAGCAGTCCAACAAACAGCCCTCGCTTCCGTTTCGTTGTTAGCTCGAGAATGAGGACGATGGCTAAGGCCGTGGAACCGCCGGCACCTACACCCGTGACGAGCCGCCCCAGGATAAAGACTGGGAATGAGCGAGCCTGCGACGTTATGAAGCATCCAGAAGCGAAGAGCGTGGACGAAACCAATATCATGGCACGAGGCGAAAATATAGAGGCCAACTTCCCGACCAGGGGTGTCGACGAGGACATCGCTACGAGGAACGCTGTCGTGAACCACATTGCGTTCTCATACGAGTCCAGGTCGGCTGCTATTGTTGACTGCGCCATGGTAATGCCTGACATGTTGGTTGCTATTTGTTGACAGCGTTAGTGCTGGGCACCTAGGTAGGTAATTACTAGCGAATAGGGGTTTAAAGTTGAGTTTACCTTGTAGGAAGATCAGAAGGTAGACGCTAAGTATGATAGCTAGGCCTCGTGCCCGACTAACCCTCTGGTTCGGGGTGTCTAAGTCAGGAGAGTCTTCATCTTGCGAAGGCCCAGAGGTAGCAGAAGATACACTACCCGCGGCTGGAGAACTCGACTCGGAGCGCAGGAGTGGTGTCTCTTCCGTGGCAGAATCATCTGCTGAGGGCCAATTTTTAGAATCGATAGGCTCTCCTAGGCTAGCCCTAGAAGGAGAGCCGCTGGAAGACTCAGGTTGGAGGGTCATGATGACTTCAAGAATATCAAGTCTCTCGGACCCACAGCATCCACGAGATCAAGGTGCCAATCTAGGTACCTGATGATCTCTAGCTTATGATTCCTCTATGTCTAAGTCTAATATAACAGGGGAAATTAGGAAAATAACTACCTAGGGAACAAAAGTAAGCCTGAAGTAAAAATATGAATAAAATAAGAGCGTTGTATGATGTTTACGATAAAAACTAAGATGAAAGACATCAACCAAGATGCCTGTTATGGATTAGCTGATTGGTAAGCTCATAATAAGTCATGTTCCAGTGTGTGTCTGGGGCTGGTAGTATTCTATTCTGCTTGGCGCATGTAAGCTTTTATATGCATATGGCTTGGCCTTCGAATAACTAATTTACCCCGGTGCTACTAGGATAATTCCCCTTTTCTTTGATAATCTGGTGCTTGATTTTAGATGGGATGTATTAGCCCGTAGGGGTTTGCTTTATGGTCTCTAACCCCATAAATATCGATAAATTTGAATATCCCGAGGCTTCCGGTCGTCTCCGAGGTGCACTGACTCTTAGTGTAAATATTCGTAAGTTAATTAGCATTGGAATTGTCCCTAACTAAGTGGGTGTTATCCAGGAGCTATCTTTGACTACCCAATATTCAAAGACACTGCCGACATCGTAATAAACTTCACCGGAGCTATCTACTGCACTGCTGCATCTAGCATGAATTGAGTTCTCCTTCGGGTTATCTAATATATATTCGCAATATTAATTGCGCAAGGGAAATCCCGTCGCATAACTCGACTCCTGAACGTAAGCGACTTGTCATTGGGGTCCGCGGCTCAGCTCGTCAGCTTTGATTGAGTCCTTAAGGGTTTCTAGATGCCCCAAATTCCCCGAGCATGTTCAAGCGCTAATATGTAGGTTATGTACACTCTTTCATTGTTATAATTTTCTGTCGATATCCAATTAGCATAGAGACAATCTCGCGAATACCTATAAACTTACCTTTGCAATGACAGTTTCTAGCAAACTCATTCCCTATACGCCAGATAAGGATCTCTAGAATATTTCTGAGCGTATGAAGAAAGCAAGTCGAAACTTTCCGATGAGTATCCCCATC
The DNA here is from genome assembly GCA_022432525.1 of Daldinia grandis. Lineage (NCBI taxonomy): Eukaryota > Fungi > Ascomycota > Sordariomycetes > Xylariales > Hypoxylaceae > Daldinia > Daldinia grandis. Next base: position 1,614,094 of record JAJKLB010000010.1, read on the forward strand.
TGTCGAAGTAATGGGGTAACAAAATCATGAGAATAAATAGAATAGCCATTATTTGGGGTTAGAGCTCAAGAACTCTCAGATTCACCTCGTGGCGCATCTCGTTCTCCTTTCGGCCAGGACCGATCCGGCAGTTTTTGTTAGCAGGAAGCTGGCTCGGGAGGGGTACTATGCTGGGTAGTTGTTAATGGCTTTTATAGATTGCGTTTACACCTTGGTTCTTCGCACTCCTCCTCAACCGGGGCTGCCGGGGCTGCTAGGACTGCTAGGACTACCAGGACTTCCACCATTCATCTCGTGGAGTTCTGTGGCTGTTCCAGGGTCGGAGCTTTTTCTCCCTGGGGATGCGGTGCTCCCTTTGTTCAAGGCGACTGAAAAGCGCTTAAGGAAATTAGACTTCTCTTCATCTATAGGCATTATACCCACCGAAGCCCTTCGCCGTGCTGCAAGAATGGTATCGAGGTCCATATCCCGATTAGCTCGGTCCTGTATTTTGGACTGGTCCTCGGCGCCGACTCGAGCATCAACCAACGCGCGGGCGTCGTGTTTTAAGTCTAAAAAGAGGGAGAATAATCCAGTAACAACGAGAAGAGCGGGAACCAAGCTGAAAGCTGTCTGAACGCTGCCACCTTGCTCGGTGATCGCATAAATAACATATGGCCAGAATGCCGGCCCAGAAGCTCCCATGGTAATCCACGCCGCCGCTCGTTTCGTACGTTTTCCCTGTCCGCGGAGCCCAAGTGTAAATATAAGTGGCCACATAGGTCCCTCGAAGAAGAAGAAAAGGATCACCGGGATGGCGATAAGATTTGGATTAGCTTCACGGAGGGCCGCTACTAAAATACCGCAGATAATACTTAGTCCAGTCGTGATACTTAAAACTGTACGTGGCTGTGGCACCTTTGGATGAGTCGGGGATAGATAAGCGAGATATGCAGCAACAAAACGTGAAAGAGCGAAGGCAGTATGAGCAATAAGCAGATAGTTCGGAACTGAAAGCGCAAGACCTGGTGGAGGCTGCAACGATTCTTTAGTCGTGTTCCTAGAACCTGGTGGAACTTGCACGCGGTCCTGTTGCGTTAGGATTTCGTGGAAAAAGATACTGGTGGTTTCTTGCCCTGCAACATATGTCCATTGGGCTAAAACTGCCAACGTCAAAGTCCAAGTCCGAAGTTTTAGCCCGCCGCAGCTGCGTTTTTGAGGGTCCACCGGGAGATAACGTGTGGAATGCTCCATCTCAGCGTCGGTAACCTCCGGTAACGGCATGTAGTAAAAGAAGAGAGCCAATGCTGCACAGAGAAGCGTAATGGCCAAGTACGTCCATTGGACGTCTAATAGTGATAATGACTCTGTGCTATCGGAAGCATCGGGGGTGAAGAATATCTTCTGGGCTAGAAGCCCACTCAAAACAGTGGTAATAGCCTGGATTCCTTGGGCTAAACAAAGCCTCATCTCTGCATAATCCATCGGCCCGCAAAATATAAGAAATGGATTGGCCCCTGTTTCGATAATCGCCAAACCGAATCCGACAACGAAGTTGCAAATCATAAAGCCGGCGAACGAAGTCAGAACAGCGCTAGGCCAAAACATAATTGTCCCCACGCCATAGAAACAGAGTCCTACAATGAACGTTGCCCTATAACCGCCGATCTGGTCCGGGCCGTTTTTCTTTCTTCTCGACCGAGAATGCTCGTCATGTCGTAAGATCCACTCGCCAACAAGCAAGGGGCCAATTAAATAACCTCCTCCGAAGTAAATTGAAGATAATCCTATCGTTTCAGCGATTGACATGCCTGAGACCGAGGCGACCGCGTCGTTGAGCTGGTTAAGAAGGCCATAAGAGAACCCCCACAACAAAAACAAGATTGTGACCACAGTACAATACTTGAAAGAATCCCGGACAGAGGTCCTGATCATGCTTTTTGGCCGACGCATGTTCACAAAACCGAAATACACCGAGTTTTCAAATGCCGAGTAAGTCCCCGTGACGCTCGTTAGTGCAGTAGGCGATCGATCGAGCGGATCCGGCGTGGGAATTGGATGCGAGTTCATTTCTGGCGTAGTGAGGAAATCGAGGGCAGATACCTGGCTATCTCGACTGCCTGCCGCATGTGTTTGAGAAGGTGATGTGACCTGGTCGTCAGTTAGGATGCCGGAGGTCGGGGGTCGACCAGTATTCGAGCTTCCATTTCCGTCCGTCGAGGTGTCCTTGTCGTATGTCCGGGTCGCATTGGGGTCAACCAGCATAGCAGGCAAGATGCGACGGACGAGAGGCTTCAGCGTTGGAATGCATGCACAGATTATACCAGCATTGACTTCGACAGCAGACCACATGAGGGAGAAGGATGCGTTCCAGGCGAATTGAGACGAATTTCCGAATGTTGCCTCTGGGTTACTTGAGGCTGTTGAGGATACTTGGGTGATGGCTTGCTCGAGGTAGTAGATCCGAACGACATCAACTATAGTAACAAATATACCCAAAGTGAACGTAAATATAAGAATGATTTTCTGTCGCCGTGGAAGCCTCATACTAGTTAAAACAGGTAATGGCAAAGCTAGAATGGCGAGGTCCGTTACAACGTTAACCGGTGCCGAACATATGAATTCGGTAAGCAACGGGATGCAGTATGCCGTATCGGGATATGGATCAAATGCCGCTTGGACCGGGCGGCATTGGAAGATGTTGATCAATGTCAAGACTGTGCCAGCTAGGTTGACAATAACCAGAACAGCCCACGAAGCAAGTCGTAGTACCCTCTGCGTATTCTTAGACAGACGGAGGTAAAATATCAAAACAGACGTCTTTGTAGCCATCAAGGCCGGGTTCTGCGGGCATAGTTAGGTTCGAACTCAACGTCGCCTTCACAGTGGGATCGGGCTTACATATAGCACTGAAAAGGCATATTCGGAACGCCGCAGAGCATCCCAATTTCCAGCAGGTATGTCCTCATCGTGTCGCCCGAGCCCCTTACTAGCACCTAGGTCGATGGCAAAGCTAAGAGCAAAGGCTATAATCCAGGCAATAACGATAAAGTAGTCGTCCCATGTAACCCTTCGCACGATACGGATCCGACAGAGCAGCCTTGCCGCAACGATGCAACTAGTCAGGGCAAGCGTCGCTGTGGTCACAGCAAAGACCGCAGGACCGCGATTGGGGAATTCGCCTGACGACATATTTAGTATGGAGATGTCGTTTGCGACTAGGTACCTCGGGCAAGGCCATTAGAACGTATCCGCTCCTTGGAGGAGATGAGATAGATGCCTTTAAGGGGACGTGGATTATAGTATATTTGACCGAAGCGGTCCCGTTAAGGTTAAGGCGATTGTGCTTCCTAGATTTATACTACGTGGGGACATTAAGTGAATAAAATCATGTAGCACTGGCCGGCTTGTAAGCACTGTTGCTTATATAAGTGCAGCCCGGTGGGACGTTAAGAACGAATTGTTGTTGAGGCCGTGGTTGGAGTAAGGAAGACCAACTTTCCAGGGGTGTTGGTTTAACCAAATATTAACCAAGGGGTGTATAAAATGGCCAGAGACGTCGCAGGAGACGAAGAGTAGCAAGAGAGTAAAGAGGGGAGGCAAAAAGAGAGGGCAAGAAAGTTGCATATGGTGGCGGTGAGGAGAGCTGGAGCTATTGTAAATGAGGCAGACAAGACCGCCTACCCCGCGGCCGCCATAGGTGAGCGACAATGACCTGGACCGAGGGAGAAAGAAAGGTAGCGGGAGGCAGAGGGAAGATGGAGACTGGAGAATGGAGAACAGAGGATGGAACCGGATGCACAAAGACTCGTGTGTGTGTTGTATTAGCGTATGTATGTATTTGGTGTATATCCGTATGTGCGTAAGGGTATACGTGTATGTGCAATGAGAAGAGAGAGAGAAAGGACTGAAGGACTAAAAAGGATACTAGTATGGAAACCAGAAAAGCCGCAATGTTGGCCCTTCTTGGCTGCTGTAATGCACTGGTTGCTAGATGTCGGTAATGAGATGTTTTTTTTCTCTTTCTCTTTAATTCGTTTTAGCAGCTTGGCGTATTTGGAGTTGTCCTGCAGGTTCGGAAGTACATAGGCAAAGTGTGAAGACCTTTTCCTGAGCTCGAGATTGTAGTACACCCAATTACCCTCGGGCACTAAAAAGGTAGTACCTACGCGAAGAAAAAAAATTTGTTAGCATGTTAGCGAGGACAGCTAGCTCGGCCACTTTGGTGGAACTTCTTAGTTTCCGCTGGGATGACGTTGATACGCTTAGAGCCTCTCCACTTTAACCACCGCTAGTTACCCCAGATTGGCCCCAGATCTACGTCGCATTCTAACGTTTGTTTCACTGATTGGAACGGTTAACGAAGACCGTTTATTGTTTAGGGTACCAACCAAGTGGACTTTTGTTTGGCATTGTCTCGCCTCGACTCTCGAGTCTATTACAGTATTACTACCTCCATCCCATGTGACTTCTAGTGTAACTTGAAAATAAGCCCTCTTGTTGGTTTTTTTTCTTTGTTAGTTCATGTCTATTTCTAATTGACAAGTCGCACGTGCCATGCCTTCAAGGTCCCGCTACTAAAACTCGTACACACAATGGTGGTTCGGCTTAGCCTATCCTAAGTTTAGGTACTTTATCCACCTGCTTAGCAGACGGACGAAGCCCGAGTCGACCTCCCTATGCATGGCTAAAAAAACGTGTTGAATTGTCAAATGTATGGTTTGCTGTAGGTACATAATTCGGCCAGCTTGCGTCTTGCTATTGCTAACAACCGTTATTTTCCTCACTGTGGTACGCAAACACACAACGTGGTAAAACTAACTTAACTCACTACACGTACATAGTATTTGCTTTATACCTTTTTTAGATGTTCTAGGTTAGTAAAGTGCGTGCTTGTACCGTATTACAATTCTCTCGAAATCGGTTGGCTACTACTACGGAACCGTCTCATTACGTTATATTCAACCAATTATAAGAATTATAAACCTCTCCGCTTTAATAAATCCTCCCTTGACTATCCCGGTTCTATATATAGCGCATTCAATTATGACGAAATCATTTCTCCTTGTCATTGGAAAGTCCTGAAATGGTAATCCGCGTGAAGCTTCATGTTCTATCGTTGGGTGATTACTTGGATTCGAGTCTTAGTGAATCCTTTAAGTGCTCCAGTTAGAAAGATTCAAATTAGCGGCCTTGTTAAATCATTTCTAGCTTAGCACCATGCCAATACCTACCTAAGTACCTACCTAACCTATCTTATTATTCTTGATGCTCCACTTACGATACGCGTGACTTCGATCTAGACTGGACACGACTTTAGATCATCTTAATATGCAATGATTATGAGCTAGCGGGCTGGGTCTTCCACGTTGATCAAGCTTATAAGTCGAGAGGGGGGAAAACACAGGTTATGAAAACACATTCAACATCCTTACATGCATGGACATGCGATTACATCGCCCTCCGAACAGCAGTACTTTATACTACTTGCGTAAATTATTTTTTTTTCTAGGGCTAGGGTTAAAGTGTAAAGTCGAGAGCTACAGACTGCTCTGCTCGTTGTGAATACTCATCTAGAATTTCGCGCTCACATTCGACCTTACTTCATAGCCCAGAGAATCGATCTCGATTACATAACCCAAGGATCTCACAGCCCCTTTCATACAACATATGGGAATAGATGATGCCGTCAGAATCTTCTCCATATCAGCTCCCCCATCATCAATTAAGCTTAAAGTAGCGCTGATGTTACTGACTGCACCCCACAAGCACAAGATCGTAAGCTTGTACAACAACAATGGTTTGTGGAATCTCGATGTCGGGGGAGGGGGGCGTTAAGTGAACCAGCTAAGGTCGGGTAGGTCACACCGCCGTGGATATAATGCGTCCTTAAAAACACATAGTTCATCCCTTCTAGAGAATTTTATTGAATTACCGCTTCAACCATGTGCAAGTTTAGCGTTATTTTCCTATTAGCGCTATTGGTATCTTACCTACTATAACTACCGGTCCAGCTTTAGTGCCTATCGCCGAAAAGGGGATCGAATAAAGAAGCTATCCCCACAGCTTTGGTGATGGGCCCGACATAGATTTATCCATGCAATCCACCTGCGGCTACTTTAGTTATTATAGTTTAGAAAGTAGACAAATAGGTTATGTAGAAGGCAGTTATAAGTACCTATATAGAAATATTAGCCTAACCACGAAATATCTCTTCTCTTGGGTTTTTGACCCCATGTAATTACTATCCCGAAAAGATGTATCGGTCAGCTATGGCCGCACTGTTTATCTCCAGTTTACCACTGCAAGCATGGTCATCGTCTTGGTCTTGTTTTTTATCTATTCCACAGTCTAATAGAAAGTTTCGGGCTGATTGGATAAATAGTCTAGACCGTCTTCTAGGCTACAAACCGGCCAGAATACCAATACTGATTACCTAGGTAGCGAAACACCTATTTATCTATATTCTCTAAAACTCTTAATAGTTAGTATCCATGATAAAGATGTCAAAGATTCCGTCGTTGAAATAAGCTATAGCATCAATGCAATGTGACCCGAAGTATGCAGCGACCCCATTAGGAAGGTGTGGATCTACGAGATAGGTAGACCACGTACAACAACATTAGGGATTGCTACCTAATTAGGTAGTTCAGTCGAAGAGGTTTGGATTGGGATTTGTTGAATATAGCTTGGCAAATTGGAAACCAATGTATTTCGATTATTTCAATCATGCGTTGTTTACTTCGGCATCTTCGCCACAGACTATTCAAATACTTAGCCTGACTTCCATCAACATTCCCATCATCCCGTCACTCTATCTTCGATAATCTCCAAGGCTATGCTACAAGGAAAATGATTCGGTTAATGGGAATATTCATCAAGGGGTTATGAAAAACCTACTACATAAAGTATATAGCAAGTAGGTGTAAATAATAAGAACCTCCTTAATCTGAACCGTCTTAGATACGTCTAAAACGTGCCTCAGACATGAGGTACTTGCCTCATATGTGGGATTATGTAACTGATGCTCGGTCTAAACATGGCAAGTATGCTCCAATGAAAATAATAACGAAGTAGGTGCGTTCTTACTTGAGGATATTAAAAAAGGAAGTTCCAATGGATTAGTGAGAAACACCTACCATATCAACATCCATGCCGACAGAGGAAGCTCCTTTTATAAATACCTACTTACCTCCTAGGTAACTATCACAAAAAAGGAGAACACATAGGTAGGTACTTAGGTAGGTACCTACCTATATCGACACCTCTTATCAATCATTACGGTACTTAACCTCTCACCAAGCTGTTTTCGTCAACATGGATACTTCTTTCCCTTCTATCTATACATTCTATTCTAGAGAGACCCGATCGGGTTCTGAGGACGTAAATAATGATTCCCTAAATCTTCATATCCCGGGGGATGGCTTCACGCCATCTGAGATAGAGGTGGTGACAAATCCGCTTTCACGACCCTGGAAACCATCACGATCATACGAACAATGTCCCATCTCACTCCTCCAGACAGGTCCCTTTAACTATGAAATCTCTGGGAGGATTGTGAATTTTTCTACCAACCCCCAGGAGCAAGGTTACCATTTCCTTGTCATATCCGATGGGTCGGGCGCTATTGCAGTATGGCTCTTAGGATCTGGTGGCCTATTTCATATCTCGACGCTAATAGATCTTGTAGGTCAAGCTTTACTATGCGAAAGCATCCGACTACCAACTGATCATTGGCCAGAGAGTTACAATTTGGGCGACATTTATTGCTTCTTCGACTCAGGGAGGTACGGGCAGTATACCGTTTTGCGCATCATCTACCAAGATTTATCCTGGCCGCAATATCGCAACGCACATTGCCATCCATAACGACAATCCCGATTCGGACGGCTACCGTATACTACGATGTCCTTTGGACTGCAACTTAAAGGAGTACAACTATCTCCCCGCTCTCATGACTTTAAAGGCTTACCTTTCTACGGGGTACGATATGGCAGAGGGTAAAGTTCTCGTCTGCGTGAGAAGCGTTGGGCCGCGTAGAACAGTCCACTCGAAAAAAAGCCAGTGTGATCTTGATATGGTGGATGTAAGCATCTTCGACGATACGGCAACTTGCGTCCTGAAGCTATGGCAGGACAAAGTCCCCTCGGCTAAAACTTGGGTCCCAAATCGAACTATTCTCCTTATATCCAAACCGACCTGTAGACAAGGTGATCCGCACTCCGGACTTGGTATTAGTTACACCTCAATGGTCGACGTAGATCCCGAGTTCCCAGACGCCGACTGGCTCAGAGATAAAGTAAAGAATATGAGCAAGAAGCAGAGCGTGCACATCCCTTTTCCTAATGACATTTGGGATATTGATCTTGCAATTCGTGGCCCTAACCGAATATTATTCACGATCGCCGATATTGAAGATCAGGTGCGTAATCCTGAGCCGAGACTCGACTTCACTGGGAAATTGAATGTCATTATTCTGGAAATGGGATTGATGGAACAGTGGCGGAAACGTTCTTTTTGTTGTTTTGAATGGTGAGTCCAGCGGTACACCTCATCTTGCCTAATCTAAATATCTATTTAGTTGTGGTATGCCAGTCTACGCCAACAGCCCCGTTGCAATTTGCAAGAATTGCGATACGCGGCGGGATTTGGCAGTCAACCCACGTATAATCGGATCAATGGTCGATGAAAGCGGTATGATTACAGCTAGTAAGCTCGTGTGGCACGATGATGCTTGGACCCAACTTTTCTTTGGAGGGATATTAAACGAAATACAAACTGGGAATGACCCGGAAACCAACCTCGTAGAGCAGTCATGGGAGGATCTGACAATTCTCGATACCGCTGCGCTTAGAGATATCGAAGAACAACTGCTGTACGCACGCATTACACTGACTTTTGGTTGGTCATCTCGGCTTGAAAGACTCTGTATTATGGGAGTTGAGTGGTAGTGGATCTATTCAAAATTACCCCGATAGCATCGGCTGATTCAGAAGTATACGGTAGGCATCTGAGAGACCTGAATGAGTTCTGGCATGTGCTAATTTTAGCTAGCGAGCTTGTACAGAGGGATGATTTAGCTGGCATGATGCTAACACAAAATATAAAGCATGCATGATGTTCCCAATAGGTAAAAATATATTATTCGGTAGCTTCCCTATTCCCCAAATCGTTTGCTCCGGATCCAATTAGACTTCCCTTTGAGGTGTAAGCATGGAGGGTGTCTCAGCTGGTAAGGGCCTGAAAAAGTTTAAATCATTTTCCAAGACGCCCGCCTACATGCTCTAATTGTCGTTACCATTATCCCACATTACATCGATGAAGTGGAAGACGTTAGCATAAATCATTATGTCCATTCATCTTTATTACACCAGTCATCCCTTTCACTTTTAACATCTTTCAAAACAGTAAACTTCAAATCAGGTACTCCCGGTTCATTTGTCTCCGAACAAACTAAATCGGAAACGGCCTCCCTTCATCTTCTGCGAGGTCCGTCCGAATGACTGCTGGGAGTTAATACGACGGTGAGACGACGGTGGAGGCGCAAACTCGTCATCATCGTCGTCGTCATCGTCCTGGTAACTCATGGGTCGCGTGTGCTGTCGCGCTAGCGGCACCTGCTGCTGTTGAGGTAGTTCTCGGGGAGTAGGAGGGGGTAACGGATCGCCCCGCATAGCACGCTCGACATCTAGATACTGCCGTCGGTAGTCATCGTGCTTGCTCTTGGCCTCTAGGAACCGTGTCTCAGCGTCGGCGCGTCGCTCCTGTAGCGCCCGGATCTCGGCGTCCAGGCGGTCCATCTCATCTTGTTCGCGGTGCATCACGTCGGCGTACTCGTGCACCTTCTGGTCCAGCGGCTGCAGCACGCAGTCCATGACGCTGGGGCTCTTAAGCCGCTGGATGGACGCGCCTAGGTTGGCATTGGGTACCGCTAAGCTGGGATCGGATGTCGAGGCTGCTGCCGCTGCTGCTTTGGCCTGGGCTTGGGCTTGCTGGATCTGCGGGTGGTTGGACGGATATCCGGCTGGGTTCCGTGGAGGGGAGGATCCGCCAGAGCTGCTTGGCGGTCGCGGTCCTGCCACGGGCTTGCCCGGTCCGGTGCGACGGCCATTCTGGCGCTGGACTCTACCGTCGCCGCTGGTACGGTCTGCTACGAGCATCTCCTCGGAACGACTGCTGCCTGAATATGACGGAGGACGCGATTGGTTCGGTGTGTTTCCTCCTTGTGGGGGAAAGGAATTTGTTAATGGCGGTCTACTCTGCGACGGGCTGTTGCTAGGTTGGCTGCCCTGGCTAAAGCGTTGCTGCTGTTGTTGTTGTTGCTGTTGTTGTAGTTGTTGTAGTTGTTGTAGTGGAGGTATTTGTGAGGGTGGGCCTTGCATCGCAGCACCGTGATTTGCGCCGGGGAGTGGGTTGGCACCTGGGCCAGACATAGGACCTCGATTGCTGTCGAGGAAATCGTAAAAATCGTCGTGGCTATCGAAGCGCGGGGCTTTCCCGCTGTTGTGGTACGCCGCCGCCGCTGCTGCGTCTTCGTAGTCACGTGGTTGTTGGGCCTGGCGTGGACGAGGCCTAGAGGAGGGTGAATTCATAGTGGTACGATGACGGGATGTACTACTACTCATTTCCTTTCATTCCATAAATCGTGGCGGTATGTATGTATGTAACCTAGTATGTAGTATGTACACACTGGGTAGTGCAAATATAAGGCACGTAGTTTGTGGTGGCTATCGCAAGTGAGAGAAAATGAGACAGACAAAGAAATCTGGAACTGGAATTGGAATTGGAATTGGAATTGGGGAAATATTAGAAGCGGTGTCGATTGAATTGAAAATTGCCAGATTTATGACAGCTAAAACGTTCGTATTGTACATAGGGGAGGCTGGGTACGCGATTCTTGTCTCCACTATCAATTGGCCCAGCCTCTTTTTTCGGAGAAGGGGGAGAGGATGGACACCCACATCCCACCCTTTTCCACCCTTCCCGTTCCCGCGGTGTTTCTGTCCTGTCGATCGATCTAGGAATCAACCTTTTTTTCCCTTTTCTTGGTGCAATCGGATCAACATCCTATTAATGATTGACGCGCATAGTTACAGCGCTTCGTATTGCTAGCTTCCTTCTTTTCTGGGTGTCGAAAGGCGTTAGGCGCTCGGGCTATATAACCGAATTAGTATAGCATGAAAACTCCAGCGTCCGTCTATGTGCATACGGGTAAAGGCCTAGGTTAACCTAGTGTAGGTATCGTAGCATATACAGTATATCTAGACAGTGTACGCACATTGTGTTCATCAAGGTTAACTCAACTTATATTATATATATCGGACTAACAACTCCTGGGTGGACTTATAACACTACCTACATATTACTCTTACAACTATGTATATTGATAATCACTACACAATCAAAAGTAAAGACAACCTTATTACCGTTATGTGGCCAAGAGTTTGTATGATAGAAAGTAAGGTACATACCCAACCTTAATATGCAATTCAAGTAAACACCGGGCCTTCTTCAAATACTACTTCCGTGTACCTAGATTGCAGCAAAATTAATTAATTCTAGTACGATCGCTATTATAGTAATATTGATATATCTAACCTAAGCCCTAAGGGGACTATAGCTTTAGGTTCCATCTAAGTTAAGGATTACTATCCCATGAATGTACTGGTCTAAAACCCTAAATGAATTATGTTTCATCGAAAATCGTATCATACCTCAACAACAGTCTCTTTGTGCATATATTGGTATTGTTACGAAACTATAGGATAGTTAGATACCAATAAGAAACAATCCTCTAGTTAGCTTCAAAATCAATACCATATAAGTACTATCTTATTCAGCCCATATCCAGGTTGAAGAAAAGATTCAACAGCAAACTAAACGCTTGACTTAAAACACCTCGCCTTACCAATACTTTTAACCAGGTAGTATAATAGCACCAACTTCGCTTTACGCTTACCTTGAATAGGAATTACCAAGATGAAGCCAGAGCTAAAGCACGTCACAGACCACCTTACCACCCACTCTCATGAGGAGTTCGACATAGCCGCATACAACTTCTGCCTCAACTTCTGGTTCGGCCTCTCCCCCTCTGCGCCGGTCGACGTCTGGCCCCTTATCTGGGAAGAAGTTGTAGAAAGCATATGGCTGTTCGCTCTGCCATCAAAGGACCGTTTTCTCCCCTTGCCTAACAGATGGAAGATTGCCCTGAAGCTTCAGAGCGGTAAAGTGATAACTCTTGACCTGTGCGACGGCTCGTTCCGAAGAAGCCGAACTGGAGGGCCACAGCTATTGCTTTTCCGTACCTTCACTGATGACCGCCACCCAGGTAATGATTTTGACAAACTTCGTAGTACCAGCGTGTTTTTAACTGGACGCCGGTTCCTAGATGGCCTGAAGTTGCAGGACATTGTGTACCATGCGGATCGCTCTGGCGAAATAACTAATTACAACACGGTGAACAATCGTGGCCACCGCTACTGGATCTATAGGGTTCTCCAGAAGATGCACCAGTTAATTCAAAGAAGGCCTGGGGTCCAAGCTTTCCATAAGGAGGCAGATGATCTCATGCGCCGCTGCTGGACATCTGAATCGGATAACACGGGCCACTATGGATACCCAGATGAACCGGATAATCCCCTGACCATTAAGGGGGGTCTGGACAGCTATGGAGGAGGAAGATTGGCGTGGTACAGTCTCGAAGATAACATCTCAAACACAGAGTGGCAAGCAAACTAGCTGATAGAGAACCGAAGTACACGATATATCGAAGTAGTTAGTCTGTTGAAGCCAATTCCTATAACCCATTAGCTAGAGCATGTTTATTAGAGTATAGCTACTATGACAAACCTGCCATTATACTAATATATTAAGGCGTCCCCTTTTAGCTTATATTTATATACCTGTTATTGAAGCTAGAGGCTACATGTGAAATAGTCCCTTACAACGAAATCTAACAATGTGACTGACTATTGTGTACAAAGAACTGATAACGGATTTAACACTCGCAGACTAGAAACATAGGTGCGTACCTGCACTTATATAATAGCCCTTCTTTGTTTCAGGGGTAGACATCTCGGCAGTCACTTGACCAGTATAAACAGGGGTATTCTTTTCACTATACCGTTATATGTACCTTATACGTACCGAGTAATTGTGGGTGCTAGGACTTAATACTGCTCATGTTAGTATTTACTTATTATATTACTAGTGTAGCGATTTAAATCTTGTGAATTGAATGAAATACTTAGGTGCCTACCTACCTAGGTACGTATAAAACCGTAAGGTACATGTACTGATAGGATGCGCCCATACACCTGCGCTAAGAGAAGCAAAGTGACCTTTAATATACCCCGTGAGTTTCTTCGGTATCGTGAATCTGTTAAACCCAGAGGAATCCATATATAGGTACCATTGAATTCTCTTTACATCCTCACATGCATCTCTGAGAAAAAGCAATCTAATATCTTAGCTATTATCTAAGCCCAACTTTAGGCTAATTTCGCCATGCCTGGCTTGCTATCACCAACTTCCTCCGCTGCTTGGTCTCTAAGTATTTTGCGAAGAATCTTGCCGGACTGCATGTAACTATTAGCCGTTGAGTTCTCTTTGAGCACACATATCTTGTTGGACTTACCGGATTCTTGGGAATGACTTCGACAAACTTTACGCCACCTCGTAATCGCTTGTAGTTGACAACCTTCGACTCCATCCATTTGGCAATTTCCTGCTCCGTCTGCTTTACCTCGGGGTCTGGCACAATGTACGCACGTGGTACCTCCTCGCCATTAATCGTAACGCCGACAACAGCGACGTCGCGGACACCCTTATTTTCGAGTAATACATCCTCAAGTTCGGCCGGCGCTACCTGATTACCCTTCACTTTGATAAGCTCCTTGATGCGGTCAACGATGTGAAGCAATCCACCTGGCTCGTACTTTTCCACAAACCCAATGTCACCGGTTTTCAGCCAACGGGTGCCATCTGGATCGACGTGAAGAGTAGCCGCGGTAGCTTCTGGCTTTTTCCAATAGCCCCTCAAGAGTGTAGGACCAGTAATCCATACCTCGCCCCTCTCATTGGCTTTGGTAATCTCGCCTGAGCCGTCGATTCTCACGATGCGCGCTTTGCAATTCGGCAACAATTCGCCGACGGCTGCAGATTTACCGACCGCTTTAGGGTGCCAACCCGTACTTGCACACGTTAATTCTGTCATACCCCATCCCTGACGAAGGTTCAAAGCACCCTCGGGCCAAAGCTTAGTGACCTCATCGCTGGCTTCGGACCCCAGCGGTGCGGCACCAGAGACTACACTCTCGAGACTGCTAAGATCATATTTGCGGCTAAGAGGACTTTTGGCGAGCAGAACCACGATAGGCGGCACGGCGGTGAGAGAGTCGATACGGAACTTCTCAATACATTGCAGCATCTTTTCGAAATTGAACGAAGACATAATGTATACTGGAATGCCTTCCTTCGGATAGTTGCAGACAAAGAAAGTCTGGCCGTATGCATGATACATTGGTAAAAAGCCCAGACGGCGGTATCGTTTCTTCTTTTCGTCATATTCGGGGTCTAGTCGCTCCACGTAATTAATCCCGAAGCCGTTCGCTACATAGGAATAATGTGTGATTTCTACGCCTTTCGGCACACCTGTCGTCCCTGAGCTGTAATTAAGAGCACATACTGTTTTCCTTGCATCGGCGGGTTCAACCCAGTCGAACTTGACTGCGTGGCTCTTAGGGGCAAGGAGAGAAGTCCAATGTTGAGTCCCGAATCGCGCCTTGCCCGGTTGCTTATCAAGGGCGCTTACGTCGAAGCTATATATTCGACTCCTCGGAAGACCAGCCTTGTCAGCGGCTTCTATCGCGATCTCCATGCTAGCGTCGGCTGCAATTAGAAACGAAGCGCCGCTATCGTTCAGCTGGTAAGCAAGTTCCCGAGCGACAAAGCTGGGGTTAGCGCCTGTGAACACCCCCCCTGCCATCAGAATACCCATGAAAACTACGGGGGTGAAGAGCGAGTTGCCAGAGAAGAGGAGTACGCGATCGCCAGATTTCAAACCTGCTCGCATTAATCCCAAGGCCAGCCGCTTCGACCACAGCCGAAAATCAGATTGGGTGATGAAATGCGTCTCCGGGCGGTCAACATCAATAAATTGGGGATCATCTGGGAGTGAGTCGAAGGAAGACCCAAATACCCATTTTGGTAAGGAGCAATTTGGTATTGGTACCGTCCATCTTGATTCAAGAACCATAGCGGGAACAGATATCGCGAGAATGGCAAGAAAGGAACGTATCGGAAAGCGATTAAAAAGGTATGAAGTGTCGAAAAGTGCCGAATAGCTTCCTTGAAATAGAGTTAGACTAACAGCTTATTGTCGCCCCGCGAAGAGACTACCCCAAAAAGAGGGGATTTAGGCAGCTATATCGCAATATTCAAAATGCCACTATCACGAAAACCTAGAGCTCATAATTTCTTGTGATTCACAAGCGTAAATAAGATTAAGTCGGAGCTGTATGTTCGCCTAGGAATAGAAGAAATCAGATTAACATAGAACTCGCACGGGCGCGGCGGATGCGGAGCCGAACTAATGGCCTCGTTGGTGCCGTAGCTCGTGGTAATGCAGGCCATGACTTCTTCGCTTCTTCGCTACGGGGGCCTTATCATTGGTTCTGGATCGTAAGGATTGTAAGAGACGGTGACAGTGACGAATGGGATTGCGTTGAAATGGTTCCTTTTCGGTTGTTATCCCCGCAAATCCGCGTGGAAGTAGTGGAGAAAAACGTTACGGTAGCGGCCAAGTTGGAACCGAGGCTCGCCCCCCTTTTTCTTTCCTAGCAGCCTAGTTAGGTACCTTCTCAGCAACCATTACACTGTCGTCCAGAGCAGGGGGCTAGATGCTTACTCGGAGCTCGGCGTATTCACAATTCACAACTCCCAACTCCCAACTCCCAATTCCCAATTCTCAATTCCTAATTCAGAATTCACAATTCACAATTCTACGTCTACGCCTTCCCCGTATATTGAATATCCTAACCTAGCGCCCGAGGTTTATTTAACATACGTTCGGTCCGGCACGACGCGCTTCCCGAGACAATGTGTGCAACCTTACACTAGGTATATTCTACATAAACGGGGATTACATGTGTGAAGTAACTGTACCACGTACGTCCTTTAAGTAGGACAAGCGTTAACCATTGGTTTATGATAAAAGTAATTCCTCAATGCAACAGGAAAGCAAGTTTAATCGTTAAATTAATAAGCAATAACTACCTCCACTCTACCCGTACTTATAAAAGCTTCAGGTAGTTATAATGAGAAGAATCGATACAATAGACTCTACACTAATAATCTGTTTATGCAGCTAGGACAATATATAAATCGTAAAAGCCGCCACGTCTACTCGTATTCCAGCTAAGCGTTACCTTTTCCCCAACCTTGTAAGTCCAATGTCACACCTCGCTAACTACACCTTCGGTTTGACACTGAGCATCGCGTACAAACAAACCACCGAAAATGATCCGTCCCATCTCGCTTGTTATCATGAATACCAACCCGTCCGTTTGGCTTAGAATTAGTTTAATTTTCGCGTGTCACATCGCTAGATTCAGATGCTCAAGCTTCGTATACGGCAACCGACTATTGCTTGTAGTTTTAAACAGCTGTGTCAGCCACTGGGTATTATTGCAGCTTTTGCAACAACAATCTCCCATTTTACGTACCTCTTCAACGACGGAAAAAAAGAAAATATAGAAATACTAACCTGATAGCTTTGCCTAGTTGATTCTACCTAGCTATAGCATACTGAGCGTAGGTTATCGGAAGATAGGTGGATATGTACGAAGAGCTGATTTTCATAAGGTAACACGAAAACATAATATATGGTAGTTATATCTTCAAATAGAAACAAGGCAATATGGGGAAATATTGCCTCGAGTTACGCAACAAACGCTGATTATAAGCAATTTACCGATATCAACATAACCGGCCTTATTCCGATGATATATCGAAAGAATTCACCCAAGTGGTAGCCCCATAGCTGGATCGTGTCACTAGATAACGCGTAAGTAAAGCAAATAGACACCAACATGAACACATTTCATATGAACCAATGTCAAGTGTTTAAACTTTGATGGCTTCAAGGTCTATTAACTAGACTATCTTGACAAAATCGCGCCTTCACGCAAGGTCTTCATTAAACCAAAACCATCAATCTTTCTACTCATTAGTATATTCGTTACAATATCATTTCAACCACCGTCCGCTTAGTAGAGGACCTTGCCAGTTGCGTCAGTGACGGGCATCTTGCCGGGAAGCTCCTTAAGCCCTGGATACTAAGCGTTAGAACATTCATCCAATAGGGTGGATAAAGGTGTTACTTACAGCCGTCGATTTCCTCGTTGACGGAGACCTTCTTGCTGCACTGGTTGCCCTGCGAGATGGACTGGGACTTGAGCTGAGGGCAGTTGATGTTGCAGTTGGAGTCCATGGCCTTCTGGAGAGCGTCACCCTTCCAGCCGAACATGTAGTCACCGTGGTTTCCGTATCCGGTCGGGTCGCCGAAGGACCAGACGAAGGGCTGGCTGCCGTCGGTGGGCCAGTCGTTGGGGTTGTTGAACGCGCGCGTGTCCCAGATGACCTCGTAAAAGAGTTGGGGGATCTTGACGGGGTGCGTCGAGGGGCAGGCACCTCCGCTCTCGAAGGTACCGCTGGCGGGGTACGCGACGTGGCTCGAGTGATCGGCTGAGTCGAGATTCTTGCCGTCCCAGCAGCTTTAAAGGAGGTCAGTAAGGTGTTTTCATTTTCAGGAGGTGGGGGGTTAGTTTGGCAGTAAATACTCACGTCGGGAAGCGGATGTTAGCCATGATTCCGGCCTTGCAGACCTTCTTTGGCATGTCAAGGGTCTCACCAGAGCGGGTGAGGATGTTCTCGAGGCAGGTGTAAGTAAGCTGACGGAATTTCTTGGCCTGGGCCTCCGTTCGGTATGACGGGTCTCCAACGATCATTCGGAAACCCTAGGGGATAGATTCACGGTTAGCCTCTAGGGTGCACCCCCGGTTAGGCAGGTGATTTACTCACGGGCTTGAAAGCAGTGACCTTGCCGTTGTTGTAGCTAGGCGTGTAGTAAACGGTCATACCGCCGTTTGCGCCCTCGAAACCGGAGTTTGCCATCTGCGGGACCCTCTTGAAAGTGCCGTTGCGGGCACGGAAGTAGAGGATGGCGGTCCAGTAGTTGGACAAGTCCTCGGCGAAAGTGCACGTAGTACACGTGGCTTCGCTTGGGATATCCATACGCGGATACTCCATGGACTGGTTGAAAGCATTACCACCGATGATCTGGTGGACGTGCGGCGATCCCGTAACCCCGGGGAAGACGAGGGGGTCGAGACGCTCGACAACGAGCTGCGAACACGAAAAACGGAGGAGCGCATTAGCACTAGGCGCGAGTAGCGCCAGGCTGGCAGCGAGCGAGTTCACGGTCAGCTGCATCTTGAGAAGAGCGAAGGCGATCGTTGCAGATGCTTCTTCAGGCTCGACATCACGATGCGGACCCCGTCTCCTATTTAAACTCGTGGCCGGCCGAGCGAATCTCCCTTCTTCAAGTCCCTCCGGAGATTTTTCTTCATTTCCTTTTGCATACTGCTGCCGTCTCGTCACGGGTACCGTCGTATAGGAGCATGGCGGTTAATATCGCGAATATAGCCGAGATCACCCCCCTGGCCATGGTTTCCCATGGGGATAGACGAGCCGCGAATATGCATTTACGCTATGGGGATAGACAGGGGGGATTATCACGTTGTACCTGGCATCGCAGCGGAATATTGCGAGTATTGCCGCTGGCCAGGTTCGGCTGCCACTAACCATGGGAAAATCGTGGGGGAGTTAAGCGATGGCGACTCCGAATTTTGATAGAACGGCCAAGTATTGACTCTCCCTATCACGCCAAGGGATCGCAACTAGGGAAATATTATTTCTAGGTCAGCTGTATTAGCTACCATTATGGTAAAAACAACACCTCGGAGAGCCCTAAACCAGCAACATTTTCACGGGCCTGCCTCCGTGAAGATCAGATAAAGCTTAGTTAGGTAGCTTAATGGCACGTTTTCGGATTGCCAGTCAATGGTCAGGTGATAATAAGATGTGTCTGCATCTGATCTTGGCGCGTTAGCAGTTGTCATATAGGCCACAACCCCTGATTGTGTAGCACCGGTAGTGGAAATTGATATTTACATAACCTACATAACCTGGTTCGGCATCCTATTTAGATGCCTTTTGTTTCCCCGGATAAAATCAGATGCATGAGTTTACCCTTGCTTGACTACCGCTGTTTGGATCGTCCCAGGGGGACAGATTCCAAATCTGACAAGGGTACATGTGGTTTTCCTGGGGTTTTATATAGGAACTTGGTGTACTTACCACAACTCCTGATTGAGAGATATCGGCCCGTCCCCTTGGTTAGATTTTGTTACTTGATTATAATAAGGCAAATGATGGCACTGGGGCGTCTTAAGGATCTACGTACATTCTTATAGGGCTTGGATCCAGGCGACAGTAGTTTGGGTACATAAAGGGATGTGCAAATTAACTAATTCCCAACCCCTATGTATATCAGAGAGTCAGAATCTCCTTGTATTCGACAAGTGGCGGAACCTAGGAACCTAGGTAATATTTCTGTACGGCTAACGAAAGTCCCTAATTGTTCTACTTCCCAGTTACGTACCTCGTAGGAAGTATTTCTTCTATAACCAATATGCTAAGGATATTGGGGTTCGCCGCCGAGGTATCCAATAGGTCGTTTAGAAATATCATATTCCAAATTTTCTCTTGTAGAACTTTCGTACCTCTGCACTTGCTCCTACCCCAGCCATCAAGTCTTCCGAACTGCCTTTAATCTGAAGCCCATTTAGACTCCTCGCCCTCGACAAGGCCACGTAGACTTGCCCCTCTACAAATGCCTTTGATACATCTACAATGACACGATCGAGCGTCAACGACTGGCTCTTATGAATCGTCATCGCCCAAGCAGGAGCTAGCGGTATCTGCGTGCGGCTAAGGATGCTGTATGGCTGATCGTCGCCTAAGCAGGTTGTAGAACAATGTGGTTCAATTATTTCCACTCTCCCATTGTGAAAACTAACGATAGGCAAGAGGTTCATCTCAACCTGTTCCATGAACTCATCTGTTTGAGATGAAACAATACGGGCCAATGTATCCTCGAGCAGTTTCGTGGGATCAGTGTCTCTCTTATTTTGAGTGACGATCAAGGACCTCGTGGGGTTAAACCTCACAAACCCGCTGATAATACCCTGGCTGCCGTTACAGAGCCCTAGGCTCAGGTTCAAATTATAGAGTAGCACAACAAGCATGCCTTCCTTTAGGTCGACATAACTCTCGTATTGATGCTGGCTGAGTGCTAGTAAGGTTTCATCTTTTGCTCGGCTGTTCTTACTTTCAAGATGTGGATGCTCTTTCTCATTCCACAAGAAGCCATCCACACATTTATACGTATGCTTTATCGCCTTTATCTCTTTGAACTTCTTGCTATTTAACTCCCGTACTTCATTGCGGGATGCATAAAGCCTAGTTGCATTTACTGTATCGCATGAGTGGTTCATGAGCAGATCAGTCTGATCTGTTGTTAATGGGTCCCCAATTCGAATCGTTTGCAAGGCTCTTATAAACGTCTCATCGCTTTGTCGATGAATTGATTTCAGAGCAAAATGAACGAAACTGCATTCTTCCCATGCCTGACTTCGGAAAGCCCATTTATCCTCGTCGTAAAAGCGGCCATGTTCCTTGCATGTATAGAACCCCTCTGTGCGATCTATCATCATCTCGCTCCCGCACTTGATGCAAAAGCGAAAGGGTTGCACAGGCGGAAGTTGATAGAAGTCTCCGGTAACAACTATCTGGACACCACCGAAAGCCTTATTGGATCCATTAATCATCTTCATGATTGCATTAAGCCGCTCAAAGTGGAAGTTTTCAATCATGCTTATTTCGTCGATAACTAGGACATCGGTATTCCTGAGGCGGTTCCTGCAATGCTTTCTTTCCGCGTTCTGCAGAATTGCCCCTATACCTTCCTTCATCGAGTCTGGGGTCCATCCAGCATATGACCATATAGTAGAGCCACCAACTTGTAAGGCCGCCCGTCCGGTTGGAGCGATGATTTGGACCGCCTTTCCCTGGTCCCGTAGCCTTTTAGTGAAAGCTTTTAAGACTGTAGATTTTCCGCATCCTGCTGAGCCGGTATAGAATACATTATGTCCACTCATGATGATATCTACTAACTTGGCTTGCTCAGGAGATAGAAGTGGTTTCGTTGACGGCATACGGGGAAAGAAAAAGGAGAACAATCGGTTCGAAGGCGAAAATGGCAAACACAAACGGTAGCTTCTGAGCAAAGCTCTTCCCGTAGAAAGATTCATATTGTGTAGTTCCGTCGTGTGTGGTACCCAAGGATATGTGAAGAATATGGTAGTATAAGGACGCGATATTCGAGACGTATCGTCATAAAGTCTACTACAACATACTATTAGCTCTGTAATATAAGAATATCAACCAGCTCTTAGTGATTTATAAGAAGATGTAACTTATCGGCAGCAAACGAATGCCTATTGGCTTAGAGTAAGGTACGTTCTAGGTCAGTGCAGTAACACAAGTTAGATTATCTTTCCCCAGCCGTGCGATGAATTTATTGCCTTTCCGCACTTGGTGCATCTTGCCGTTCATGGTAACATGATTGGATTCTCGTCTAAAACTTGTTTTCAATGGCGCTAAATATCATTATACCCTTCAAGTAGACTACACCACGAACCAACTATCGCAAACGAGCAAAGCAAATGGCAGGTTCATTGCCAGTTTTTCTCAGTCCCATCAGACACCGAAACCCTTAGTCTTCATCGTCAAATATCCCTGCATAATATCCCTTAGTCATTATATAATCTTAATTACAAAGTATCCAGCATTAGCAGCTCCAACATGTCGACGTGGTATCAGCCGACCATCTTGGATCCGAGCGACAGTCACCTCGTAAGTGTATCTAATCAACGCAGCCAACGAATTTGTAGAATCGAAATGACCGAGCATGTGTCAGGATTCTAGATGATACATCTAGAACAAAGAACACTCATGTATATACGAGCCGTAAGGCTCCTTAGATAGGGGAGTTCCTTGCAGAACAACGAAATTGTTGTTAAAAGCCTCAAGGCCTATAGTATAGTGCAGACATTGTTGTGTGCTGGGTTGTGTTAGAAGACTTGGATGATGATATGAGATCTAACTAGTCGGTAGACGGGTTTATAGCGCGCTGAAAAGTTAGGTCGACCATCTCGTAGAAGTAATCGTTGCTTATGTGCCGTGCACTACATTAAACCTGAGCCACAGTTGTGGATGTAGTAAACGACGCAAGTTCAAGGGCCTAAGCTTTAGTCCTTCTAGTATGACCGAAAGAGGTCGACAAAGTGAAGAAACAACATTTATAATGGTATAAATTTCGCGATTACTCGCATCACCACCAGGTTGCTTCGAATATTAGGGTAGTTGTTGTTGTTGTTATGTTTGACGTCTGAGTGAACGAGCGTGGGCTCCTCTTCGCAACCTCCCTAGGGGTATGGGACGTGACAAGCTCTAATATGCATGATGCTCGAATACTAGGGTAGGTTAGACGGATGACATAAATATGGCCGGGAAAGGGCGGACGGATTACAGACCTCGACTGCTTCAAGAACTATTTCCTGGGCTAGACTTTATATCAGTCGCGTTACTATTGGCGAGACTGATCCCTGCGTCCGAAAGGCATCTCGAACAGGCAGTGAGACTTGTACTGTGCTGTTTTCTCCACTAACTGGCCTTGGTGGTCTCTTTCACATTTTTGGCGGTTCTGCGTGTTGGACTAAAGTCATGCGTTTAGTGAAATAATAAGAGGATGGATTGATTGATTGATAAAGGGAGCTTTGGTATGATGCTTTACTAACCCTTTCGATTGACGTACTTGATTTGGATATGTTTATCGCATTATATTTACCAGTTGGTCTTTTTAAGTGATAGATGAATTATCTTTGCTATATAATGGCCCACAATGCTTCAGAACCAGTATGCTAAGCGGGCGAAGTGGTATCTGTCCCCGGGTCGGAAATTATCATCTTGTAGCAAAGATATGATATTGCCAATAATACCAGGGCTTCGGACAAATAAAATTGGTGGTTTGGGTAGCGGACCCGATGATAAAGTGAGAGGTACATTGGGGTTGTTATGATCCTCATTTAGTGTACTGTTGTAGATATTGAGGACGAGACGATTGTAAAGAGAATGTCTCGAGTAGTCTATTGAACTAAGATAGAACTGTTTTGCATATTATTTTCCGATGAGGTAGTCTGAGTGGAATTATTGAGTCAAAGAGGAGGAGAAAATAAAGTTGGTTGACTAAACGAGACGAGTTAATTTGACTTTCCGACTTAGTCTGTGTGGAAGTGACGGTGGGAAGGTGGACTTGCTTACTCCATAATTGAACCAAATAATAGAAACCACGCCATAAAGTACCTAATGACATAATCGCTGTAGTAATAGGAGGTACCTACCTGTATTCGATGAGATTAATTTAGGTAGGTGTGTATGAGGTAAGTAAACCTTAGGTGGGTTAGAAATAATGACTTAAGGGTTGTAACTGCCGTAGAAACGGATCATCAAAGCTAATACCTGTTGCCTAGAAACACTTCTCCTAAAGTACTTGGGTACCTACATACGTTTGTTTTTTGTTAATGCTTCAAGTAATGGTGAATAAATATCTCTCGTTTATTCTAACCAAAAGATAGATAGTGACAAGTTGCTATATACATGCTTGGTAGGTTAGTCCCGTTAAACATAACCTGCGTCGAGGAAGAGTAAGTCATACACTACCAATCATACAGCCAAACCTCACAAGATTAGATATCATGTATTCACCAAGCACTTCTATTTGGTCGTAATATCTAGATGTCAATGGCAGTAGTAAAGGAGCAAAAAAAGACTCGTTAATTCTTAGCAAAGACAGCCTTTAGCTCATTGACGCAATCAGTAACAAATTCTTTTGACGTTGGATTTAATCCATCCCAATGGCCGAATGGATGTCCTTGTCCCTTATAGACTTTAATTTTGCTGGGAGTTCCAGCTGCTGTTAGTTTCTCATGATATGCAGCCCCCTCCGAGACCAGTGGGTCGATTTCAGCGGAACAGATGATAGCCGGTGCTAGATTAGCATGCGAATCGGCGACGATTGGTGACGCACGGAAGTCTTTTGCCTTCTCTTCGCGGCTTTCGTCAGTTCCCAGCCACAAGTTGTAAAACCATACTAGGCGGTTGAGTGGTAACATCGGCGCGAATTCGAAGTCGATGTAACTCCTATATGGTGTCTTCGTGGGATCGCATGAACCCTCCTTCGGGACAAACCTCGCATCAATTACCGGAACGATGAGCAACTGTACGGCAAGGCGTGGTAAACTCGGCTCATCCCGAGCCTGTAACGCGAGAACTGCCGCAATACATGCTCCAGCGGAAAGTCCCC
Organism: Daldinia grandis; assembly: GCA_022432525.1. Taxonomy (NCBI): domain Eukaryota; kingdom Fungi; phylum Ascomycota; class Sordariomycetes; order Xylariales; family Hypoxylaceae; genus Daldinia; species Daldinia grandis. The sequence continues at coordinate 1,638,620 of JAJKLB010000010.1, forward strand.
CGACGCCTACGCGTGAGGGATCTATCTTCAACGCGTCTGCATTTTTAAATATCCATTTCAGCGCCTGCCAGCTATCTGTTGCCGAGACTGGATGGGGATGTTCTGGAGCAAGTCGGTAGGCGACGTTTACTATAATACAGCCAACCCTCTGGCAGATCTTTCGGCACAGAGATTCATCCGAGTCTAGGCCTCCGATTACAAAACCACCACCATGGAAGTTCACCAGTGCTGGGAGCAACCTTTCCCTTTCAAGTCCAGCACTGACAATGGCCTCCGATGTAGGCACGTACACCTGTATAGCTATCTCGCCAGAAGGATCCGAAACGGGAACTTGGTAGATCTTGGTGCTGGCTACGTCTGGCGCCTGTCCGGCGACTTCAGCTGTCGGGAAATCATATTTCTTTTGGTCACGGTTGTACTCTTCGTATGAAACTTGATCAGATCGTAGTCGGGATGCTGTAAGCTCGCCAGTAAGTGACCGAGTATGATATATTATATAGAAAGGCAGCTTCAAGATAGCCAATACCTTGGTAGCGAATGTAGATCTCGGTAAAGGCCGGGTCGAGCCTCTCAACTAGAGTAGGATGTAACGGGTTAACGAGAGGTGCAACGTCGTTAGAACCCATCATTCGTGAGGTATGCAGGTTTGTATTTAAAATATCAGCTTCAACAAAATGTATTCACGCCACTTATACGTGGTAGAGTTAGTAGAATGTGATAACAGACCAGCTGAACCCCCGGATAATCCAAACTGATCCCGTGAACTTGACAATCAGTAAGATCAAGGTTACCTTTGGAGTTTTCATGTCCTTAGAAAAAGGGGCCATGTAATTTAACCCCTGGGAGTTACGACCCGTCCGTAGCCGGCCGCGTGTCTAAGTTTCAATGTTGTCTGTTCCTAACCTTTTGCGTGACGCTCTATATGCACCATACGGCAATCGTGGGGGTCGGGGTAACAGTAAGACGCGGATAGGCAAGTTGTTGCATGTGGCCAAGAAATAATAGACTATACTTCTACCGAAACCCCAACTGGACATGCTGTGGGTATCCGTCGGCTTATCCGAGGGGGTTATTCCCGCAGTATCCTTGCGTGGGGGAAGAAATGCTGATATTATCTCAAGGAGAACGCATGCCTACATGCCCATATGACTAATTAGAGCCCAACAAACAACACCATCTACGTATATTCTTAGAAAAGACCTCAAAGTAGCCAATCATATAAGATATATGTTTTAGGGCGAGTATTAGGCATCAAGAATCTCCACGAACCTTTATAGAAGACTAAGACTTAGGACAGCCGGACTAAAATTTGCATTATGATGCTACTTTGTTGCATGATAATGCGTGGGATGCTATAGCTTCGGCATTTGTTCTTTTCATTCCCAGAGGCCTATTTCGGTTTCTTGATATAATCCACAATTGTGCTTGAAGCATCTGATAATATGCGTCTTACAGTGATGCTCATTATTGATTCCAGTCCGATGAAGACTAGATATTAAACTCTAAATGAGACTATATACCCCACGAAATTAACCATCTAAAGGAGGGCAAGTTTCCCTCTGCATATATCGCTATAGGAAGGACAGAGGGGGTAATATGGCCTTCTCATCGTGGTGAAAGATACGGTATGAGAGCTGTATATTATATTGACTTAGTCTATCAACTGTATGAGTGAGGAGGGAGGTCCTTCCTATATATATATTCCATGCAAAGATACCATGTACTGTACCTGAGAGTAGCCCCCCGACCATTCATATCAACAGGCATACGTAAGATGAGATTAGTAAAAGTCCCACCTTGCATCCTAATGAGGTGTCTTAGAGCTACGAAAATAAGGGTAGTTATTTATCACTGCCTGAAATACCCAATTGGCATTTGAGTACCTATTTACCTGTTGGATATAATTCGACAACGGATTATTGGACGTAGTTTTCTTGATGTTAACTTCTATTCTACCGGTCTATAATAATAGTTACACTAAGGCCAAATAGAAGACTTGATCAAGCTTTTCAGTTAAGCAAATTAAAGTTAGTTCTTATTAAACAATGATTTTAATTACGTATAGGCATTAGACATAGTATATAAACCACCCATTAAATTAATCGTAGTGTTTAGCTATATAGTAAATTATTCGATTAACCTTTAGTGAGGTAGGTATAAACTTGGTGAGCCAATTAACAAAAGAGATCTTGAGAAATCTTTTAGAAACGGTATGAATAAGCTTGAGACTGGTTTCATTAACTTCAAATAGGATAATAGACCTTCCTAACCAATTAGGGGTATACCTTAATGGAACTCGAGTAGTTAGTATATATTGTTAGGTTTCAGATCACATAATTAGTCATAAAATCAAATTGTTGGACTTTATAGATGTGTTTTATTATTAAATCTATAGTTTAGGAGTATACCACCTAGTATATTAAATAGATTCTGAGAAAACATAGTCTTGTTAGACCTAGTGGAGGATCTTGGGGATAAGTACTCTTAAGATCTCCGTTTTGATGACTAGTGGTGTCCTCGTGTGCGAGGAATACACAGAATATGGGGTTTGATAAGGAGATTCTCATTCGGGACAATTGATAAATGATAATGAAGAATTTCGGGGATTTTCTAGACCAATCAATTATACTTGAGTTTTGGGAGGTAGCTAGCTCACTGTGGCCTTTTAACACTTTGAGGGCATAAAATAGGACGCCTGGGACAAAGAGCTACCGACTGTTACTGACACGGCCATACCGGGTTAATAGGTAGTTCCTCGGGCTTTAGAAAAATTATGCTCTTACTTATTATAAATATTGCAAGCTCTATTCAATATAACTACCTCCTAAAGTACATATATGATTTGCTAGGTATTAAGTTGACTCTTATGCTTGGCCTAGTTCATAGCGAGCTCATAAAACTCCTGAATTATACTGCGGAAATGATAAGTGTCTAACCTAGGTATATAATAAGACATCCTTGGCGTTGCCTGTACTAATTTGTGATCTCAAAATGCTTCTCGGAAGAATCGGTGATAATGGATTTGACCACATATGACCGAGAGATGAGTGTGATGTACGAGGCTTCATGGGAGACGTCTGGATGTTGGCTTACTGATATACATCTGCTGTTGAGTTTTTCGAGCTGAACGTCCCGTACGTGGATAAATACCTACAAAAGGCCGAATTATGATATTGGTCGATACCTAGCTCCGAGGGCTGGTTGACAACACAAATCAGGATTAAGGCAACATTACATTGTCGATAGGTCGTTTCAATATGGAATATACGTCCTTATGCACCTAAACTTATGATCGGAGGAATGATGTGATAGTATTGTGTAGGGAAAGGGCTTCGATAAGGAATGCATCCTCCAAGTATAACCGGATTCTCTGTGTAGCAGTGTGCTTGTTTATCTGAGTTGAGTTTAAGGCTGTGTGGAGATTCGCAAGCAGTAGGTTAGATGACTGAGAAGCTCTGGTGAGAGAATACGTATAGGTACATACGTGTGTATGGCGCGAAAATCAGGCATTCAATCATGCGTGAGGTATATTAGCAAAAAGTATGTATGTGGTCAGACCTGAACGTACAGCCGGTGACAACAAGATCGTCTTGACTTTGTGACCCGGCTCGAGTGTTGAATGGAAAAAACCGGAAAACTTTGCCTCTGAGGCACGTAGAAATTAGATGCGATATTGGATTTGGGCTTGATCTAACCAAGTATACCTGCGGCATTTGTGCATGGTTCCATCTTCTCAGAAATCCGCATCCCGACCACAACCACGATCACGACCACGACCGCATACGGGCATATGGGCAAACGTACCTAAGGTCAAAGTCTTCGTTGAGCTGAAGCGCTTCTACGGGACGCACTAGGAATAAGTGACGACACCTAAAAAGTACTTACTTGGAAGGTCAAATTGTAAGCCTGAAAATAATCCATCGGCTGACTTGGCAAACGGTCGGCCCCCTTCGCTCCGCGCGATGCGTAAACAAAAGGTATCACCCACAGGCTTTCTGGTCACCAGCCCCATTGCTTGGTTGGGCTCATTTACTGCTGCAATGACAGGAGGACAAACGGCGTCAACGGGTGATACAAAACAGTATTACTGCTAGGCTACTAGGGGGGGACGGGGGGGCTGAGTAAGTATTCATTCTTCCTGATTACTTGTGTCACCATCACCATGTAAGGCAGCAAGAGAAAGAGAAAGAGAAAGAATAATGAATAGAATTTGGAAGTTAGATGGAATTGGAACTTTCAAGTCAGCAAGTGCATGAGCTATGAGGTAGATACAAGAATTAAAGTTATCATTGCGAGTACATATATGTTAGGTACCTATGTACCTTGGTAGGCTAGGTTAGGTACGGTACCTAGGTATCCCCTTTTTTAAATCGGCATGGATCTTGGTTGGACTTTGGAAGTGACTAGCAGCAGCAACAAAGCAACAGCAATAGCAACAGCACGTGACTTTCAAGGTTTAGATGGATCGATGGCATGTGGTGCGTGCACCACCAAAGCTGGATTCTTCGCGACGAGCTGGATCTTGAGCCATCAGACAGAGCAGCAGCCCGGGAGGCCGTTTTAAAAAAGATTGTACAGTTTAGACTGCCCCAAAAACTTATTACATACCACCAACGAGCACAATGGCTGCCCCCGTAATTCATAATTTGACCCTGCCATCGCACCCTCATCTCTATTTCCCATTTCCCATCCCATGATAATTTTCTTCTTGTAATCCCCAAACCATCACCACCATTCCCATCATCGTCGTCACTTTTTTCGCCAGACCGCGTGTCCAGCCTAGAATCCACCGCCTCACCCGCAACCCTCAACCCTAGGCATCGAAGGCGTCCGCAGGCACCGTACCGCCCAGGGCCTATCTCCGAAAGGGCAGATTGAAACCGACGCCTCTTAGGACAAGAAGCGCTTTAAACGTCGGATCTCGGGTGGATCACTTCACACTTTGCTAGGTTGATGACCTGACCCAACCTAATCTAAATACAAAGTGCACAATCCCACCAAAGGTTTCCCCCAAAAGAAAGATCTTACTCTCGCACATTCCTACCATCTTTCCACACCTTTCTTTATTGTCTCATCGACGCATCGCCACTCCAACACAACTTCATCAAATCGTCGCGTATATTTTTCGCCATGCCAACCCCAAGCAAGTCGTCTACCTCTGCCAAAGAGAAGGACCGACGAAAATCCTCTGGGAAATCCTCGAATCTTATTACCCTGCGTGTTCCGTCTATTAAGCTTAAGAAGCTCCTCGACCCGACATCTGTTAAGGAAGAGTCACCCGTGAAGGAGTCTCCTGCTTCGACTACACTCCCTAGCGACCCGGCTCCGGCCGCGTCAAATGGCGACAATGGTTCCGCGTCTAGTCCCGGTACCCCAGCTGCCGCGGGAACACCGTCGCAGGTGCCCATGGGACCCCCGACAGAGGCTCCCAAGAAGAAGGGCGTGAAGAGAAATGCTGCTACGGCGAATGGATCCGACCCGACAGCTAAAATTAGGGGCAAGCCTGGTCCTAAGAAGAAGCCTCGATTGTAAGTTGAATATGTTGCCATAATTGGCTTGAGACACTCTATCTCTTCTACGACGCTACCGTTAATGAGTGTCGGGTCTAACTCCCACTATTATTACGTTTATTTACTAATTATACCTATTAGGGAGGACGGCACTATTGATCCCAGTGGACGAGCCAATGGAGGCAACTATCACAAACTCGGACCGAAGGCAAATCAGGGTGCTATCAATGCTGGGCTTCGCGCACTTGATCGCTCCGGTGCTCCCTGCCGGAAGTGGAACAGGGGTGGCTTCAGAGTCAAGAGCTTTACTGGTGTGATCTGGGAGATTCCTCGTTGGACCGCGCCACCTAAACCTAAGCCCCAACCCACCGCAGAGGGGACTGCTGCCTCTGCCGAGAGCAGCAATAAAGAAAACAAAGAGGGTAGCCAGTTAAAGAGCGAGAATAGCAATAGCCATGTTGATGGTGAGCAGCAGAGCATGCCACCAAGTGTTAATGCGAGCTCGCCGGCTCCCACACCTGTTGCCGCTGCTTCTTAGGCGATGTCTTGCATTGGTATTCTATTCTAATGGCGCCATTGGCCGTCATGTGTATTTGATAAGGGTCTACAGGGTTGACGAAAAAAGCAAGGCGTTTAGGACTGCAGCTACGATGCGAGTTTAGGGGTGACGAGGGGGTTACATTACTCGTACTAATAGACTGCGAGGTGCTTGCCTCAGGTCCCAATGCAGTCTCGGTTTAGAGGGCAGATTCAGATTTGCTTTACTTGGCGTTAGAGGGATAGGGGATTGTACACTATGCTTCACATTCTGGCGTTGCGAGTATAAAATACGGAAAGTCGGCACGGAACAATGGTGAAGCAAGGTCATACATTTGCTCGTTGCCTTGGTCATGGCTTCTATGAATTCTTAAACAATGTTGTTATTACTGCTTATGTGCCTGAGAAGATAGGATTCATATGACTAGCTTGTAAGTCCCGTGTTGTTTAATCGATGAACTTCGAGGATTATTAGACTAGTTGACCTAGTAATACTTTGGTGTCCTGCATACATGTAATATATCTGTCATGATTTTGCACAATCTTTTTAAGTAAATTAAATATACTTAAAACATACCCATAATTGATCGCAAATCAGGTAGACAACCTAACTTCATATTTGTATCTATATCTATATTTGCATGTGTCTTGGTTCTCGGATATTTTGGTTCAAGGCTCGTCTCATAAGAACCCGTATCCGGAAGAAGATATGTAACTATCTGATCTACCCCTTTATAATGCAGAACTGTGTTTATTCCTCTTACTAAGTATCCGGTACCTACATACCTCTCGTGACAGTGATGAACCTACACTATATACATCTGGGATTTATATAATGAGGGAGAGCCACTTTAATGAATCGGCCCCTCTCCACCGTTCATCGCCCATCGTACCTGTAATGCATATATTAACTCATACAGAAGATGCAATGCAAGGCAATCGTTGCATCATCTGGTTTGATAACTCTCGAGAGGTATTATACGTAGGTACCTAGGTACCTTAGTCTTGCGTTCTTAGAAACCAACCAAAACCACTTTGATACATTAGGTATTTTAAATATGCCCAAGTCGATGGATGTAAAAAGCAAATAAGTACGTGTCTTAACTAAAATAGGATCTCATGCCCATCTGCATGTAATTTATTTAAGCTGGGTAGCTACTTGGAGATGTTTATATTAAAAAATGAGGTATCAAAAGCCACATGCAGTTTGGTATTCGCTAGGTTAGGTATGTACATGGGGTATCCTGTACATATGTAGGTATATCGATTTAACGTGACGAGCAGACTACCTAGTGTAGGTACATATGAGTAACCTTAACTCTGGGTTTATCTGCTATGTCTATGCCGGTAGTCATGTCGTATAGCGTACCCACCCATATCGATTGGCGCTTATACATATGTACCTATGTATTCACCTAGGTACCTGTCGTCGGGGCGCACTGTGCATATTAAAGTAAAAGGTACCTAGGTACCTACGTTATCTGGGGAAAGTCGGACTAAAGTCAAGCAACAGCATCCGTGACCTCGTGATTGATGCATACTTACATCTATGTGTGCTGTACATACTTCTACCTTTGACATTTCTCCGCAATAACCTATCATCACTCGACATAACCTTAGCATCATTGCTGCCCATCTAACGCACATTTAACACACCGCCTTCGGGATACGTAGTGAAGCACTTCTGATAACCACTTACTTCATTAGAAACTGGTCATGACATATATCCTAGCCACTTAATACAGGTGTCCTTGCACTACGAAACGGTACGAAAGCAACCCATCTCTTTCCTCGAGCAAAACGACTACATCGTGCGCAAAATCCAAGCTTTACATCCCTTAATCGCTTTATACGAGTTTATAGTTCACCCCATAAAGGCTATAGTTTTTTAAGCCTACGTTCCTGCCGCTTGTTCCGCATTATCTAGATTGGTGTACCAAGGGCAAGAAAGACTCAAAGCATATTCAGCGAGCTTCTGGTCCTCCTTAGTCGTACTGCGACACAGTTCGGACTTAAGGCTGATTATGGCAAACCCCTTTAATCATGATCGCTTCCAAACAGATATATCGTATACGAATTCATATCCCCAGAGATCATATCCGCAGATAAGAGATCTACCTCCTCCACCTCCAACCAGCAGATTCGGTGCAGGCCTTACACGTTCACCCCACTCGCCGCTCAACCGCCTCTCATACCTCCTCAACTCCCCATCCGAACCAACCTCGGATCTCTATGCGGCAAATCCTTCCTCCCAAAGGCCTGATGACACCATGGACACAGATATGAATAATGGCTACTTAGATGGGGCTATATCCTCCCAGACTCGTCTCCCGCAACTACCGTTATATTCGAGGGCCTTCGAACGATTTATGCATAATGAAGGATATAATAAAGAGGTCGCGTTTACGCCATCCTATTTAGACGGTTCAGATTATATACGGAAACTTGACGAAGCGCGCAAGGCTAAACAAGCGCGGAAAGACGCTCAGCAGCAAGCAGGAAATGGGCTACCGACTGGTATTACGACAACAGGTGCCCTAGCAAGTAAGCCACCAGCCTCTCACCTGGGAATGACATACGACTTGATCGAACGGGCACCCACCGTCGACGATGAGACCACAGTACCACCTTTGCCTACTAAATGGAATAAGGACGATAAGCAGGGTCCCCTGGAGGTCTTGGCCGACGGCTTAGAGGTTAAGTACGCTTCGGGTCGCGCCGCGAGGGAACAAGAGCATGAAGCCTGTGCGATCCGTGCAGACCATCCAATGCCATGGCAAGCAGGACTCTACTATTTTGAAGTTAGTCTTCTTTCTAGGAGAAGAGATGAGTACGTGTTAAGTAATAATTCTCTATGCCTCTGGTAAGGTCTAACTTGGATAAACGTAGAACCACAGTATGTATTGGCTTCTCGGCAAAGAATGTCCCCCTAGCCCGACCACCGGGTTGGGAGCCTGACTCATGGGGCTATCACGGTGACGACGGTGATATCTATTCCGGAGATAAGATTGGGAAGCCCTACGAAGGTAAACACTTCGGACCGCCAGACATTATTGGGTGCGGAATCAACTTCCGAACTCGTGAAGCCTTTTTTACAAAGAATGGGAGGCTGTTTAGTATGTATTCCTGGTGCACGCGAGCACGTAGCCGTAGCGTGACCAAATCGAGTTCTAACCTTGTATACAGAAACTGCGTTTCGAGATATAAAGGGAGATCTTTACCCTACCGTTGGCATGAAGAAACCAGGAGAACACATTCGCGTCAACTTTGGCCAGACTGAGTTTATGTTCCAAATTGATAACTTGGTCAAGGTACTTTCCTACATTCCGAGCCGAGTTCCTCTCGGAAGATAGGCAGCCTGGCTAATTGTTGTCTAGAAAGAGCAAGAAAAAATGATGGCGGCCATCAATAGGACAAGGCAAGTTAACGTTTCCCAGCTATTAAGTCGCAGGAAAGCTAACTCATACGACGTAGTATGGCGAGATTAGTATCGCCTCCCAAAAGTGAGACGGACTTAATCCAGCAACTCGTAAGTTAGCAGGCATGTCTTGAACCCTCATTTTAGCTAACAAAACTAGGTCCTGCAATTTTTGCAACACGATGGATACATCGAGACGGCCCGAGCGTTTGCCGAGGAGATACATACAGAAAAGCGAGACTTACAAATCGATCAACAAGCTCCTATACCCGGCATCAACATAAAGGATGATGAGGATGCTCACCATAGACAACGTATGTACGAGTTATGGCTTTGACTTATCCTATACTAACCACCCCAGGCATCCGGAGAGCTATCCTCGAGGGCGATATCGAAAAGGCCGTCAAGTACACTCATTCTTACTATCCAGGTGTGTTGGAGGAAAACTACGACGTGTACTTTAAATTAAGGTGTCGAACCTTCATCGAGATGGTACGGAAATCAGCTGAGATTAGCAACTCGAATGCTAGAAAGAGTAACGGGCATCCATACGACGATACTCCTAACAAGATGGACGTCGACGAGAATGGCTTCTCAGATCAGATGGAAGAAGACGGCCTGGACATTCAAACAGATCAAGAGGATTGGCTTGTAAAAGCTGTCCAATATGGGCAATCGTTACAGGAGGACTTCAGGGATGATACGAGACCAGAGACCACAAAAACACTCAACGAAGTATTCTCTCTTCTAGCATATCCCAATCCCCTGGAGGTTAAGGAGGTTGCGCCTTTACTCGATCGCAAAGGTAGAGTAGCTGTAGCCGAGGAGCTCAATTCGGCAATACTCTGTAAGTCCACCTATCCGCCTATGAAGCTCGGTGCGTAACTAAACAATCTACTAGCGTCCCTGGGGAAATCGTCGCGGTCGGCATTAGAGAACCTCTATGGACAAACGAGCGTCTTGTTGGATTATCTACGCGAAGATGGCGGGCCAGGTTCATTTATAACCATTCAGTCTGTTGTCGACGCAATACCTCAGCCGTTCTAAAACGATGAGCTTCTAACTAGGAGCGATACGCTGCAATGTGTCTCTGCTTCCTGCCGAGACCTTGTCCATCAAATGAGCAAGACGAATGAAATGTGGCTAGATGCGGAGCGTAATATTCGTTCGTCATCAACAACCGAATTATAACTCATATGATGACATCAATGAGGTCCCAAGCTTTCTTACGTTGTTTTCATAGTAAAACTAAAGACTTGGGAGTGTCAACCTCACTAGAACTATCCCGCCTCACGTCTTATGGAAATTCAATAGAAGAAGGTCTAGCACATATATTTCGGCCTCAAGACTTCATGTATATTGTCCTCAATACCTTGTCCCCCACCAAACCAAGCTTCCTCGAATTTTCCTCGAATGAAGAAACACTGCTTATTTTTAGACTAGCTCGGCGATGGCGGAACAGACTTAGGAGGATGGCAAGGGCGAAAAGCGGGTAGGCATTTTCTACTTAGCACTTTTCTTCTGTATTCGTTGCACGAGTTTGTCTTATCACCCCTCTCCCTCTTCGCATACTTTGGGGTTTCCATCATGGGTTTCCGATAGCCAGTCGCATATAAACAGCGGGGCAGAATCGAATCGAACCGAACGCCTCCCTCAAAATCAGTTGTTTAATTAGTAGTCTATTCTATCATAGACTAGCCGAGTTGATGGTAGCTGGGCTAGGAAACCCATGCTCAATGTACACAATGGCATAAGTCACCCTTGCTCATAGGTGAATAGAATTCGTTATAGCATGCAAGATAGCAGATTCATAGATTCATTCAGACTACATAGTAAGCAATTAAAGCAGTAGTGCATGGCACAAGCAAGGGTGGCATGGAGGCTATTCAGACTTGATATTAGTCACTACGCTCTCTTACTTAAAGAAACTTACCACAAGCGTTCGACGTACGACAACATCAGTATTGGAAATTGACATGTGAGCAAAAGAGATACAGTAGCTACTATATGGACTCCGATCGATCTATTAATCTAGGAACCCATTTGCTCCGGCAGAATAGGGGGGGTTCTTAGGCATGCAACTTCCGCTACCCGGGCATTTACTCACATGCGCACGATCAACAATACATACAACACCATGACCACAGGCCAAAAAGCGAGACCAATTAAAATCCAGGCAACCCGCACCGCGTGCACTTGGCTTTGGAGACTACATGGTATTAGAATAAGATCGAGATCTTGGGTTTCTTTATTTCTATTCTGAGGTATCTTTCATCCCTTTCGCCTTTGTCCGGGCCATGCCATTTCGTCATGCGGCTAGTCCAACCAACCGAGCGCCAGCCTAGCATCCCATTGTATTTGTATAGTATTGTAATTGTAATTGTAATTGTAATTGTATCCGGAAAGGAATCAGTCCGCATGCATGCATCCGTAAATGAAGATTTTAGGTAGGTAGGTAGGTAGGTAGGAAAAGCGAGGAAATGAAAATTTAATGTCATCGCTGCGACCTTCCCTTCAGACATGCCCATCGCCCGTCTATGCTGCGTGCGCTTCTGATGCGTGGTGCCGCATTCCAGCGGCGCATGGGGGGCTTTCGCGAATCGAGTCGTGCCCTAGATGCAACGGTGCCAATAAACATAGGTAGACCCCCTCATTTGCCCCTATAACCCAGCCCCTTCGTACTCGACTGATAGAAAAAAAGCGTAGTAGCGTGTAAACAATAACCCAGGAATTAAGTATTAGATATTGGAGGTTGTCTTGGTAGGAATTCGATTTATCCTTCTTATCCTTTGCTTGTGATCAAGTCCCCCGTCTTCAACCTTGGCCGAACTTTAAGTCTCATAGATGTTGTAGAACAGAACAAGTCATGATCATGATGACGGGGCGTGTCGAAGGAGTTCCCGGGTTATGCCGATGAGTTGGAGTTCGTTACCGAAGTTTCTCGCTGCGTGGTCGCTACTGTTGGTGTTGGTGTTGGTGTTGGTGGGGGAGCAGGAAGGGGAGGGGAGGGGAGAAAACGCCTAACGTCATTATATTCCGTGACCCCCAAAGATGCCAATTGTCAGGTGCCAAAATCCGCAAAGTAGCACAACATAGCACAAAGAGCAGTGATGGACCCGGCTTGCCCGTTCTCGACAGGCCTTCTCCAACCTCGGTTGTGCACCCAATGGTTCCAGAATAGTGACGAGAAGCAAGCAAGGAGGACGTATTAAGTAGTATAATATAACTGTCGCAACACGACATAGGGGTTCTCGAAAGTAGCAGAGAGGAGGGAGAGGGGGAAAAGAGGGGGGGAAGTAAGGGCAAATCACGAGATGGCAATGCCCTCTAGATCTCGCATAAGCACCGCCATCTGTGCACGCTTCGCAGCCTCTGCTACTAGGTTCAGGTTCTGAATGAAGGCATCCGTGCTAGGCGCCTTCTGGGCTGGCGGAGGAGGTGGTGCAAAGCCTTGTGTCATTGTAGCCGTCACAGCCGTTGCTGTGGATGGTAGCTGGCGCTGGGCCATAGAGGGAGAAGTGATCGAGGCGTTCATATTGTTGGAGTGCGTAAAATGGGTTTGTTCGTGGAGGGGATGCGCACAACGAATATGCGCTGTCTGGTCTCACGCCGGCCTTTTTATTCCTGGGGTAGGTCCTGTGGTAGCAAAAGCACGAGATGGTGCGATGTCGTACGACAGGTGGAGTTTTTTGCTGCTGGTGTACAGAAGCGGTTATATGAGTTGACAAGAGACAGAGACAGAGACAGGGAGATAGACGTGAGACTTTGTATGTACGTCTCGCTTCCAAAGTCGAGAGTAGGCGTGTTTGGAGGATGTGAAGGTGAAGGAGGACGAGAGTTTTTCGTGGGCTAACAGCAGGCTGGCGGTAAAGGCTTTTAAAGGCGAATCTGACTATAAGCCAAGTCGTCGATCAGGATGCAACGCAAGGATTGGTTTTGGGTTAGGCGGTGACGAAATTGGTGTGGATGGTGTGGATGGTGTGTAGAGGGTGAAGAGGGTGAAGAGTATATATATCGTGTCGTAATTCCCTTTTTGTTTTTCCCACGAGAAAGAAAGTGGATTGAGTTGGAGAAAAAGCTTGATGATTGTTTCCTATTCTCGATGATCTCTTGCTTGAGAGTTGGAAATGAAAATATGGTCGAGGGGAAGTAGCGTGGGGATGATATATGTAGCTTGGAAGTATTCAAGTATTGAGGTATTAAGGTATCGTGATCAGTTGTTTTTTAATTTTCCCTTTGTTTGTTCCAAGGCTGTCCTGATAACAATCTAAAGTGGAGGAGGGCTTTACTGTATTGACCCCCAATTCCGAGTTCAATAACGCACGTTCAAGACCAGGGTTTTCCAACCGGCCCTTAATTTTCCAAGTAGCGGCTGCAAGTGCGTGCAGATTGTCGAATGGGCTGGATCTGGATGAACAGTTCAGAATTATGGATATCGAGCCATTTAATATATATAGTAGTAACCAAAAAGCTATTCGAGAGGTTGAAGAGGGGACTGCATATAGGGTCTGGTGCAGCAAGTCAGGCGAGATCCGAACGGAATACATTCCATATACCCTACCATATTGTACATACTTTATGTATGTGTACCTTACCTTATGGACGCCTCCCTTAAATCTATCAGGACGAAATGCTGAGATATGGCGGTATGGGCTTGTAACGACGGCCATCCGGAGCAATTCCTACTATCGCAGTATCGTACTAGTTAAGTTAGGCATGGCTATATCTATTTACACCAACCAAAGACTAACAACAGACCGAGGATAACCTATTTGGGTAAGGTATGTATTTAATATTTAGTTGCCGAACCTTCCAATTACTCCATCAAGTACTTGACCCCTCAGCAAGGGGAAAACAAAGAATATACCTCTATTGATTACCTCACTACATGACTTACATAGATGTAGAAAAGGCAATCAGGACAATGTCCACCCCAGAAGCCGGCTTTCACTTTAGTTGCGACAGCGACTATGCGTCCTAGCTTACATGCCGGCTTATATACTGACTGACTTACATGCTGACTTACATGCATATAGGTAGGTAATTTATCCCATAAGCCGTAGCTACATTATCCAGATATATAAGTCATTTGGACACTTAGACTTGTATTCAGCTTCATTCGGTGAGCTAAACTATTAACAGCATCCCGCAGGGAACGCAGGGAAAGGTGAGCAGATCTCGTCAGGCGTCGTAGCAGCGAGTACAACGCAGCTAGGGACATCCCAAATACGACTTTGGCAATGGAACATCACGTTCAGCTTCCTAAGCTTCCAAGGTTCTTAAAGCTTCGATCCCCCTCCCCTCACTGATCTCAGATCTTATTAGTGAGAATCTACATCATAGTACATCTAAAAGTAGATTTAGCACCGGAAAAATTAGTCGATCTTGTCGACCATGTCCAGAAGCAGCATAAGTCCATCCTCCGCTTGAATCCGTATGAATTTGTATAGATGCAGTTTATGATTCAAATGAGCAGGTAGATCTTGTTTATCGAGAATATAACCGCCGTTTTCAATTACTCTATAGACTTTCTAGCGTCGTCGGTAGTCTCGTGTGAGCGGATGAACGGCTCGCGCACCGACGAGCGCAAGTGAAGCGATCAAAAGCCATTTAAAATTGCAGTGTTCTAACCTAGTCCATTACCATCGCATCCCCCACCACCATGTCGAGATATCTTTCCACCGGAGGACGAATATGTCGGGTTCTTGCATTGGTTATTCCAGCTCTTGCATCTTGCATCTTGCATCTTCCATGCATTTCCCTTGGCAATGGAACAGATTGAACAAATGGAAATTTACGCGATGTCCTCGAAGAATAACGGATGGGCTTCGAAACTAGTGAGTCATTATCTCTGACCACCAAGAAATATCAAGATAGCAATCGGCATTTAGCGACACCAGCTAACAACTCTTCAAATAGGGTGATATGGGCTGAGTTGATGCCCAACTCTGCAAGCCGGATGTGCATCTATCCTACATCGTGGACTACCGGTATTTAATTTGTCCCACTCTTTAGCAGACATAGATGAGCATAACATCGTAGCCCCCAATATTACCTGCCATTTGGTGTGCCATTGGTGCCCCCCACGGATGAGGTAAAATTATAGAATTCACCCCGCAATGCGCCCCGGACTCTTGGATGTCTGACATTGTCGGAATTAGCTTGTGATCGACGCTCTCCTGCTTTTTGCGCGAATCCTCCTGCACCAGTCTTGTACATGCACTACATCTTAGATTCGTACTTAGGTACCTAGGTACCTAGTCTGAGCGATAGATGTTATCTCCAAGTTTTGGTAGGTTTAAATAATGATGTCCCACACACACGAAGTACTTACATACCATACTACTTACGTCAAAGCATCCTACAAGCATTGTACCTCGGAATACCCATTTAAGCACGACAAGGACCCTGAAAAGTGTCTGCATAACCCCACATAATCCACATAATGCCCGAGACTAACGGAATCTAGCGAGTCTAGGTTTAGAGCACGCGAATTTGTCGGAAACTCGCTGACTCGCCGGCTCGCTAAATCCTCGGTTTACAAGGTACTTAGGTCTTGTACCGCCATGCATGCTTATCAAGATCTAATCGATAAGATAGAAGGTTTGCCAAGCTATAACTTCTTTGCGAGTTCATGAATGCGACTCTTATAAGCACCTACAAACAAGACGACTGATCTGCGCTACGGCTCCTTCAACATGTCTTCGAAACCTCCCGGTGTTATTAGTCCAACCCCCTCTGGCGCATCGGGCTGGTTAGCCATACCAGCTCCCTTAGCTCGACTATTTAAGAGATTTCCCCTCTTAACATATCCTCCTAACGAGCTTCCTATTCGTTCCCCTAGAGCTAGGGATGTAGCGACTCTATATGTCTTCATCTCTGACCAAGATGCCCTGAATGGCTTACCTAGCTTCAATCCATCTTGCCTCAAATGGCAAGTATGTTACAAGTACATTGTCTAAGCTCCAAGTTTCTGTACCTAATAGTCGATGCAGACCTTTCTGAAGCTAGCCGGGGTCCATTTCCAAGTAATACCCTCGAATAACCACGCTTCACCAACAGGCGCATTGCCGTTTCTGATGCCTTCGTCGAATCCTAACAGCTTCGCCACACCTTTACCGATACCATCCAACAAACTAGAACAATATGCAGCTGAAAGTGGCACACACAAGATTTCCGAAGTTCCAAGCCTGAAGCTTGAAGCTTACGAATCACTGCTCGACCACCGCATACGGAACGCATGGCTCTACTCCTTATATTTATCCCGCCCAAACTCAGCCCTTCTTTCGCATCTCTACGTGACGCCGGTTTCCGCATCACATGTCGTGAAAGTAACAATCCTATACCAATTGCGCCATGCGGCGGAGGCCCAGATATTAAGATCTACAAGCGGGCTAGTTGTAGATTCGAAAAAGCTATATGATGGGGCGAGGGAAGCCTTTGAGGCCTTATCAACGGTTCTAGGCTCGGGGGATTGGTTCTTCGAGGCACCAGAGCCGAGTTTATTTGACTCTACCGTGTTCAGTTATACCCATCTTTTACTCGACCAGGGATTGGCGTGGGGAGATCGGAGGCTTACTGAAATCGTAAGCGAGTTCCCGAATCTAGTCGAACACCGAAATAGAATATTACAGAAATGCTGGGGCCAGGTCTTGGGCTGAAGCAGAAAACTACAGTAGTTGAGGTCAAATGATCGTGTATAATGTACAGTTCTATAACGAACCAATACACGTTGGGCAGGTACATTTACGAATTCACGAGATATGAAGATAGACAATATACCCCCTCTAAGTCTTGGTAATCCATATTAAACGCCATTGATACAAACAAAGACCTTACTAGCTGGCGAGAATATTGCGCTTTATATGGCTTTCATGTATGGAATTATATGAATAACTACTAGTTATATCTCTAATCGTCTCCCACGCCATATCGTTAACTAACACTTCAACTCCATACTAGCAAACACCACTAAAGAGACTTTCGGATAAAGCGAACCGACTCACGTTGTAAACCAACATACCCCATATATATGATAGTTATTATCTAAGAAAACCAATCAGGGCACCCTTGGACTACCTGCTAGGCGAGACGCTCAAAATAAAGGGCTTACGGTTATATCAATATCCCCACCCTAAATGCATAGGGTCAAGTTTCTTTATACAATGACTTTTCTCTCTTTTACTTCTTGATTTTAGGTGAAGCGAGAAATGCTCTAAGATCACTCATTTATTTTAAATGCCAAACCACTCCCCTCGAAGAGAAGCGGACAAAATAAACCCGTATATCAAGGTAAATACCTACCTAACCTAGGTAATTAGGTACGTTAGCCAACCAGATTTAGATTATTGTAGGATTCTAGATCTTTTAGGTATGTTATTCACTTGTAAGATATACGTAAAGGGGTCGGAAACTAACGCAGGCGTTATATTCTATCCAACGAGCAATGTATAGCCACCTAGATAGCTAATCACAGCACGGTCAAATAAGCAAGCATCGCACCGTTATGCTCGAATTAAAAATTTGGCTTCATTTTAAGATATATTCTGGGATTAAACTGTATCCTGCCGCATTAAACGAAGCGGCACAAATCCGCTAGTGGAGGAATATGCTGCCCTTTCAAGAACATTGAGTTCCCGTTTTCCTTTTACTTGCAATCTTCATCGAGGGATCCCTCCATCGGCCTGATATATGGATACTTGGTAAAAACAAAAATAAATCTACGTTCGAGGTGACTTTTTAGGTCTCTCCCCTTCATTTCGACTGGGACCCTGCGGCGTGGCCTTGTACTCCGACACCGCCCCCTCCCTTTTCCGGCTTCGGCTGCGCCTGAAGTTTCTGTCGGGCATTGGCGACGAAATCTCGTTGATGACCAGAGCCGACTGCGCGATATGCACTCTTCGAGAACGGCCAGTTGGGACACCAAAGTCCGCATGAAGATGAGGTTGCCGGATGAGACGCATCGGCTGCCTTCTTGGAGTTGGATCCTTTAGAGGGATTATTGGCGTCGGTGGCGTTGCTTGAGGACATCGTGATGTTGGTGGTGGTAAGATTGACTACTTGTTGTCTGATTTGTGGCTGTGGGAAGTAAGGGGGTATTGTTGTTAACTCGAATGGTTGTTGGTGTGCGAGGTCGTTATATATTTTTATTTGGCCCTTTAAAACCAGACTTCTTGACTATAATTACATGCCATAATAACGTTAGGTATCTCCTAATAACCTAATGGAAATCAATAGCTAGACTGAGAGCTTTTGTTTGAATGCAGTCTAAGATACACGAAGTTCGAAATCCTTGGACCTCCAACATAGTTAAAAGCGGTTACATTCACTTACTAACTACATCTTCATTAAACTACTTATTAAACCCCATGAATGTCTAGGCACTGATAGCCTAATGTAGCAAACTTGCACTCTAACCTCTCGTTACTCCCTAACGAAAGGCACCCCCCAACCAACAACTACGAGATATTATGATTGAGACACCCCTATTCTTCCTGGTAGTCATAGGCTGTCTTAAACCGGTCCAGCCCAGAGCGTATACCATCGATTCAAGAAGAGAACCCAACCCTACAGTTTCAAGCTTCCATAGTCATGTTTAGAACCAAGGGTTCCACCTCCGTACGCTATGCAGTTTCTCGGCGCCGCTGGCGCATACGGTGAGCCAGTCGTTCTTGCTTATCTGCTGCCACTCGATATTGTTCTCTTGTCCTAGAGATCGGTAACAGTTCCAACCGTATGCTTCAGCATACAAGTCGAGCAATTCCTCCTTGCCGAGTTTCTCCCATCCGTCTAGGCTGAGAACCACGCTCTCCTCACAAGAGACAACCTCGAATATGGATGGGCCCGTTTGGCGGGAGCAGATTACGCAACATGGTCTTCTCGACTTTGTCACTAGGGGTAATGGGGGTAGGGATTGCTTATGTAGGTATTGGGACTCGTGAGTTAGGCTTCCTAGCTTAATCTCGTTGGATGCATCATAATGCTTGAGACGGTGTTGTTGGACAGCAACCCGCTTGGCCATTTGTATGTCCAGCACGAAGTGCTTGACGAGGGCTAGCCTCTGGATCCTGGGGAATGGCGGCCACCGGTGCTCAGCTGCTAATTTCATCTTCTTATCCAGAGTCTGCTCGATGATAAGCGGAGGTCCCGGGGAGAGACTGGGTGGGATAGAAATAGAGGTCGCATACCATCTCTGCTTGTAGCCTACGCATCATTACCTCTTCCCGAAGCAGTGCGTCAAGTGTCTTTCGCCAATTAAATATTATATCGAGGCCGTCATTTTCCACTTTCAGATCAGCGATGTCAGTGTCGTTGACAATATGGCCCCCCGTCATACCCTTATTTAAGATACCCTCGCCTAGTCTAAGATGCGCAACCCGATTCTCGAAGCTATATTTACTCCACAAGACATGAATTTCCCTTTTGTTTAGTGAATTCGAAAGGCTGGCCCCTGAAGTCTGAAACCGAACACGACTAGTCTCAAAGCCGCCCTCACTGGTATGATTAGAGAGTTTATAATCGATCTGACATCGCGGTCCTGAGTATAACGTAATAGTTAGCTTCGGGACCCAATACCGCAAGAAGTGGCGTTCGATGCGGCGCATCTCTCTTCTTGCTGTATGCCGTAAGGTCGCCCATTGATATGCAGGGTCCTGGTCATAGTCGTCTACCAAAAGGTCTAAGATCCGCTCGATCAACTCTAGGGGGAGCCTCTCCCAGAGATCTGCTTCTGGGATCATGCTGGGCGATCTGACTCCGAGGACGAATCAACTAATTCCTACTGATTATCTAAATACCCAGAAAATCCCCAGTCGAGGGGATGCAGAGATGATATATACCATAAGACGACTAGTACATTACGCTCACCATCATAGGTTCGAAATCAAAGCGCCGGCACGCCTATTGGTCACATATCATATGGAAAGCCTTACAGGCATGTCGGCATTTACCCAGAGGCGAGGATCGACAAGGCCTCCAGATAGAAATCAAACATATTACATCCATCTGCCCGCCTCCCTGAATACCTGGCGCTGGAATATTGGACATCATGGTGTAAGAAGACACGGTCTAATTTACAGGTTACATCCATGACGACGGAGTCGGGAGTTGGAGGAATGCTGGACCGGTAATATGAAAATTCCACCGAGCCAATGAGTCAATATCTGGTGGTCGTACTGCTTCTGATCACCCGGTAGATCGGCCCGTTTGCGTTGCTATATCCCCCAAATAGAGGAGGTGCTCAACTTATTCGTCCCTAAACCCACATATAATAGTCCCGAGAAATTTCGTCCAGAGATCCTTTTCCCTGTATATGCAGCTAATCTTTCCCGATCGTTCGAAATGCTTCATTCCCAACGGCTGCCTCGCTTCGCTTCAGGGACCATAAGACCAAGGGATCTGATGGTCAGGGGTAGTTCGGATGTCCCACTTTTCGACTTTGGTGTCATTTTCGGGTCAGATCGCAGGGCAGATGGGTGAATTCGCGCCGACAAGTAAAACATACAGGATACTAAATCAGATTAAATACTCTGCAGGCCCTATCTATATAGCTTTCTAGTATAGCTCATTCACTCTCACACATCCTCATAGTTTTGAGACCATTATATATTATTAACGTGGATGATCATGTGGCTCGGGTTATCTTCAAGCTCATGAGATATCAAGAACTCTACCCAGTGAGGTTTATAATAAAACCACTGGACGACAAGGCTCAAGCGGCCTATCACATGCGTGGACCCGGCTCTCTGATCCTCTGCAAAATATTGCAGGTAATCCCACTTTCCCGCGAAGGGTTTCGTATGCTTGGTATACGGTAAATATCATTTCATAATCCATTGATGCGCGTTTTCGCGTCTTAGCTAATTTAATCTGGCATAAATCATCATAAGTGTTGTTTGTCGTTTATCTGAACTTCGGGAGGAGTCGTAGAATCGTAATATACACGTCGTACCTGTTGCCTGTCTATGTTGTTCTGTTGCATGCTGGGAAATGCTCGAGCTCCCCTTTCTCGAGTTAACTCTTCTCCGTACGCCAAATCCATGCAGGGTAGGTTCTTTTCATGAATTAGAATTTAGTCCCGATTCCTTTTTTTTATTTTTATCTCAATCCGGCCATGGCAACGCTGTGCATGGACTTCACGTCGTAGTCAATTTCGTTCCGGCCTTCTTGGGGGGCTTCCCGAGGCGGTCTGACGCTGCCTGCCCGTGAGCTGGCTCCCAGTCTTCGAGAGCTTGAACTGGAATTCGAATATCTCCTGTGTCTCCTCCCCTCTCTCTCGTATCTTGTCTCCCCAATTGTGCTTGCTGATTCTGAAGGTGGGACGACGCTTTCGGAAGCGCTGTATTGAGCTTCGTCACCGTCAAGTACCAACTGGGGAATCTTCGACATCCTGTTGCTCTCTGCTTGGTTCGCCCTATGACGCTTATACTCTTCCAAAGCCCTCCTCAGAATCTGACGCATGAATGCCTTATTGACGTTCCTCCTGACTCGGTCGAAGTAGCGCACCACATCACCAATAACCATGACTTGGGCATCGTGGTCGACATCGACAATATCGGCATAGTTGGCCCGGGAATCTTCTTTCACGCGGAGCTTCCCGGGGCGTAGCTCGATTCCCACGGGGGAATACGGTAGACGTTGCCCTATACCGCCCTGGTCGAGGCCCGGGGTCGGGTCACCGTTTCCGAAGACGTATCCTTGCTGGAAATGGTCAATGCCGGGCTTGGCGAACTCATGTTTGCCTCCTATGGAAATAGGTCTGATTTTGGTCACGGTCAGTCAAATATTGATGAAACCGATCCCTCGTGAAGCTAACTCTCGCTCGCTTTCTTACGTTTATGCGTAAACACTCGAGTAGTTCAAAAAGGAGTTGATGGTGTCGGTGGATTGGTGTGGTATGGTCGTTTTACTTACATGCAAGCGCAATGATGGGGAAAGGTATCGCTATGGCGTAAAACGATGAATCGAGTGTATCCGAGACACTTCCACTCCCATTCAAACTCGGGAGCGTCGGCCCAGAGAAATTCGAAGACCTAAAAAGTGCGACATTTAGCACATTTTGCTTTATTTCCGATTTTACACTTTCGGTAGATCAAAATAGACTCACGTCGCCGATTTGCAATTTGGATGCCGGTCCGATGTCGTATCCCTTGAGGGCTGCAGGAATGAATGTCAGCTCAGCGATACAAATATTTTCACATATTCAACTGCACAGGCTCGCACCGGGGAACAGTAAAATCATAGAATTTCCAATAACTACAGATAAAACTTACTCAGCGGATGGGCATCTGGCCCGTCCCGCGGCACCTCGGACGCATCGTCCCCATAGCCTGAGTCACTTCTAATAGTAGCTTGATCGCGGGGTCCCATCTCTGACGAGAGAGAAGAGAAGCCAGAAGAAAGAGAAGAAAAGAGAGAAGGGGGCATTAAGAAGGAGGGCCGATTTCGTTCGGAGTTTATATTTAGGGATTAGGGGGGGGGGGATTGGGGATTAGAGATTAGGGATTAGGGATTTCAAAGAGAAAAGAATGAATAGTAGTTTGGGAGGGGTTTCTTTTTTCTTGCTAGTGATGTTTAGCACGTGTTGGTAGTGAATGAAACCCCTTATTATTTGTCGAATTGTGTAGGCGGTGATGCTGCCCAACTCCATCAACTCCACCAGATATGCATCGATATGCATTCTCCTGTAGTTGTTAATGGCTACATCAACGATGAGGCTCCACCGTCCTCCGATATCCTAGTCAAGCGATACATATGGTCAGCCCAGATCACAAGGGGGACAACGGACGCCGGGGAATGAGGCGGCGAAGTGGATACTAGGGCTCTTCAGTTAGCCAGAGAAAATCGACCACATCGTCACCGCCATTTGGCATCCGGCCAACTCCAAACGATTCCTGAGATAAGGGCTATTTCATCAACCATGCAATACATCCCATGCAATAGGTAGACCCTCCTCGACCCTCCCCCTCACCCCCTCTATTCCGCCTTAGCTCTCGAACATTCCTCCTTGATCGGGTCTGGCGTGTCCGACGGCTGCCTATGGACATGAAGAGAAATCTGGAAATCTGGACGGCCGGCCCGCTGCGGGGTGTTCGATTTACCTTCTCTGCTTCTGCGCTTTGGAATCCGCATGAAACCCATTTCTTCACCCACAACGGACGGTCCATGATGCGAAGCACGAACCCGCGATTGTGGTACACTGACGTCAAATCGAACCAACAATTGACGGCGCCACGAGAGCTTCGGGAGGTCGGAAGAGCCGATCGTAGGTGGCTCTACTCAGCCCCCCAGCCTCCCAACCCCCAGCGGAACTCTCCTTCGAACCCCGTGATGTCGGGTCCGGTGCGCGACAACGTGGACAGACACATCACGAAGACAAGTCCGTATAATGCGTGACCCTGATCTGCCGCCCTTTGCGAAACAGGCTCTGTGGCTATACCGGATCGGTGCCTGCATGGTATCATTATTATTTGTGACAGCTCCATTCGTCAGATCCAACCAGTCTTGTGGGTAATCGTGTCAAAGGTATGTGTCCGGTCGACGATTACCATTACTCATCGCAACCTTCATGAATATTTATTGAAAACAACTTTCCATATTGGAAAAACGGGTGGGTATTGGTGATTATATTCGGTAATTGGCGCATGCACCGATGCAGACGACCATCAAAGGGGGCAATAGTCGGTTAGATCTCTAAAGGATCTACCTAATACATTAATACATTAGTAACCTAGTCTAGAAGTTGTTGATGCAGCAATATCGTACCACTTTTTCAGACTTTTAGCACACTTTTCTCCTTTCCTAGTGCGTTAGACGGGAATATCAACGCCAGTCGTCATGAATTTACGTGAATCATTCGCATCCATTGCTTTTTCGTAGAGAACGTTTATTATTACGACAACACGAAAGGTGTAATTACAGTTAGGTAAAAGGTTCTATGAATAGAAACTTATGTATAGGTATGTATGATGATTGCTTATAGTAAAAGGCCTCGATACGAGAAATACGCAGGAATACTCCCCTGTGTCCCTATGTTCCGCTGTGTTGGCTATCTCCTAAGATAGTAATTTCATAAACTTTACCTTTCCCCTCTTCGCTCTTCTGGATTATTATAGAAGTGAATTAGCAGGCTAACCTCAAGCATCGCATCGATGCTACCGAAAAAAAGAAATGTCAATTGCTAAAAACGACGCCGTAATCGCTCATGAGCAATTACGCCTTATATGTATATAAGTGCAACAAGAAAAAAAAGCAGAGGGTTCATTATTTATCACATGCAACGAGCATAAGTGTCAAAATCAAGATAAACATATGTAAGCCTAGCCATCCCTAGGTTAGGTACCTAGGTATGTATAGCTAATTTAGCTCGTATCTGCAACTACATAGCTAGCTTCACTATTATTCAACTGCATACATATCCGTTTTATGCTGGCGCCTTACGGGCTCGATTCGCGCAGAGCCAGAGAAATATGCAGTACGGAACCGGGAGTTTAGAAGAGGGGAAAAGGACAAAATCCCTCTCTTGGCTTTGCACCGAAGCCTTTAGAATACGGCTAGCACTGTCCGGCACGTGAGACTGGAGCTTCTATGGGTCGATTCGCTTTGCATCTTGCAGGATTTTAACGATTTCAGTGTGGAGGTAATGCATAGGAATCATTTACGTCAGAAATTATTCCCCGATACTGCTACACTCGATCTAAATATCGAGGGAGCTAGTCCAGGTCCAAGAAAACCCAAAAGCAACTTACCCTTATATTTCATTCTTCGGAAACATATTATAACGCTATTATTATTATCCTACTACACTATACTAAGGAGAGAGTTATAGAAGCCACTAACTACCCTACCTCCTTAGAAAGTTGGTTACCTAACTATATTGGTTGTAACGTAAGTCTATAATATTAGGTAGGTAGTTTACAGATGTGTTTCAATAATCCCTCTAGATCCAGTATCTAGGTACCTATGATTCATATAAATGCCAATCGTCATTAAAGTCTACCTATTTTACTAGTACGAGCTAATGCCCTCTATCTTCCAACTCGATGTAGTCTCCGTTGCATGCTTTTACATGTTCTAGTTTCACGAAAGACTCCCAAGCCAAGTAAAGTTAATTATAATCGTAACCTCATCTACATCGCGGTACGGAATCAGCTATGCCGCCGGTACCTTTAATTCTTCCATTACAACGGCAACTTTTACTATTTTTATACTCATTACACTTTATACTTCGACTCGATTGCTCGAATTATCTCTACCTTATCGTATCTTGTCATTGGCCGTGAATGCGAGCAAGTAGGGGTCTTGAATGGCCAATCGGAATGTGCATTTTCCAGTGATGCCAAACAGGAAGTTGTTTGATGACTCCGTTCCTCATCATGCTACCTCGAATAGCCTATACTAATCCGACGACATTGGTAATCGCCGTATGATAAAGGTCGGTATTCTTAGTTTAGCCGTCGAACAAATACAATGCACCTCTTGTCTTGCCCCGTTGGTTCACCTATGCACCCCGCGTGCACTGGCAGAATTAGGCCTGGAAGCTACCGTATGCGAGTAAGAATGCTACAACGGGATCTTGCAGCACGCATTCACATCTATATTCTAGAATAGGGGGTCACCCTAAGCTTCACGGGACGGTATCTTTTTTCGGGGGGTTCTATTCACCCGAGCGGAGACATATATATATATATATGTCGTGAAAAATTGACTTGTAAAAATGAAACAGATACTGTATCTACGTAGATCTATTCTTTGACATCACTTAGCTTGACTAAGTACTAGGTCGTAGACCTCATATATCATAGCAAGATGAAGTCAACCTCGCTCCTTGTCAGCGCGGTGGCTATCGCCCAGGTCCACGGCCATGGAGGTATATACAATTATACCATTGACGGCGTAGAGTACCCTGGGTAAGCCAGCCAATCACCCCTGTCTTCGATCTGATTCCCCGGCCTTTCTTCGCTAAAGCGACCTACTAGGCATTACCCCTGGCTCCCGGAAGAAGGCCAGGAGTCGATCCAGCGCCGATGGTGGCCCGACCCAATCTATCGGGCGGACCACCCCTATCTCGCCTGCAACCGAGGAAACCCTCTCGCTACCAGTATCACCAAGCTGCACGCCACTGTACGTCCGGGTAGCGAGGTTATAGCCTCTTATTATCCCCCTATATGTCCCACCTCGCCTCCTGTCCCGTTCCCAACAACACCATCGGTGCCGAATTACGACGAGGAAGACCCGCCCATGAAATGTTCCGGGCCGGAGTATACATGGGTACACAGCCAGGGGCCGATGTTGGTGTACATGGCAGACTGTCAAGGACCAGTGAGTACCACAAAAGATAAAACAAGCACCCAATTTTCCAACTGCGGATGCGAGAAATCACCCCAAATACCTTGTAGTTTATATTGTAGTGACGGTGGCTGATTACCGATAGTGCGATGAATGGGACGGCACGGGGAAGCGCTGGTTCAAGATCTGGGAGGCAGGCTACGACCCTAAGGGATGGGAGGGTGCCTATAAGTACGGCACGGATATGCCCATCTCAAACAAGGACCGGTGGTGGCAAGACTATGCAATCAGCCACCCCACCAATGTCTGGAACATCACCATTCCTAACCTGAAGCCCGGCAACTACTTGCTTCGGCACGAAACCATCAATCTTGAGGCGAGCCTGCAGTTCTACCCTGAATGTGCACAGCTAGAGGTCGCTGGGGACGGCGATGCTACCCCCTCTGAGGACTACCTTGTCGAGTTCCCTGGCGCATATAGCCCGGATGACCCTGGTTTATGGATGGCGGGTGAACTGTATAACCCCCAAGTTGGACACAGTATCTTTGTGAGTACCTACCTACCTATTAACTTTCTTCGCTTGCTCTTGATATCCATGCGTCTTTCGATTTAAGCAAGAAACAAATCCCACACTTTACCTACCTAATCTCTAGGTATCAATGTGCTAACTAACACGAAATATAGAACTATACTATTCCCGGCCCCAAGGTCTGGGATCCTTCAAAGGCTTAGGGGGGATTATTTAAAGACCTAAAGGGCTTCTAGAAAGACGGTGATTAGTATTGATATCTTAGGTACCCTTATTTAGTTGCTATATATAAGTACCTACTATATTATAACGTTCATTGGCTAGAACATATTAAACTACTCTCCTAATTTGTCATTTGATGTTTGCACACCTTGCATAGGTTAGGCACATATGATGCTTCGATATGTACCTTACGGTGACACGTTCACCTGGGATTCACCAAGTGTATTGTACCACAATTCAAGCCTCAGGTAGTTGTACCTTAAGGCTCCATACAACTCCCTATATCCACCTAGCTTCACTCACTACCCCAGAATTGAATAAATGTAATTGATGACATGATATATTAATACGTACAGGTGCCACTCGTGGAGGCTTCATCTACAATCGGTACGAACAAGATATAATTTTACCCACACACCATGCTTCCTAAACGCCACTAGATTCCAACATATGTCCATCCACGGGTGAAACGACCTACAAGGGGAGCTTCTCATGTTTATAGCTCTTCTTTCCTTCGCCTTCGCCGTAGGCTGCTGTGACATGACCTTGCCCTCTGATTTTGTATTTATAGATCATCAGGCCTTCCAAGCCTACGGGACCCCGAGAGTGGATTTTGTTTGTGCTGATGCCAACTTCTGTCCCGAAACCGTACCTCATACCGTCGGCAAAGCGGGTTGATGCATTCCAGTACACGCCTGCCGCATCCACGCTCGACATAAATTGCTCAGCAAGTTCCGACGAGCTGGTTAGTATTACGTCTGTATGTTTGGAACCGTGGGTGTTGATATGGGCAATAGCTTCATGGATGTCTACAACTGCCCTGACTGCAAGCGTAAGACTGAGAAACTCGGTGTCGTAGTCTGCGCTCTGTGCATCTTCGAGCTTTGTAAAGAGATCTGAAGGCAATCTGCTAGAAAGTGCTGCTTTAGTTTTGGTATCGCAGCGTAAAACGACCCCTTTCGCAATTAAGGCCTCGACTACAGTGGGAAGATGTGTGTCGATAGAGGATTCCTGCACTAGTAGTGTTTCCAAGCTGTTACACGCAGCGGGATAGCTAGTCTTAGAATCAGCGATTACATCTGCCGCCATCTTCGGATCCGCTGACTGCTCGAGAAAGATGGAGCATAAACCGTCAGCGTGGCCGAGGACAGGAATCTTAGTAGATGACTTAATATATCGGACCAATTCGTTGGAGCCCCGGGGAATTACAAGATCGATATATTGATCGAGGTCCAGCAGCTGCGGTATTACATCTCTTGTAGTGACCAGCTGGATGGCACCATTAGGGACCTCAGTCTTGTCCAGAGCTGCAGAGATAGCCTTGGAAATGGCAACGAAAGATTCCGTTGACTCTTTACCGCCTTTCAAGATAGCAGCATTGCCTGATTTTACTGCAAGGGAAGCAATATTTGCAATAACCTCAGGCCGCGCCTCGAAGATGATCAGTAGCACGCCAATGGGACAGGTGACCCTTGTCAACTCCAGTCCATCATCAAGTTTAGTTCTTAAGGTAATCTTGCCGACTTTAATATAATTAGTTTTATGCACTTTGGGACCAACTCTGCTAGTGACTCACCAGGGTCCTCCAGACCTCGAACGTCAAGTATCCCTTTAAGCATGTCCTCCCATTTCCCTTTCTTGCCGAGGTCTAATCTCGATACCAAACTTTGACCTAGCTGTCCATGCTCTGCTGCTAAGCGTGCGGCTTGAAGGTCACGAGCATTGGCGGCAAGTATATCATCCTTAGCAGCGGTTAGGCTATCGTGAATAGCTGTCAAAGCATCGTTTCTCGCCGACTCGGATAGTGTAGCGAGAACATGCGATGCTTCTTTCGCTGATTTGGCGGCTTCCGAAGGGGATGCGTTGGTGAGAGACATTGGAACATGTAGATACTTTTGGACAAAATGTGGAATGACCTAATATTCCTATGTGCCTACATCGGAAGTTTCGTAGCGTCGAGAAAATGATCTAAGTGGCTAATACCGGCTAAGGTTATGCCTTAAGTTTTCTTAAGGTTTGCCTTAAGTTTTCTTAAGGTTTTGTGTCGGGTAAAAAAGAACAGGCTAAGAAATTTCTAGCTTCGCTCTGATTGGCCAGCCATTCCTTGCTCTGATTGGCTAGATTTTTTCGCTCTAATCGCTCTGATTGGCCAGCAGTTCCTTAGCCTTGTCGGGGTGGGGGCGGGTTAAATCTCGCCGTAGCCAAAAACTTAAGGATTATGTCAGCCCTTGGGGTGACCTCTAGTGTATCAATGGGCAGTTACACAGGACAGGCTAAGGTAAGCCACAACCGTCTATCCTCCATCTCTGCCATTGGCTCTTTAAGGTGCGACACCCGATGATGGGTCTATCCGATAAGGATCCATCTTCCGAATGACTTAGGTAAGCATACCAATTACTTCATGAACATCTTCCGTCGTAGAACTTATCCAATTAAACTTCACAACAACATACATAGGTACCTAGGTAGTTAACGGATGTATAACCATCTTGTGCAAAACTCCTTACAGACAAGATAATCCGACTCCGAGTCAAATACTGGGAATACTGGGAATACTGGGATAGTCATCGTCAACTACGCCCCTCCTGAGGAACTAATATATATCCGAAATAGTGTGCCGAGGATTACAACCTTGTTGACCTAGGCGATGGAGATTGCTCCTCTTGCCGGCTACGGTCTGGCGTATCGGAATCAATACCCGAACAGAATCACTGACCCAAGCAGCCATCAGTCGCGGTCTCGGTTTTGTCGGCATTTCAACTTTCAGATACATTACAAGTCCCGTTTCTGCAGACTTTCCCCACACAAGATTAAAACAGCAAATCATCCAACAATGTCGACAGCCAAGAATATATTTTCCAATCTTTACATCGTTCCTTCTAAACATCTAAACAATCCATCACCACCACGAGTCGACTGAAGACACTCTCTGCACCAAGAGCCTTCCAATATCATAATAACTACCTACCTACCTAGTTACCTCCTAATATTTCACCCAGTTTTTTTTTTCTTTTTTCTATCTTATATCTTACCCCACCGATATCGGTTACCAGCTATTGTCATAAATGCGAGCACACCGCTAAGCACTATTGCTCTGGTGAGCTAAAACAATTAGATATGGCCGTGGACCCGGAAAAGATGGATGAGAAGGCAGAGAACAATAAATTGCAAAGCAAGCGCCCAGGCGATGATGATGGTGCCGCGTCTATAACCACTACGGACCGGGATGTGGAGGATGAATCTATAGATGCCGTTCCTGACCAGCTATTAACTCCAAATGGCATTTTGGTAGACGAAGAGGCTGTGGCTACTGTACCAATGGACCGAGTTAGATCCCAAGCGTCGTCTGCTCGGTCTAAGCCGTTGTCTATAGTGCCAAGGTTGAAACGGCGAGGCTTCCTCGCGCAGTTGACTTTCATTCCAGAGGTCGAGCGACCTTACGAATACCCAAACAAAGTGAAATGGACAATAACAGTTTTCATAGCCTTAGCGGCGTGCGCAGCTCCAATGGGGTCTGCCATCTTTTATCGTAAGCAAATATATACCTTCCATTATAGTGTAGCACAAACCCCCTTTAGTCAAGGTGTATCAGAGGACTCACCTAATTATAATTAGCTGCCCTTCCGGATATGTCAAAGGACCTCGGTGCCTCACCAACAGTCGTAAACTTGACGGTAGCATTATATATGTTAGCAATGTCAATATTCCCGCTCTGGTGGAGTTCTTTCTCCGAAACTCTAGGACGTCGTAATATCTATCTCTCGTCCTTCTTCCTAAACATTATCTTCTCGCTACTGAGCGGCCTAAGTGTCAATATTGGCATGCTGATTGTGTTTCGTATCCTATCGGGGGGTGCTGCCGCTTCCGTCCAAGCTGTTGGTGCCGGTACAATCGCCGATTGCTGGGAACCTCGTGAACGCGGCCGCGCTATGGGGTATTTCTACCTTGGACCGCTCATGGGGCCCCTCTTAGCTCCGATTATAGGCGGTGCTCTCACAGAAGGGTTTGGTTGGAGGAGTACTGTATGGTTCTTAACTGCTTATGGCGCTGTTGTTTTCGTCCTTGTCTTGTTTTGTGTCCCGGAGACCTTGGCGAAGCGTAAGCCTCCGGCTGCGACCGAACCATCGCACCCTGACGGCCTGTCGCGCGTTTCTACTACACGCTCCGTGCAGGTGCACACTAAACAGGCATTCGTACAGTTAAAGAAATGCTTTGTCGATCCGCTTGAGATAATCATGTACCTGCGTTTCCCTGCTGTGGCAATTACAGTATACTATGCTGCGATCACTTTTGGGTCGTTATATGTACTTAACATCTCCATTCAATCGGCATTCTCGTCAGCTCCGTACGGTTATTCAGCTATCGTCATAGGGCTTTTGTACCTGCCAAGCTCGCTAGGTTACTTTGCAGCGTCACTGCTTGGCGGGCGATGGATCGACCGAATCATGGTCCGGGCAGCGGAGAAGGCCCAAAGATACGACGCCAATGGAAAGCTCATCTATCTACCCGAGGATCGCATGCGCGAGAACGCATGGATCTCTGCCACACTGTATCCTGGTGCGCTAATCTGGTCTGGTTGGACAATACAGTATGGAATTCACTGGATGGCACCATCCGTGGCTAACTTCTTTTTTGGCGTTGGCAGTATGCTTGTCTTTAGTGCTGCTACCACTATGCTCACCGAATTCATGCCACAGAGAAGTAGTAGCGGTGTTGCTCTTAACAATTTCGTGCGGAATATATTTAGCTGCGTGGGTGGTATAGTAGGCCAACCTCTCATCAATGCTATGGGCATTGGATGGTTGATGACTATGATTGGCTTGATCGCTTGGCTGAGCGGCAACTTATCTATCTGGCTCCTACGAAAGAACAGTCGGAAATGGAGGGAACAGATGGACAAGGCTCTAAGCAAATGAGCCCAACAATTACTTTAGATTGTTTAACTAGAACGAGCCTTGGGGGGTCTCGTTCACGACATAACGAGACGCTACCGATATGATGAAACTTTGGAAGCATGTAGGTTGAGGTAGAGTATCATTTTAGTTGTATAGCGTTGCCTTCTCTAGCGAATAGGCCAAGTATTAGCAAGGCCCTTTAATTTGACTTCAAGATAAAAAAGTTCAATGCTCATAACTATATAATCACTATATCTACTTGGCTATTTCAGGACTCTCGGAGAATAGCTTACCCAAAGCCTCTAAACTGACATTCCCTCCGCTAAACACAATCCCTACATCCCAACCGTCCTCACCAGCCTCGCGCTCAACCATTGCCCTGAAGTCTTCATTATACAGGGCAACGGCGAGGGGCACGGCGGAGCTAGGCTCGATGACGACCTTAAGGCGCTCGTAGGCGAGGCGTAGCGCACGAATTATGTCGGCCTCGCTGACGCTGTAAAAACCGGATACAAGACGGCGCTCGTAGATGACGGACCAGGGGATACGGCCGAGCGGCGTACGTAGACCATCAGCTACGGTTAATGAAGATACGGTTTCCACGCGAGTGCCCGACTCGTAGCCTCGCTTCGCGTCGTCGGCGCCCTGGAACGAGGGCTCCGAGCCGAAGACCCGGATCCCGGTGCCTTCGCAGGAGAGGGCCACGCCGGAGAGCACTATAGTGGATTAGTATTAGTCACAGTCTTTTTTTTTTCTCCTTTTCTTTTCATGAAAATAAAAAGGGGAAGGTAGAGAATTTGAAGAGGAACCAGAAAAGAAAGATAGAGACTCGATAAAGGGACAAGAAAAGAAACCTGCTCGTCTTGGGATCAAATCGAGACCTTCCGGTTCTCGCATACTTAGCGAATAACACCGGACTCTTGAAGTAAGACTAGAAATAAGATAATCAAAGATTAGACACTTACTACCGCCACCACCACAAGGGGCAATAATAGCATCAAGGCCCTTCCCACCCCCCGTCTCCTTCCCCAACCCCTCTCCACCGTGCTCTTCAGCCATCAGGGCCTCGACCTGCTCCTGGAACTCGAGGCCCAGCGTGCCCTGGCCCAGGATAATATCCGGGTGGTCGTAGGGCGGCACGAGGCGGGCGCCAGTGTCCTCAATGACCTTGGCGGTGACGGCCTCGCGCTCGACGCTCGTGCTGCCGCTGAACACCACGTGCGCGCCGTAGCCCTTGGTCGCGGCGATCTTGGGCGGCGCCGAGATCCTGGGCATCACGATGTGGGCGGGGATGCCGTTGGTGCGCGCCGCGAGCGAGAGCGCTTGTGCGTGGTTCCCAGAACTATGCGTCACAACCCCCTTCGCGGCCCCTCCGCCCTCCAACCAGCCAGGCTCTTGCTTCAGCCTCTCGATGGCGTGGAACGCGCCCCGGGCCTTGAAGGCGCCTACTTTCTGGAAGTTCTCGCACTTGAACCAGAGCCTCAGCTTCGGATTAGACTTCCCTGCATCCGTACCGGAAGCCAGCACCGAGAGCGATGCGCTCGTGACCACCGGCGTCCGGTGCACGAACGGCTTGATAAGCTCCTGTGCTGCTGCCACCGAGGCCCGCGTCAGGGGCGGCGATGTGGATGGGTCTGCCATAGTTGACTTTGGTTCCTTGGTTCCGTCTTGCTCTGGGGCTAACGAGGAGGGGTTTAGTAGCTAAATGGGGGGAAGAGAGGTTATAAAAGGCAGTAGCTAAGTGAATAAATGGATGAAAGTCTTATAAGGGCTGGTTGTGCAAGTCAACATCTAATTATCGTATACTTAACCAATCCTCCCCCAGTGCCCCAAGTCAAAGTTGACAAGATTATACCAATATTGGCAAGGGCTTGGTATATGTTTAAGGCTAGCCTGGCCGCGAGCCTTCATCCAGTTAAAAATCTACGATTTGTTATTAGGGTCCGATAACGGAGAAGCAACACTTGAAGATCCGTAAGGAGTGAGAGTGGCCTGAAGACAACCGATTTTAAAAGCTTCATTGAAAATTCGACTAGGAACACTTTTCGGGGAATATTCTCAGATCTTCGTGAGACGACATTGGGAAATCCCGAATATAAGTACAAAAGCTCCCTTTACCCTCGGGGAATATGCCGCCACCTTTTAGTTTACCGTTCCGATACTCTTGTTTTTAACGCCAAATACACTTATTTTTGGTTTTCGGGTCGGAGAGATCTGTGTAAAGAAACTAGTTAGTCATGATCAAAGTAGAGTAAATTTCGACTTCCTGGTCCTGGGTGATTCTTACCTCACAGCCTTGCCGGCCTTCCAGATCTCCATGTTGCGGATCTCCTCCATCTCAGACTCAAACTTTTGTCGGTAATCCTTCTGGCTGTTATACTCGAGCGATCGCTTGGTCTCGGTACCATCCCTGACGGAGTCGTAGAGCTGGTTGAAGACGGGCTTCAGAGCGCTCTTGAATTTCGGGGTCCAGTCAATGGCACCTCGTCGGGCGGTAGTAGAGCAAGCCTCATACATCCAGTCCATACCGTTGGCACCAATCAGAGGGTACAAACTCTGAGTGGCTTCCTCGACGGTCTCGTTGAAGGCCTCGCTAGGGCTGTGGCCACGTTCTCGGAGAACCTCATATTGAGCCAGGAACATGCCATGGATACCGCCCATCAAGCAGCCACGCTCACCGTACAAGTCAGAGTAGACTTCCTTCTCGAAGGTAGTCTTGTAGAGGTATCCGCTGCCAACGGCGACACCGAGGGCCTGAGCCTTCTCCTCGGCCTTGCCAGTGACATCCTGGAAGACGGCATAGGAGGAGTTAATACCCCGACCTTCACGGAAAAGTGATCGGACGGTCCGGCCAGAGCCCTTAGGGGCAACAAGGATGACGTCAATGTCCGTGGGGACATCAACCTTGGTGATGTCCTTGAAGACAGGCGAGAAACCGTGTGAGAAATATAGAGTCTATGATCGTCAACGTTTTACTTCATGGAATTGGTGACTCATAATAACATACCTTGCCCTTAGTTAGCTGGGGCTTGATAGCAGGCCACGTCTCACTCTGGGCAGCATCACTAAGCAAGTTCATGACGATGGTACCTTTAGAGATAGCCTCGTCGACCTCAAAGAGGTTCTTGCCGGGAACCCAACCATCCTGTTGAGCATCCTTCCACGACTGGCCGTTCTTCCTGACACCGATGATAACGTTCAGGCCGTTGTCACGGAGGTTAAGACCCTGACCGTGACCCTGCGAACCGTAACCGATAAGGGCGAGGGTGTCGTTCTTGAAGTATTCCTTTAGATAGTGTTAGCTATTCTGTCTATTTCCTCTTAGCCTAATTTCGGGGTCTGAGGGCTTACCAAGAGCTTCTCCTTAGGCCAGTCGGCACGCTCTATATAACGGTATTAGTCGACGGCCCACACACCTATATAATGTTCTTATATATAATATTTAGCTTAACCTACCGTAGACCTCTTCGGAGGTTCCAGCGAAGTCAATGGTCTTGACACCGCGGACCTGCTGCTGAATAGCACCAGCTAGAACGGGACGGGCCTTGATAGTAGTTCTGGCGATGTTGGACGCAGCAACGAAGGAACGTTGCTGGACGGCGGGCGAAGCCACTCGACGGGCCAATTGGCTACGAAGAGCCTTGGAAAACCCTCTGGAAGCCATCGTGAAGAGTATACCGAGTGGAGATTGAGGTGAGGAGAGGTGTAAAAAAGAAACTTAATGGGTATTACGATGTCTATAAATGCGCTGTTGTTTCACAGATCAAAGTTTTTTACCCACGTTTTTTATTTTTTATTATTTTTAATTTTCCCAGGGTCTTGGGAGCTCCTGCGAAGAGCTTAAACTGCGACTTCGGCGCTGAGTCGAATCAATCTGTTGCCCGCAGGCCAATGGTGGGGTTAATCACCGGTCCGGTCTGGCTAGAGCGGGCCCTGGGGTGCAGTGGTCTCATCGTACAGGTACACCCAGTTTCCTAAAATAACCGGTAAACAAGTACAGTTTTGAAGCCACTTACTGGTACAGGTACTATTGCAATTAAGCACGTAAGGGACAACCTATTCCACGTTTTCAATAGGCGGTGACGATGGAGTCGCAACCATCATAAATTGGTTGATTACCTGGTACTATAAAGTCTCTGGGAGAAATGTATAAGAACGCCCACGTGAATACTGTCGTGATAATTTCGTCGTATTCATATAGGTAGTTACCAATATCTATCTATCGTGATGTGGTCGTTTGTCATCCATGGAAAGCATTAAGCAGATGTCTAGGTAGTCATAAAGTGACTAATAGCTGCAAAATACCAAAAGCAGAGACGAAATTGACAGTCTCCTTGATGCCTTGGAAGAAATGTGACCCCCTCATAAACGCCGTGCTATGTGCCGTCCGCAAAGCCAGTCTAAAGCTTCTTCCTTTAGTCTCATCTCGCCCCTTTACATTTGAGCATCAGCCGAATTACATAGGGTTTCATATTGTGCCAGCTCGAGCAGATCGTGTAGTCCAACTGCACTGAAACGCCTTTTTGTTCGCAAAATACCCCATTGTTAAGTCCTCTAGACCCTATCCAGACCCTACCTAGTTGAAAGTACACGATCGTATGTGACTCCGCGTATCGAACCACCCCCCATGGAGGCACGCACGTTTCTTCGGAAGTTTTCGCGGCTCGAACGTAGGTCGTCTGCAGCTTCTTTATTTAGAGGATCCGAAGCGTTCGGTTCGAGAAATAGGAACTGTAGACCGACAATGACGGCGTTCAGGTTAAGCACCGGTTTCCAGTCCTCGCGCAGAATATTTAGGCACACCTTGCCCTCGAGATCGATGTTGGGATGGTAGATCTTCTGCTGGCAGCGCACCTTGGGCGGCTCATGCGGGTAGTTCGGACCCATGGTAAAGGTAAAGGTGAATAGTCCGTTATGGTAGATGCCCTCATCCGGTGTAATTTCGAGCACGAAGTTAAGGATATCATCCGGGTCGGGGAACACCGTTTTCATAGTCGATCCTAGGGATAGCTCGGAGAGATCTAATTCGGAGCAACAAGAATAGTCAGTATATCAATATCAAGATAAACTACTAAATAGCAGAATGTTCATAGTTACCTTTTTGTACCCGTAGTTGAGCAGGTGTAACCTTCTTCTTTTTCCCGGCTGCGCCATCAGCATTTTCTGCTTTTTGCTGGGCAGATTTCTGTACAGTGGCCGTTAGAATATGTTATGGAGTAAGATACAACGACTCGTGCAATTCACCATAGACCATATTTTCAACATCGTGAGGGTTGTAGCGCAGAGACGTATTTGTCAGGGTGAGTCGAATGGATATAGAGGGAAGAAAACAAAGACGCCAGCTCGGAATGAGGATTGTAGGTAAATGTAGCGGAGTGGGACGAGGAGCGGTATGCTACGTAAGGTAGGTAGGTTTTTATGACGTTTACGAAGTGAAGAGGATCTAGAAGGAAGGATAGAATGGCGGACGCCGTCTTGCGTGATGAGATAACTTAGTGTAGGTAGGTACCTCTACCTATTACCTAGAA
The DNA here is from genome assembly GCA_022432525.1 of Daldinia grandis. Lineage (NCBI taxonomy): Eukaryota > Fungi > Ascomycota > Sordariomycetes > Xylariales > Hypoxylaceae > Daldinia > Daldinia grandis. The sequence goes on from JAJKLB010000010.1 coordinate 1,676,545, forward strand.
TTAAAGGCTCAGGCATAAGTTTGGAAGCCTCGCGTTGCCACGCTGGGCAGTCATGATCCACCCACTAGGTAGCATGCATGTCCCGTAATTCTGCCCCTCCTCCTCAAAATCAGCATTTCATTAGTCATGTACAAACCTGAGTACTACCTACATGTATTTCTTTCAGCGAGGTACCTTAACATATCTTTCTCTACATTAACATTTCAGATCAAATTCAAAGCCAGTATGAACCCAGTATAACAAACGCAAACACAACAGCATTCAGGACATTTTATCCTTATTTCCTTCTAGCTAGAGATTAAACCTATCTTCAGATAACATGCCAACAACCCCATTGAGCCAACTATTTTTTTAACCCCAGAATCGGTCCTGAGACCCAAGCCAAATCGCTCATCTAAGGTTGCTTTCCTTGCCTTGGTAATAACACCGGGCTACCTAACCACCCTCCAGTCCTGTTTGGTCCTTGTTCAGATCCTATCCTTAGGCATCCAACTCCTTCCATTTTCCAAACCTATAACATAGTCTGAGAACTAGTTAAAATTATTGTACAAGAATACTCGGCAGAGGAAGACTGCGAGCATGAACGACTGTTTTCCGATATATAAGCTGACAAATGACAAACAAGTTACAAGTTGAAAGAAGTAGAAATGTGAGACAAGGAAACCCAGGTCGTACTCGTACACCGAGATTTCGGCAATATCTACAAGAGTATAAGACGCATAAAACTCCAAACACCAACAAAAACAAACGGGATCTGTAAAAAATAATTCCGACTTGCTTGCTAAACAAATAAATATCATCTAATGCGATGAATCTGAGGGTATCTCCGCGCACAACACAAGTAGTAAAGGGGCAAGCGACCTTATTAGAATCCCTTAAATGGATCATCTCGGAAATAATCCTCTTCTCCTGCCCTACTTCCAGAATAATAAGAATCTGTGCCACGCGTGCCACGAGAAGCGTAGCTATCCCGATGTCTACTTCGACTACGGCGACGACGAGCATCTTTACTCCGTCGACGAGCTTTGTATTGCCACTCCTCTTGCTCGTCTGGATGGTCTTCGAATCGAGGGAATGCTAATGGGCTAATAAAAGCTTCCATCCGCACGGTGCCGATCGCTTCAAAGAAGTTGCCTGGTGGTCGAGATGACGCTTCCGACGTTCGTTGGGAACCGGCGGTGCTCATACCCCAGGTCATATTACTAGATCCTTGCGACTGATAGATATCGGACGAACCCGCTGTATCCACGCTGTTACCCGCGGTACTGTTGGTCGAGGCATGATAGGAGCTGCTATGGCTTGCCGGGCCTGAAAAGCCTCGGAACGAGAGCGGCGGAGGGATGTGCCCACCAGTATTACTCCTCTTACGGCCGTGAAGAACAACCTGATTTGCCCGCTCATGTACTCGTTCATGTGATCTTTCATGAAATCGCGGGATGAAAGGGGGTTCCGCTGCTTCACACGATAGGTCACGCTGATGAGAGGTAGGTATCGGAGGGAATGTTTCTTGTTGGGCTGATAGGGCTTCCTCTAGATGATTGGTGGTCGTAACAGGGTCATGGCGGGCCATCAAAGCAGGATTCTTTCCCTTCGTTAGCCTGATCGAGTCACGAATACCGGCCCTTTTAGCTTTTGTCTGAGGCGCTTCGAAATCCGGTGCCGGTCCGATATTTGGCGGGTTAGCTGTTGGGATGATCTCGGGGACATCTTGCTGTGAATGCGCCAGGAATGATAGTGATGTCAACCAAAGGTAGTGGCGCTCAGCCGTTGTGGCGGTAAACTTCAATGCTCTCTGTGGTGTTAAGATAAGGATAGAGCGATTGAAGATCTGGGTGCTGCCTTTGGGTGGGGGGTTGTCATCCTTTACATCAAGCACAGATTGTATGGTCACTATGATCTGGTTAGCGGTGTCGTCTTGAACCTTGTAATTCGACAGTACTTACGCTTCCGGCCTGGTTTGCCCATCAACGCATTGCCAGATGCAGGCTGTTTGCTGCTCCACAGGATCGCGCGTTCATAAGGCGCAAGCCATACCCACCGCTTGTGACGGTCGTTGCTATTCTCCTCCCCGCGGCTGGTACCATCGGCTACACCGAACGACTTGCGTCTTCTAACATATTTGAACATCCATTCACCAACCATAGTCTGCGCGATAGCATCTACCACAGTCGATGATTGTTGGTTGCTACCAACGGAACCCGTGTTTGTATTTTCGGTGTTTGCGGTGTTGGTCGAAGGCTGAGATCTATGGCCACGGTATCGAGATCCGCCACGCTCCCGTCGAGGGGTGGTGATGTCGTTGGTCGGCAGTGGCGGGAGACCTGGGCTTTCAGGGGCCTCTTCCGAGGGAGACATGGGCGGTGGTGGCGAACGGCTACCATGTCTTCTGTGTCTCTGGTTCTGGGGGATTGCTGCCGCTGAACGAACTTTGCGGATGCTATTGCTCCTATACGCGCCACCTTTCCTGCCTCTACGAGGCCAATGCTCGCCATTGTAGGTAGGGCTACGTTGGCCGTCGCTCGGGGCACTGACGCTAAACGGTGGCTTCCTTGAGCTCGCTCTCGTAGGAATTGGGAATGGGGGGTCCTTCGATTCGAGCAAGTCGGGGGTCCGCGAAAGGCCTTGATGTGAAGCAATACCGCTCTGAATCATTGCTGATTTTCGCATAACACTGGCTCGTGAACCCGTACTGTATGCTAACGATCTACCGGCTGCTCCAGTAGCCACCTTGAGGGACGGTTTCCGTGATAGGCCCTCCGGGGCCTCGGCGAGGCGGAAACTACTGTAAACTTCCGGGCCTCCGATCTTGCTCATGACGCTCGTCGATTGTCTAACAGCAGCTTTACCTTGTTCGGGAGAAGCAGAGGCTGTACTTGATGCTACTCGCTTGTTAGGTTTACTAGGGCCAGTTTTAGGTCTCGGGGCAAGTGCCGTACGGTATTCGGAGTCGCTCTGGTCCCCATCAAACTCATCCTGCTCATCTGAGCTTTGAGCATCGAAACCTGCAAATAGGCTACTTATACGGTGCGGTCGCCTAACGGGGGCTTTAGCACTAGATAACGGTCCATCATCGTTGTTGCCAGGATATGCGTCTCGCGTTTCTAAGCCGTTAACGGTCGGTGATGCCGGGGGCGAAGAAGGCAATTCGGCCGAAAAGCTTTGTCTGCTACTCTCGAGGCGACGTGGGTTTCGCGGAGGAACGTGTCCGGGTACCGGTGTGAAATTCTTGCTCTCATCGACCGTCGCAGTAGTAGGAGTGGTGGTGGTAGGGGACGAAGGTCTTGAAGAGATCGCAGACGGATGAAGATGCGGCGGTAATTTGTCGAGCCTCTTGTCAACCCTGATCTCGTCTGTCTGCACAGAAATCGACCTCATGGGATTCGACTGCAAGATAGAAACCTGGCATCCGAAGTCCTTGACGTACTGAGGCAAACGATGCTCGCGCGGACTCGACGGTCGACTAGTTGGGGGAACTATGCTAATGCTTGGTATCAAAAGTGGGGGAGTAACTAGCTGTTGTTTAGATACGGTAGGTTCTGTCTGAGTGGCAGCCGATATCAAAATCGTGGCGGCAGCGGGCTTCGTCTCCACGATTATTGGTTGAGATGTAGCGAGTAAAGGCGCTTGCTCCGATGTCTGAGATGCGGACGATACCATCGCTTTTGTTTTAGGGGACTCCATTGGTCCTGGCTTGTTCAGATATACCCTCTTGCGACTCTGGTTCGCTTCAATCTCACCCTCGACGCGGGATGGACTTTCTAGGCCAATCTGCTTCTCACTTTTTAAGGCAGGTTCTGGCGTTGCTGGCTTTGTTGGTACTGCTTTGGGGGATGGCGGTGGTGAGAATTGAACGCCTGTGTCAGTATACTGTACCTTCTGAGATGCCACAGAGTTCTCGTCATCTTCGCGAATTCCACCTTCGAGCCTGTCGAGTACAGTCTGGTTCATGAATAGTCTGCTTCGTACAATGCTACCCGGTCGTATCTGGCTATCATTGCTCTGGTTACGTCGATGAGATTTAGACATAATACTATCTCGACTCTGATTTCGATGGTGCCTCGCAAGCGAAAGCACACTTTGGCGACCTTCTGGATCCGTTTGGTAATCATCGTCATCGTCGAAGTTGAGCTCATCAGCAAGACTGTATCCGTTCATCTTGCCAAAACCGGGACCACTCATCACTGAATATCGGACGCTATTAGTCATGCTCATCGTTCGTACACTAACGCCATCATTTTCCTTCTCGGTATCACTCTCGGGTTTATCATGGTTCCCGTTGAGTTGTGCTGCCTGTAAATTGGCAACCTCCTCCAGAACGACTCTGAGGCGGCTCTCGGCAACATGTATCTTCCGCTCGTATCGGCGCCTTTCTTCGTCCCACTCATCCTTCTCCTTAGCCCAGAGATCATGGACTCTCTGAGAATCTTCCTCCTGCGTCCGGACTTTCTTCTGCGCAGCTTCGAGCCGTCTCCTAGTATCGGTTATTGCGTCGACGGCTTCATCACGTTCCTTGGCTAACTCGCCTATAGCTGACGAAGTCCCTCCTTCGACCAGGGATAGTTGTCGCCTCAAAGATCTGCTCTCTTTGGAAGTATTGGTTAGGTTTGTCTGGAGAGACTCCTGTTCCTCCTGGGTAGCATGTAGTGAGCTTTCAAGGCTTTCGATTATCTTGAGTTTCTCTTCTTGATCCCTCCGTAAAGACAGAATCTCCGACACTAGGTTCGCGTGAAGGGTAGGTGTAAATCGGCGAGGGTCGAAAATGCCGTTATTTTCGTCGGTCTTTACGTCTTTCGACGATCGCTTGCTTTTCTTCTCCATCTTATCCTGTGGCAACGGGGGGGGAGGAGAAGATGAACCTCCCGGCGGAGTAGCAGAACGGCGCGACCTCCTAGAGTTTCGCGAGGGCGTCCGGTAAGGTGTATCAGTGGGAGCTGGCAGTGGTGAGGCCGCAACACTGCTTAACTCATCTTCAGTTTCCCACACGGCCATGTCTGCCAGTATTCACGATCTAGCCCGGTTTCCCGGTCGAAGATGGTGGCGTCTATAAGACACAGAACAGAACAGAGCAGGCTAATTCACATCGACTCCAGATTTGCACCTCTTTTGTTCAATCTTAGAAAAGGGTCCAAACGCCAGGCTCCACTGTACACCCCCTGTCACCAGTGGGGTGATTTGTTCTGCGTGGGAGAGAGTGACGATGTGCAAGCGGATTCTGCATTAATACAATTAACTCCACAATTAGCACTAATCCCTCCAAAGACATGGGATGCCAGGGATGGATGTGAGCTTGGACGATTTAGAACATACCAGGCGTAGTAAATGGCAAGTAATGGAAATTACCGACTGTCTTGTATTGTCAGCCTAGGTCAGTTATTTTACAGAGTATGATTCTATCATTTCTGCTACAGTTGGCTATTATGCTTTGGACGGCATGAAACCATACACTTCAGATCTACATCTAGCTCGAGAGATCAAGAAGTAAAATAGCAAGATATGACATGTACATAGGTACTTACCTAAGCTGCTTTAGATACCATTCGAGTAAAGTCGAGTAAATATTAACGCATTGTCCTCATGCTTGGCAAGCCGTATAGAATTAGAACCGGTATAGATAGGTAGGTAGGTATGCTCCAGCTTATTCAAGCTAATTGGACGAGACTCGAGATGACGTGTGCATATAGGGAAGCATACACTAAAAACATATAGTTACCTTAAAAGGTAAACTAGTTCCTATGAAAGACTACAGTTAGCTATTCCGAATCTGTGATCTCAGGAAGGGATTATAGAAAACCCAACACCGGCGCCTTTCAACTTACAAAAAAAAATACAAGTTAAAAGTTGTACAGCGAAATAAAGCGAGTTGTCAAGATATGATAGTTAAAGAATGTTCGCGCTCATATGAATATAATCAAAAGCTTAGGCCAGCAATTGTTGCGTTATGCCGGATGTCCAAGACGCTCGGTTGGATATGCACGAGTTGGGGTAATGGTAATGGTAATGAATTTCCCCAGAGAACGCAAGGACAAGACGGGTAAGACAGAGCGAATGACTTTGATAAACGATAGAATAACCCGAGAAAAGAAAGAGAAGTAAAAAAGGAGAGGACGTGGTTTACAGGTCGCTACCGTACCGGATCGTGGTCATAACTGAGACGGAAAGGAAAAGCAAGATAGAGTAACTAGTCGTAGAATAAGTTGACAAGATGTCAGAAGCAAAGAAAACAACCTACGACCAGCCAGGTTCTAGCGTCGTATGTACACTACGAAGTGGTCCGTAATAATGCCCACTCGACATGGAAGACAGGGCCAGACCATGACGCCAGGATAAAAGTGATAGGTAGGTAGGTACCTAAGGCAGGTAGGTACACGAAGGGTATGTAGAAAACGCAAGAGGCAAGAAACGACCATACGCAGTCGAACGCGAAACATGGGTAGACAACGCGGGAGGAGGTGCGTTACCAGTCCTTTGCATATGTGGAGTAGTGATGGAAGCTCAACATAGGTCTTCTGTCTTCTGTGAGGTACATAGGTATGTAGTACATATGTATGTATGTAGTGTATGTATGTGCTTCCATGCCCGTAATACCCTCGTGTTCGCAAAGCCCCAATCATTAGCCGTAGACAAGCATCCGACAGTATCACAGCCTATGAGCGTGCTAACTTACAAGGTGACAGGCAAGTGACAGACATGCTGGACAAGATTATCAGGGGTCAAAATTTGACCAAGCGGTTCCAAATCCGTGGAATAAGCAGGTGCTAAAATCAAGAGAGGGTAACGGACGAGGATTCCCCTGAATACCTAAGGGAGGTAGCTAATATGGAACTGTCGCCCAATGGCCCGCTGTAATAGCTTGGCCTCTTGGCAGGGCAGGGCCTAGCTAGGTACCCTACCGTAGCAAGGCCATGCCGTTTCCCAGGGAGGGTTAGAACGGCAATCCGAACGGGGGGCGGGGCTTGACGGCAAAGGGATGGCGATGTGGTAGTGTAGATGAGAAGCTACCGTTGAACTAAGCGATATCAAGGAGGAGAGATTTAATTGGAAGCAAGCTGTTGCAGCTACAGGATGGGGCAATGGCTGCTTATTGAGTTGGAGAACTCTCAGTGGTTGTTTTTTCATGCAATATATCTGAGATCAAGACTATCGATTTGGTGAAGAAAGCCTTTGTTCTCGTCACTTACATACTGTTAGGTAGGATTTGGCATATGCAAAGAGCCGCTTCTACGCACATTCGGCGCGTTAGCGCATCAGACAAGCGACAGCGGACGAACTGCGGAATGTGGACCAGTCACAAAGTAATTTACAGGGAATATTAGCAGCATTTTTAGTGCTGGCAAACTGGGCTGGCCTTTTTCTAAAGCTGTCCAGGGGGCTCGCCTGAGAGAAGTGAGGCGTATCCCGTCCCGCTGGGTGCCGAATTTCGAAGAGGAAACTCGACCGAATTCCGAAAATGTTCAGACGAGCTACTAACCTAATGTAATAGGTATCTTAAAATGTGATGTCGAATAGGAAGCTATGGTAGCTATTTACAATGCCGATCTGACATGTTTCCCCAACTATGCCTCCAATTCCAAACTACTACACATCGGACATAGTGCTACCCGTACATGTAACTGTCCATGTCCCACGATTGGATAATTCGTATGTTGATTAGTACCTAAGGAAACCCCTAACGAACGAGTGTAGATAATAGCCCGAGAAGCGTTTAACCCCGTCGAAGTTACCTAGATACCTACCTACCTAGGTAGGTACCTATCTATACATACAGGTATGTAGGTAATAGGCATTCATCCCAAATGATCGCTCATCAAAGTACCAATCCCACCCCCGAGTGATGTTAAAGTGCATATGCAAGGCACAACGTTGAAAGACATGCATGGGACGGACCACCAACAAGGACCACGGCAGGGACAAGCTCGACGATGAACATTTTAGCCATGATCTGTTAGCCTCATTGAGAACAAAATACTACCCTTAAGAACGGCCATTAATACAGGTACGCATATCACCAAGACCTTGTATTACAGAAAGATATCGCTTAATGATTATGTGCTCTCAACTCAACTGCAGGTTAACTCCCCGGATTGCAAAGTCTGTGGGTGACGGGCACAGACGATCATAGACTAAGATCAGATATCGGTAGAGGTATGTATGTATGCAGCTGGCTGGAACCCAATTGCTCGGACAGTGGACACGCAGAGCCCATAACCATATCCAATGCCGAGTTTTTGTTTTGTACATTTGATATCTTGCAAGACATCTCCGTACGCAATCTGTAACCAAGATAAACATGTACTGCAGACCGTTCGGAATATTCCATCGTCATTGTTTCATACTAGCCTGTAAGCCACTTACTAGATTTGAGCTATATACAAGCTCCCCTTGTTTTTTTTAAGGGTCCTCTAATAATAAGATATTTCCCTTCGCTTCCAGAACGAAGTGAGTTTTGCAAATCCTTGAACCACCAGGCGTCAGGCGCCAGGCTTCAGGCTTCAGGACGCAAGGACGCAAGGACCAGCCTATTAAACTTGACAGATGAGTCTCGGCCCCTTCCGGTAGCAGCTATATTGGCCGTGGTCGTTGCGTACGGTAGGTCGGATTCTGAGGCAATATTTCCAAGGCTGCCCAAACATATCGTTGCCGAACTGTCGAGGAGACTTTACCTGTCATATCGATATCAGCTTCACATGTTTCAAGGGCGACACAAGGCGACATTCGCGCAAGCATAGTAGGCGCAGGCGCAGTCGATGCAGAGAACCCGACAAGATCACCCTTCCATTGACAGCCGGATGCGACGGTGACCGATGTGACGGGACCTGCATCACCCCGGTCTGGAGAAGAGGTAACCCTGCTCTGCGATCAACCAAAACACTTTCTTACCCAAGCCCTACCCATGAGCTTTCAGGGGGAAAAGTGAAGCACGTGTTTCCACGCCGCTAGCAAGGTCTACACTAAATATGTACATACAGAGAGCCGAGAAGAAACGGGTTTCTTCATCCTTTGGAACGCCTTGATCTTCTACTGTGTACATAGAATGTCAGGTTATTAGTGTGTAATGTAGGGATTTACAACAATAGACTATAGTAATAATATAGTTAATAATATAGTTCATAATATAATTATAATTATAATTATAATAATAGACTTGATATTCCTCCCCGTCCTTACATGAGGGCTTTAATGAGCGCGTCTAAACCCACCTAACCTATCACATCAAATTAGGAGATGATCAAAGAAAAAATCAAGACGCGTAACTGGCCCTGACGCCATTGATAGTGCTGGTTTCAGCCTTTACACATCACGCCAGTTTTAGCTGACCGAGGCGGAACATGGCGTCCCCGACAATTCGGGCGCCAAGTCTGGATTACAGTAGTAGTAGGATCAGAAGCCCAACTTGTTCCAAGATCTAAGACAGTACTTGTAACTAGCAGAACTACACTACTAAATTAGAGCCCTTGCGACCCTCTCGGCGTGGACACCCTTCAGTCACCTCCTAACTACACTAGTGTAGTGTAGTGTAGTGTAAACCTGACGGGGAGGACGGGCTACCTTACCCATTACGTCCATCACAAGGCTAAATTGGGATGTCGGGCTTAATATGGACTCTCGCTAGGATCTTTCTAAAACTTAGTAGCTTAGCTATGTAGGTCCCTGGGGCTTTCGTCAGCTTTTGATAAGCCTTTGATCGTACGGAATAATTTTGATAGCAAACATAGGTAGACAGTAAAGTCCCACTCGCGGAGCAGCCCGGCGGGAGAAATAGCCACAGCCAACAGCCACGCTATCATAGTTTCCCCCTTGTGCATGCCGTCCGTCTCTCGTGTCAATATTGCGCATGTCAGTTACCTAGTCCAAAAACTCAGGAAATCTCACCCACCAAAAGCAGGTCACGCAGCTCCGAATTTGAGTTCCGCGAACTAATACGACGGCGTATATGTTTTGCGGATAAGAAGGGAAGGGGGGAAAAAAACAAAGGAAATAAAGATCGCATCCGGCTAATTCCTATTTCACGCGTGTACCAGCCGCTAGTTGCTGGTCCACTCGCCCGCCCTCGAATGCGATCGGCTCTGCGTGTATGCAAGGAGAATCACATCTCGGGGGTTGTGCCACTTTCAACGCACTTGCATATGATCACTAAAATTCACAATTTATAAGGGGGGGAGACGACGTACATACGACCATACCGTAGATTAGCTATTCATACCCGATATTACGTGCCGCGTTAACTTGTATAGCGTACGCCTATAGGTCTATAACCGAGATTTGCAACACCTACCTATGTATTACCCCGGATTTTTCCTCTTTTACCATTTCTCCACGAAAGACATAACCTTCGTGATTAGCTCGAGTATTGAATAGTTAGCCCTCTACGCATAATTAATCTATAGGTACCTACCTCTGGTTATAGCATAGTCCGGACTCCAATCAAGGAGATCTCTATCATTGACGATATTATGTAACCTAGTTGATTGTCTATCATCAAGACGATAATAGGTCCATGTACGTACAATATCCGGGAAGCGTACTACTAAGGTTCTCACGCAAGGGAACGTTGAGGCTCAATCATCTCCGCATAACAGAAGGTATTATAGCTGGACTGTGCTCGGAAGTAATAAACACAACACTACTACTGCACGATCTAGTCCAGGAATCGTCTCGGTCGTTGGTGAGAGCTAACACGTCAGATTATACGGACCGCTTTTTATTTATTTTTTATGAGTGGTTGGTTGGTAGGCGCTCTCTAGTGTATTTCTCGCAGGGTCATGGTGGCGCTACGTTTTACTTTTAACCTTTCCTCGCGCCATCATCCCTTATCCAAGACAAGTTCTACTTGAGACTTCGTGGCTGGTTAAATGTTGGTTGGTTAACTATGTCACCCGAGATGCGGCGAATTAAGACGAACCTCGGCGCCCCAAACCCCGGAAGTCAATCCAAAACTTAGACTACGGACTTTCGATCAGATTGTCGCCATGATTGCCTTAGCCAATCAACCTAACCATCATCACAATCGTGACAGGTTGGCGGATTGTGGATTCTGTATAATTATTCCCTGATTACCTAGCTACCTTTAGGTAAGTAGCTACCATTTGCCTTGTCCCACGATGAATTTTCGTAGGCTACCTGAACAATGTAGGACCAGCATGGATGGGCGTATATACGAACTTATATTCGGTAACTTTAATGAGAATTCGTAACCTTTTATGCATGCCAAGTCCTTCACGCGTCCCTATCTATCGACATCTCGATCTAAGATCACGCGTATGTATGGTATGTATATACATACCTACCAGGTAGGTAGACATACACACAATAATAAGCCGTGGGTGGAGCCATATCAACAGTGTCGTCGATCTCGCCCTATGCGGCCCCATATACCGGTAACCCGAATGGCTATTATATGGCTACCATGGTTTCCTCAGTTGAGGCTACACCAGAACTTCCAGGGCGTTAGAATTATTGCTTACAGAACGTATGATCCCGCAGCAGCCACAGCTTTCGTACCTAGCTTTCGAATTCGCAATTTAGGAAGCAGGATATTTCAGCTCCCCAGCTAGCTCCAGCCCAAGAACGGCTTTAATTAAGAAACATGAGATTAGCGCGCGATATCCCCAACAACAAGACGTTGATACTATCTATGTGTGTACAGTTATACGACACGATATGCGGGAGATCCCGCGCTTTTACGTGTGGACGATTCGAGCAAGATGTGATCAAATAGACAGCCAGCAAAAGTTTTCTATGTTGGCTTGTGTTTTTGCATTGGGGAGATGAGATACAAACTTGCCAGTCTCAAATGGCTTTAGCCTCTTTGACTACCTACCTAGGAATAGTCGTTACCTACCTGTTATTAAACGCTACGGAATGGATACCCGGCTTCGACTAACAGATGACTATGTACGTCTGATACAGAGCCGTGCGTTGCAGTAGTAAATAGATACTAATCCAAATACATACATATCTTGGGAAAGCTAGAAACAGGTAGTCACGCATCTCCGTATGTAAAGCATGGCAAATAACACCCTGTTGAGTTTTCATGGCCGAGTTTACTTGTAATATCTCCTTCTATCAATCCCGTTTTATCGATGACAATGATAAAGGAGCATACCATTATTCCTCCCATTTGAGGATTTTTGGGAGTAGAGCCTAGTTGTGCCGAACTGAACTCGTTCAACTATCTACATAACAGTAGAGACCTTCAGCTTTGTTCCCAATGAAGGATCCTCAGGACATAACAAGTACATTTCCTGGGTACGCTTGACTTTGGTTTGATAGAGCTCCCTTCCTAAATATGTTTGTTCGAAATGGCAAATACATTTTAAGAGGCCTTCCATATACTTACTACCAAGGTAAAGTCAGGAAACCCAGGCAAACTTCAATATCTCCTTTCCAACGCCCGTCCCATATCAACTGTAGCCACAGATACACCATGGATACTGTGATCGAGTACGCACGTTTCTTCTAGAGAAATCCGATAAACTTCAGCCGGGACTGCACAAAATCGAAGAAAGGCTTCGAAAACTATCTTGCCCATTTCTATATGGGGCACAACTACCCTCGACGGAAGCGTATAACTATATGAATAGACGTAAAAAGATAAAAAGAAATCCTACGTAGGGGGGTCAATATTATTGCAAGGTATTGCATATTTTAAACCCCAGGGTGAGTAAATACTATTCAGGTTCTCCCGTAATCCCTACAGTAGAGTTTGCTAAGAATCCAAAACTAGGTACATGTCCTAATAGGAACCGGACGATGGGTAGACCTAAAGATATATCGTACAAGTGTTCTTACGTGGGAGTTAAATTTAATAGGAGTAGTTAACCACATAGATACACTTTTTTTTAGATGTCCTCCCTAATATAATACGGCTAGCTTCTTTCATACTTATTTCTTAAACTCATACTCTTGTGGCCATATAAATTACAAGGAGTGGAGTTATAGAGAAAGCCAATCAATGATGTAGGAGAGAGATGTTTTTATACTAAACGCCTTGCAGAATTATATTACCGAAAGAATGTAGGAAATTTCGCTAATACTGCGTGTTCCATTAGGCCCCGATTAGACGGATTGGGATAGAGGAATTCAATGTCAGTTAGAAGGGCAGTTAGAAGGGAGTTTATCAATATGAATATATGTCCATGTGGAGTACCTGGTCTATAAGAGTGATGTAAAGCGTTTGATATGGTTGGTATAATCCAGAAATATTAGTGATTATAGGGTGTGAAGCTCTCATGACGAAATCTGCCAAGGCTTTAGTGATAGAATTAATTGCAACACTGGATAACGAGAAGAATACTGGTGCCAGTACTGTAACACGATACTATAACAACATTTTAATTCGTCCACAGTAGGTAACATAAAATGCTACGTATTAACGAGTAAAGTGTTTCGGATGGCCATGGTATCAGCGAAGAAACCATCCAAGAGGACGTTATATTACCAGTCCATTTAAATGAATAAATATAAGTTGTGGTTCAAAAGCCGATGTTGATATGACAACTCAAACCTACTGCATGTTGGGAAATATGAAGATCGAGACTAGAAGTGGTTTGTCAGGAGGAGCTCGGCATATGCCTCGTCAACTTTCGGTTGTAAAAGGGCGTACCAGCTACCCCACCCTTCCGATGGCCGGATCACTTCATCGTCTAGATAATCTTTGCTCATCAGCGTATGTCTTAGGTTGATATAGATAATAACCAAGTAGGACTCTTATACTGTCCAACACATAGAAACTAGCTAAAATGACGACTTCTATACCCGAAGCGCTTCGGAATGTCAAGGCCTTGACCTTCGATGTTTTTGGCACGGTTGTGGACTATCGCTCGAGTGTCCACCAGGAGCTCATGAAGCGTGCCCGGGAGAAGACGACATCTCCGACCTTCGGCACATTGCCCGAATCGTCGCAGGCTCGCCTAAAAGCGATGACCGATGACGATTGGGCCACGTTTACGCAGGAATGGAGGACAACCTACTACGTATTTACACGGGAATTTGTGCCTGGCAAGTCGGAGTGGAAAGATATTGATACTCATTTCTACGACGCTCTCCGGGAACTGCTAGACAAATGGGGTCTCTCCGGCATCTACACGGACGATGAAGCGCGATCCATAAATCAGATCTGGCACAATCTCAGACCGTGGGATGACTCTGCGGCAGGCATCCAGCGACTAGGGACTCGACTTGTCACATCGACTCTATCCAATGGCAACCAATCCATTCTCAAAGACCTCAACGAGTACGGGGGTCTAGGCTTCCGGAGAATAATATCAACTGCCGACTTTGGCGCTTATAAGCCGCATCCAAGTACATATTTGGGTGCAGCAAATGCCCTTGGGTTCCGGCCCGAGGAGGTGGCTATGGTTGCGGCTCATCTGGGGGATCTTGCGGGAGCACGTTCGAATGGCCTTAGAACGATCTACGTGGAGCGGCCTGAGGAAGAAGCTTGGGGCGCTGAAGAAGACCGCTACAAGGAAGCTCGGGGATGGGTTGATCTATGGGTTGCCCAAGGTGAAGGTGGCTTTCTTGAGGTAGCAAGGAGACTCGGTATATCCGAGTAAAAAGGTGCTTAAACCCGTGAATATACTTAGCTGACGGAAGATGAAACTAGAGGGCTATCAATATATTTCTTCCCCGCGGTCGAAAATGATAAGTAGCTTGAATAATACGTCAAGTATCATAGAGAGATGTGAGGAAGACTAGCAACCTAACCAATCTTATTCGAGGACTTGCGAAGTTCCGAGCCCGGGTGCCCGGATAGCCTCCAAGCTGTCGATTAATCGCAACCGCAGGAGGTAGGAAGCCTGAAAGTAGCGGTAGTGAGGCATACTTAAGACGTTTCGTGATACCCGAGGAGGATATCAGGTACCAGGTATAGTCTGTAAATCCCGCTGGCCACACGGAGACATCGATTTTTGATTAAGGTGTTTTACTTACGAGCAATGGAGCTTATATTGACATTTAGCTCATCATAATGGAACATATATGCCGGACGGATCGTGAGTTGTCATCAATGGATTGCTTTACCGTCTATGTGAAGTCGAGCACCCCGGCTTCTATGGAACGTTTGGCGTATGGTCGATCTTAGAAGCGACTGTAACTCAAACGGTGCAACGATACATTAGTTATTCTAAATTGGTAGCCGTTTTTACCCTTTGACGATATAGACCCTCGTGCACCCCATCCGTGATCATCGAGTCTTAGGGATAATAATCTTTGGGGACTGGGGATGGTGATATTTCTATAGGAGATAAGAAATAGTTTTTCTAGCTGTTCTGAATGTTTTTACTCTGGTCCTGGCAATGCAAGTTGGACCCGGGAAAAGGGATTGGAGGGCACTCGTTCACACCACTAGTCCATTGCTTATCTCGGACTACCCTTGGGACACTTTGGTAATATAAGATGAGTTGGGAAACTCTGGAGTCCTAAGAGAACCAAATACAGATGTCCGCCCGAAAGGAGAAATCGGAGACGGGATAGTTTGCTGCTTGCATCTCGTCACATCGGCCAACGTCTAAAGTAGGTTTAGATGTGAGTGGCACGGGCGTCGGCGGGACCAGTTCCAAAGCAACTCTGCACAAGCCATTAGAGGCTTCATCTGTACGACTCTATTCGTTCGCAACAGGCGAATTTGCGCATATGCGGTATCGCAAGTTAAGCGCCGCTAAGTCTGTATGTACGCATAACATATGGACACAGCGCGCGGCCCTCAACACCAATTTACAATTTGAGGGGTCTTGCCAAGATGAGAAAAGTCCTTGCGCCTGTGAAACGTAATTAAAACGGTGATTGGGGAAGTGACTGGAGATCAGCGAGCGTGACGGTCAAGATGGAATATCTCCATGTGAATTACCTACGCCCCACGCATGCGCCGACGTATATGGTAAACTTTCACTACTTAGGTTGACCAATAGTAAAAGTGACGAAGACAACTGTGGACGATCAAAAGGGTAAAACTTCTTAAGCGAAGTGCGTGCTAGGAGATACGCGACGATGTTATTCGTTGTTTCTATTGATGACCTGTAGGTATGGTGACATTGCTGCGGAACGAAAGAGTTTGACGGAGGGTATTCATCGTTAACCTGTGGTTAACCTGTGGAAATGCGAACTGTTAAAAGAGCAGAGTTTTAATAGGGTTAACTGCCTCCTGTGTAGTCTTGGCTTGGAAGTTATACCTAACCTAGTCGTTTATAAAGCTACTTGGCGAATGACCTGCATCACTTTGTTGGGAGTAGGATATAATATGGATCTGGGATCTGGCACTGGTCTTCGAGTCCGGGGAGTGCCGTATAAGCTGCTGTCTTATCTTTTGATGCCTGCTCTTGGAATAATTCTATTGTCATACGAGAAGTTCCAACGTGAGGTAACAGGCAGGTAAACGAGCTGGGCCGTCAAAGACTTTCGCATTCCGTATTAGACAGTATCTCCGGACCTGAGAACCTGGGGGCCTCGAGGCAGATTACAGGGGGAAAGACACCGACATACTTGCGGTCATAGTAGCAACGACAAATGCAAGGTATACTATTTCCACCATTAGATGCAGCGAAAACCGGACGTAGCAGCTCTTCGAGCTCAGAGCTCGGTGTTTGAAACCCTCATCTTGTACGCACATTGGTTGTTGAGCCTCAGTTGTTTTAAGAGCCGCCGAGTTTAAAAAAAACCCCTACGTGTCGAAAATGGAGTCCTGAGGAAAAACACTCGTTCTTGGACACACCGAAATATCAATGCATCCTTTCGGTAAGAAATTAATAATGATTTATAGTGCAGAACCCGATGATGGAATAAAGAGGAGTGCACGCAAGGTAGGGAATCCAAAGAAGACGAAAATGCAGGAAAATAGAGGCGAGTAAAGATACCGGCTCAGGTTAAACAAGATGTAAGAAAACAATGTGGGCACGTGCCGGTAGTTCTGCTTGATTGCATCACATCTGGCTTTTGTTATGATACTCTATGACTTCAGATTAAGTTGTACGTATTGTGTGGTAATTGACTGGAGAGATGTATGAGGTCGAGATATTTACGGTTGCGGTTGTATTAGTCCAAGACGTTATGTGCAATACTTTAAGATATACCTAAAAGTATACCTAAAGGTAAGTAACTACCTAGATTAGATAGGTGGTACTTACCTCATATATGTAGGTAATCCGGGTACTTGGATGTATGTACTTCCTGGGTTGTAGTGTAGGTACCTATGTAGGAGGTAGGTATTACCTGCCTACCTCTGTACAGAGAGAAGGAGGAAGAAAAAAAACTCTTTGCAAATGCGGATCAGTTTTACCGTCTCATCGCTTTTGATCTGAAGCGTTAAAAGTATTCGCATCGCATCTACGCCCACACCAAAAGTATTTTTTCTATTCTTCTCCCTTTCCCTTTCTTTCCCATCCCTCTTAAAAAAGGGCACATGATTCCACTCTCTTCTTTTATCGCGTCTAAATACAATTATCACCGTATATGATCTACCTAGCATACCTTAATACTATAGAATAAATGCAACCTTGCATACTAGGAGATACTCAACCTTATACCTTTCGACAACACGATAACATTTCAATCTCGTCAACGTGGTTCCATAATTGGTTCAGACAGAAATCGACAAGGTTAATGGTTACTGACTTGATCCTTGCCTCTACAATCAGTTACAATTCAGTTGGTGAGTGGAACTCGGCTCAGCCCAGAGAGGCGTCGCGGCGTCAACAACGTAACATAGCGACAAACAAGCGACAGGCAAACCGGTCGAACAATAACGGTTTAATGGTTTAAGGGGTTAAAAGTAATAAGACTTGCGAGCACGGCTTTATATAACGACCGAGCTGTATTTTATCGTCAACTCCACAAGAGCTACCCCCCTCCCCCTTGGCAAGCTTGCCTAGGTTTGGTCCCTAGGTTCAGTCCTTAGGTCCAAGGTTAACAGGTTAATTCCCAGGTCCCATAGTAGTGGTCTCTCCCATCTCCCAGCGCCACCTGGGCTATTACGCCGGGAGTAGCTATTCATTGGTCGGCTGTTTTGTCCAAGGACTCCAGGACAGCCATTAAAAAGTCCCCAGGGCCTACGCCAGGGAAACATTGGCTTTGGGTCACTCTCCACCTCCGCTTCGCCAATTCAGAAGAGGAAGAAAAAAGAATTAAAAAAAAATCAAGCATCCCGGCAACGGGTACTGTACCGCACCTCCGGCTAGCAACAAACCCAGCACTTACCCAGCACCACCAATCCTCGCCCAATCCTCTCCCATCCCAGCTTTCTTACAGGTTCCTAGGTTCTTAGGTTCTTAGGTTCCTAGGTTCCCTCAACTGTAATCGGAGTCTGGAATCTCCCTATCTCATGCACTACACATACGCTACCCTAACAATACCCTACATTAGGTACCTTACCTTACCTACCCTACCTGCCTACCTACCTTACCTTACGCTTAATTTTCTACATAGAGCTCAGGCCCTCCCAAAATCTCAATTCTCCACAATCCTCTACAAGGAACATACCTCGTCTCCTGCTCCTTGCTTCCCTCCTCTCCTTCTCCGTTTTTCGTCTTGAGCTAAAAAGTACGGACGTCGCTGCGATCAGTACAGTTCTTCTTACTCCTCATACTTTCTCTCCGACGAATTGACTCGCCCCTCTCCCTTCCATCTCACCTGTGTCGACTCTCCCTCTAAATCAGCTCAACATAGCCGAATACCTACTGCGGCCCGACCAACTTGGCCACTTCGCCTACTATACCCGTGCTGAGTCTTAATATTCCAGCTCCCTTGAAGACTTTATCTCTTGCTTCCGCCCCCATTTCTTCGCACCTGGTAAATCAAAATCAAAACAAAAACAAAGAACATATTGCTTGGTCCTGTGCGACCGCTTCCAAGTTACAAGATGGCGGGAAAAATGGTGCTTTATAAACTGGTGGTCCTCGGTGACGGTGGTGTCGGTAAAACAGCTCTGACAATTCAGTTATGTCTACAACATTTCGTTGAAACTGTGAGTTCTTGACCCCTTAAAAGTAGATTCTACTCGCGACTACTCCTATATCAGCTTCGTAGTTTGCGCGCGTAGCCAATATCTAGAATACGGTCGCTAATGATTCCTGTGATATAGTATGACCCTACAATTGAAGACTCGTACCGAAAACAAGTTGTCATAGATGGCCAAGCTTGCATGTTGGAAGTATTGGATACTGCTGGCCAAGAAGAGTACACAGCCTTACGAGACCAGTGGATTCGAGATGGCGAGGGTTTCGTACTAGTTTATAGTATTTCGTCTCGGTCATCATTTTCCCGAATCAAGAGATTTCATCACCAGATTCAACGGGTAAAAGAATCATGCTCAGCATCGCCCACCTATCCTGGTTCGCCGATATCTACAATAACGCCCCCAAGCGCCGTACCGATTATGCTGGTTGGTAATAAGAGCGACCGGGTAACAGAAAGAGAGGTTTCGACCCAAGAAGGTCATGCCCTAGCGCGGGAATTGGGTTGCGAGTTCGTCGAAGCATCGGCCAAGAACTGCATAAACGTCGAGAAAGCTTTCTATGACGTTGTTAGGATCCTACGCAGACAGCGACAACAAGCATCTCGGCCGATGCCACAAACCGGCCGCCCACGACCTCAAAATGGAGAAGCTCCCCACAGGGAACCTGGAGATAGGTATAGGAGGAACCGCCGAGGCGGAGGTGGAAACGGAGGACGCTGCGTCATATTATAGATGGCGTCTTATCCTTAGTATTACATGCGCTCTCACGCGTTCACGACCAGCATTCTGATGACGAATTTGTTCCAGTGTTTGGTTGCGTGCTCCAAGCTCTAATACGATTCCCCGAAATGATGACAACATCAAGCATGCACGCATACGACAGCGCACTTGGACCATACTGTGTTCATACAACAAACTTGGAGGATTATTATATTACCTCTTCTTACATTGCACTCCATACATCTACTAGCTATCGAATCGGCGAATGGCGTACGAAAAAAAGCGGCATTATTGGGCGCAAGTATCTTGGTTACCCCGAGTAGGGATGAAGATGTGTTTTGTGGGCAAGCTGGGTGGACGGCTACGTTGGTGTTTCGGAGTCTTCGGGGCGTGCCTTGCCCTCAGGCCAATATGAGTTTTGTCAGTCACGTCTTGGGCACACTATGAAGACGTTTATATTATTGTCGAATATGTGTTGGATATGTGTTCACCATCCATTGATTTCTGGGTTGGAAATCTCGTAAAAAGGAAAAAAGCGCAGCTGTCTGATAACCTGAGGTTTCAGGTCACCTGGTTTTCTTTACCTCGAGCCGAAAACTGTCACTGTTACTCGAACCTATCTATCATAGAGCCTATGCATGCTCAGAATTGATCTACCCACTTGACCACATCTTGATTGCTTTGATAACTAATGTGTGGACCACTTTTTCGTGAAATATTATGTACCATGCTAACCTCATGCTGCCCTTGCTAGGAATATAATTTCCGAGTCCTCCCAGACGTTCGTTACCCCTTGACGCCTCATAGATAATACCTGTCGCCTCATAATTACCAAACCCCCTTCATAAGTCGTAAGAGGTTACCCAGTAATTCAAAATTTCCACTACGCCCTACTCCGATCGCTAATCCTTCGAAACACATGGAAAACTACTAACGTGTGCTAGGGCATTACGCGGAAACCGGACCGGGGGGGTTCGAGGCCAAAACGGCCCATAATCCGTCGTCTAATCCCGGGGCTTGTGTACCTACGTAGTAACAACTGCGAGAAGAAAAGAAAAAGAAAAGAAAAGCATTGTCTGTCTACCTTAGTGTGCAATGTACGAGTAAACGTTTGTGTAAAGGGGCTTGTCAACATTTGTTTTGGATGAATCGGTGAGAAAGTATGCAATCTTGGTGGTTGGGTTTACGGTCTATGTACGAGTAGCGAGTAGCGGACTTTGGTGCTAGGACAGAATAACAAACAGTTCATAGTTGGCATAATAATGGACAGCTGTACAATAGCGTAGGTACCTAGGTTAGTGTAGTGGGAGGCGTGTAAAGGGAAGCGGACGGGTTCCACGTCGCCAATCAAAAAGCGTCTAGGCCCGTCTCAAAACAGTCCAGGCTTTGGAATAAAGGTCGCAAGCTTTGTGGGGAACCCTTTTGTCATTAGGCACCAACTCCTTGTAGTTGGTATTAGACCAACATGATGGACCTTGTTCGAGTAGGCTCTGGTACGGTAATAAGGCGACCCTGTCTTGCTCGGCATCTAAACCGACGCTGCGCTACCGCTACCGCTATGTAGGTACCTAGGAACTAGGAAGCGAAACAAGATATTGCCGGGAGATCATCATAGCCTGAGTAGCGACACTACCGACGCGGTAGACATACGTATGTAGTATGTAGTAGGTAGCAGTTTGTGTCACGGGGGAGCAAGCTCGTTCTTCATTACCTATGGATGGTGTCTCCTTTGCAGGTAAAATGTATAGGTATATATTATATGTGGACTCGCGTACGTGCGTCTGGAGCGGCAAATATCGCCAGTTTGGGGCTAGAGCTAGGTGTCATAATACATACATACATACATACCTCCTAAACAGGTGCTCACGGATTATACACTGCAACAACAACCGTAGCTACCTTACCTCAGTAAGATGCCTTAGGTACCTACCACCTATCTACGAACGTAAATCCTCGACGGTGACGTGACAGCATCCGATATGTCGGCGCCAACATCGAGGCTGGGCACGGCTAGATGCTGAGGAGGGAAGTACACACATATTGGCATGTTTACTTTAGTTCTCATGTGACTACCGTATAACTGCATCTAGTTCTATACGAGTACACGTTCAACGCATGTACGACCTGTCAGCGTAAAAAGCATCGAATTATTATGATCCTATTACCGCGGCAGCAGCTCTTGTAATACGTAATCTACTCTAACCTTGCACCTTGCACCATCGGTAGTACATATATTACCTACATACCCACTAGGTATAGTTACTACCTGTTAGTTATCCAGACTATGACATAGGTAACTTAGTTTGATTCACTAACTACCCAGGTAGGGAGCGTAGCCAATACCACGCTCACGAACGGACCTGTCCTCGGCACTCGTTGCTCTAGGTGTGTCCTACTTAGCAGCGTAGCTCACCTTGGACCTTAGGTACATATGTAAGTATGATTGCCTGCCGGTACTTGCATACAGGCATGTATTAATATGTTGTGGCCGCAGAAGAGGCCGCTTGAGCTTCTTGTCGCATGGTCTCCTATGTATGTCAGGTACTTTGTCCTATATGAATCCTTCATGTGAGTATCTGTATACAAGAATGTGTATACATATAGTTAGTTAGGTAGTTATATAAAACATATACATACCTCGTATAGTTCCGTGGCGTTGCAGAGATAAGCTGTCTAACCTACATATCTACATAGGTGACTAACAGCCTGTTACCTAGTAACAGGTACATACTTAGCATGTATGTATGTGCATACGCTATCTATGTAAGTCCGAGCAAATATGCCAAGACTCATAAGAGAGGCGGAGAGCGGAGAGATTCTCGGGTTACCTTTTTGTTAAATGGCATCAGTTTTACCTTCTGACCCTCCCTTTCGCTCGTGCACCACTCACTATTAGATTTAAACGATAGCCGGGACTAAAATATGTAATATTACGTTTTACCACATACTTCGGGCTTCTTTTTCTACTTACTTAGGTACATATTAGTACGACACCTAAACCAATCGATCCATGGAGATTGTACAAGGGTGTCTTCCCGGACTGGAGGATCTACCAGGTAAGTGAGAATAAGGTAATCATTTCATATCAAGGGGCTTTTGCGCATTCCGCAATTTCTCGGGTCCTGACTTGCCTGCCGGAACGCGGAAATTCAACCCGAGGTGGCACGGCTTGCGTGCAGTCCGTGTCCCTGTGGTCTTGTGTTCCTCGTTGTCCCTTATTATCCCTTGATATGTATGTATGTACATATAACGGACACGATCTTGGTGCCAGAATCTGATAACTGTGGGAGTATCTCCTGTTAAGGCAACCTAGACAGGCATGCCATCATTTTCACCTAAGGAAGGTCGAGGCTAGCTTATCACATATCAACTCTCTAATAGGCTTCCTAACAAGTTTACATTATGTAGATATCACACGATGTATGTACCTACTTCTAACGCGGCATACAGTCTAAGCCTTGTCAGTCTTAGTCAGTTCGGAAACACTCATCGAGCTAGGATCGTCGGGTTAGACTGGGCACACTGGGCAGTTGGGATGATGCCGAGAATTTTGCGTTCCGCTCTTCTGGGAGCAACAAAGCGGTCGACATCTAAATTCTGTCGTAAGACTGGCGGACTATAACTGTCAGCCCTCGGCTGTTCCCGCAACTACCCGACCCTATTCGCATCCTCTCGGTCTTGAGTGGGAACGCGCTACCGGTGACTCCGGAGCCGGCGCGGCTGTTCACTGCAGGACATGACCTAATTCGCATTTCTACATATGGCTGTCCCGGTATTCGTCCCTTACCCACGAGCCCGTAGATCGCTGAATACTGAATACCGAATACTGAATACTACATCTGACAACAGGCCGGAGAGAGCCCGCAATACCCCCCCTTTCCCCCCCTACGCTGGGTAATCTTACCACGTTTCATTAATAGCAAACCGCCATGTAAAGGGTGGGAAAATAGAAAATTACACGTTACCAACTTCGTAACATTTTTAGATGGTAAGTAGCCTTGTGGGGGTTACCGAGCCAAAGCGGAAGGTCGAGCGTTTACTAGGAATTCTAATGAAACCAGCAAAATAAGCGAATGAAGGGGAGAGAGTAATAGTAGAAATAAGGAGAAAGAAATTTTCCTTGCCGTCAAGGGTCTCTTTTCCATCATCACCAACCTTGCATATATATATATACCCTTTAGGACTAGTCGGCGTAGGAAGCAC
This sequence comes from Daldinia grandis, assembly GCA_022432525.1. Taxonomy (NCBI): domain Eukaryota; kingdom Fungi; phylum Ascomycota; class Sordariomycetes; order Xylariales; family Hypoxylaceae; genus Daldinia; species Daldinia grandis. The sequence continues at coordinate 1,700,414 of JAJKLB010000010.1, forward strand.
CTTAACACTATTGTAGTGTATAGGCCCTGTCACTCATCACTTGGTAAGTCTCATTACCGGATTTGTGTCTTTTCGCCTTTCCTCAACTCGGCAGTCAGGATACCTAACCTACCTTTGTACGAGCCATAGAAGACTTTACGCACCTGCTGATGACCGCAGATTACACTTTCTGGGCATCACTCAATAGTTTGTCCGGCAAGCGTTTCAACTCCCGCGCCTAATATTTCCACATGCAAATTCATATGGATCGTACCCGAGGGTGTATGTAGGGTTCGACCCCCTGTGACCTCTAGCCGTCTTCACCGAATGAACGATTCTTCATGGCTTTATCCCTTTCTGCATACTTCTTGCAGACTTAGTGCTGACATATGATGCAAGAATATCTTGCTATCTCTGCCAGATCTCTCAGCCCAGGTTTGAACATCATCATGTCCCCTTTCCCATATACTACTATGCCCGAATACATACCTCACAGGCGGCTCTAAAATAAACTCCCCCCGATTGCGGTCAGACAAGCATTATCCCCATAGCAGCAGGCAAGCCCTTGACGCCGGACGACCGGTCCAAACGCGTGGTTATACCAACCCCACAGCTCAATCTTCCCAATGCCACGGACGCGGTTTAGGGGTCTAACCTCGCCAATCCTGCTCCTACGGGCAATATCTTCCTAGCCCTCGAATGCTCGTAATTTCTTACGGTGGGACCATACCACATAGCAGTTACAAAGCTTCCAAGAGGGTCAGTACCTAACGTAGAAAAAGAAGATTTCACCCCCTTGAGCCTCTCTGCAGAATGCCTAGCATCCCGATCCTTTACACCTACTTACCTACTTGTCCCCCCACGTGCCACGTTGGCTTTAGCATCATCTGCACATAACAACGCTTAGCGTACATCCGAGCCGGAAAACTCGACGACATACGTCGAGAGTAGGCTGGCTCCTCGGGAGCACGTAGATATAACAGGTATCTAAGCAAGCGAGGACTACCACATCAGCACGTGGTAACGTATCCCACGGCGCAGGGCACATCGCCGTCTGCAAAGGAAGAGAGCAGCATCTGCCGTTTCAGTCGCGCTGCAGAAACGCCACGGCTGTCCCACGATCTGGTCAAGCTAGAGGTAATCTAACCAGCATCTTGCCGCGGAATTCCAGAGAAACGAACTCTTGGGGGGAGAAAGAGGAATGTCTTTGTCCTTGTTGCACTCTGTTTTTGTCCCCATCCTCCAAATCCGTGCGCTGTTTTCTCCTTCCTTTCTCGGCCGGCCCGTCCCGTCTCTCCCACTATCGACCGGTGTGCGAGCAGCGGAAACATGTATGTACTCGCCCAGGGGTCGCGATCCTTCCCGACAGCGAGCCTGTGCTGGTACGTGCGTGTGTGCGCGCGGGCGAGCGCGGCTTCGACGTCGGCACTTGCGGTACATAGCTCACGACGTCTCTCTTGTTTCTTTTTTTTCCCCTTCGTCCACGCTGCCCGTTTACCCGTCCTCGAATGGGATCGAGTTGTTTTACGCCGAACATGCGGAACTGTTCTAGAATCCCTTCCTTCCCGCCGGCAAGGGGATTATCGCCGACTTCCTTCGGGGCTTTTCCTTTTGCTTGTTTTGTTTTGTCTTGTCTTGTTTTGTTTTCTTCAAGTTTGTGCGCTCGGACGCCGCGTGGCGGTTGACGAGAAAAAAAAACGCGTACAATTATTTTTCAGCGCGGCGCACTTCGGCAACGCCCATATGCGTTCTCTTCGCCCGTATAATTTCGGGCCTAACCTTCGGCGTTTTCGCCGCATGAGAACTTTCTCTCTCCCTAACGTAAGAGAATCTAGCCATGTTTATGCTTTAGCTGGGCGTGGGATTGTGTCTGGGGGGCTCCGAGTCTTCTCGCGGGGGTTGTTTTTGCCTTTTTCGGTAGGTCTTGCATACATAAACCGGAGTATTCGTACTGTCAGCGTTGGTATCTCCTGATCCATATCATGAATGGCGATCTTAAGGATCCAGGGGAATTCGTGATGTCGTTTCCACTCATGATATCGAGAGGTATCTCGATAAAAGCATACAGGTAAGAGCCGGTTAATCCAACGCAGAGAAATATACCAATTCCAAATCTAGACCCCTATAAACCAAGGTACCTTAGCTAAAATCACTTTGAGCGTTCCCCCATCTTTGCCCATCTCCAGGCTTAGAAGATTCACCTTATACATAAATGGGATGTATATACGTACGTCACGTTGCATAAGTGGCTGGCATATGGCTTGCCTCCCACACTTCCCCCACGGCTGTTGAACCTGCATTCCTCTACACGGGTGGTGCTCCCCTGGAAATCTATCTAGATATGAGACTCCTTTACCTGCAGGGAGAGTCCTGCTGTTCATGCAGAGTAAGCATTAAGTATGCTTGCCACAGGTATTTCTCCTTCTAGAATGCGGAGTGCATCCAACAGACAGATCTAGGGTTCAACCCCCATTTCCCCTTTTTATTGTACATATTCCTTCACGCTTGACAAATCCGGAGCTTGTGTATCATTGCCTACCTGGGCAATAATTCCGGAAAGGAATAGTAATCTGTTATTGCGTCGGATCTCGAGGGCGATACAGCTCCGCGTTGTCAGCTCTGGTAATTGTTACTCTCATATATAGTGTATTCGGTCTTGTAGAAACCCGTTTCCGGTAAAACTGCAACTCGAAAACACATCTGTAACCCATTTATGCCCAGCAGATCCTAACCTGTGTCCTCAAAGGATGCACCGAAAAAAACTAAATATAAACATAGGTAGGTAGGTACCTAATCTATCAAATATCAACGAGTTGAAGTCTACAGTTCCCATTTTATAAAACTACACTTAACCAGTCAATAAGACAAGTATAAAGTGTACATACCAAGCCTATATTGATTGTGAAAAGTCAAAGTCTTTTCATATATAATAGCATTCCCATATTGTTACACATAGGTAATTATAGATACACACTTAGGATTCCCGTTTTCAGAATACAAACCATCATAGGATGTATCATATAAGTTTATAGCATACATAATTACAACTGTAAGGGGTAACTAGCAACAAGACATACTACAAAGACCCCTTTTTATTTAAACTGGACAGTTATAGAAGGGGTTTTCCTAGTAGTTTAGAGGCCGTACGAATGTATGTACGGAATATATAAGCGAGGGCTCCATTAGTCTATTAGTATTATATGGTATGGTATATTTAACGCCGGAATGCTAGGGTATTGCCTTAGCATTAGACCTCCCTGGGGGTATGCGGCGTGCTGAGCTACGGAGTTGAATATTTGGTGTCCAGCAAATCGAACCTTCAGAGGCACGCATGTTAATATGCCAGCCGTTCCCGCTGGCTCCTCCGGGTGAGCCCATGTCCAGTACATGAGATGGATTACCCCTTATTACTAATTACTATATAGTAGGACACGTAAACCTACAAAAGACAACTCCACCATATTTATTAACGGTACAACAGGTACTATAAATACTCAGCTACATCTCCATTTGTTATTTGTCAGAACAAGTGGCGAGTTGTTCGATTCTAGAGTAGGAGACGTGGAATGTTAACCTCTCTCCGTAGGAATCTATAACCCTAAACTACGGGAGCCCATGGCTACATACATGAAATAGGTACCTGGAGATATATACCTAAAGTATCCTTTGTTCCAAATGTCTCACCTGGGAGTCCTAATAGTATATGTGTATACAAGTAGCTAGGTATTACTACGATACTAGATAATATTAACAACTAATCTATACGTAGCTTCCACTACAAGAAAAGGGGGGTACACCATTCCAACCGTTACTCGCATAACAACCATCCCCGCTGTACGGCCAATACTGTAACTGAATCCAAGAATGGCTAGTAATATATGGTGCACTCTTGCTATGATAGGTTAGGCAGTATTTATGTATGCAGCAGTCGGGGAGGTCATGATATCAATTCGTTACAGTTGCAGATGCAGGAGGCCGATACGCCTGACACCCGGGGTTCTTTGTCTTTGTCTTGGTCAAATAAGTACCCAGGAATCTCAGCTTGAATTCTCTCTTGTGATACAGTATAATTTTATTCCATCACGTTCTCGTAGTCCCTAGCGAGTAGTAGTAACTTAGCATGTAGACGGACTATATCGTTGGGCATCTAATGCATAATGTATAGGTAGGTGATTATCCCGTCTGCCTGTACTCTGGTGTTCCAGGACATTGGATCGAGATGGCTTATGAGAATGCGTAATTACACCCCTTATCCGACCAAGTATTAAGACGGGGACATATAGTAGTGCGAACGTTACTGGTGGGTTTGAATATCTGTATATATATACTAGACGCCTACTGTCTACTCCGTATGCTTATATCCTTCATCCAATATACCTATATACTGCTTGGAATCTCTCTCTACTTCTCTGCCTAGACGCCTCTCCGGTCGGACAACGGGTGCATGCATCAAGCAGTTGAAAGCCTGCGGTACGAGTCTTCCTCGGGCCGCTACCTACATATGTCAACATCAACACCTTGGCATAAGCATCATGCCGCGTTGGGCAGAGATACTTACCTGTCTACTCAGCCCAGTGATCTAAACATGAAAGTACGGAGCCGAGACGCGTAATGCAAGCCTAGGCCTATGAGGATATGTCGACTTAGTTTAGCTAGCCTGAATGCTAGTGGAACTCGGGTTAGAGAGGTACATGACATGAGAGTGGTTGATATTATAGTATTTTACCGTCGTTTCGGTATCATGGTAGCCATCGCGGCCTGGTCAAGACCAAGGGGCATACTCCGCAAGTGCATGCGGCTACGAACATATATGATAAAACATCTGTCCCATATCGTAATTATAAGGTCAATTTTAATTTTAAAAAAAACTGTCGAGATTGATATCACACTGGCCGGCTTGTCAGACCGAGGTAAAGGAGGTAAGGTAAGACGTAATATTAAGAATACGTGGCTAACACTGACAATGTTGTCAGAACTTTCTACACTAGTTGGCATAGAGTAAGATCGCGGCGTATCGTATACAAGGTAGTTACCTTCGATACTATTTGGATTTGGTAACCTAAGACAACAGAACTGCCGCTATTTTGAAAGTCCCTTCAGAGCTGGATTTACGATGCCGTTATAAGGGTTACCATTTATGGACAACTACGGCTCGTATGGGGTAAAGGTGGCTATTAATACTATTTTTTATCCTTTACGAATCATTTCAGCACAATTCCATAGATTTACATGACCCAAGTCACATTGATGATAACTATCAAAGTATGGTAACGTTGGAACAGGTCGTATTGTTCGTCTTCGGGGCCCTAGAGGCTAACAAAAAGGGGCAACACAATACATAGCAAAAGACAGGCTAGCCGCAATAGCGACACCAGCAGCCATCTACACGAGGGCACTATAAACTGTCCCATTTCATTCGTATCTCCAAACCGAGACGCCGTACCGTAAAGATCCAGCCCAGCACTCGTCCCACTGCGATCCCAAGGTCACAGCAGGTGGTATGAAAAGAATCAACAAAAGCTGGCTTACCGACCGACTAACAATAGCAAAAGAAAAAAGAGTCCAGACTAAGTAAATACCAGAAGTAGTGTTAAGTAGACGAGTATATCCCCATTTTGTCACGCATTTCCCATATCCCATCATGATGGTAGACGTCATGTTAGATCGCGGTTTAGATTAGTCTCGTAAGGCATTTTCGTCGCCAAACGGGCTGCCGTCTCGCCCTGTCAAGGATTTGCTTCTGTCAACCTTTCTGTTCGAGTCTCCTATTACTGCACTAAGGGAGCTGTTGTTTTTGTTCGCACGGATAGGTGGATCTGCAAAGGGACCCTGATCTATAACCGGCGTATCCTCAATTATTGTCACTGCATTCGACTCTCTCTCCTTGTGCGGATGATCGGACTCCTCAATAGTGTCGGGGGAAGATTTTGATTTTACGTCAACTGTCTTAGGCCCGCTACCAACACGGACCATCTGAGGCCGAACAGCAGTCGCCGTTGAAGCGCTAGCATTTTTGAAAAAGGTAGCACCGATACTGAAGGCTGGAGAAGGAGGTGGCTGATCGTATTTGCCATAGTCGACAGCTGGTACAGGCGGCGTTGAACTACCACTAGTGCTGCTAGGAGCGCGCGACTTAACGCTGATGATAGACGGCTTGAGAAAATTGCCCTTCTGAGCTGGGAGAGGGGAAATAACGGCGTTCTTTCCATATATGGTAGACGCAACGCTTGATCGTGGCGCATACGACGTTCGGGCAACTGACGAACGGTCACTGTAACCGGATATGCCCGAGTACGTCGAGTCCCGAAGCTCGCCAGGGACAAAGAAACGCTGTTCGTCGAAGGGCGAGTTGCTGCCGCTGTCCGAGTGCGCAATAGGGATCGGTGGTACTGGAGGAACAAGTAGAGTTGGGGATGTAGGCGTGGCTCGGTTGGTTACTCCAGGAATGTATGCGATCTGGATGATGTTTGAGGCGCGGGTTAGGACGGTAGATGCGATAGAGTGTACGGTATGTGTCGATGCTCGTTTCGATCGACCTGTGGCATCCAACTCGTTTGGCATGCTCATAGCCTCCTTCGTATGCTCTACGTCTCCTTGCCACGACTCTTGTTCATATTGAGACCTTTTACTCTTAATACAAAATCTCCAGACTAGATAGGTGATAATGGCGACAGCAACTAAACCTCCTACTACACCACCAGCAATCGCACCAGAATTCGGTCCTTTACTGACTTGGGGAGCGGTAGCACCGGCGGTTGGATCTTTTAAACAGAAGGCCTGAGGACATTCAGTGCAGGTCTGAACACTAAATTGGCACATTTCATCGTCGGCACAACTAGGACACGTTGGCGCGCCACTCTCGCACTTTATGCAGCCATTTTGTCGTTTAGAGAAGGATGACGGGGTATCTTCGTCTGGACCTCAGGTATTAGAGGTGATAACCTAGAATGAAGAACGTTAAACTTACTTAGGGAGAACCCAACGAAACCAGGAACACCTGCCATCGCTACCTGAAAGAAGGAAACTTCCGACCTGACGTAAAAGGGCGACTTGACGGTTTGGACTTTTAAGGGATCCGGAATCGACGCCTCGATAGGGATCGACAATATGATGCTAGACGTTGAAGAACTTGGCTTGGCGGTGAGATGGACCTTACTGCAGATCGGTCTATCTGACTTAAGCGTCTTAATTGGTGATTAATATCTAAGCGCAACGTCTTCGTTCTTTTTCGCCTCGATGGTTAGGAAGTGAGATTGGACGACACGGAAGCGTCAAGCGTTCGGTCGTGTTCGTCGTGATGCAGAATTGGCTGGATTTGGGTGGAAGAAGGGGGCGGCGCGGGAATGTTGGCGTTACAGGCGGTGATTTAATTGATGAGGAGATAAACGAGTGACGGAGAGACTAGCTCAAAGAAACGAATTCAAATAAGTGCAACCTAGGTTGCCATGGAAAAGAACATTTAACAAAGTCCACTGTAGTATCGATTGCAGCTTGTGCGAGCGATACTTTTTTCTTGTTTGAATTTGCAGCGTGGTTAAAGTATGACAAGAGAGGTGAATTGGCAGGAGGGAAGTGAATTGAATTGAATGAGGATAGATCCCGCACAGAGTGGGCAGAGGGGGGCGCGTGGGAAGGCCTGGAAGGTGGGAGAGTGCGAACTACGAACTGCGAACTGCAAGAGGGATGGGGCCAATGGGCAGATGGGAGCATAGCGAACAAGGTTAGTTCGGCTTCATTAATTGAGGGATAGGCCTGGTAGTCCTGGGCGAAACACCCATAAGGAGCAAGAATAATGGACCGATTTTACGGGTACGTACTACTGCCCAGAGCAGGGACGTTGTACAGAATAACAAAATTGCCAAATTAGGCGAAACAAACTGGTCTGGCAGGGACCAACGGCGCTTTTTCATTGGTCCGCTAGTCGCTGCTAAATAATCCTCCAGGACTGTAGATATTTTGTACCTTCTGATCCAGGAACAGCTCAAAACACAATTGAAAATAGACATGTGTCAAAAAGACGAGAACAAAGGCGAGAGATCATCAATCATTTTTATGTTTCTAAGTTACCTTACTCTTATAGAATAATCATTTCTCTCTGTCTTCTACACTCAAAGAGTCCTAAACCGGAAAATAAAACCCATACTTGTGGAGTAAAAAGAATTATCTTTGACGAGTTCGCGCGCCATGTACACATATTAGTGTACCTTATTACGTAGGTACGTAGGTAGGTACCGAATGTAATTGGGTAGGGCTAGAACGGCTAGAACTCTTGCATAGATCTATAGACCCATGCGACGGGGCCGTTCAATGAGTTTTTCTTTTCTTTTCTTTTTCTTTGTCTGTCTGTACGTGAGGGTGTTACGTTATGAGGTAGGTAGTTGGATATTTCGATGAGGTAGATACTATGGTATCCTGGACCAAGTTCTTGGTGGCGTACGAGGCAATATCTTTTTAAATGATCCGGCCCTTCGCCTAGAATATCATCGAATTGGATGCTCGATCCAGGAGATGGAATTATATCGCCTGCCTCTTGGGTCAGCAATCAATCAATCAATCTAATTAGGACGAATCATTGCCCGCGTCCTCCAAGTGCCGCTTGGTATCATCGTACTTCTACTTATTCTTTTTGCGCATCTCCTAAGAAAGGTTAACTACCTACCTACCTACTTAACAATTAAAACGTAGCTTTTTGGAGCGAACAAAATTGTGAGAGGCTACGTATGGATTGGATCATCCGATTTTTTACTTTATTTTTCAATATTATGGGCAGGGAATTGTATAAAAGAAAATTCGTAGAAAGATGATCAATGCCGATATATGATTTAGGCCAAGTAGATGGGGGCTTAAGAGATTTGGGGGCTCTAGTATATTTGTGGAAGGAATCCGTTTAAAACAACAAGGTGAGAAATATTGAAAATAGGTAGTAGAGAGACACCATAGACGTTGCCTAGAAGACGATTGCGCCCGTATCCCGATGATGGGGATAGCTATGCTTACAGGTAGGCCGATTGCTCAGTGTACAATCTATTAGTCTTGTTTAGCATGCTATTGTAGTTAGCCAGTATGTCAAGTTTGATCTTTAGACCTTTCTCGCAATAAAGCATAGTGAAAGGTAAAGCGTACAAGATACGCACTGATGGGTTACGATGGTGGTTCTAACGCTGAGGCTGAGGGCGGGATGGACCAATACAATTCACGATACCTACACTACCTAGGTGCCTAATATATATGTTTAATTCACCCCACGCGAGACTCCAGGAGTTGTGTAGCTGGCTTCATGTACATATTATAACTTGTAGGATAAATATATGTACCTAGATAACTACCTGATCTAAAAGTAACGTTTATAAGGCTAGATGCAACGCTTGCTAGTGACCATATACATACCTGTAATTGTTGATTATTATGTAACTAGGGGATAGCCAAAAGTTATAAGTAAGGTTACCGTTGCTCTCATCTGCAGTGACCCTATGGCACACAACTAGCATGATATTGATGTGAGATAGTAGAGGCAGATAAGATCGACATATGCGACGAGGAAGTTATTGTCACCGAATCTTGCACCGCCTCATTTTTCGTATCTAGTGTATATATGTATAAGGAAAGGTATTCACTCCACCCAATGAGGTTATTAGATCTCCACCAAAATCTCCTATTTCTGGCTATTTTTAGCCCAAAGGGACCCTTATGTCTTGACATAAAATACAAACATATACGTTTGGCTTAACTATAATTGTCGTAAATATCACTATTGGAAACACTTATAGTTATATGAGCCATTCTTTAATATGTTACATTATATCTTTCACTTAGAAATGCCATTGCCTATTACCTACCTAGGTACATAGGTATATATACTACCTATGTAATCAGGTGAATTGGGTACGTATGTATGTATAAGTAGTACACGTAGGACATTGGGGAAAATATGGAGACTCAGTTTCAAGCTAACAGCAAGCTGAGGTTGCCAACGGACAAATCAGCCATCCCCTAAAAAGGTACAATACAGGGAATGTGCACTTAACAGATCAGCTACAATTTGTACTTTTAATACATGGAGGCAAACTTGCAGTGCATATTCTTTAGTTACGTAGTTCCCATACTGAAACATAACTGGAAAAGACAAATAAATAGGAATGATATTGGTCAGTTACCTAACTACCTACTAACCCACGACGATATTCTCTAGAGGATTCGAAAATGGCAGGCCGATAAATGATGTTGGTCAGTAGCAATGCCTGCCCGCCGCTGCTTGTCTTATCCGTTATCCCTGTGCTGACCTGTATGTAGGTACATATGTATATAGAACCTAGTAGGCTATCCTGCGCATTGCGCCTTGTCGGGTTGATGCTATTTGCTAGCTCGCATTTGTGGCTGATTATCCTGAAGGTTGGATCCATCTCGAAAAACCTGCAAGTTGACATCTTCCATTGACTACCTAACCTACCTACTGCATGCATTTTTTTCCCTTTTAATTCGCTGGTTCTCCACCTGTCTTACTCACATTGTGGCACTATAAGGTAGGAGATGCTCAAAGAAACAATATAGAGTAACATTGACAAACATCTGGTAGGCCATCACGGGTACTAGATGCGTATCATATTAAGTGACGTAGGTGACATGTTTGTCCATTAAGGGAGCAGGTGACGAATGAGTTTTGTGCCCGTTAAAGATACCTACCCTACCTACCTACCTACCTATGTATGTAGGTACCTAGGTAGGTATCTGGCAGTTGGAAAACAGGTATGCATATTTCATCTCAACGAATTAAGATGCAGCTTGGCAGCGGTACTAGCGTAGACAATACATAGGTACCTAGGTACCTACACTAGAGCTAGAGAGCATAACAAAGGAGACCTACATACATACTGCACTGCTTGCTGCATAGCAGTAACGTAACGGCTGAGTCACTTATAATTGGATGCGAAGCCACATCAGCCCTGGAAAATAAGTGTGAATAAGTGCCATTACATAGGAGGTAGGTACCTACATAGGGTTACCTAAGGTTAGGTTAGGTAGGTACTCAGTCGCTTTTCCCGCATGTCTCCTTTTATGTACTTGTGTTAGCGGCCTCTCACTATGGGGTTACGTCCTGACGCGGATCCCATCCCAACCTAAAAAGAAAAATACGAACAACCGCCTTTCCTTCATCTTTCCCCTTAGAACACCTACACCTATTTTTACCCATCGCGAGACTTCCCCCCTATGTCTTCGAGCACTGGGTGATTGATTCATCAAATCGCTCGACACCGTTCCCTCTTTTATTACTTATTCCTGCAGTATTGGACTCACCTGCAGACGGGCCGCTTTCACTTTAATACTTTATCTTGTGGGGGGAAACCTTGATTCTCGCGTGGCCCCTGGATCTTACATTGCTCGTGGCAATATTGAGGAATCAACACAACACAACACAACAGAACACAACCCGACACGAGCGTCGGAAAGCAAATATTAAGTAATATAGAGTAAACAGGTTGTGACCTTGTCATTTAAGACCGGCTGGTGTAGCCGATAGTCAAAATGGCTTACAATAGTGGTCACGGTGACGACTACGATGGGCACCGTCTTCAAGACATGCCTGCCGGCAACACGGTAAAGTTTTAACCTTAACCATCGCTTTGGGTTTGTTTACCTGCAAGGTCACACAGCTAATTTGTACCTTATCGCATACAGTATCATCTACCTCCTATTGAGCAAGACGACGATGAATCGCAGCGTCACCTCCTAGGACAGACTCCTGGTCTTCATTACGAACAGGATCGGCTTGGTACCAATACTCCTCCCGCACGCCCAGTCTCGGCTTACAGTCTTACCGAGTCGTACGCTACAACCGCTCCTCCCACTACACAGTCGCCAGCACCTCAATACCCCGGCGAGTATGCGGGTGGCTATGGTGGGCATCAGCTTGAGGATACCGGCTTCGGATATGGTAGACCTGCATCTACTGTCGACAGCGACGAGGGTTGGATACGTCGCCAGCAACCAGGTGGTGCTAGCGGTGGTTTAAAGCGTTATCCTACCCGCAGGGTTAAACTAGTTCAGGGATCCGTTCTCAGCGCCGATTATCCCGTACCCAGTGCTATCAAAAACGCTGTACAGGCTAAGTACCGGGATACCGAGAGTGGGAGCGGCGAGTTTCTCAATATGCGATACACTGCTGCTACCTGCGACCCGAACGATTTTACTCTGAAAAATGGTTACGATCTTCGGCCTCGAATGTATAACAGACACACAGAGCTTCTGATCGCTATTACCTACTACAACGAAGACAAGCAACTTTTTTCGCGTACACTTCACGGTGTTATGCAGAATGTTCGTGACATTGTCAACCTGAAGAAATCTACCTTCTGGAATAAGGGCGGCCCTGCCTGGCAAAAGATTGTAGTCTGTTTTGTTTTCGATGGTATTGAGAAGGCAGACAAGGAAACACTAGACGTCTTGGCTACCATCGGTGTCTTCCAGGATGGTGTCGTGAAAAAGGAGGTCAATGGCAAGGAGACGGTTGCTCATGTCTTCGAGTACACCACTCAGCTGTCCGTTACACCAAACCAGCAGCTCATTAGACCAGTGGACGACAGCCCCCAGACCTTGCCGCCTGTTCAGATGATTTTCTGTCTAAAGCAGAGGAACACTAAGAAGATCAACTCTCACCGTTGGTTATTCAATGCGTTTGGCAGGATCTTGAACCCTGAAGTGTGCATTCTTCTTGATGCTGGTACCAAACCGGGACCGAAGTCGCTCCTTGCGCTTTGGGAAGGCTTTTACAACGACAAGGATCTTGGTGGAGCTTGTGGTGAAATCCACGCTATGTTAGGCAAAGGCGGCAAGAAGCTGATGAACCCTCTTGTCGCCGTCCAGAATTTCGAGTACAAGATCTCTAATATTCTAGATAAGCCCCTAGAAAGCTCTTTCGGCTACGTATCTGTGTTGCCTGGTGCCTTCTCAGCATACCGGTTCCGAGCTATCATGGGTCGACCTCTAGACCAGTACTTCCACGGTGATCATACTCTTTCCAAGATCCTCGGCCCCAAGGGTATCGAAGGCATGAACATCTTCAAGAAGAACATGTTCTTGGCCGAAGATCGTATCTTATGTTTCGAGCTTGTTGCCAAAGCTGGGTCTAAGTGGCATCTGTCGTATATCAAAGCCGCCAAGGGTGAGACTGATGTGCCTGAAGGTGCTCCCGAATTCATCAGTCAACGACGACGTTGGCTCAACGGTTCGTTCGCCGCCTCGCTTTACTCGCTGATGCACTTCGGTCGTATGTACAAGAGTGGTCATAACATCGTCCGCATGTTCTTCTTGCACATTCAACTTATCTACAACATCGCAAACGTATTGTTCACCTGGTTCAGTTTGGCATCGTACTACCTGACGACAACGGTTCTCATGGATTTGGTCGGAATGCATACAGAAGCCGGCCCGACTTCTGCTGAGAAACACGGATGGCCTTTTGGTGACACTGCTAGCCCTATTGTCAACATCATCCTCGAGTACCTATATATTGCCTTCTTGATTCTTCAGTTCATCCTGGCGCTTGGTAACCGTCCCAAGGGTTCCAAGTGGTCATACATTGCGTCGTTTGGCTTGTTCGGGTTTATTCAGCTCTACGTCCTCATCTTGTCCGGTTATCTTGTTGTAAATGCTTTCCAGCCGCAAAATCTGCCCCAGGGCGAAAGTGCTGGGGATGCCCTTAAGGATATGTTTACAGGCCAGTCTGAGGTTGCTATCATTATCCTGGCGTTACTTGCGACATTTGGTTTGTACTTCATCGCATCGTTCATGTACCTGGACCCGTGGCACATGTTCCACTCATTCCCCCAGTATCTACTACTCATGTCGACGTATATCAACATTCTGATGGTTTACGCTTTCAACAATTGGCACGATGTGTCATGGGGCACCAAGGGTTCAGACAAAGCTGAGGCCTTACCAAAAGCTCAGGTTGTAAAGGATGAAAAGGGTGAAGCCGCCATTGAAGAAATCGACAAGCCCCAGGAGGATATCGACAGCCAGTTTGAGCAGACGGTCAAACGTGCTTTGGCTCCTTTCAAGCCGGAACCTGAGGATGATAGCAAAGATCTTGAGGACTCGTACAAGTCCTTCCGAACATCGCTAGTCGTTGCGTGGTTGTTCTCGAACTGTGCTCTTATTGTGGGTGTAACTAGTGACAAGCTGGCCACGTTTGGTATTGGGGTAAGTTTAATTCTCCAGTTGGAATATAGACGGCAATGATTTTTATGCTAACTGGATCACAGGGTACTACGTCAGACCGAACGGCGCAATTCTTCAAGTTCCTTCTAATCGCCACCGCAGCCATGTCTCTCGTCCGTTTCATTGGATGCTGCTGGTTCTTGGGCCGAACCGGAATCATGTGCTGCTTCTCCAGACGGTAAAGCGGCTAAGTCTCGGAGCGTAATTGGGTCTTTTGAGATTTTTATACGCCTACGGTATGTACAAATGTAGCCTATCTCCAGGACCTGGCGTCAAACACTGTTTCTATGCTAGATAGACGAGCGACATGACTCAGTTTAGAAGATAGGGTATAGGGGGATTCAGAAAAGTTGCGGCTACGCCATTGGACCGTTAACCGTGTGTCATTGTTTGGGCGTTATTGACATTCTCCTTTTATATACTCCTAATGTCTCTAAACTGAATAGTTAGATCAGTTACTTACGAACCATTCTAGCAAATCGATGAGTTTTTATGGCATCTATGCGATGGTTTTGAGTTGAATTAATTAACTATGTGTTGTGTGTTTTTATGTTTAAGTACATGCATGCGTACCTAGGTAAGTTATGTTAGGTAGGTACCTACCTAGGTAGTTACATAGGTACCTAGGTAGGAGGTACGTAAAGTACCCGATAAAGTGTCTCCTACCCCCACTGTACCGCGTAAAGTTGTACCTATAGCTTGTAGCTTGTAGCTCTCCATTGAAAATAACCACTTCACCCCGCGTTGGAATAAACTCCATCAGATTTCAAGTCGAAGTAGTTTGGGGTATTAAAGAGTCGAAAACTCCCTAGGTTAGTTAATTTCCTACGATTAAACCACGATCGCCAAATATATTAAAACGATATCCTCCCTTTAAGCCGCCATGGAGTCTTTAGAGACTATTCAAGCTCGGCATCGTAAAGAACAGCGCGAACTACAAGCGCGAATCACCAACAAGAAGAAGAATGCGACAAAAAAGACGAGGAAGGGTGTTAACGATGAATGCTCCGAGCTTGAAAGGCAGTTAAAAGAGAAACAGGAACAAGAGATTGCTGTAATAAACGGACATGTCGAGAACAAGGAACGTGCAATGGGCGAAATAGAGGAACAAGAACAACAAGAAGCTTTGCAAGACCAAAATCTCAACGGATCCACGACGAATGGAATAACAGAGAAATTAAAAGATACAGCCATCTCCCCATCACCAGAGCCCGACCCCACAACACAACAACAGCAGCCCAAGAAGCGAAACCGCCAAAAGGAGCGGATGGCGCGGAGGGCAGCAGAACAAGAAGCAGTCACCGTCGCCGCTGAGGAAGAGGCGGCCAACATGACAGACCACCGGGAAATCGAGAAGACATACCTACTCAAAGAATTCAAGGCTAACAATCTAGTCGAAAAGGAGATACAGCCAGACGGACATTGTCTATTCTCCGCCATAGCAGACCAGCTACAAACGCGAGACATACCGCTCGGCCCGGACACAGAGACAAAAGGCAAGCCGGCGTACAGGGTAGTACGACAAGCAGCAACGAAGTACATGGAGGCGCACGCAGACGACTTCGCGCCGTTCTTGGAGGAGCCATTGGACACATACGTGCCGAAAATCCGGGACACGGCGGAGTGGGGAGGCCAGCTCGAGCTATCGGCATTGGCAAACGCGTACGGCGTCGAGATTAAGGTGCTGCAAGACGGGCGGACGGAGACCATCGAGCCGAGCACGGATAAGGGAGGTATGGAGAGGCAGAGGATATGGCTGGCGTATTATCGCCATGGGTACGGACTTGGGGAGCATTATAATTCGCTGCGGAAGGTGAATTAGAATACGAGAAGAAGAAAAAACATAGGAAAATAATAAAATGGAAGAGTATGTGGCTACGGTATACGTATGCCTGCGTCGGCATGACCAAAGTTATTCGTAGGCCGCACGATTTATATATTTCTGGCACCTACGTATAACAACTAAGTTTAAGATGTTCGCCGGGGGAGATTCCATTTTCTCCTCACGCGCAAGCCTCGGCGGAGAACGAAATAGCTGATGCCTCGCGCACTAAAGTAGCATCAAGGAGCTGGATATATAATCATACTAGCGGATTCTAAGACATATGTATCTCGACCTTAGACGTGTACTTATGCCGTCTCTGGAACTTTTGATTTCTTCTTCCTTCTTTTCTATCCGATCTATGGGAACCTTGAAGAGGCGTCGTGAGTTTATATAACCCTCTCCCACGCCTCGTCGACCTCGTTTATGAGAAAGTTTGGGGATTCGCCGTCGGAGCTTGAACCAGAAGATCCATGGCGAATTCCGCTAGATTGGATATTCGCATCAAAGTTTTGCTTGAGCTGTTGGAGCTCTCCTAAATCTATTTTTGGCCGAGGTTTATTAGTGCTAGCTAGGTACCTAGGTGAGTACTTCTTCTCCGCCGATAGAACCCGGAGGCGGAAACGAATATAAATCCAGCTGGATGATACCTAGACCTCGTTGGTTTACACGAACCACAGCCAGTTAACCGTGTGACAGCTTAGGAAGCGCGAGACTTCTTTGGCTCCTAGTATCTGTTGTCTGGTGTTGCTAACAACACTCATCTGAGGTAGAGCAGGATATATGCAAGCAAACGTATTCCTACAGAGATAATGGGTGATATGTATTGCGAATAGGAGTCTGGCCTTTTCCTGTTAAGATTTACATGACAACGTTTGCATAATCTATAAAATCGACGAGTGTAGTTCCCTAATTGAGAAGGATTTCGATCTGGATTATGAATATTAAGACCTTTAAGATTAGTTTGTAAATGAGAGTTGCATTCACGAATATGTCCTAAATTATGTTACCTCTTTGATTCGTGGATGCATCTGCATCTCGTTGAAGCACAGCCACACCTCTTTTCATTTGCCGAGGCGGGCCGCGCCGGGGTTAATGGGGTTAATGGGCACTGCAGTTGTTATCGGGGAACTAGACTTTTGATCTAATCTCACTCCAGCTTCTATGATCAATCGATGCTACTAATACAGTAAATTTGTATTTCTAATCCATTTGCGGGTTCGGTCGGCATCTGGCCCTTATTAATCATTCTAGAGCCTAGAGCCCCCCCACAAAGGAATAGACAAACTACCTAGGGGGAAAGAAAAAGAAGAGATGAAGAAAAAAAAACACTTAGGTTCATAATAATATGATGGGACTGAAGCGCTCAACTATATATCTCATCAGCTTGGTGCCAATCTGACTTCGCTTCTTTCACACTCCCACGTCTCCTGCAATTTGTTACGCATCAAGAAGCAAGGGATTGCCGCTAAGAGCTCTAGATCTAGAGAAAAAGCGTTAGTCGGACCAGTGGTATGATCCAGGAATTGCGTGCTTCGATGCGCAGTTGACAACACCGTACCACCCACCAGCTTGCATCCATATTCCTATTCGTGATTATGGCTTCGAAAGCCTGACTCTAATTCGTGGGGGTTACAATCTGAAGGCAAAGAGGCGTATTTTATGACAGTACTGTAAGAGCCGGCTGTCGACGCCGCTCAAAAGCCTGTCTCCTTTTCACGATACGGCCAGTCCGTAATACGGATAGGGTAGGCGGTACAATTAGAGCTCGTGGTAAAGCAAACTCGGAAGTTAAAGATTAAATACTGACGGCCCTCGGAGTTGTCAGTTGATTATCCACTCCTATTAAATATTTTCCATCTTAAAAGCCCTATTCTCCCCTCCCAAGCAAAGGCCATCACTTAGCATCTCGTCGAGGAATATACCGACGGGCCTGTCCGAGCTCTGGAATTTATCAAAGAAGGAATCTCCCTTTTTATCTCATCAGACCATATAACTACGAATTTTCAACAGCAAATATGGGTTTACTGTACGTATTCCCTTGATCGATTAATACACGGGGGACAACTTCAGTGATATGAGGTCATTAACATCGATTTATAGAGCTTTAGGAACGGCTCTTGATTGGCCGGACGCACAGCAGCATGCGCATCAGGTTAGGGAATGGGGCATCAAGGTAGCTCCTTATCACCGCATCCCCTGCTACTGTTTTGAATTCTGGCTGACCTATCGTAGCAACTCCTAGAGATTTGGAATAAGGCTAAACATAAGGAGCGAGATGCTATGCTGTGGGGTGATGAGGTACCGCCTGCACCATATTGCGCCACTAAGGAGCTAACCCTGTTAACGACCCCGTAGATAGAATATTTGGTTGTGAAATACTCTAAGGATGATCCTAAAGTTCTCCTTTCACTTCGGCAAGCCGATATTCTCAAAGCCCTAGCGGCCGATGAAGAACTCTCTGATCAAGGCGGATGCGTCCCGGCCCTACAGGAACTTGAGTCGCAGAGATTGAATCCGTTACCGGTATTCCACCCCGAATTCGGTAGATTTATGCTTGAGGCTACTCCAGGGAAGCCATGGGGCATCGGATTCAAGGAACTTTTGGGCGTCGAGCCCGATATGAAAAACAGGTATTCTCATCCTATACTTTACGCGCTGTGTCCTTACTCTAAGCTAACTAGATCCCAGGAGGAAGATAGCCAAAGAGCACATGCATCCTGAAGAATACCCCATTACACTCACAACATTCCCTCGCCTAGGCGTTCCGGGTGTCTTCACGGATCCTTACTACCCATCATCTGGGCCAAAGCTCCGGTCACAATTCGTGCCAGACGAGATTGCTAATCCGCATATTCGGTTTCCTACGCTAGCGGCGAATATACGCTGGAGGCGCGGGCGAAAGGTCCAGGTGAACGTCCCTGTCTTCCACGATCAAAAGACACCAGTTCCTTGGAAGGATCCTACGGTGAACTATGATCTGCACAACTGGCCAGAGGACGACGATGTGAGAAACGGTGCAGCCCCGGACAATTTTATCCACATGGACGCTATGGCATTTGGAATGGGAAGCTGCTGCTTACAGATTACGTTCCAGGCGAAGAATATCATCGAGGGTAGAAGGATGTATGACCAGCTAAGTCCGATTGGTCCCATCATGTTGGCTCTAACGGCAGCGACCCCTATTTATAAGGGATTCCTGGCCGATACCGATGTCCGCTGGAACCAAATCAGCCGGGCCGTAGATGATCGAACCCCCGAAGAATTAGGAGAGAAGGTTAGTTCACATACAACAACTTGGCCGGCTCTAAATATATAAACTAATTATTGTCAAGCCCCTGAAAAACAGCCGATGGCGCATACCCAAATCGCGTTACGCATCTAACTCTACTTATATAAGCACCGATGAACGCCTTCGACAGGAGTACTTCGATCCTAACCTTGTTATTGATAAAGATATCAAGGCAGAGCTCCTCGAAGGTGGCATGGACGATCGCCTTGCGACACATTTTGCGCACCTGTTCATCCGGGATCCTATCGTAATCTTCAGTGAAGATCTTAAAGAACTTGACTTAACAAAGGCCGACCATTTCGAGAATATCCAGAGCACCAACTGGCAACATATGCGGTTCAAGCCGCCCCCACCGGGCTCTGACATCGGCTGGCGAGTCGAGTTTCGTCCAATGGAGATCCAGATCACGGACTTCGAAAACGCGGCTTTTGCCGTCTTCATGGTTCTAATAACGCGTGCAATTCTAAGCTTTGATTTGAACTTCTACATCCCAATCGTTAAGGTAGACGAGAATATGGAGACCGCTCATGCTAGAGACGCAGTCCTGGAAAAGAAATTCTACTTCCGGAAGAACCCATTCCCGAACAGACCGGTGCGCAGCAGCGCTACGTCCCGCTCGGGCTCACCCACGGCTAGTCGACCTCCTACACCCATCGGTCCTGTCGAAGATGAGTATACGCTGATGACGGTCGACGAGATCATCAACGGTTCGCAATCGGATGAGCACAGCTTCCCAGGTCTTATCCCCATTGTCGAGAGCTATCTTGACTCTGTGAATGTGGACGTACAGACGCGGTGCGAGCTCTCGACGTATCTCGACCTCATCCGTATGCGTGCCAGTGGTGAGCTCTGGACAGCAGCGAAGTGGATTCGGCACTTCGTAGACAAGCACCCCGGGTACAACAAAGACAGCGCCGTGACAGACGAGATTAACAAGAGCCTCGTAAGCGCCGTTATAGACATCGGCGATAGGGAGCAGGAAGGTAAGGGTTGGAAGGGCCTCCCAATCCCCGACGTAGAGCACCTACTCGGGCGGTTCAGAAGCAGTGGATGCGGAGACTCATAAGCCAAGAGCCAGTCGGGTCAAGTGAAGAGGTCCAAATCCTATTCCAGGATGGTATGGTATGAACCAGTGGCCTGTCGAGGCCATTAAACTGGTCGACTACCTCTGCATGCCTGTTTGATCGCTATGGCGTTATGTTGCCGAGATGCATACACGATAGATTTATTCGTTAGCGATTATTTTACCCGTAGATTTCCCCATAGGTATATCGTATACCGAGCATAGACAGCGGCTGATTTTATACTTATGTTGAAAGATTTGATGTATCGCGACTTTCTGGCCGAAGGGATGGTCGGGTTGTGATTCAAGTGACATCGGCTATGTCTAGGTATATACTACTACTGACGCTTTAGTGACCTTGGCATAGCTCAACATGGTAGCGGCAAGAATGTTGCTACAGTAGTTCTCTTGTGGCCATAGATTGAATATTTGGGGGCGCGTTCAACTACCCTTCCGATAGGACCAGCAAGGCGCAATAGTTTCCATGCTGTGTCCTCACCGAAACGATTATGTGTACCGAGGTAGGTATATTACGCCACCCCTAGAAAGTCATGGAAAGGACCAATGGCATCTTTTAGGATAGGGTCAACGCTACCCACTCCAGTTTCGGTTCGCTTACAGTTACTGAATTTCGAGATGTGTTGATATGTGCGGGTATTGGTTAAGTACCTCCCGGATGAGATGATAGACTCACAGTCACTTTTTATATTAATCTTTACACGTGGGATATTTCTACTGCTCGGCGAACATGCTTCTTTCTTACTAAGGTAAGCTAACTGGTCAAGATCCCATGTATGCTCGTGGCAGGTACTAGGTTAGGAATGTCCTGTAGGATGGGGAGGCATGAAGCGAGAGGGCGAGGTGATAGCCTTTAGCAAAAGGTGCAATAGTCGCTTTCTTAACTCATGCCCCTTTTATATAAGGATATCTAGCGATAGGGGTGATCCAGTGCTCAGAGACCGTTGCTTGGATGTGCTATTAGCCAGGAGCGATCTGTCTCCCGTTGATACTCTTGACCATTCTAATTGAAGTCAAGGTCTAGCTGTATAGCCTGGGTTAGTGCCTGGTATTCTACTATATATTTATACCCTGCGGGATAATATAATCAACGTAATTAATCAGGTTGCGGATGTAGGTCTTCTTATGATACAGACCTTATGGCGGAAGCTTCAACTAGTCTCGGTGCTAGGATAAGCCTTCTATTTCAGAACAACTGTAGCTATATTTAAAGCCCTTGGTCTGTACTCTTCGGCGTCTGTATATATGAGGGTAGTAGTTAAGATACTACCCCTTTTAATCAATTATAGACTATATAGCTAACCCCTTACGTTACTAGGTGTATGATGAGATATTATTTCTACTTGTGCACGGAATATTGGATATATACAACTAGAATACAGACAAATTCTACATAAGTATATGGAAGGCGATAAGTAAGGGAATATTCACAGCTGAACATATATTTACTTCAACGATGGCTCTTGTGCTAGTCTTGGAAGTAAGAGTTATCTACCCATTACGTGTCTCCTTGTCTCCTTATTAACTGCAGTGCCAGGAGTGGTTGTATAGGTAGGTAGGTAGGTATTTAATATGTATTCCCTAAGGTCAGGGCTTCTGAGTTGAGAGCTAAATATTGACGTAGGGGGTAGGTAAATGATAGTTCAATGACTATCGATGTAGATTTATCTTACGATTATAGGCGATATATCGCTGGAAAGCAAAAGGGTAGAGCTCTTCGACAAAGTTTAGGGGTATGAGAATATGTAGATTGAGTATAGTTATGTGGGCTTATAACTCTGGTAAAGTAATGTCATATATTTCGACTAGCTTCGGTATCTTTCATTCTATAAGACAACAAACGGTCCACGGGTAATTGCAACTATTTAGACGGTAACTACAGCATACTTCAATTATAGCATATTGAAGGTAGGTAGGTAGTTATCTATGTTTATGTAGCTAGTGTGCTTGAAGTCGGATTTTAATATCGTCTCAAGCTCCCCTCGAACTATCTGCTACTGTACCCCCTTTAGTTGAAACAAGATATGACTGCATACCTAGGTACCTACCTACCTACCTACCTAATGTAGCGAGCATAGGTAGGTAGTTTGAGTTCGAGCATCATCTACACCCCCGGCCCCGGACCGCTAAGCCGTCTGCAAGGTCACCTTGGCCTCCTACACCGGGTCGAATTTGGACTTCATATTGGACGGCTAGTAAGGGGCAACTCCCGATCTCTGCAAGACGGTGTCCGAAACCCGCAGCTCGCAGTTCCATCCTGGAGGACGTTTAGTCGAGAGGGTTTTGCGCTCTCCCAAGCAAAGACGTAGGTAGGTGGCGGCTTACGTTTTGTTTCAGAAGGGCGGTTCCCTGCGTAGAAGTTTAACTGGGTCGTGTGTCTTTGATCACGTAGGACTATGTTTGTGGCACAACCCGGGCCGGACCGTAAAGTAGGCGGGCAGGGAAAAGCGAATAAAGCAAAACATGTTTCTGCTTCTGATAACTAATTCTTGCTGCTGTCTAGCTCCCCGTCCCATGAGCCGTTAGGTCTCGGTCTCGTAATGAGAGACATGTTTAGGTAGGCTAAGAAAGGTGTTTCGGCTAGGAACGGATCAGATCTCGTACAAGATCTTGCAGGACGCGAGTAACGTTCGGTGTTCCCTGGCGGGACGAAATAACGTGTAAAGATCCTGAAGATCATTCCTACGTGGGTACAGTATGCATTAGGTACTCTAGGTGTGACTGTTTCGTCATACGACCAACTTGGGCGACATGACGAGATACGGAGTATGCACGTTAAGGGCTGACCTCAGATAGGGGTAAAGTAAACATGGGCTATGCTCTCTGGCGTTTTACTACTCCATTTATTTATTTATTCGTATGCCTTTAGTTATCTAGATGCAATATCATGAATCTGCTAATTATGATATATTGGCTAGGTAGTCAAGTTGAAGCAAGTCTTACAAAACACTGTCATTTAGAGAAAAGGGGTCATATAACGCGAGGCTACCTAGGTAGGTACCTAGGCAGGTAATCAATCTGTTAACCACTCGGGGCTATTAATGAGTAACATAGTATACTCTAGGCCCGTCTTATTATCATGCGCAAACACGCTGGGCGTATGCCGTGAATCCCTAATATTCAACTCAATGCCTTATGCTGCGACAGGATCATGTTACTGGCGTGAGTAATACAGGTTTCACCCTTCCGTCAAGGCCCTAAGGTCAATGAGACATCGAGGAAACCTCAGCCCATACACCCAGATACAAGTTCGTATTTGACAGAGACCACCCAACGACGCATGCGTATACAAATCACGATTGGTTTGACTCGTATCACCGGCTACCGACTTTGTCACGACTATCAATCCCTTGACCTTGAAGAGACCCACTACGCGGTGTCCTCTCTCGGGCTGGTTTAGTGATCTTCAGTGATTTTTAGTGTCGAGTTGGATCTCAAACTCAAATGCGATCACCCGACATTGAGTCTGCTAGTGACCGTGGGTAGCTCGACAGGGGAAGTGGGCATCGCCGTTTATGAGAGGGCAGGTAGGTACTATGTATGTATGTTATGTTTGATTTGAAAACACTCACCTACTTTTCCAAATATATCCCTGAGGGGATTTAAGTGGTCTTGAGCAGCTCAGCAGCTCAGCAGCCAAGTACCTCCCAGGTACCCAGGTTGGTAGGTAGGTACCTACCTACATAGTGTAGGTAGGCCTGTAGATTTTCATTCGCCCAACCCCGTGTGGAATAGGTAATATTTCTAGTTCTGGGCAAAGACCATCGTGATTGATTTTAGCGCGTAGCATCCAATGGGGAAGAATCGAAATTGGATCCTGAAGTCGGCTATCTTGAAATTCCCAACGGAGGCAATAGTAGGTACCCAATTATAATCTAGTACTCGATTGTACAAGTGCCGGGCATGAATACGAAGGGTAAGGTTGTTTGCAGTAGCGTACCAGCCTGTCAAAATATGGCGCGGCACTAAGCAGTGGACAGTAATTCCCATTACTCGCGGCGGTTACGAGGTGGACCCGGGCTCGCTTGGCGGGATCAATATCTGACAACGCAGAGATCACGCTAGAATAACTAGTACGAATAAGGTACTATGTACACGGCCGTCGACATCGGGTAGGCTATTTACTACCTGTAAAATAAGCATTCCGGAGAGATGTCCGCCACATCACCCGGCATAGCTGGCGGGCGGAACATACGGAAGGAACCACCGGCGTGCAACTACGGAACATCGGATTGAAACTAGCAGCGGGCTGCATCTTACCATAGCAGATTGGAAGTGTACGCGTGCGGCGCAGTGCAGAGAAGAGAAGAATATTCTGACCATTGAACATTCTGCCACCGGCCGGCAAGGCCGAAGTAGAGGAGCCGTGGACGTCATTGGGGAGATGGTTAAGGAAAGAAAAAGTCGGGGCAGGCTAGGGCAGGCCCTTTTTTGTTTTTTTTTTGTTTTTGGTGGGTGTTTTTAGGATTGGTAAAAAGGAGGTACCTAATGTATTCTGGGACGGATTAGATTATGTTTGGATTATGTTTGGATTGTATTGGTAGATTAGGTTGGAGAAAGTTCAAGAATGGGGGGAAGGGGGAAGGGGGAAGGAGGAAGGAGGATGGAAGGGGAATGATACCTACAGGTAGGTACCTACCTACTGCATCGCGTAGGTACCGATACTTATTTCCTACCTTAGGTACACTAGGTACCCTTAGGTAACAATGCAAGATGGAGAGTGGGGTTGATCTGGGATCTGGAAAGGATCTCGATTGGCAGAAACGGATGACCTGCTAAGCCACGTGGTGGCAAAGTACAGGTACCTGAATACTTAATCCTCAGGTACCGCCCAAAGGTGCTATAAGTGTAGATAAATATTATATGGTCCTATATCTGTACTTTAGTAGGCAAGTATAATGCTATTCAACTAAGCTCCAATATGCACCTATCTAGCGAGTAGCAAAGACGCAGCCCTAAAGCCTTGTCTTGTGACTCGCATGGGCCAAGAAGGAGATAAAGGAAGCTCGAAGCGAGCCGAATAGTACGTGTACGCCCTATCCATCATAATAAATCTTGAGTTGTTACCTATATTATGAATATTCGAGGCGTATAAGCCTAGTGGGTTAGTTGACAGCAATATCTACCTACCTACCTAAGTTAGGTACCTCCTAAGCTACGCGTGTCTCTTTTTAGTTCGGCACCCCTAAAGTTAGGCCAAAGCCACCCCGTTCGTGTCATGTTCAACCTAGGATAAGATCGTCGCCAATTGATCTAAGAGTAAGTCAAGGATCGAGCCATGTCTTAGATTTGTACGAGGTGGGATGTGTGAAGAGAGGGACTTACAAGAGACAGGGCAATATAAACACGTCTAAACATTCTAAAAGAGACACCATGCAGGGGAGGCTAGTTGGGAAAGGAAGAAGTGGTATAGGATAGGGGCATGACAAGATGGCTACGCGGAAGTAAAATATGCGACTTCGTATAACTAGATAGTTAGGTACATAGTAAATTCTTTATAACTTCTATGTAAGGGGTAATTAAATACCTAGGTTAGGTAGGTAGGTAGGTAGGTACATAAGCTAATGGGTACCTATCGAAGTACCTAACGGTAGTGAATTATGCACAGTATTAGTTGACAAGTTGACAAGTTGATAGTTGACTGTCTTAAACCTAATCTTAAGATGGATGGTAGATACTGACATCTGATATCTGGCATCCTATAAGTCATGATCTAAGCTTAAACCTTCCCCACGAAGCATGCGTTGGAAAAGACGAGATAAGCTTACTCCGACTACCTTAAAAAAAACATCGGCCGAGTCTTACGCGTGTCAAACCGCAGATAACAAGGTTGAGTTTCAGGCCGGACGAAGTCTTGACAGAAACCTAACTCTGCTATCCGACCGGGAAGGCAGATCTAAGACCGGGATAGCTTTGACAGCTTGTAGAATAATGGCGTCTAGATAAGAATAGCCACGTGAAATAGCTAACTTTGGTGAATTCTAATGTTCTATGAACAGCTATTGTATAGAAGATGGCTAGGTAGGTACCTACCTAGGTAGCCACGTAACACTGATTCATTCATATCTATCCAGGGACCGCTCGGCTGTCGGTCTATTCCATAGGTAGGTACATAAGAGGGCGAGCTTTGCGGAGGGGGGAAAGAGATCGCATACCGCTTGCAGCTCCTGGCCGATCTTGAGATGTAAACCCCTGCGGCGATAGACGCACAAGGCAATCCGTGCCAACGCCTCCTGTGCGCCTCGACAAAGACATGTACCATGTAGAGGGACCAGGCCAATCCCGATGTTACATCAGTCCTATTTTGAGATGGATGACAAGAAGTGCGGCTTAACGCACGGGGAGAAAATATTGGTGGGTATGGCATGCGACCTGCCGCCCACCGGCAAAGAGAGGGTGAGGAGGGTATGTATGTACTTCGTAGCTTGGTGGACTGTACCCGATCTGTACCCGCCCTGTCCCCTTAGAAACAACACGTCATGACGGGGCAGAGTGGGAATAGATATGATGATTCTCGGCGTGAGGGTCGACGAACCACTCTCTTCTCTTCTCTTCTCTTTCCATTCCGCCCACACCCCCCCTTGCCTCTCGCCTCCCTCTTCCCCCCTCACCCCCTTTTTTTCTTTTGCCTTTAGAGGCTACGATCCCCCGTCGGGAATGTTTGACAGACAAGATCTAGCTTGGGGGGACTGTGCAGATCCCGCCTGGGCCTGCATCGCGGCGAACCTGATTTCATGCAGCCCCCTCTCTAGCGCATCCGGGGAACACATGTGGAACGGATAGGTACCTACCTAGCGCAGGGAGGGACGATGATGACCTGTCACCTCCGTCTACTATCTACTGATTGCTGGCCAAGCCATCATTGCTCTCCCACGCCTCTCCGTCGAGTTCCTATTCCGTCTTCGCGCATCCAGTGCATTAGGAGTGAAGCGGGACGGGATGCAATCACCCTCACGTACATACATATATAGAGGGAGGCAGGTAGGTAGCTAGGTGTATATCCATATGGCTATAATATACTATACCACGCCAACCACCGGCAGAATAAAAGAAAGAGGGGGGGAGCTAGGCATATTACGTCGAGGCGATGATGTGCAGAGGGCGACAGCATCTCGTTGCAGCCCCCGTCGGGGAACTGTCGAGTACCCGGTAGTATTATATATATGAGCCTCAGGGTCCACAACCTCACCTGGCGCAAGAGTCACAGCTGGGCAACTGCGAGCCAAGACTATTCTTTCGCTAGTACTATAGTATCCTTTTCCTGCCGTGACGCCAGCAGTAGTGGGTTCGTGAGTGACTAGCTTGACGGGCGAATGGGGTTCTTTCGCGTTTTCGTCCCGATCCTGTAGGTAGGCTTGCGACACAGTAGCCATGAGAGGAGGGCTTGACGGCCTTTTAGTTTTCTTTGGCTGGACTACGCGGCCGTGTATTGGGGGGGCCCCGTCGTGGAAATGGTTGAATGATGGCTGGAATATCTAACGAGAGTAGATCTGCCTCGATGGAATATGATCTCGCGTTGATTCACAAGATCCTAGCCCGTTCATTCTTGTACATACCTACCTACCTTTTATATGTATATATACCTATATAATAGTTGTATATATATATATTCATGTGGATATGATGGTGCCAGCCGCACGCGTAGACGCATTAGCCAGTAAGGAAAGGACCCTGAGGTCTCAGATCCATGTCTCACAGTCCTACCTATCTAGCCTCTAATACCTCCAAGTCAAAACCACCCTAGTATTAGGAACTTTGATAGCTACCTACCTACCTTACCTATGGTGGTAGGTTAGAGACCCAAGGTAAAGTCAGTAGAGTTTCTACTAGAAATCCGCCATGCCTTTTCGTTCCGTCCTGTATCCTTCGGAGGTAGTTAAGCACCTTGGTCCAGCGTACCGGCATACGCATGTAGCGACATTGGTTTAACGGTTCGAAGCGCATGTCATCAATCTGACAGGTCATGTCGCACGGCATCTGTGAAAAGGTCCCCTTCCCGCCGTATGGGTACTTAGTAGCTGCAATCGCTTAAAGCGCCTCATCCAGATACAAATGCAGATACGTAATTAGACCCCTTTTCCTAGCCTTTCTTTTTCTACTCCGTACTGTATCACCATGTACTACACATAACCACCACATTTATGAATAAATCTACCTAATATATTAGTTATTAGATATAGCTGGATTAAGAAGGGGTTAGGCCGAGTACCTGGATACCTATTATACCATTGCCCTTGTCGCGTACTACGTGTAACAGGAGATTAGAAGGGCGCATATGGAGAAGCAGAAGCGAGCTCTTTTTTGACTGCTCTGCTGATGT
Organism: Daldinia grandis; assembly: GCA_022432525.1. Classification (NCBI taxonomy): domain Eukaryota; kingdom Fungi; phylum Ascomycota; class Sordariomycetes; order Xylariales; family Hypoxylaceae; genus Daldinia; species Daldinia grandis. Next base: position 1,729,122 of record JAJKLB010000010.1, read on the forward strand.
CTACCGTGTTGCAATTATGCGTGGGCTTCCCCTTTAAAGCATTTAGTTGAGTAGTTGAGTTCGATCACAGCAACCCTGATAATCAAGGGTTATGAGATATTAACGTCTATATTTATACTAAGATTCCGGTAGGAATCCTACCGGGAATGCTACTAACGAGCTGAGTCCAGACAAAGTCGTTATTGTGGTATGACAGAGAGGCCAATAAGTCGGATCTTATCTACCAGACCGAAAGAGGACTCGCGTCACTGTCTCTGAATATAACGAGGGAAAATCGTCTCCCTGTCTATCACCACATAACGGGTCGATTTTTTTCTTTTTTGGTTTGCCCATGCCATCTCTCGGCTCATCGTACTTGCGCTGCTAAGATGCTAAATGTAACCTCCCATATATGTAACTCCACCAGCCAGTTCCCCATCGTCTGGGTTTCATAAACCCACCCAGAACATCAAATTGAGAAACAGCCAGACGCCAAACGATGCCCTTGACGTGACCTCCCGAGATCCTTTGCCCAGATGAGGGTATATACAACGAAAGTGACAGTAGCAACAACAACAGAACTGACTGAAAACCGTAGTTCTGAATCGGGTATAATAATTAACACGTTATATGTTCCGGAGTAGGATACGAGTGCGATATTTGCTGATAGCTGTATGGTGAATCTCGGAAGCTCGAGAAGGAGATGACGATGAAATTATTGACTGGTGATGTTCCAGAATAATGACCGCACATCACCTTTGCCCTACCTCTGAGAGGCTAGGACAATGAATTACTGTAATACCACAGCCTTGGATTATTTGGATCAAGATCCGATGCTGAACTTAAACGCGCTCTTCGACAGTTTTGGGTCGGATAGACCGTTGCTCCATCTGGCGTTTCCTTTCGAGTTTAGCGTAATGAAGTCCGCATGCATTGCACAATGTTCTTGCACCGTCGGGTCCTCGTCGCCATTCTGGAGTATCAATCCTGTTGCAGCTATGGCACCGACCAGGAGGTGCTGCGCGCTATGACATGGTGAGCAAGTCTAAATGTTAATTATCGGATGGGACAACTTACGCCTCGTCGCTTTTTGACCTCGCTAAGCCCGTATGGTTGTTTCATGCCATCGCCGTACATGCTTATATCGTCGTCTCCTTCGTACGGCCCTTTGCCACGACCTTCCCGGGCCTTTTCAGTCGCTAAACTATGTTGTACTATTTCTCGGAGATTTTCGAGAGAACGCTTAATGAATTCTACATTTCCGAGCATGCTTGAAACCTCCTGGTCACTTGGCAAGCGTTCTGGGATGGGTTGCCCGCCGTGCTGCTCTGAGGCAATCTTACTATACGCCTCGGCAAAATTGCAGACCGTTCTTGACGTCCACACCAACTGCTGTATCCGTCAGCTATGATATAATGCAAAATCCAAAGGCGAACGACTGACCTTATTTAAACAATCCTGGTATCCCCACGATTCAAAATGTCGGTTCAGAGTAGCAGAATCGTAACGGCTTCTATGCATCCCATATTCTTCATCGCTGTGAAGAGGTGGCCGTGATTGATCGTAAGGGGGTAGGGAAGGACCAAGATGATGTGGAGAGATTGGCGCCCCAGGCAGTGGGTATTGACCTGGCGGGTATGGAATCTGAGGCGGAGGGTTCGCATGAGAATTTGATACTGGTTCTGGCGGTTTGACAGGATCGCGCTGCTCTTGAAACGCGTATGTTGAATTCGGAGGGCCGGGAGGGCCTGGCGGTGGCCCGATATCTGATCGCTGAGGATAACGGAAGAACTTGTCTTCATGTGTTGGCGGAACTGACCGTGATTCTGGTGGCGGCTCAGCTCTTAACGGGGGAGGGAGACTGTGAGCGCCGGCCAAGGTTGTAGGAGTCGGTGAATAATGACTTGGCTTGGCCCCTGAGAAAACTTCTGATATAGAAGGGAGGGATTGCCGTTGGGCGGGTTCCACCTCGTTCGGCGTCCTCCTACTTTCCCCAGGCGAAATCATGCCAGGCATCGGTGGCGGTGGTTGTTGATGGTAAGCGGGTGGAAACGGAGGCTTATGAGGATGGTATACGGGAGCTGGATTCATTAAAGCGGTAGCTGCCATCACCGGCACTTCGCGACGCCGCTCTGCTGGTTCTGGAAGTCGCTGGCTATACGTATCAAGTCTGCTAGCGGAGAAAAAACCACTGATATGAATATATTGATCAACTTGAGTTCGACAAAACGATGCCGGGCGCACTAGAGCGAATAGCTCCAAATAAGAACGGACCTTTGCCTAGTGCCAGATTCACCCACTTCCATAGCGGGACTGCTACCAATGGCGTTGCCAAAATATCCAACAGATCAGTTAGGACGGCTTATGCATCTAAGCTGACCGGGGCACTCGCGGGTGCGAAGTAAGTAACCCTAATGACAACCCTACGGTTGAACTTTCCGATGTCTCAGGAGCCGTGTGGATGCGAAACTAGGAAGAGGACAAAGTCGATTCGGGATGGTTTCCGTGGCACTAATTACCCAAGCTGGGTCGATCCGAGTTCGCGGCAAACCCGAAGGAATGCTCTCTAGAACGATACAAATATACGGAATAGCAGCGCAAATATGTTTTCACTATCTTTAGATTCCGTTTAGTTAGAAAAGGCTTAGGTGTAATACACATGTAGCAGGGCGGGAAGAGTTGGTTAGAGTAGTGTCCGTCTTTCCTCTTAGACGTCTAAGATAAGAACCTCTGGAATACGACACTAGATCGAATCACCACGAGCAGTGGCGGCACGACTTTTGCCCTTAAGACATTCTTAGAAACAACTCTTACCTTAGCCACTAAGTGGGTCTGGAATATAGCCCGAAGACGATATTCTGCTTTTGGTTTTCGGATACGTGTATCGCTGTGGACGTCTCGCTAATATAGGTACCCCGTCTTAGATTCCCGAGCAGTTGATGTTGTTTCTGAAGGGTGTCCTCCTCTTAGCTAAGTCTAGAATATATCGAATGTTGCAACAGGGCTTCCGGGATACTGTCAAACTGTATCTCGTACACAAAATAGAACAGATGAGTAAAGTATCCGGCAGGATTGGAGATGACGTCTATGGTAGGACGCGGCAGGCGAACTAAGATTTCAGAGTGTCGATATCTTCGGGGTTACTTAGACCTCGTGACAATCGAATGGGGGAGGAAGAGAAAGGGAAGAAAAAGGTTCGAAAGTAATGACGAAAACGCAGGCGACGTATTGTAGGTATTAAGAGAGTTCAGGTTTAGAGAAATAAGCACAGCAGATTGGAGCGAGATGTATGCTACTACAGTATGATGTACCATACCAGCGTACATATGTAGATGGGCAAATAAACTATGCGTAACTAATAAGGAACACTAACCTGTGCACATACATAACCTAGGACACCCCTGCCTGCCCATTCACTACCTAAGGTAGGTATGTATCATCTGTACACACTACGTGCAGCAACCACAGTATGGTACGGAGACTTCGACCTTGGGTCGCTGAAGTGGGGGAGACTGGGGCACGAAATATGTAGTCAGACAAGGGTATGAATCTACAAGTCAGGGCTTCGCAGCCAGTCAGTTGGGTACGGCGGACCTTCGCTTCTGTCAGAATCCTAGAGGTTAGGGAGCAGAGATTGCCTGAGATTCTGAGCCACTCTGTCACTCCCCTTCCCCACCTTCAACACTGGACCTTCAACATCGCAGCCAGAAATCTTGCAGGCTCATCGGAAAAGTGCTGTGTCTGCAGAGATAGGCGTGGGTGCAATCTAGCAACACCCGGGTAAGAAGGCACATAGAGTGCAGAACGACCATGCTTAGATGCGAGCACCGTAGTGATATGGTCGGCTATGATGAGCTGGGAATAGTTAGATGACGATCTTTTGTTTCTCAAACATTATGGTAGCCCCAGTTACATGGGACTTGTGGGCGAATCTGAACGCGAACGGATCGCTCCCGACGGCCCAAGTCTTAGGGACCAATACAATATAGGTATAGCACCTGGCTTGCGTAGGAATAGCGAGTCCCGAAACCTGTCAGGTCACGCCATTATCCTCACAGCGAAATAAGGTGGCACCACTTTTTAGCAATCCAGGGCTGCGTACGGATCCGTAGACGGGTTAGACGGTGAAGATTAGTGTACAGGGCTCTTTGGTGGCGATGGGTCCCATCGACTAGCATCTCTTAACAACCTTTTGGCAGCTCAGATCGAAGATGAGATGGCGGTAGACCCTAGAGGATGACCAGGGGGAGGGGTTCCGCAAAGGGAGTGTGCCTGATTGGGGAAGATGGGTATGATTCGGTACGCCTAAGGAACCCGACCTTCATGACGATCTCTCGGTGACAATCCGTAATCCAAGAAGGATGCGGATGGCTTTAGAGGAGGAATGGCACCAACTGGAGATACGATACCATAGTACGTAAGATGTAAATAATTCGGAATCTGCTGATAATCTAACTTACATCATACATCTGATGCAGAATTTCAAGTCGAACAACTTTGTTCTTGGGCGACGAAGGACCTGCGGGTACCCTATTGACCTGGTAGATACAAGGTTCTAAAGGAAGCTGCAGGCGAGCATCATTGCTTGTTCGGCGAAGAAGAGAAAAATTTTGTAAGATTCGGAGACATGGGATGTGGACATGGGGGGGGATGGACCTCAAAGACGGGGTTTACGAAGAGAGCATGGCGAGCGAGCATGGCAAGTCCACTGCAACTGCATGGGCTGAAGTTACCTATTATTACCATTATTACTACCTGGGTCCTACATGATTTAGGTGTACAAAGATGTAGGTACGTTAGGTACATCAAGGTACCTTAGCTACATTTGGTACATGTATTCCGTAGATGGATATCCAGATGGATCTCTTCTAAAACTGTGGGTATTTATGGGCCACTCCTTCGCATGGGTCTAGCTGTCCACTGCAGCCGTCGAAATCTACACTACCCTTTACTTTAGTCTGGTGGAGAAGGGTTGACAGGAACCAGGTATGGCTGGGCTGCAAGATGCCGAAAGTGCATGTACACTTGGAGTACCGCTCGATCCCTTTTGAGGCTACACCTGACTTTTTTTTTTTTTTTTTTTTTTTTTTTCTTTTTAAATCTTTTTTTTTTCTTGCCTACGTGTAATATATTAGCTTAGGAGATATGCATGCAAGTACTTAAAACGCATCTAAGTTTACATACCTAATATATGTACCTAGGTACCTATCTATATATGAGGTACGTTCTTAACTTAGCCTGTCATGTGTTTCTCTACGCGTTTCTCGATGAATCTATTTCCTTATTTCCATTCTATTACCGTTATCAATCGTGATTATCTTTCAAGTCATGACTAGTAATATAGAAATAATGTGGTTATGCTACACTATTAAGCCCAACCCGCCCGACACCGCGCGTTAAAGATTCTAGATCAAACACATATTCATTTATTTTATAATACTGCAACTACATTTGCTTATGGAGGAGCATTTTAACTTGCGGCAATTAAGAACTTGCAGGCAGGCCCATGAGAGTTATTTATAACGCAAAGGTAGAATCCCGTGTAAACCTTTCTTAACCCAGTTAAGATGGAGTCTTGCTGGAATGCTTTATGGATGGGGCGCGCCTAAGCCTTTCAAGTTTTTGAGTAATCATATTCAATGTGTATTCGTTTGAGAACGTTCGGAGGAAACAATATAAGGCGATGAGGAGGTTTGCTGAAGAAAGTCCCCGGTGTGTATGGACAAGATTAAAATTAGATCAGATCAGATAAATCGTAGATTGCGATAACGTTTACGCAGGAATAGAAGTAAGGTATGCTTTAAGTACCTAGGTTAGGCTAGGTAGGTAGGTACTTAAGTACCTGGTATGGAAGTATAGAACATACTTGAACATTGAGGTTGACAACCCGTGTTGCCCGCTAAATCCTGCCTCTTTTCTGTTCGGTTTAAGACACAAGACGCATATGTATTGAAGTTGATACATACATATGCAACCGTTAGGGTCGGGAATACTTATCGGAAAATACATCTAAATATATTAAAATAAGTACGTACTTCCGGCAGCCTACATCCTACATGTAATTGGGGTACCGAGGTACCTAATGTAACAGGTAATTCGGTATAACAATTTAAATATATCGCAATATATTTAACTTGCTACTCCAGCCCTTCTTTTTTTTCCTCTTATTGACTTATACCAACCAACCATAAATATTATTGCCGACAAAAGCTAACGTCATCTTGTTGCAAATGCATGATGATAAATATATGATAATAAACACCTAAAGCATCTCTCGCTACTGTTATTATCAGCCAATCCAAGATCACCATTCCATCCCGGGATTTCGGTCAGATTTGGAGAACCATGTGGACAAATGGTTCGACTGCGGTTAGCGTGCAATCAATCGATCAGGACTCGTTCTCGGCTAGATTGCCTGCGCCCCCATGCTACTAAACATTTTTTCGGAGATCTCGCATCCAGATTGGCTTGTTTCGACAGATTAGCGACCGATACGCTGAAAGGTAACTTGATGACTTGAACCGCCCAGCTGGAATCAGTAACGGATATTAGAACATTCGAATATGTATGACACATCCATCAAGACGGCTTAGTTGTGCACCTCTACTTACCTTAGCTAGGTAAACGCGTGTCCTTCTGTACGCTGTCGAGCGAGCATAGGCTATCGATCCCGGAACATTGCGTCGAGTTGGAAATCTAACAAAGTACAAGTTAATTCCCGAGGCATTGGTCCTGCTTCTCTGCAGTTAAGACTTACCGTAAAAATACCTCTACTCAATAAAGCTAGAAATATAAAACACTCATGTCAGTCTTAATATTTCTCTGATATATCCTAGGCTCAGACCGAGACACTTATTCTTCCGGAAGCCTTTGAAACGCGTTACTATTTTGAGCATAATTCATTATGAGAAATACGTGCAATGATTACGAGTTCCCGCGTCACAAAGCGTAATTTGCCGGCGTTGCACGCGACTGCGATGGATCCCAATTTACATGATACGTACTTAGATCGAATTGTTAGGCGTATGATACCCCCGGACACACTCGCGTGTACGTTGTTCTTGTTAGGTTTCGATCAGATTGCGGCAGGCTGCATCCAACTGATCTTGCACGTAAAACTGCCGAACCACAAGTGCGTAATGACTAACTCTTCATGGAATATATCTCACCAGAAAGACTTAGCCTCGCAGACGAAGATCGGATCTTCGTGGCTGTACAAGCAGGGTATAGCGAGACCATCTAACCAGCTCTTATGTAGCGTTGTATGTATGGTTTATGCCTAGGTACGTAGGTAGCTAAGTTGAGCGAAATATGGAGCAATACGACTCAACCGCGTTGTATCATCCTGCATCTCAGACTCTTCCCCTGAAGAAATTTGCATAACTCGCAAACTCCTATCCTAATTAAGTGCAAGGGGAAGAAGCTTAGGTTGGAACGTAGTTAGTTGATAGCAGATAAATTTCGGTGCCCAGAGATGCCATGTCTCCCGATGGGTTGTCAATCATAGGCTCTGTTCAGCCGGGCTGTTATACAGGATTGTGCTTGTGAGTCAAACGAAGGACGATCTTCGAGGGATCACTCAACTGGTAGTTATCCTTGCGTCATAACTCTGTGGGCGCTGGCCTCGGTCTCGTTGTCTTTTTATGGTGCGCGTGACGTTAAACATACACTATCAACACGAGGTCCGGACGCATTGGAAGAAGCACAGGGCATGAGTTTACGGCTTCGTGTAACGTTTATGCTGGTAAATAAACCCTCCTGGAGGGCGGGAACACGTAATAAGTCATAAATACCATCTTAAAAGAAGCTGGTGCGATCTAGGAGCTATCGGGTATATCTAAAAAGGGAGAAAAAATCCAGATCGATGAATCGAGACCAGATTTGTGACCACCGACAGGGAACACCCTCTCTAGCTACGCGTCTGTTCCATAGCCCAAAGCCCATAGCCCTCTTACATAAAAAAGGACATTGATAATATGATACTAATTTAGATTCCTGCCAACACTATATCGCATGCAGCATTTATCAATATATATATATGTATGTATGTAGGTACCTATACCTACCTAGGTATATATTAATATAGACTCACTACCTACTCATGGATCTGTCTACAGGTCCCCGGGATGAGAGATAGTAGCGCGGCGCTAAGTGGGGATATTTAACCAGATATAGCTAGTAAGTAGAACAGCGTATAAATTGTGTATAATAATACAAAAATATCAACGATTTAACTTTGAAATTCTTACTAATAATTGTGGTATCGATAAAAGATAGCGATATTTGTGATATTTAGGGGCGTAAGATGCTCGTTACAGCATTGATGTTTTGTACTTTTACATACAAAATCTGTATGATGATACCTGCTAGCCATGTTTAGTTAAACACCTCCACTTAGGGCCGCGCTACTATCTCTCATCCCGGGGACCTGTAGTAACGACGAACGACCTATCTAGTTCATTCTATTCATACAAATGCACATACGCGTATTCGTTCGGGAACCCCGTATGGTTGACAGGTACCAATGTGTGCCTAATTGGCCTTACCAAATCACCCCTAGGGATCTATGCCATAGTGTATGTACATACAAGTTGCACGTGGATGTCGCCAAGTAAGCTAAGATCGTCGGTTCAAACAGATATCCATGGTGTATGTACATGAGTAGCCTAACAGGATAGGGCGTTGTCATTGCCTAGCTGCCTCCACTTAAGAAAATGCTCGAAGGCTGCCAGCGTGAAATACCCTGCTCGAGTACTCAAAGAGGAAGAGGCATCCCTTATACATAGTAAAGGCCCCCGCCGGCTGGGGTTCTCATTGGCGGAATGAAGTCCTACGGCTTTCACTATCGTGACTTCATACGCACTAGCGATAAATTACTGATATATCCTAGGTCCACTTAGTGAAAATAGTAGAAGATACTACATACTTGGCCGCCCTGATCGCTCATCAGTTTGTGAGATTTTAAAGCGTATTCGTAGGTATGTAGTGATATGGGCGATTTGTTCCCACGAAACGGGTACGGGTATGTAGGCGAATTATCCGTTCTACATGCATATCTGTACCTACGCATCAGTTGCATAGGGACGGTGAACACAATGCTGCGCTGTGCCAGCGAAATGACAGGTAGGGCTTAACTTTCCGGGATTTGCTCTACTAATCTCGGCCAGTATTCGGGATCTGCTCTAGGAGAGCGTGTGGGTCAGGATGGATTATTACACAGGCGAGAGGTGAAAGGGAGAAAGTTACGAGGACGTATACACTAGATCTCTCATCCACCGCCGTAACGGTCCCTGGTCAGCTCTGTGTTTGAACCCCACGCGCGGAGGTCCCTAGTCGACGTTAGAAAGTCTAGAAAAACTAGAAGATGCCCCAGACTGCCGGGTTTACATCCGATTCAGGAATTAACATCCCTGGAAGTCTTCCCAAATCGGGGGCGATCGTCATATGCGATAGACCATATCGCTCTTCGGTTAGGAGTTGAGATGCCCGGACCAGATCCTATGTATCATCTAAGTACATACACAGGCGATTAGGTTGGCAAGAAGCTTTAAACTCGATGAGATCTGGTAAAGATATCATATCATACCTAAAATACCCGGCGGTCATACCCCTTTGGAGCATTATGCATATTACTTTTCTCGTCCCTTTGACCACAGCTGCATCGAACGGCTATATCGGATTGTCCAGGGCGCTGTGTCCTAGGTTAGGAAAGTACCAAGTAGTATCTTGCCGATGCTTTCTACATATGAGAGAAATGAACGACTCAGCTCAACGTGCGGCAGGCAAGATAATGAGTCGCGTTTCGTCTATATCCACCAATAACATCCCACGATGTATGCCTTTTTGTGGACACCATGTGCGAGGACTGTCTTTCGCCGAGAGTCCAACTCCCGGAGGGGGCTCATCAAAGAGCCTCACTCTCAAGATCACGTTAGGGCCAGCTGTCAAACTCGCAGCAACGCTGCACGACGTCGGAACTGGTGAAATTGTTTGCTACGAACCACGAGGTATGCTAAACGTTGGGAGCTTAGGTAGGAGGTAGTTAGACAAGTTCCCCGGGGGGGATGAGGCGAGCACCCAACGTCCTAGCGTTGCACCCGGAACCTATGATAGGATAAGTTAACTTCCGCGCTCCCCCGATTCATCAATATTGGTTGCGAGAGTGGTACGGTATAAGCCATGGAAAACTGGGTGCCTAACGTCAGCAATCGACCCAAGACCACGGCGTAATCTGGATCCCAAGGCGGCCTAGATATGCAGACCACCAGATCTGTCTCGCCCTTATAGAAGGATTGTTTCTTATTCTTTTTCCTTCTTCCTTCCGCTACTTTGGTACCGACCGGGGTCTTCCGTTCTTCCAGCAATCATCTTGACCGGTACCAAACTACCAGATTTGCTGGCGTTTCACTTTCATGATGCCCCGCGCCCTCCCACGGGGTGTGGTTTCACTGCGAGGAACCGAGAAATACATACATCCTCTCGTGATATTGATCCCTCGTGCTCAATGGTGTGCTATCATTATAAAGGAAAGGCGTGACCGCCATCATCTACGTGCGAGAAGCATACATGCATGCTCGGATCTCACTCCGGAGCCAGCCATCATCTCTTGTTATACAAAAACATTGCCAACATGCATACATAGCACTTTGTAAGTTAGTACCATTACCGTTCCGTGATCGGTTCGATACATCTCAACATCCGGCGGATATTGAAAATCGCTCACTAAGGATTATCCCATCATGACCAGTCTCGCATGTGTCGGGATGAGCTGGCAGATGACCCTAAGCCTACCTTTTCCCGCTTCGTGTCTTTAGGGTGAATCTTTCTTTCTACGCTCCATTGAAATGAGGAACCTAGGTATATAAGTACCTAGGTAATGTCTCATATCTAAGGTTTAAAATCGTCTGTTGGCCAAATATAAACTCTTCTAGAACAAGTCGTACCTAATGTAGGCGTAAACCTCGTGTTTCCGTTTGGCAAACACGTCTCCTAACAGGTACCCTGATTAGGCTGAAGGGAACACCTTTGTTTTTGGAATCTGGATCTCTGGCTGCGAGCCAATGATACCCAACGTGTATGATCGCCTGATCTTATAGTAGATCTAGCGTGGGGCGCTTCCCGTTTCCTTACAGCTACCACCTCTTCTTATCTCACTACATACCTATGTACACTATATAAACCGTGTCGCAACAGTGGCCCATTGGCCCTTTGGCCCTTTGGCCCTTTTAGGTAACCAACTATCCGACATTGCCTTTCTTGGCCGGATCTGGAAGCTGATTCGGCTCGGTCGTGGGTATGCCTGCTGAATAAGGGGTGCTTGACTCAGCCGAATTCTACGCCGAAAACCCCCAATTGCCTTTATCTTGATAAATTACATCCCCAGTGTAGGATTGTCCAGGCGTAGTAGACCTCCATGTCTCTCCTTTCTGCTTCTGTAACCCGGTCCCCTCTCTAAACGAGCTGACCTAGCCATTTTCCTCAGATGCGTGTATGCAATGTATAATGATACTGATACTGGCTAGCTCACCTCTCGGCGATGCTGCCGTGCAGAAGCTCTTCCGGCCTCGGGAGTCCCGTTGCCGCCAGCGTTGCCGCAATATGTTTGTTGCATGCGCTCTGAAGCGAGCACCCGGCATACCCTTGCCTTCCTCTCGGATGGCCTAACCAAGCCAAACCAAGCCAGACCAGACCAAGCCAATCCAGCCCCTACGCTATCCGTCCATAGGCGAGCTTTGACCGTTACGTATGTACCATGTTGTCGCATTAATGCGCATACATACTTCGTACATACATAATAAAACTACGACATGTCCCGCTACGACGTCGCCTTGCCCCGGTCCTATTATACCCCCGTCGTATTGTATAGTACGGATAGTACGTAGTTAGTAGGGTTCAGGGCATACAAATTGTTCTGTCATCCGCTTGCCCGGGTGTTTTTATGATAGATCATTTTTCTCCTTCGCAGGGGAACAGGCATAAATTTATATGGTTCTGCGGTAGGCGCCACTTGTTTCCGTGGCTCAGGATTATTGGATGCAACTGGTAAATACGGCCCACAAGAGGGCGTCATGTACAATCGTACAGTACATAGTACAGCATCGTATGTAGCCGGCAAGTGTTGAGTGGGTCGAATGTATCGCGAGTTTGAGAGTTAGTGAGAGTTAGGAAACTTGAGACTCTTCTGTGTGAGAGGCAAAGCACTACGTAATCAAGGGTAATCAAGGGTAATCAAAGGTAATCAAGGCCAGGGGCAGCACAAGTCGACAGATGATAGTACTAGCAGGCCAGTAGGCAGAATCCGGAGGTGGCCGGGCACGCAACCAGGTTCCCTTCTTATGTTCCCCGGTATGTGAGAGAGCCTTAGACCACCTGAAGCCAAGGCGCAATGAATCTAGGGAATATCACATGAGCTTTCCTTACCTAACACGATGGAACTCTCCCAATGCGACGCTTAGGAAACTAAGAATGCGACGCTGTGGCTTTGGTCCCGGCGATCACTGGGTTCCACTGTATCCACTGCATGCTTATCACGGAGAAGGAGGGTAGCAAGGAGGGTAGCAAGGAGGAGGACAGGGTATCTACGACCTCCTATTGGCGCAGCAAACTCCGGTGAAAGGAGTGGTGGTGAGCGATTGTCGAAAGCCCACCGCCTACCAGATAATCCCAGAGCCTGGTCCTTGAACGAATTAATAAATTAGATCGGGACCGTTTTCTCCCTGCCGCTTCTATTATGTAGATGGATGCATTGCAGGATCTGACTTCTAACTCAGTCCTCCATACAGCGCTCTCGCCTCGCCTGGGGTCAGGGGCTGGCTTCTCCCATAGGCGATGCTAGACTAGCCAATAGCCTCCCCCTTAAGTCATCCCAAGTCACAGAGCGTCGGGCAAGTCTTTCACCAGCCGGCTTCCTCTGCGGGTACTCTGTGTTCTATAGCCGAAGGGCCTATCGTCGTAAAGCGTATCATTTTTTTTTTGTCACTTATCACTTCCCACAAAGTGAAAAGGTTCAAGAGCGAACGGGGATGAGTTGTCAACTGCTGCAAATCCTACTGCAAATCACTGGTATTATTCCAAGGAACTATACGTGGTACAAAAGGCCGCTGGTTAGAGATGAGTGCTACCACACTCTTGATTCTCCATCATCGTTCCGCATATCGGGACGCACAGTTTTACTTGCACTAGTTGACTACCTAACTACCTACACTAGTTGGTAGTTGGTCAAAATACTTATGTAAACCACTATCTCCTAAACCACGCTGGAAAAGTGATCGCCGATAATGTTCCCCCTTCCCCCAATTCAATGTATGTACCTATGCACTTGTATCGGTAGGTACTCTTGGCTTATGCCGTAACCACTACATAGGTACCTACATAGGTAGGTAGGTACATACTAGCAATTCCCTCGCTAATACCTCGGCTGCTGGCGGATCAGAAAGCTATGCGTACGACCGCATTTTCCTTATGCCAAATCTTTTACGTTTTCCCTTTCCAGATATCTTAGATCACGATCCTATGCATCGAGATAATCTACCTGAGCTCTAGCCTAGACCCCTTACCCGCCCATCATGTGCTACGATGCCTATATATAAATTAATAATCATGTAAGATACTGACAGCATTGTCTCAAGCCGTTGTTTCAGCCTTACTGTCAATATAGCCCTTCCGTTTACCACCCAATAGAACCCCCCCAGGCATCTTGATGTATGTCTTGACTTGCCCTCTCCAGCCGATAGGTGCAACTACGTAGCCAAAGAACATGTAGAGTTTTCCAGGCGGGCGCCTTGTTGCAACCCATCCTATCCTATATCCCTTGTATCTTATTCACCTACCAAGGACGGAACGAACAGAACATCCGCACAAGAGTGTATAGCATCTACAGCGTCGCTGATCCTACTGCTAACCTATGAATTGCCTACACGCTACGTGATCCCCTAAAGTTCTCGTCTTATCTAGCCTCAAAACGTGCAAGCGAGCAAGGGAACCGGCAAGATGCAGTCAACCGAGACAATCAGCCAACGAACCCCGGGCTACTTATACACAACAAGCCATACGCCCTGCTAGCCCTCCATGCAATGCAATCGTCGCTACAAGCCCACCAGCGATGTAACTGTCGAGATTCACAGTAGTCCGTTGCCCTGCGGGACGGAGTGGCGTTGAGGTGGTAAGCTGACCATCAGATTCCCGCGGCCATTATCGAGGGTTCGGAAGAATGAAGAGAGGGAGGAAAAAAGAGACCTGTCGTTTCATTTAACTTTTTTTTCTTTGGCCTGAGCAACTTGACCCGATCTCTCGATTTCTCCATGCAATCTTGCAGGAGGGGGCGCCTTTCAATGATCTTATTGCCCCCCCTTCCCCCTCCTCACCTTTTTTTCCCGCCGAGTCTCGCAAGCCAATCCCAGTCATCCACATGCACCACCGTAAGCGGATAACGCGTGCGCTTCGGGTGGTCGCATGGTCGGCGCTCGATCTCGAATCATCTATCTGCATTCGCTCTGGTTGGAAGGATCCCGCCTTTCCACGTACCTACAAGTATAAGAAGATAATGACGCAGTCCTGTGCTTCGCAATCTATTGCGCCGACAGCTGCCGCGACGATCCATCCTCCGGGGTACGCGCGTGTGTGGCGACGAGCAACGCCGTATATCCGGACGGGGTCGTTCTGGACCTTCTTAGATATTATGTCCTATCCTTCTACAAACGTCCATCTGCATACGCCGAGCCTTCCCCTGTGCCGTTGGTGATCTGCTCATACATAAGAGGGAGGTAGGTAGGTAGGTAGGTAGTCAGGCCTTTTGACCGGTCTACCTGAGGAATAGTTGATATGTGACAGGTCTTCTAGGTTGCTTCGGGTAGCAGTTAGACGGGAATCAGGCCTCAGTTCTCATTGAGAGAAGGAAGTATGAAACATTGGCTGAATGACGTAGCAGTAAAAATGCCATTTTTCATACACGGGAATAGCTCTATGCGCAATCTTGAATTACCACCTGGCTAACACGATTAGCGTTTACACAGTAGCTTGTACGTGACATCATACAAGATATGAGCTCTCTTGGCACATCTTAGATTCGGTACTTATATGTAGCTTTGTTGAAACCTTGTCTAGGCGGAGACGAGGCGGGCCAGTTGGAAATCCAGCTGATCGGAGCGCATCAGATTAATTGCGGGCTGTAAATCTGTATGTAAGGCTCTATGTAAGCTTTTATGTGGCGCCGTGGCGATGGTGGCTGCACATCTACATATGTATAAGTCAGGCTTGAGTTATCATCTACTACCTACTCCTATGTCCCGTCCCGTTGTTATGTATTTACGTAAGAGAAGATATAATACACCTACATACATACATAGTACAACTACCTGGGTACCAAGGATGTCGTACCATGGTAGACGGTTTAATAGAGCAGATAAAGGTAGGTACCTACCCAGATGGAATCCTTGGTATTTACGTCAAGCTTCTAAAGAAGTAGAAGACCCCTAAGCAGAGCGATGAAGGGGTCATCGGTAGGCCCCCCAATAGATGAAGCTCTTTACCTTGGGGGCATATGCTTAATATGCTGTGGGAAGAATAATTAACCTCCACGTGGCCTAGCCTTATAAGTTGCGTCATAGGAGATAGTATACGGGGGTATGCTGCCTAGGTAGTATATTAAGTGCCTACCTACCTAGGTAGGTGGTAGGCATTGCATGTACATACGTCTATATATTCTACCATGCCTAAGACTGTAAGTTGGAAAATAGCCTTAACAAAAACGGACAAATAGTAATCTCTTTAGGTGGATAGCTGCCCCTTTTAAAGTATTTCTTCGCAAGGTTTGTCTAGGTTAAGGCTTTTGGTATTGATCCACATGCAATGCCCATAGGTAGTATTCCGTATCGTCACAATCTTCAAGGTCTGTACCAAGTTTGTCACTTAATTCCCACTAGTATCACTATAGAGTATTTATTATAGCGTATACCTTACCAATGTCCCGACAGATTCTCACCAGTACTCTTTACTCGGGCATGCACAACAAGTATGAGACGGCGTCAGATAGGCAAGAATGATGACATGCTAAACTATTACAATGTAAAAATCCCCTAACTGCTCATCTAAGCATCTCTGGTCTCTTATACCTCCTGTTTGGCCTGTAGGGGAAATAGGGCGAAGAATCGGGCACCGGTGACCTCAGGTCAGCAAGAAGCGACCGTGTAGATAGAGCAAAGGGATGACCGATTGGATCTAGATACCGAGGGTCAGAAGCAACAGCTCGGTGCCGAAAAGAGCAGAACCGGGATAGGCAAATGAGAGTTTGTGCCAAGACCAGCAGAGCCTACAAGCTATTCCTATACCTATTCCTGCTGCTGCCACCGCGTCTACAGCGATATGCAACTATGTAGAAGATGTTTAGTACAGAGCAGCTACACCTTTTGGTGTATAGAGTAAAAGATATGCCTATGGCAAGCATCTCGTAAAAATAGAGTACGCTTTCTGCTTCTCTCCCTCATCACCGCTTTGGCTAACTCCGATTGATATCGGTCATTACATATAGCAAGTAGCAAGAGCGCGCTAATTAATACTTGCATAGGTTCTCCCTAGCTACGGCTGCCACTGCCGGGGTTGATGATACGTGTAAGTTTACGCTCGTCGGTCAATGGCCGCAGAGACGTAGCACATCGCGACTCTTAGAGGCGAATTACAACATAACAGCACGCACGATAGATTACAGAAATATACAACATCGGAATAGATCAACATAAGCACCTAGGTTGACACCTGCCTAGGTATATATTAGAGAATTGGATCAATATCTAATGTATGATGTAATAATATGTACTAACTTATCTACCTCCTAGGTTCTACCTATCTGTCCGGGCCGCCTCCCGTCTTATAAGCGCCCGTCTTCCACTTTATAGTGGGGCCGAAGACCGGCTTTCTTCAAACCAGAATTATTAAAGACCCGGGTCATTTACTCGTCTTATTTCAGATGCTATTTCGAATATAGACACGGGTCTAAATCGATGAGTGGCAGCAGTCAATGATGCGTATAGTCCCGACTAGGATTAGCAGGTATTTATCCCCATTGCGGCAAGGTACCTAGGTACTTACCAGTACCTCATACGTTCATGTAAGGGACTTGATATTTTCATGTTGATACTCGTCTACTTCACAAATATAAGCTAGCTTTGTAATCCTAGCTAATCCTAGCTAATCCTCCAAGTATAGCAGGTTCCATCCCGTAGATGATGCACAACTTCTGTCCAAGCTATAGACACTCGGCAAAAACTCATGATGTCCACTTTATCCGGTCTTTGGGCTCTCTGGCAGCAATTCTTCCCACCAGCCCCCGCCTTCACGGAAAGGGATGTCGGTCCCGGAAGTAAAGTCAGCAAAATATTTATCATTACCGGCGCTAATTCAGGTATTGGACTCTTCCGTAAAGCTCCTATATCCCACCGGCGCAACCGTTTATCTCGCAGGACGCTCGTCTGCCAAACTCCAAGGTGCCATAGCCGAAGTTAATTCAACCCTACCCTCTCCCGCAATGCCATCGAATCTTAAATCCATGCTTCTCGATCTCTCCGATCTAGAGACAATCAAACCCGCAGCGGCGTTGTTCGCAGCGCAAGAAACACGCTTGGATATTCCGTGAAATAACGCTGGCAGTGGATGTCCACCAGGAAGCATAACGAAGCAGGGCATCGAGGCGCATGTAGGTGCTAACTGCGTTGCTCCGCTACTCTTCACGCAAGAACTCTTACCGATGCTCCGCACAGCAACGCTAGCGGTCGCCCATGGCAGCGTGAGGATTATATGGTCAAGTTCTACACAGATCGACATGTGCGCGCCCCAGCACGGTATTGGCTTCTCACGCATCGAGAAGCCCACCACGGTCACGTACGAGGATTACGGCGCATCCAAGGTAGGCAATTAGTTCTTTGCAGTCGAAGGCGCTCGTCGCTAGGGCCGACACAGCATTGTCAGCATCTATCAGAACCTCGGGAACCTATATACGGGTATTTATGCAAAGGAAAACTAGCCGCCCGTTGCGTTTTTTAAAAAAAAAAAAGTTCATGTTATATGAACCTAAGTTTGGCGCTTATACTATGTTGTATTCTGGTCTGTCTCCTGACGTCGGCGAAGATTCCAACGGTGCGTATATCTGGCCGTGGGGCCGAATCCAGCCAATTGCGCGACTAGATATATTAAAAGTAGCGTCCGAAGGCAAAGCTACTGCGTTGTAGGAGTGTTGCGAAGAACAATGGAAGCAGCATGTTGAAATTAGTATGTAAGACCCAAAAGGGTATTCGGGTTGTGCGTATAAGCATCGGTCTGCGGAATACTGCGCCCCTTGGTTATTTCAATTTACCTACCTTGGCTACTTAGGGAAGATAATAATCGGGATGAGATATTAAGGAAAGTGGCTGTTAATACCAGGGAATTGGGTGTTATGCTAAGCTATCAATAGGTAGTAGCGATATGGTGAAAACCGAGGACGTATACCAAATATTTCAGAGTGTTTCAAGGTATAGTTATGTACCTATATATCTAGAAGAAAAGGTTTGTCTTAGCCAACTTGTGATGGGATTACCTATCCCCTTACCGAAAGAGTGACCACGGAGTATGATATCCTCATTGTCGATATCCAACATACGATACTATCTGAAGTAAGCCGTCAAGAGATAACCAGAGGTTGTGATATTCCATTGCAAAATGTCTTCAAAGTCATCCCTAGTTTTGTTTCGGAGGCCGCCTAGGTAGAGGCTGTCACTTGGGATCGCCAGCATCAGGTATAGAGAATCTATATACAGCAATATATCGATCTAGCTAGACTTATCCGGCCCCTTATGAGACAGTACTGAAATATTCCGGATGAAATGGACACTTCTAGGAGTCGAACGAGGCCTACTAATGAAGCTTTTGTGTTCTCCATATAGTGCTCCACGGTAAACGTAGGAAGAGTGTCGCCCATCGTTTCTAAGACTATTCGGTGATAAATATGAGTATAATACCAGGTAAGATAAATATCGTAGATATTCGAATAACTTAATCTGTTCTGAGGCCTTAAAATGTTGACGGAAGCACGATATATTTATATCCGTGGTGGCAACCTGGGCCGGTGTAGTGCTATCAACAAACTTAGCTTACACATACGGCGCCTACTTAAAATAGTTAATTATTACGAAGAATTGTCAACCTCGGTGCTGCTGATGCCTTATATACCTACCTACCTAGCTAGTCAGATATAGTCAGGTCTAATAGCTCGCTCCATTGTATATGATGAAAATTGGCACTGGTTGGCTGAGCACATTTAATCTGCATGAAACGGTAACGGTAACGGCTGCGGTAAGTACATAAGGTTACTGAGATGTGGGATTAATATGTAGAAAGCTATTCTGCAGACGCCGGATGTTGAATCTAGGTAGCTCGGTTGCGGGTTATCATCTTGGAATAGGATTGTGTCTTTAGTCATATCCGAATTTAATATTTAGCTAGACATAGTTAAGATATATATAAAACATCTTTTATTGTAATTATATGTTTATATAAGACCGTGGCATTGCAGTATCAAATCCGACTTACTGTAATAATTGTCTTAATCACTAGTTGAACCACCAAGCGCAATATCGGGGAGTCGGTAAGTTCTGACTTAGAACACGCAGTAAAAAGACTATAAAAATAGGTTAGGCTACAGTCATCATTGTGGAGAGCAATCAGCTCAAAGTATTCGACGGCAAGATAGAAAGGTGATCGATATTGTGAGGAGCGTATAGTTAGAATTACCCCCAACTAGGATTTCTATGAGACTTCTGAAATCCCAAATGTTTCATATAGTGCTCCTCACACGTCTTATATTGCCAAGAATATGTTTCTTCCACCCATTCTGTGATCATATGGAACGAAGCCAATTACGGAGGCCCATTAGTATAACTGTGCCAAAATCAAGAAAATGAGTGTTATTAATTTTAGTTAAGAAAAGCATAATATAACCACTAAAAATTATATATTTAACTATTTATAATAAATATTTTTAATTTTATATAATTTAAATAAATTTTAAAATATTATATATATTAAAATAAAACGTATATAATTAAAATATTTTAATTAAAATAAAAATAAAAATATAAAGTTTTTATAATATAATTTAAAATTAAAAAGATTATAATAATTAATATATTAATTATAATATAAAATTTTATAAAAGTTTTTTTAAATTACGTATATTTAAATATATTTTTTCATAATTTTTAAAATATTATATATATTTAATTAAAATTTATATTATTAAATAATTTTAAATAAAATAAATTTAATAATATAAAATTTAATTTAATATTATAGTTAAAATTATAAAATATACGTAAAAAATTATTTACTTACTTATTTATTTAATTAATAATTTATATTAATTATATATTATATTATAAATATTTTTTATATATAAAATTAATAAATCATTATTATTATTTTATTTTTAAAATATTAAAAATAAAATTAAATATATTATTATGTTAATATATTTTAAAAGTTTTTAATAAATAATAAATAAATATAAATTTATATTATAATATTAATTAATATTTTAATTATTTAATATTTTAATTATTTATATATATATATATATATATATATTATTAAATAATATATTTAAAACGTAATTTTTATATTAATTTTAATTTTAATTATTATTATTTAAATTTAAAATAATATTAATATTAATAAATAAATAAAATAATATAGTTATATTTATTAAAAGTAAAATTATATGATAAATTGTTATGTGATTGGCGTGGGGTTTTACCCCACTTATATTTTAATTATTTTTTACTTAAGTTATAAATTGTAAATAATATTTTAATTAAACATTATTTAATTTATATTTTAAATATAACGTTATATATTATTAACCTTTTATTAATTTAATAATATTTAACGTTATTATTTTTAAATATATTATTATAAATATTATTATAATTGTTATTATTATTATTAAAAAATAAAAAATAATTATTAAAAATATTATTATTATTAAATTTATTATATTTATAAATAATAAAATATTTAAAATTATTATTTAATTTTATTTAATTTTAATATTTATTATTAATTTTTTTAATATAATTATAAATTTTTAACTATTAATAATTTTAATTATTTAAAAAGTTAATTATTTTATTATTTTTATTTTATATTTTTATATAAAATTATTTTATTTATTTATTTTAAAATTAAATATAAAATATAATTTATTATTAATATTATTAATAAATAATTTAATAAAAATGTAAAAAAATAAATAATAAAAATAATTATAAAATAAAACGTATATTTTTATATTTATATTATAATAATTTTGAAATATTATAAAAAAAATATAATATAAATTTATATTAATTTTATAATAAAATATTAAATTTTAATATAAAAATAAAAAAATTATTATTTTATAATAAATAATAATTTTTATAAAATAAAATTTTATTATTTAAAATTTAATAAATAATATTTATATTTTTTTTATTAATTAATTAATATATTTAATTAATTTTTAATTATATTTAAATAATATTAAATATTATATAAATTAATTTAAATTAATTTAATTATATTATAATAATATATTTAATTTATTTAAAATTAAAAAAAAATTAATATAATAATTTAAGTTATTATTTATTATATTTTTTTAAAATTAAGGTATAAATTTAAAAAAAATTTAATTGTAAATATATAGTTAATATGTGGTTATGTTAATATTACTTTTTTTAAAAAAAAATTTTTTTATTTTTTATTTTAAATAATTTTAAATTATAGTTTTAAAAAAAAATTTAAGTTTATAGAATTATACCTTTTTTAGCTATACTATTTTTTAACTAATTATAACATCGTATAATCCTTTTAAATCTTTTTTAAATTATAGTTTAAAGTAATTATAGGATATTTTTTAGTAAAAATTTTTTTATTAATAAAAATAATTATTAAAAATATTATTAATAATAATATTATTAATAATATTAAAAATAATAATATTATAAATAATTAATTAATTATATAATAGTTATTAATTTTATTATTAAATTTATTAATTAAATATATTTTTAAAATAAGTTAAAACGCGTTATAATACGCGTTGTAATATGCGTTATAATAAATGATATAATATAATAAATAAAGTTTAATATAAATATATAACGTTATATAAATGTATAAAAAATTAAAAAAGTTTAAATAATAATTTTATTATTAAATTAAATATAAAATAAAAAATATTTTTATATATTATTAATTAATTATATTAATTAATTATAATATTAATTATAACGTTAATATTAATAATATTAACTATAATTTTAAATATTTTTATTAATAAATATTTTTAACGTTTTAATTTAAAATATAAAGATATAAAACCGTATAAATATATAAAAAAATTAAAAAAATAAATTAAATAAATTATTAATTTTAAATTATTTTAATTAAAGTTATTTTATACGTTATTATAATATATTAATTAATTTTAAATTTAATATTTAATTTAAAATTATATAAATTTAATATGTAAAGACTTTTTAACGTAATAGTATTTTAAATTAAATCTCGAGAAAACTTTTAATACGCCTTATAGATATAAACATATAGACTAGGCGTTAAGTGGCGTTTATGGCGTTAACGGGGGGTGGCGGGCGTAGCCCGCGTTTCTCGAGCATTAGTCTAAGCTCGCTGAAATAACTTATTTCTTCATTTTGGCACAGTTATACTAATGGGCCTCCGTATCAATGTTTAGTATGAAGTCAAACTGCAAATTAAAGATCTAGGAGGAGTTATGAAATTAAAATTGCTCAATATTGAAATAGCTTTGTAGGTGCCTTTATTAACTTCGAATATGGACTCTGGAATCATAGACTTGTGTACCTACTTTGATACTAAAACGAAAGGAGTAAATAATAAAAATATCACCAATCAGATCTACATAGCAAGGTAGTATACATACTCGTTCCCCGCGTTTCCCCATTGAAAACATTTACCTGTCTACGGCCAATGATCAGCTATATACTAGGTCGATCACAGATTATTACAACCTCGAATCTTGGAACTGCCCATTCCCCACCTCTCCTTTCCCCTTTCCGCTCCCGCACTGCGTAGGCGACCTACATTGGGGATAGTTGAAAGACAGGAGTAAACTGCCTAGGTAGGTACCCAAGGTAACAATATATATCAACGCAGTATGATTTAGCTTCGGTTTATATAGCATTACGGTCGGTTTCTGACTTCCTAGACGCTTATGTTTCTCTTTTCGAGGCCATTGGCTTAGTTAGACCGTCTCCAAGTTGTTCATTAGCGGGCCGTCCTGCCGTTAGAGATTCCTGAACTTTACTCTAGGTAAATTTTACCACCATAGGTACCTATTTATTAAGTCCCTCCTAGCTCGAACGTATCGACTCGCTTTCCTTTCCTAAGACCTACTATAAGCTTCAAACAAGTAAACTGACCCCTCAATATCTTGCCCTCACTACTATAAGTCAGAAACCCCCAACAACCAAAGACCATATAGACAAATCACCAGCACCCCAGAAATACGCGTCAGAACAATGCTTTACAGGTACCTGAGGTAACCGTGCGCGCGTCATATATACTACCTATATACGCCATCCCCCTATTTTCCCAAGCCTGCCTAGATACCTAACCTATATATAAATACATAATTTTCGTCGTTATATCTCTTCCCCAACCCAATACCACACAATTAATTACACAAACACGATGCCTGTCAAAAAAGCAAAAACAAACAAAGTCGTGACATCTCCCAAATCGCTCGCTCGCTCGCTCGCTTATGAAGTACCGCTAGACCAATATTGAACCAACCATATGGTACACTCCCGTAAATAAGCACCAATCCATTCCACCGCAGCGCTCGTCCAAATGCCAAGTTAACTCCGATCCCGGCATTAAAGCCGGCCTTGCTACGCCAACACCGTGGCAGATAGACGGGGCCAAAGCATTCGCTCACATCACCCCTGCGCCCCTGCCAGGAAAAAATCAATCTCCTTGCCCTGCCCAATAGCATGCTCGTTCTCCGCAAGCTGCTCCAGCAAGCTCAAGAACGGATCTTTGTCCTCCCCGGGAGCAGTAGCCGGACTACCGTTATGGCTGCCCGCCCCCGGGCTCGGGACCGCAGCTAAGTGCGACGGCGGCTTGCGGTGGTCTTCTTCCCCGTGCCAGGGCGTGGGGGAGGAGAAGGTGTTGGTTGGTACGGTTCCGAACATCGGGTCGTAGCTAGCGACGCCGAGGCTACTTTCGTTGTCGCCGCTCGGGCTGGGAGTCGCGTATTGATACGACGGGGAGAATGGGACCGCCGACATGGCTTCTATTTGCGACTGGGCTGACTGGTAGGACGCTGGATTGAATCCGGCTCCTGTGGCTCCGGTGGCGGTAGCACTAGCAGCCTGATTATCGATCGCTTCGTGTCGCTGTTGTACTGATAGGGTAGTACTACTAGGCAGATGGTCCGCATGGGGAAGCAATGAGCTGGAGGTATGAATCATCGATGATGTATGAGGGACTGCGGAGAAAGAGAAATGCCGGGGATGAGCGCCAGGGGTGGGCAGTCCAGGAGTCAGGGGTCTGTTGTTAGCTGCGTTAACTGGGGTTAAGCTTCTTATGTCGGGTCGTCTTTGGCCAAGGGCAGTATTCTTTCGCTTTAGGTTTGGCCGTTCGAAATCAGTATTGATACGCGGCGAATATAAATCAGGTCCTGAGTAGGTATCCGTGGCGAAATTAGTAGCGATATCTGAAAGGCTAAGATTCGTAGCGTCGAACGTGAACGGACGACCTCCTGGCCTACTAATAGTCGAGTAGCGGTCGAAGAAGTCTTCAAGACTGAAAGCCGAAGAATAGCGCATTGAATTGTTGGCAAGACCCTTGACTAGTTCGGCATGGGCGCTGTATATGCTTTGCAACGTATCGCGCTGGTGCTGTACACTTGCCCAAGTATAACTCAGCTCGCTTAGCTGCTGCAGCTCTCGGGACAGGAACTCTGATGATGATGATAGAACACCCATGCTTTCTCCCCCTCCGTTCTTATTGTAATGTGCCCCATGTATATGGACTGTACCTGCGGTGCAGATACAATAACCAACGAAAGCAGGCCATTCAATGGATGGCATCTGTCCGCCGAGCTCGACTAGCTCGGCAATCGCATTGGCATGCAAGAAACAGATGTTAGTGGCTTCTATTTGCCAAGATTGATGTTGGCCCGTTCCAGCCAGTTCCGCGAGGTCAATTGGGAGGAAGGGTCTGTAAATAAGACAATGGATTAGGTGATAGACAAGTTTGCTGAGAACAAGAACAGTCGAATCAGGTTGCCCGAAGAGGGTATCTACACTCGAGAAGACGTCGGCAGTTCCCGAGGCCCATATATCGAGATCCTGCCTGATCTTAGAAAGTTCAGAAAGGGCGTGCCAAGGGAAGTGAGAATCGCCTTTTACACCTCCCACTGCAAGATACCTATTTGTAATTCCTAGAATACGGCTGATGTCGATGAGCATTCCGCTGCTCCCCTGAGACTTGCTGCCGTTACCTTGTAGGTGCTGAAGGTTCGATCCGTTCTGAAAAAAGTCGCCTTCGACGGGCAAAGTAGATGGATTCGGGGACCAACATGGAAGGCGTAAAAGGATGGTCCTGTCGCTAATAAGACAGGGGCGTTTTGAGCCACATGCCATGAATCTATCGAGGAGGTAACAAGTCCAAAACAAGCGTCTTCTCATTTCGCGTTCCACAGCTGTTATCCTAGCTTGTAGATTTACCTCCCGATGCAACTCAAGGGCCATGGCCATCCCGATGGCAATTGCTTGATAGGATAGTTAGCCTATGAGTTTGTAGATTATACTGAGCACCGCCATTCTCATCTTGAGACTTACTTAGGAGCATATATGCCCTTTTACCCTTGCCTGCGGCCGTGAACGCAGTGACGAGGAGAAGGAGAGCTTGAAGAGCATCGATGGATGGCTCATCTGCATCGACATCGCCCCTCGATCGTAATGCATATTCCTCACTTAACTTCGTAGCGGACTGGCATCCGCTGGGGTGCGATGTGTATCTAATCAAGTCTTAGTACATGTATGAGGTAGGCACCTGAGGTTGCGGAACGGAAGCGAACCTAGCAGCGACAGAATAGATGGCATATATTAAGTAACTAGGCAATTGGTTGAGTTGTAGTCGTTGTCGCACCGACGATTCATCAAGGATATGGTAGGGTTTGGCATGGAACCGAGAAAAGTAAGTGTCAAGAAGCGTATCTATCTGTACGCCAGGGGAGGGCTCGCTAGAAATCGTAGGCGAGTATATAGCAGATTCCGAAGCTATCTCTGTTGCTCGAGAAATGTCTAGAGTCGGACGTTTTGACTTCGGCCCGGAATCTGAATCGTCTGCTGCCAGCCTGACACTGGAAGACGTTTCTTCCGTATTAATATGCGGAAGCTTTTCAGTGGTTGGTGAAGCATCGGACTTCCTATGATCTTTAAGCTGAGCTTCTAACCCGTCTACCCTCTTTAGCAATGCCTCCAATACATCTGTCTTGGGGCCTCGCTTTTTTGGTATAGCGTCTGTAAAGATAGGAACCGAGGTAAAATTAGTGCCACTGTTAGAGTCTATCATAAGGGGGCTCTCTCACGGACGAGAGAAAGCTAATTAGGTACACACCGTAGATACAGGGGCATTGGAAGACTTGGCAAGCTTCGCATGATGGACGCATTCGATTGCATTTAATCTACACGGAGAATACCGTTCGTTAGATTAAGAACAAGACTCGGCTAATTGGATTCGATCCGGCCAACGTAAGGAGCCTTACTTTCCGCTTCCGACATGACTTGCAATTCATTGCTTCTCGTGGCTCGTTGCCCATACGGCGACTCGGTAATCGTTCAATGCCAACTTGTGGCCGCGACATGATGATGGGTTGAATTCCAGGGAGAGGGGCGATACTCATGATTGCCGATTTTTGAATGTATCTCCTAGTTTAAGGGTTTCTGGAGGCCGAAACTGAGAATGTCGTAGTCGAATCGGCGCATCCAATCCCCTTTTCTCTCTTTATCCTTATCCTTCCTCTATGGAGATAGAGTTTCTCATTGAATCGTAAATGAACCTCTCATCCTTATTGTCGACCGATTGCCGGCTACTTAGCTTGGATTTTCGTGTTGATATGGTGCTATAGTGTTCGTTGCATATTGTACTGTACTTAAGAACGATGTTGACGCGCCCAAGAATACTACTATTTTGCTAGAATTTGGAGACATGGAGAAATATGTACGGCGGAGAGGGACTAATAAGAAGAAGGGCTCACGACCGCGCAATGCATGTTGAAATTTGTGGTCCTTTATTCAGATGGGAAAAGATGGGGCATAGTTCATGCGGAGAGACGCTGAAGATGTGGGAGACGGCTTGTGGACGATTGGGGTTTAGTGACTGACTACTGACTTACCGGCCCTGCTAACGTCTTGGGGGCCTTAGCAAGGGCCTACTTCTGGCACGATCCTGTTCATTACCCACTCGGCTCGTGAAGCCCTTGTCAATGCGGGACCTGACGGGGTAAACTGGGGAAGATTACAGGGAACCGAGAGGGCGACAAGAGCAGGGATTTTGGATTGGCTATCAACTAGGACCAAGCCGTCGGAAGGCGACCAAAACGGGGTTCTTGCAGACTTCATTCTCGGCCCATGTTAACAAGAGGGGCCGCTTGCCGTTACTACGGTCTTGAGCTTAATGCTATTTAGCTAGATTCCCGTGGTATACGCAATGGGAAGGACAAAAACCGGCGGAAAAGGAATACGGAGGAGTTAGTGGTAGTGGTAGTGATGGTGGTAGTGGTAGTGATGGTGGTAGTGGTAGTGGTAGTGGTAGTGATAGGGGTGGAGGAGAGCTCTAACTCTTCGAGAAGTATGCCACGTGCTAGAGATGGCGGGATCATCTGTTGCGCGCCAATAGAAATCAACCCTCATTGACCTCCCTAATTCCGACTAACAGTTCTATCCTGGTAGTTGAAGCAGTTGAAGCCGTAGAAGCGCCGATTCCGCTGCCCTCGTGAAAAGCCGTCCAGAGTTATAGATCCTCGTCGTGAAATTTCCAAGTCTTAATGCCCCTGCTTTCTTTATCGTACGAGCGAACTTTCACGAGCCAATCTTAAAGCGATTTATGGGTGGATGGTGCCACATTGAGAACTATTTTTAAGCTGCTGTCCAAGTCGAATGTATTGTGGCTTGAACCACCCACCTTGAACATACCTAACTTACCTAAACTCAGCAAATGCTAGTTCCCATTAAGTCTCCCGTTTGAAGGAGCCCATTCGTAATTTGGTACTACGCAGAACCAGAGACCTCCTGGAAGAGCAGGAAATGCGGTCCTAGTTGCTAGCTTGGCGGATATCTAACTACCTACCTTAGGTACCTAAGGTAGGTAAGATTTAGGTCGGTACTAATTGGCTTGACTACTAGGTATCTACCTCTTATGTCGACCACGATGTAGGAGCGCTGCATACTAGCACGACCCCCGAATCATGAGAGTCGAATATTGACCGCCAATGATAGAGACAATGATCACCTCTGACGTATGAAGCTAGACCTGGTGGCCAACATAGAACCGTGAGACACACCCCGAGATATTAGGACGTAGCTGAATAGAGTAACCCAGGTACCCATGTTGCCGCGTTGATACACTAAGAGTTAGCAAAACAGGAACAAGATAAGTATTCGTTACAAGAAGAGCTCCAAAGGACCCTAGGCATTCATCCGTTCGAACTAGGTAGGTCTGACCGGATTCATAATGACGTGAACTCGAAGCGCCCATCCGGAGATGATGGCGCTTGGTGTGTTGTCTTGCTGATACTTGAACCGAGTCCGAACAGCTCCCCCTAACGATTATAATAGCCCTATTGGATCTGAGGAATTGATGCCCTGTTTGAGGCGGATACCGACAGCGTGGGAGTAGCGGTGCTAACCGGTGGGACCCAGTAAATATGCATCCATATGTCAAGAGTTGGGACGCTTTAAAGGTATGGGAGTACCCGAATAGATGGCAGTGGGTCGATATATCATATCTAGGCGCGTTTGATGTTGCAAGGCC
Source organism: Daldinia grandis (assembly GCA_022432525.1). NCBI lineage: Eukaryota > Fungi > Ascomycota > Sordariomycetes > Xylariales > Hypoxylaceae > Daldinia > Daldinia grandis. The sequence goes on from JAJKLB010000010.1 coordinate 1,758,192, forward strand.
GATCGTAGGTAGATTGTAGGGCCAATCCGGTCCATGTTTTAGGGTTCTGTCATCACGTAGGCTTGTACAGGGTTTTCGAGGGCATCTCGTAAGATGCAGTTCCACGTCACTGGTACTGCGCGTATCTAGATCGTAGATTGTGTGGTTCACGATCGTGACGATGGCACGTGTGATACTAGATACCGGATGTCTTGTTTGAGTTGAGGCCTCTCAAGACTCATCTCGGAAGGAGACGCGGGTATGTATTCCGGGAGTTGGCAAAGCAGGGGCATTGTGATGTTTAAGGTTGACGTTTAGAGATATGTTCAAGATGTTCATTTCAGGGTTGCCGTAGAAGCCGGATCGGGTTAATGCTCGCCGCTAGAAGACCCGAGTCCATGCCCCTCTTTTTCCTTTTTCCCTTTGGTCTAAAATATTTAAAATATTACTTAACGAGGTTATTCGTATTTGGAAATAGGGGCGGATGTTTAAGGTATGTTTATGCCCGCTAAAAGATATGCGGGCGTCTCCTTTACTTCACCTACATTGATACATTATGTACCTACTTACCTAGGTACCTAACCTAGGTACCTATATGTAGGTAGGTAGGTACCTTAGGTAAGGTACCAACACGTCCATGCAAGGTTATATGCTGGAGGCAGGATTGCATAAAACTACCTAATCGAGCTATCCTAGTTAATCCCTTCTTCTCAACAACTCCCACTCCTACGTAATAACCAGCACATCCGCACGTATGAAAATGATGTTCAAATATACCTCTAACTTTATCTAAAGTCACATCGGCTCGTAATGCGAACAGGATTTTACAAGGAACAAGATTTATACATGTCTACCTATGTACATAGAACAGCCCCCTTGCTTAGGGTATGTAATGCCCAGTTCCCCGGCCACAGCCACCTTAGGTTAGTGACAGATCCGGTCCTTGAATAGCCTGCTGGCTGGTACTGACGTGCAATATTGACATGTTGCACCTGCGTCACACATGTCAGAAGTCGAACGATACCCTGATTTTCTCTTGGAAACGATAGGGCGTAAACACGTCCCAACACGCCTTTATCACGAACTCGGACTCGGGATAGATGCTGTGGAGCACCAGGTTCTCTCCACATTGTTTCGATGTGGGTAACCCTTTTATTATGGCTGGCTGCATGCGGCTTCGGCTCCTGGAGTGCCATCTCAACTATATATCCTGATATTCAGGCTCTTTTGATTGAACGTCTTATACCGCATGCGGGTATAATATACGAAACATACGAAACATACGGGACATACGGGACATACGAAGTACCCTGCCGGGCCCCTATAAAACATCTGCAGTATCTTGAGAACTATCATCGTCTTATGCACCGACTCAGGTACCCGTAGGCTATATATCAAGCCCACTGGAATGTCGTATGAGGTTATATTAGTCTGAGTGTATCTGCAATATGCCGGTCTTAACCGCATAGCATAAGCGTTGTCCATTACTCAGCTTTTGCATCTCAATTTATCAAATTTCTTGCATCACTACACTAGGCTTGACTACTCATTCCAGCAGCCACCCGGAGAATTGTCCGGGTCCCAACGCGAATTCGGCATTCACGAAAATCACCTCTAACCCTTGGTAAAAACTCCGAGCTGCTATGGTGTGGATTGATTCTAGCACTTTGGCATCAACACCTAACCGAAGGAGGAGGGTGGTACGTAGACGTAGAACAGGAGACAAGGGACGTGGGGGTTCAGCGGCATCTCCAAAGAGTATGTGGTTACATATGTGCACTCCAAGGTTTCTATACTCGCCCGACGCTTTAGTTTGGTATTAATGAATCATCGCACCTAAGCAAGTATAAGCGTAGGTTGAGGGTTAAGCAATACGAGCATGATACTTCTCGGCCTTGGATAAGCCTACCCAATTACGAGAATACCCAGGCATGCTACACCGAACACCCTTAACGGATGATTTCGTAGCCCCTTGGTTCCGTATGTCGGGACTACGTTCTCGCAAGAATCTCCAGTCCACTTGGACTTGTAAATACAGAGAAATGGGATGAAGAAAGGGTGCGGGTAGTATACTCTGGAGAAGACACCTGCGTAGAGTTTTTCTAAGTAGGTCTCCGAGATATGCCCGCAACTGATTGATCGAGAGTCAGAAGATTTACACCTAATCGCATCATACACAGCTCGTCGGTAATCCGCATATATTGAATCCCAAGCACTATGCATCTAATATCCTACCAACTCTCCCCGGGGTATATATATGGTTCCTTTAAAACATTCCCTGGCCACCCGCAAGCCGCACAAAGCTGTAGGGCACATTTTGGCCGACGAGCAACCTTAGAGTTTCTACGGTTGTGAATGCTGTCGTATCTGCTACGCCGTACGCGGCGAAGCCACTCTGTTCAGCAACCGCGCTTGGGTCTCCTTTCCTCGGTCCATCGGCCAGGTCCAGGAAGACCTTGCGAATCTGTGTGGACGAGCCTCTTGAGCCTCCAAACACACGCACAAGCATCCCGACGATATTAGACTTCTCGGGTCCTAGAGCAGAGATGATTACGAAAGGGCTAGCCTTATCACGCACCATCCTCGCTCGTTGGAGGCTCTCTAAACTGTTGAAGGGCTCGACTTCGAGGCCACGGGCTAGGCTAGAGGGTGTCTTGAAGCCAACAGTATATACCTTACCGATTCGAAGCGCTTTCAATGCGTACAAAGCTGACGCTGCGTCGTCGGGGGTTGCTGCCAGGACAACCGCCGCACGACCAGAGTAAGCCGAGGGCGCAAGGTCACGCGTCAGAGTACTAACGATGCCACGCCAATTTGCGTTGTCAAAAATTAGTGTCGAGCTTGGTGATAGACCGGTACAATTGCCGATGCCAAAATTTAGGGACGTGTCAACGCTCCGGTCAGAACCGGAAGGGGTGGCAGGGGGTGCTGAGGATGGCGGAGACGATCGAGATTGGACAACGATGGTATCAACCATGCCAATCGTACGAGCGGCTTCAGTGAGTGATGGGCCCAACCCATTATTAAGCCTCGCAAAGAAAGAGCTCTCATACATGAGACTTGCTAAGGATACTGGCGGGCTTAAATATGCTCCGCCAAAGGATTTTTGATTGCACAACGCCTCCACACAGGTAGGTCCCTTAAGGTGCCTTTCGACAACAGCAAATTGGTGTGGTAAGCCAAGCTCGTTGAAACACTTCTCGTAGAAGGGTGCGTGAGGAGTCGCAATACGGGAGAATGGGCTACTAATGCCGTAGAGACTCTTCTTTGGAAGTTGGCCGAGCAATGATAGTGCGGCATTAATCTCAGCAGCGCTCATCTGACCCGGCGCAGCAATTATTGGAAGAAGAGGGTGGGTGATAGGCGTGAAGACTTTATTTAGAGTTCTCGAGAACTGACCAGTTTCACCCATATTGACGGCTGAAAGGGGAGGCGAGTCCGGATATTCGCCTCGAATTTTTGAACGGAAGTATTCCAACTCGAAATTTTCGTTGTGATCGTTGATTATTGATATCATTTTTATGATATCAGCATATTTTCGAGACTCGAGGAAGATAGACTCTGCCTGGGCCGAAGGCCATTTGAATGTGCCAGAAAAGTCGTGGAACGCAGACATAATACGACTGCTCCCGCGTTTTTCGTATAGCCTCCGACGAATATGTTCCGGAAGCCAAAGCTCGACGTCGATATATTCGACACCCCACTGGATAGCCCGGAAGAGGTATTCGTAATACAAGTCAGGATTATCCATCGGAAACCGACCGTTCTCCTTCGTACATCTTGTCGTGAAAATAATGGGCAACTCGGTCCTCTGGCGCAACAGCATAACTTGTTCCCCAACGTAACTTAGACTAGGTATCGGCGCAAAACTACCATCATTTAAAGGTTCCTTGAGAAGATCGACACGTAGTTCTACAGCGTCAGCACCAACCGTGAGAATATCTATGTTAGGTAGGGCTGCCCGAACATCAGGAAATGTGGTCGAAATGAAATAAGTGCGCGGCTTTGACATTAATGCGTCATGATGGTTAATCTGACCGAGGGTGAAGGAAATAAAGCGGGCTAGGTCTCGACGAGAGAATGACGCTTCGGGATACAAGAACTCGTAGTCGCACTGCGCAGATATATAAGTGTCCGGAGGCATCCCGAGATTGACGCAGTGAGCATTAATCGCAACCACCGCATCTCGATTTCGCGAAGAGATATCAATCTTGGCGCTCCCCAATGATATCCCAAGTACCAATTCTTGCTCTATAGAAGTTATGCCCTGAAAGCTGTCGGCCATGCGATACGGTTTCCCTAAGACATCTGCGAAAACTGATACTATGCGCTCCTGGCCGGGACCATAGATGATAACAGCCGTTCTAGTATCGCCCTTTTGCAATCCGCTCGTAGTCTTAGAGCCCTTCATGGCTCTCGGTCGCAAGTTTCGCTCTATATCTATATCTACGGTTGAGATTGATGCGCCGGCATTGTTAAGCGGGCAGGCTAGCGTAGGAGCCTGGTGTAGCTGTTGGACTGTCGCCATGCTGCCCTAATAGACGACGTCCCCGCGTTAACAGAGGTAGATTTCTAGGCTTGGGGAGTGGTTTAATTGATCCGAATGACCAGCGATATTAACACTATGAACGGCTGAATATCGGGATCGTCTCGGGCGACGGGCTCTTCATAGCAGACGTGCCTTGAGCTTCCAAGTACGTTCGGTCGGGAAACTTATCGTATGAAAACAACGAGCATCAATGCCGCATGGGTAGAATGATATCTACCGTAGGTATTTTGTCCGGAGTTATCGGCGAGTTCTGAATAGGTCAACTCATGCGGCCTTATAAGGTATCGTAAGAGACATCCTGAGGTTCGAGACGATAGATATATACAAAGCCTCCACTATTAGAAAGCTGAAAGGTACCTATTGAGGTCGTAAGTGGGAGGCCACGAGGCGAAGCTACGAATGCGATGATTAGAGAACCAGCCAAAGTAGGCTCGGGAAAAATTCCCTAGTGCTTCCAAGTAATTCTTCCGGCCACTCAAATGCAGAATTATCCAGCTACGGATCAGCGCCAAATCAATTGAGGCGAGAGCCTCGTATGTAGAAAGAGTAGAAGGAGATAAGAGATGGATCAAGGCGACCGCAGGCATTGGTGTTTAGGCGAAGAAGCTAAGGTACCCAGGTACAATATTTCGCCGAATTACAGGCTCTTGGGTGTAAATTCCGGGGGCTACTATGCCGCTCTCAATGCCATTGGTTCAGAGCTTTCTGGGGGTCCCCACGATTTCAAAACCCGACCTGTGGATTTACCCCGGCATCCCTGTCCTAGTCTTCCATAAGAGGTACCTGACCTTAGGTACCTTAGCCACTTCCCTGCCTCCTAACCTTAGTTATTTTCTCCGCGAGCTTGATAACGTAACGTCATTTTTATTTTCTCGAGTTCTAATATTTAGAACAATCTCTCCTTCATTAGTTCGCCAGGATTACTCTTCGGATAACCCTTTGGGGCTTTGAATCATATTTTTTGTCGTTCCTGGTTTTGGAAAGAATCGTAACGGGGGGATCATAGAGAGCAACGAAGCTACTCTTATTTTCCCATTGACTAGACCTCGTTTACGAGCCATACAATAACACAGTACGCAGCGTATTCACCTAGTCGTAGCACTGCTTTGAGAGCAATTCGTATATTGCTGTACATGAAAATAAAATAGACTTGGTCGCTTTATTTTATTAGGTACGTTGATATTGTCTCATCGCAGGAGTGATTAATCGCCTGAATAAAGTCTCTGTCATAAGTTACTAGGTTAATGTATAGTAGTATCAAGTAAGTGTCAATTACATACTTGTTGAGTTATTACTCGGAATCTTGACATTCAATTATGAATAACTATAGACATCTACTTAACATCGTTTGAACCGATTAATTTCAACTGCGCAAGTTGAGCAGTAAATTAGTTATATCTTCAATTCATCAAATGGGCACTTACCTAGATATATGTTGCGCGTGATTGGTGTCAAGAAAGGGTTGAGTGGATTATATATGTAATTCCATGTGGTTTTTCGTAAAGCCTCGTATATCCTTAGCTACCTACCTAGGTACCTGTCGGTTTTCCGACTTAATGAGGTCGCTAGTTCTATTCTTTAACAAGGGGATATTCAAGCGCATCTCAATACCCCAGTAACCGTTGCTTAGTTAGGGAAACCATAAGGCAGTCGCTGGCATTATAGAACTAAGTGCAATGCTACCTCGGTAGAACATCCCCCTTTAGCTAAGAGAGTCGCATTATAAAATGCGCCGTATAGTTTAGTACAAACATGCCATACCACAAGAATTAAGAAGAATATAAAAGTAGCACCTCCCAGAGAAGACGTAGAGGTCTACTTAATAAGGAGTCTTCAAGAAATATCCATTGTCAAGAGAAGATTCTTATTTATTATTTTTGAGCCTAGATATCTATCCTCTTGGTGTACGAAGGACCCCTGGATGATCAATATGAAGATGAGAGGTACTCTCCTATTATATGGCTTGCTACAAGCTAATCTATTATGGACGAGTGTTTCTTCGTCTTTGGGCGAGCTAGATGTCACTTCAGCTACCGAACCTTTGCTGCCGAAACGAGCAGATTCTTTCCAGAATCCAGTGGTATATGAGGACTTCGCCGATAATGATGTCTCTGTTGGTCCGGACGGATTATATTACTTCTCTGCCTCCAATATGCATTACAGCCCAGGCGCTCCGATCTTACGATCCGGTGATCTCATCAACTGGGAACTTATTGGCCACTCTGTGCCCAGTCTCGATTTCGGCGAGAAGTATAATCTGACGAATGGCCATGCATATAGAGGTGGAACATGGGCGTCCACGATGCGGTTTCGCGAGAGTACCGGGCTTTGGTACTGGATCGGCTGCGTTGACTTCTGGTATACTTACATTTATACCGCCAAAGACGTCACCGGACCATGGACCCGCGCAGCTGTGCTTCCAGGCGGCACATGCTACTACGACTGTGGCCTTCTTATTGATGACGACGATACTATGTATGTTGTATACGGCGCCACGGATGTGTCTGTTGCCCAGCTATCTAAAGACGGACTCAGCCAGGTAGAGACCAAACACATCTTCAGTGCCTCTGATGTGGGGAAAGATGGGATCGAGGGAAATCGCATGTATAAAAAGGATGGGCTCTACTACATCCTTGACGACCACCCAGGCGATATTACCTATATGTGGAAATCCGAAAGCCCCTGGGGTCCCTATGAGAGTAAGATACTGGTTAACAGTGTTAAATCTCCAGTGCTCAATGGCGGAGTTCCACATCAGGGAAGTCTCATCCAGGCGTCAACAGGCGATTGGTACTATATGTCTTTCACATGGGCATATCCAAGTGGCCGTATGCCTGTTCTCGCTCCTGTAAAGTGGGGGGATGATGGCTTCCCCTTTTTTGTTGCCGACGAGTTTGGTGGATGGGGTTCATCTTATCCTGCGCCACTTCCTATCAAGGCCGTCCAAAAATGGACCCGAACTGACACTTTCGACGGCAACGCCTTAGGCCCAGATTGGGAATGGAATCATAATCCTGATGAGACAAGGTACAAGGCTGGCAATGGCGGGGTGACTTTATCTACTGCGACTGTGACAGACGACTTATACGCAGCACGCAACACTCTAACCCACCGTATTCATGGAGAGTTCCCCGTCGGTACTCTCCAAGTTGATTTTACTAATATGGCCGACGGTGACCGATTTGGCCTTGCAGCTTTCCGGGATCGCAGCGCTTATATCGGTATTCATCGTGATGGATCCAAGTACACGTTATCCGTCGTGCACAACATCACACAGGAAGAATCTGCATGGAATACAACCAGCCTCGGAAGCATAGTAGCAACAACAGCAGACATCCCTAAAGATAAGATAGTTTGGCTCAGGGCATCACTAGACGCTCGAGCGAGCGGCAGCTACGCGGCTAATTTCTCATACAGCGCAGACGGGCAAAAGTTCACCCAATTAGGGGAACCTTACACGATGTATACCAACTGGGCATATTTTATGGGTTATCGCTTTGGCATTTTTAACTATGCTACCAAGAAGCTAGGTGGCTCGATTCGAGCTTTGTCTTTTACAAGTGCATAAAGTCACAAATTCGAAAAACAGAAATTCCGTAAATAGGTACCTACCTACCCTAGTTCCCGAGTTTTATAATTCGTTGTTATACCGAGCCCCTTTTATTTGGGGTGCCTTAATCTGATCGAGATGCTGCTCGTCATATGAAAGTCTGGCCCTGCACACTGTAAGGCAGGCTGCTCTTAAAATCTCAAAGATTGCACTCGTACAGATGATTTAAAACATAGAAAATGTTCAAGCTATTGTATTTCCTCATAGGGGTGAGCGACTTCTTCCATTCAACCGCTAGACTACTAAGACGCCTTGGCCAAAGCGCATCCGGCCGTATTGATATTCTGCCTCAATACTAACCAGACCATGTCCCTATTTCTTCTTTGCGTCTTCACGCCTTTCAGCAAATAGTTTTAGCGGCTTTACCGGAACAGTACCTAGACATATATACCATCCGCGGAGTTATTTCGTAGTATGGCCCTCCCGCATGGTTATCCAACTCTCTTGTCCTTCGCTACATTGATTTCCAAGGTCGATCAGGTAGAATCGCCTAATCTACGATGCATTAGTCCAATCTAATGAGAGGGCTTCGGATGGCTCTTCTTTCCCAAGTCACATTGCTACAAGGGGCGTATCAAAGGAATCTATCTAATCTATACCTGATAATTGGTTGGTAAACTCCCGAGTGGTCTCTTCAGCCAGCGTAAGTGGGAGCTTATAAATGGATCTTGCTAAAGTAAGGTTTGGCTGTACGCTGACTATGAAACCCTGATCCGTGCTTGACAATGGTAGCTTTGAGAGCACGAGACTGTATTTATACCCTTTGGCGCTGAAAGAGGTGAAAAGATACCACTTAGGTTAGGTACCTACCTAGGTACTACACTCGAGATATTACTGACACAACAAAAACTACTAAAACAAGGGCTTTTCTTTTTTTTTTCTTTATTGCAGAGTATAATGAGGTAAATATAGAATAAACTATAGAACATAACAATACATAGTATCGTTTACTAAAGCAACTACATATATATCTCATACCACCTACCTACATGAAGGTAGGAAATGTACTTGTTGCTTGTGTAACGCCTGTTTCCGGTGTCTTTCTCTTTCATTTTATCTAGTCAATTTCCGTATAGAACCGTTTTCATTTTTCTAGATTGTAAATCAAGTATATTTATGTTCTTTGTTGGGTGCGTGGTTTAAGCAGCTTATGTTAAACGTAGTCCAATAGCCCATTGTTGATCTCAATCGTAGAACTTGAAGAACACACACATTTGGGAGAACACTATGACGACCCCAGGACAGAGAGCAGGGCCGGAGTCTGTAGGACCAAGTGCTCCGCAGCAGCAGCCGATAGAAACACCCGCAGCGCCTAGTCCAGGTCCAGGTCCAACTCACACTCCCGCTCCAGCGCCAGCACCGCAACCGTCGCCACAGCCAGGCCAGAACACAAATGTCGCCGATCCTGATAAACTCGACAGGGAAAAAGGAGCCAACAGAAGGCAAACAGAAGCTATACATAAACTCCGACGTGAATTGAAAGCTGGAAGGTTGGTAATATGTGTTGGATCTGGAGTAACTCTGCACGCGGACCCTAGTGCCGAGAGAAGGCGTATGGGAGTATGTAACCCAGCTTTGTTTTCCTCGATGTTTCCTAATTGTGACTGGGCTTTTATGAGAGCTTCCTAGGATCCATAACGTAAAGAATTCAGTCAACGCTATGAAATATTCCCTACTAAAAGAAAGATCTAACTTTTGGCGTATTTTACAGTGGGGTGGTTTAGTCGAGAATGGGCTTCAATATGTCGAAGACCAAACTCAGCAAATCACCGACAGACATAGACACGACATCGACCGAGCGAGAGAATTACTGGGCCTCCCGGATTGGACAATGCAGGACCAATTCGAAGCCATAAGCAGGCTGGAGGGCCTTTTCACTAAGCGTCCTGACCTCTTTGCAGGCTGGTTAAAACATCAATTCGACTCTTTATATGACACCACTGTTGATAGAAATATTCTTGACAGCCTAAGGCGACTTCATCGGCACGGTGCGATGCTGATAACAACTAATTACGATGACCTACTTGAAAAGCACTGCGGGATCCCTCCTATTGGGAGGTCGGATGAATATGAGCTACTGTCATTTCAACGAAAATCCTTTGATGGCGTTTTCCATCCTCACGGTCACTGGAAGGACCCCGAAAATATCATTTTATCGGCACGGAATTATCAGGGTACGTTAGATCTATCCCAGACGTTGGTTTCCTAGGGTTTTATGAATAATTTTTCGTTGGGCCAAGTACTTCATTAACATATTATAGTAAGTTAAATAAACCACTACTCGCTCTTAACGCCATCCTGTACCTAGAGCTCATTAGATAATACGCTCCACTGCCCATATGAGGATCAGGTTTCGGAAGCTGACAAGGCGCTTTACTATCCCACTAGGACGTTATCCAAGACGAATCAGTCCAGGACGCTCTGGTGAATATAATTTCAACCAGAACTATTTTGTGGTACGTTGCCTGAATACCTAATCGATTCTTGGTTTAGTAATTTTATACACATCAACTAACATCCAGTAGTAAGCAGGATTGCATTGCTATTCCCTCCAAGTAATATTCTTTAGGAAATTCAAAGCTGACTAGCATGTCTTTCGTTCTTCGTACAGTCGGGTATGTATACCTAAGTAACCCCGTGGTTTTCAATATTGTATCATCCTTTTCTTTTCTCTAAGTCCATTTACAGTAGCTAACATATGGCAGTAAGTGGAATAGCTATGATTCCCATAAATTCTCTCCAGCGTTTGCCTAGATGAGATAGTTGCATAGGATGTCTAAAAGCTAACATGGCATATTTTACTTGCGCAGTTGGAGCAGGTGGAGGTTTAGATGACCCTAATTGGGGTCAGCTTTTGCGTTGGGTTGGGGAGAAATACGAAAACAAAGGACCGGTTCATTATGTGTTGCTCCCAAAATCCGTAGGAAACGAGATACCTCACTTGCCATTGAATCATCTCACATGTAAGACTCGCGATGATATTTCTCTCTGGCTGGAGAACTTGTTAGAGCCGGGTGGGGGACGCGAGGGCACCGGTAAGTACCTGCCTCAGGAGATAAACTTATGGCAAATCTAACTTAAGCCCGAAGTACATGAGAATCTAGAGAACATCGAGCGGATGGATATCCACCGTTGGCTTTCTCCTCTCGACCAAGCTCAGTTTCTCAATGACCACTCCGATATACAAGACAAAATAACACCATTTCACCAATCAGTCACAAACATCCCGAATTTTTGGGAGACCGACAATCCTTCGTTCGTCTGGTTGACAGGTAATGGTATGTCTAAGTATCCAGGTCGTTTGTTGTCTTCTCAAATCGGTGTTACTAATCGTATACATTTATAGGAGGATTTGGCAAGACAGTGTTCTGTACTTCGGTCATAGATAGTACAAGGCAGAACTGCCGTTTAGGAACCGCTGGCCGGTCCCGAGATTCTCTCGCCTACTTCTTCTGCGCTACACACGACTTGTTTGAACAAGACCCGACGCCTGCCCACCACGACTTTAGCACGTTTTGTCGTACAGTTATTAATCAACTCTGCCCCCCCAGGGCCGTATACACAGCCCTTCGGGAATTATATACTACGTGTACAGAATATCACCCTCCAAGGCATCCTACCAATTTGGAACTTCGGGATGTCCTCCTGAGAATTATAAGTGACCTGAGTCGCGAAAGATTGTCTACGCCAAATGAACCGATCGAACCGGGCGAGACGTACCTAGTGATTGACGGGCTAGACCACCTCCCAAAAAATAGACAGAGCCCATATCTAGAGCTCATCAAAGAAATAAGGGCGCGGAAATTCCAGCATTTTCACTTACTGATATCCAGCCGGGACACGCCAAGGATCAGAAATCCCATAAGGTACTGGGGAGAGTGGAACGAGATATCCTGTAATCCTAGCACCGTGGGACCGAGTATACGGGGTTATGTTACCAGATGCATTTATAACGACCCGCAATTCCACGACTTATCTCGACCAGCTCGTGAACCATTAGCATTGTGGTTAATCGACACAATAGCTAACAGTGGACAGTCGTAAGTTATACCCGAACCTTTGGAAACCACTTCGATTGAGCCGTGCTAATCAACCGCCCGCTGTAGGTTCTGGTGGGTCTATTGGAAGTTACAAGAGTTAAAAGATTTGGACTTCTTTGATAGAACGTCGATAGAGGGGGTCCTGTATGATGACGATGGTGTTTCTGAAGAGCCAGAAGGACCGCCCGCTCGAAAACGTAGAACAACGAGGTAGAAAGCATGAAACGAAGACTTAGAGCGGTTGGGTCTTGGGTGGTATATATTTAGGTATCTACGGAAGGATATCATTGGGGCTCAGTAAGGGGTAGAAGTAGGTAAAGTTGTATAATACGTTTTAAATATCCAAAACGGATTTAAAGATTTTTTTATTATCTTATCATGTTGACTTACTTAGGCCGCAATGGTTAGCAAAAATGATGCGCGACACTGGCCCGATTCGAACGGGCGCCTCCGAAGAGATGTGATTTCGAGTCACACGCGTTAGACCACTCTATGAGAGATAATTAGAATACTGGATTGATTTTTCGAGCCATGGAAGAACTTACCCGCCACAGTGCCATTTGTTCATCTCGTTGCATGTCTCATTGGGCTGTTAAATTTTCCTATGTATGAAATAGATAGTCTATACTAGTGGTATGGATACATGGTATGGATACCCTCACAATGCATGACACTTCTTAAACTTAGGAGATGAGTTGAAATTTACTTTATTTTACTAAAGAAAAAGGGGCGTATTAGTTTGATATTGGTACCTAGATACCTGCCTCCTGACCTAATGTTGTGGCACGCCGCACAAGGGATAACCTAGGTTCTGTGGTATGTAACACAAAGAATATTCGCGACATGGACCTTCCTATGTATGCACTCCTTATCTGTTGTCCTTTATCTCTCATCTCGTTACCTCATGTGATACAGGGGATGACGCTAAGCCCTAAATTGAGCAAAACGGTGTAGGGATTACGTATGTGGATGCCCTGACGCACAGGTACTGCCGTTTCTCCGTCAACCAGAAATGAACAAACAATTAAATTGGGCACGACTAAAAGAAACTAATTTCCGGCACCCTCCGCCCTCCTCCGCTCTTAAGTCTTTTGCTCCAGTCCCGGTGTTGTACATACATGCTAGGTATGCTATGCGTTAAACTGCAGATTCAAGATACATCCAGAGTAATTACCTACTCAGTCTCCATTATTCCTTCACAATTCTTTTGATTGTCTTGACGACAACCACTGGCGCTTTTCTTTGAGCCTGGATGGCTTCACCGCTTTGTCTTTCTGGTACCGATGTGCTGAATTTTACAACGCCCCCAATTAACCGTCAGCTTAATATATACGACATCAGCTCCCATACTACCAACATGAGTAGCGAACACATCGCTAGCGATAATGGCGACTCGAGTCCCCTCGCATCCGAGGCGCACGAGGAAAGAGACAAGGTCGGCCAAACCCATGAGAACTTTTCGCCCTCCAAGTCGCGCCATTCTAGAATATTGTCCGGCACAGAACTTTCCCCTTTGAAGATTTTAATTACAAAAGAGAACGCTGCCGAGGAAGAATCCCCTACACCCAGAAAATTGGCGGCTGCTAAGAGCCCGAGAAAGACATGGCCTGAGAAACGTTTCCCAGTTAAAATCAACAGCAGCCCATCCCCAACCCCGGAGACCCAGAAACACCAAGTTCAGGAGCATAATTTATCCATTGATGAAGCGCTTCTTCGAAATGAGGGTTTAGCGACCGCTATCAAGATCTTTGAAGATGATGATACTACGCTTGACGATGGCGAGGATAACGAAGTCGACACTACGGCTGCGTCAATTGACGACCAGCCAGTTGGTAATGAATCCTTGGGCCCAGACGATACCATGATCAGCACATTAAGTAATTTTTCCGCGGTGCCAAACATGACTATGTTCGCAAGAATTGGACATAGTCCTACCAAGTTCGCCAATACGGGCGCTTCTCCTCTCGCCATGCGGAGTAAACCGGAACCATCACCGCTGAGGACTCGGCCCCCTACGATGCACGAATCCGGAAACACCACCAATCTCCTCATGGACTTTACAGAACAGATGGGTGGCTTTTCGTCCAGATATGTACAACAGACACCGAACCGAAGTCAATCATTCGATAGAAATCCGAGACATTCTATTGCCGCAACGCCTCAGCGCCAACAGTCTAACTTGCTCGACTTCGATATCCCACCTCTTCCTACGCCTCGTAGTATACCTACTGTAACACCCAGAGAATTGGAGTCGCTCAAGTCGGGATTCCTCTCCGAAATTAGTAGCCTTAAGGCTTCCCTTAGCGGCAAAGAAGCCGAGGTTTTAGCTCTCAAGACGGCGGTAGGGGATGCCGAGAAACGGGTGGGCGAGAGCATGGAACAGGTTCGCGAAGAAAGGGGTATGAAGGAAGCGATGGCCGAGGAAAGGGAGAACTGGGAGGCGCGCAGCCGGGAGATGGAGACTGTACTCCGCAAGGTCAAAGAAGAAATTGTGATGAGCCAACGAGAGCGCGAGGAACTCGAGTTTAAATTAGATGAAAGTGAGAAACGGCGCGAGGCCGCTGAGATTATGGCGCAAGAGGCAGAGAGTAAGATGGCAGGCATGCGCGCTGGCAAGGCCACTTCAGAAGCGGAGAGTGGAAACAAGTCTCCCGATAAGACTAAGAATCCCGGATCTCGCGAGGTCGAAATAGCGGTGGAGCGTGTGGCTCGCGAATTACACGTACTCTACAAAAGTAAACATGAGGCCAAGGTTGCAGCCTTAAAGAAGAGCTACGAGAACCGCTGGGAAAAGAAGGTCCATGAGCTCGAGTCTAGAATCGAGGGGCTTGCCGAGGAGAACGATAAACTAAGACTCAATCAGGACGTCACCATAACCAGGGTTGATCCCGACCAGACCCTCGCAGACGAGGAGCGCAAAGTCCAGGCTATCAGGGACTCGGCGCAGATCAAGGAAATGGGCGCTGAGATCGAGAAGCTCGAAGCTGTCATCGACAGCATTAAGATGGATAATCATGAGCTCCGCCAGCTCCTCGAAAAGGAGCGTGTCGAGAAGGGCGAGCTTGTCATCTTAGCCGAAGAACTGATGGCGATGCAGAGTTTTGTCCAAGCGGAACCACCGCCGCCACCGTCACCGCAACCACCGACCGTTACCAAGACCCAGCACACTGGCCCTGGGAGTTTCCGCAACAGCATCGGCAGCCGGCCGTCGGGCCTCAGAGCTCCTGGGTCGGTAAAGAAACCGACAGAAAGCAGGATTGGCGGCATTGCTCATGACCGGAGTAGGAATGGCGGATCTCAGGGGGGTCTACCACGCCCCGGTAGTGGCACGGCTATGCGGAGCGGCATCATGAGTTCTATTGAGAAGATGGGTAACTATCGGAGTCGAGGCGAGTAGGTATAAATGATAAGAGTTGGTAGCTGGTAGGTGACGAGTCATGATTAGGTGTTACGAGTTCTGATGCCGATATGATGAGGTTATTATAATGATTATTCTCCCATTGGAACTTATCGGAGTTTAGGCCTGGATTAGGAGCCTCTTCTGAATTGCAGAACTATCTATATTAAAGCTGGGTCGTCCTTACTTTTGTATAACGCCTTATGAGTTTTATGAGTATCTCCTAGGTACCTAGGTACCTATATACTCAGCCTACCATAGTGTCAATAGCCTGAGGAGAGATCGCCCAATTGATACCCCTAATTTATTCACATGGCTTCATTCTACACAAGATCTAGCGAGAGATAACTACCCCCCATCCCTTACAATATTATCTCTTCACTATTATTTATTTGTAGTAGTGCCGCCTAACCAATGCCATAACATCTTTGGCACGAGATCGGCGGCCAAGACGTTTGGACACAGGCGGAGAGCACTACTATCACAACAAGCCTTCTGTATATCGAATTTCAATCCAGGACCTAAGCCAACGCCCAAGCCGCTGTAAGTATCTTCGTAGTAGTCAGCGAGCTTCACAGCAGGTAGTTTTACTTCAGCAGCTGGCCCTAGATCCGCAGCTCGAGAGCGCAATCTCGCTAGCCACTCTCTGAGATCAACACCCTCGAACTGCAAGCCTGCCTCCCTCAATGCCGGCAAGAAACCTTCGTTCCAGGAAAACGTATGCAGTGGTTTAATATTATAGAATGACGGTTTGTTCGTGTTTGCATCGAGCTTCTCGGCGAGCTGCAGACATGCATGAGCCACCGTGTCTACTGGCATCCAATCACAAATGTCGTGATCTCCCTCGAGACGAGGCAACATATGAACCTCCGTTGCACTCCGGACTAGGATCGGGATCGCCTCTTTATCGTTCCAGATTCCGTTGATGGTGTCGGCTGAGATTTGGCCTATGCGTAAGACACCAATCGCACCCCCGCATGCTGCGGCACCCTCGCAGATGCGCTCGCCTATAAGCTTTGAACGCGCGTACCCTGTCGGTGCTGCAAAGCTGAGGGATGACAAGGGCCCTTCGGGTACGTTGGCGGGCGTGGGCATTTGGAACGCGGTCGAGATACTGCTTGCGAATAGGAGACGCGCGGGACTGCTGAATGGAACCCGTAATGACAACTTTAGGAGATTACACAGGCCAGCTATGTGAGGGATCATGCTCGTCAGAGACACGTTGAAGTTTACCGGCCATGCTGCGTGGATGATAAGAGTGGCCGACTGCTGTAAGTCTAAGTAGCTTTCTGGCGAGAGACCGAGATTTGGAGCGCCCAGGTTGTTCGTTGTCAAAGCTGTCAGTTTCTTATTGCCGCTCGTACGTATATCAAGCTTCCGGATCTTCATGGACTCATTGATACGGGCCAAGGCGTTGTTACCCCGTACAAGGCAAACGACACGCTCTACCTTGGGGTCGTCGAGGAATTGGTTAAGTAAGTGCGCGCCGAGCCCCCCGGTCGCTCCCGTAAGGATCTATATTCGACTGTTACCCACAAAGACCGGAGGAAAGGGTGAAGGAAGGAAAGCGGTTCACGAGAATGACTTACCACAACGTTTCTTTCAGGTACTGGCAGACTCCCTGGTAGCCACGTTTGAAACATGCTATAGTCGGCGATGATCTTCTGCATCTTCACTATTTCACCATCGTCGCTTAGACGTACATTCTCAAGTTCCTCGCCGGTGCGCATTGCATAGAGGAGCCGAGCGAGCCTTGCTACAGACCCTGCATCATAGACGACGTTGGTGCGTAGCGAATGTCCGCCAAGATCAAGGTCTCGTTGCAACAACCTGCGTATCTGAGCAGCGCGCAGACTATCTATTCCTGCGCCAAAGAGATCGGTTTCTGTGTCTGGCACTTCGATGCCTGCTTGCTCACGGATGAGTCTTAGTATGAACTGTTCAAGTTGCCCAATATCGAGTACTAGGTTTTTGCGATCCATCCCATTGGTAGTATTCCTGTCTCCTGCGTATAGGTCTTCAACTACATTTTCGAAACGGGCGTATGCGGCAGCACGGATGATATTATTCTTATCGGTTACGGGATATTCTATACCAGCAGCGAGCAGGACTATCATGTCGGGAGTGATACGCGCGAACTCGTCGGCGATATTGTTCGCTCTGTCTACATAAGGTCGAATGGCCTCGATAAACTCGTCGTTTGATAAGCCAGCGGCGGCTGTAGAGCGAAACACCAAAAGACCAGGCACGAGGCAATCGTTACCAACCATTAGGGCATCTCGCACAAGTGGACTCTCGCGAACAGTGCCCTCCATGCCCAATGGAAGAACCTTTTCCCCGCTCAGAAGAGTCACTCTATCATCGGCACGGGCAACGTACTTCCAGGCCCAATCCATAGTTGGATGAGGGATGAAGAGGTCACCCGAGTGAAAAGAGCCAGGCGGGTCACTCGAATTAGTAGTCATGAGTGCAGGATGAGTATTCAGGTATATAATCTCGTATGTACCATCGTCGAATTCCTTAAAGGCCATGTGCTCGCGCAAGTTGGCATATGGTCGGATATAATTCCAAGAATCGTCGCCGGGTTCACGATGGATGGAATCACCCATATGACCGACTTCGGTTCTTGAGACAGGTTAGCCTGATAACATGGGATATAGTTGTGAGAGGGGACGAACAAGCCAAATATAAGGCCAAGATTTACACCTTGCTCGACTACTCGATTTCCAAGCTCATCCGGAGTCCTAGCCCCGGCTGAAGTTACAAACTTGCACCTCTTCAGGACATCTATTCCGTCCTGTCTCTCTGCTATTAACTTCAATGCATAGGGGACCGTATGGCAAATCTCGGGCTGAATCAACTTAAGAGCTGATATTAGATTGTCTGCCGTTAGCGGCAAGTGCGCATTGAACAAGTGAGCCGTCTTACGCATCCACATAGCCTGTATGGAAGTTATCAGACCGTGTAGGTGATACCAGGGCAAGGGATTGAACGCCCTGAGGCCGGTTCCTGAGACCACAGATGCCAAAAGACTCCGATGAGATAGGAACAATAACTTGGGGAGGCCAGTGGATCCAGATGAATGCATCATGAGTGTCACCTGGACGTGTTCCATCTCCTTAATAGGGATATCACGCAAGAAAGGCCCCGGAGAAGCTTCCTGGCTGTCGAAGTCCGCCCTAGCCAGCATTTGGGTGAACATGAGGTCTTGACGGGCCTCCCTGATTTCAGCCATAACCGAATCGATGCGAGCAGTTGTTCCGTAAAGTATAGTGTCGCACCCCGCTTGGCCGAGTAGATGGAGACATGCCGGTGGATTCAGGCGAATCTACAAAGTCAGGACCTTGCATCCCAAGCGGAACAGGGCGAAAAACGTAATGGCGAAAGACAGGTCGGAAGGCGCATAAAGTGCCACCGTCTTCCCCGAGTTTACTCCAAGGCCAGATTGTACTAGGGCTCGGCAGGCATTATCAACCATACGATCGAGATCTTTGCCTGTGAAGTACTCATATTCAGTAGCACTGTGGTCATGCCGTGGGTATCCAAGGATCGGAACTTGCTCGTCGTCTTTTCCTCGCTCGCGGATAAGGTCATCAATCATCCATAGTTTGCCGAACTTGCTGATTCTCTCTTCGACAGTGTGGGGAGATATGTTGGCCATTCTGGACTCTTAAGCACGTCTGGGGGCTTAGTTTGCAAAGTAATGATATAAATTGTAAGTGGTAAAGGTTGTCTAGTCAAAACGGGCTCTAGGATAGGAGTATCGGTGAGCTTGCTATGGCTTGAGTTGAGGGAACTACTTGTCAAGATCTCTACAATAAGGGCGAGACACGACGATGGTTTTATATCAGATCAGAAGTCCTTGCTGAAATAAAGCGTTGTCACGACTCTGGTAACTCCGAACCATTCCCATT
This sequence comes from Daldinia grandis, assembly GCA_022432525.1. Classification (NCBI taxonomy): domain Eukaryota; kingdom Fungi; phylum Ascomycota; class Sordariomycetes; order Xylariales; family Hypoxylaceae; genus Daldinia; species Daldinia grandis. The sequence goes on from JAJKLB010000010.1 coordinate 1,777,681, forward strand.
TCACTGCCGCTGAAGCCAATTACTAAGAATAATATTGCCTTGCGAGCGGGCATGAGACGTTATAGTTGTTGATGAGTACCCTCGAGATACCGTTCTATGTACACATGTCATTCACATAGGGTTGCCTAGCTATATCCGAAGGGTAATTCCCGTGTTATATCCTTATTATTGTAGGGCTACAAGGTAAGATATTAATCGAAGTGGGTTCTCCACGCCCGAATCCCGCGTCGTCGATAGGGCGTAAGAAGGATATGGCTCAACTATCTCCACCATGTGGTCGGGATCGACAATGAGGGACCCAGCCCGTACAAAATAAATTATAAAATGTGGTTACGCTGCGTACCTATATTTGAAAGGAACAGCCTGGCTATGACAGTTGTGATAGACAATACCACCTATAGGCACTTATAAACAGGGCCTCAGTTGATGATACTATTGCAACGGTCCTTGTTCTTGGCTGGAGTAAAGTTGTATATTGTAGGGTAATGTAGATAGAATGGCAGAGCTCGTTTGCTGAGCCTATGCAGCATAAATACACAAACATCAACACTACCGATCCATCAGCGCACATGTCGATCGAGAGGAGACCTAAACTACGCAAATAGTCGTTTCTCACAGATAGGAAGCCGGTGTCACATATGGTCGAGGTCACAAAACGCCGTCGCAACAGTGTCTCTGTGCAAGCACATTGTGTTCTACTACAACTTCAACATGTAACGTAAATAGATGAAATTATCTACCTATGGTGTTATCACTAGGCTTTCGCATGTTCGCGCTCTGCGGGCGTAAAACCGAAATGCGCGAGGATGCGAAGTTCATGTTAGCAAAGGGAAATCGTACGAGCAGTCAAGTGTATTAAGGATATCTATGTAGCTACTACGATACGAAGAAGATATACATAAAAGGTTGGTGATTATTCTATGGGTTGTAATGGTATCTAGGGAAACCTTTCACAGATAGCTCTATAGGTATCAAATATATAACAGATGTAGGCGATTACTCGGAAATGTTAGGTATATTATTACCACCTACGATTCAAGAACTCGTGTGAACAACCACCTGACATGTCTATAAACATTGAGATAGCTTCTTTTATATGCCTGTACGCCTCTTATGGGTTTGGCCTGGTTACTATAAGTTTCTGTAGCGTAGTGAGTTAGTGACCTGGCTGTTTAAAGCCTGTTGAGATGTCGATATTATTGAAAAAAATTTTCTTCAAAATTCCTTTTAATTACGGTTGACAAGGTAAGTTTAGAAACTTGTCATTAGTGCACTTCATTCTCTTCTCCCTTGATGTCAGCTGGGGTTGCAGAATATTTGCTACTTCTCGTAGGTGCTTTAGAGCCTTATTTGAACGAAGTAAGTATACTGTAATAGTTATGCATTTATACGGCTTGTATATCTGTAACTTGAACTATGACATCTTAGATAGGTAGGTATTTGGTTAATTTTATCTCTTCGCATACGAGGAGTCGGAAATTAAATTCAGCCTCTATCAGAGGTTCTTAGAAAATATTAGGTTAAAATACCTGTTTGAACCTTGCTTTGACTTACAACATGTGTCCGTGTCTAGGTCTATTCTCACGCTACCTACCTATCATTGGATCGTGGTACCTACATGTACCTACATATGTAAGTAAGTGTCTACTCCGAAGCTTAGGAAGGGATCTAAGCCCGTTTTTACCTAAACCGCCTAGATAATACAGCATTTAAGGAGAACGGGAAGTTATTACATACTAGCAAGAGATATAATCGCTTATCTCCTAACTATGTAAATCCAATCTTGAGTATTCGTGGTAGGGGAGAAAGGTCTGTGACCTAATATTTGGCTAGGTTAGAAAAGTAACTCAAAACTTATGTTCTTGGAACGGGGTTTTTGATGACGTCCCACTTCCAAAATTGGGACAAGGTTAATAGATAATAAGAACCCCTAAAATGTACCTCGACTAACCTATCGATAAGGTACGGGGGCCCCTCTGCCCCTATGCCCCTGTTGGCTGTAAATTCTTAGCTTGATTAGTCCCCTCAGCTAGCTTTATTTTCTTTACCTATCATTGGTCGTTATCGTACATCTACATTTAGAAATACATTTAGAAAAGGTAGGGACAATCTAGCATCCGAGCATCCACCTACATGCATTACCTGCACTATCCATACCTGCCTCTAGGTAATCATACCTACTTGCCTCTTACATCAATATAATTCACCTTGGACAACTGCACTCCTTTTTATTCGACAGCTACGCCATCTAATTCGAGCCCACGCGGGACTCGACACTGGCAAATCCTGTTACAGCTCATCCGTGGGAATGTAAATACTAGCTACCTAACGCAAGTAAGAAACCGATCAGAGCTGCAAGGGACGTCTGCGTCTTCCGCTCAGTCGGAAAAGCCTAGACAGGCTTCAAATTGCAATAGAAAGGTTACGTCTTCTAGCAATTGGACACTGACCTGGCACGTAATATGTTCACTCCGGACCGAGATGATTCGGTTTCACCTATGACAGGGAGTCCCTATACCTCTCCTCCCATACATCCACATCTTAACGCGCCATCTTCTACATCTCCGAACGACAATCTACCAACCGCTGCCGTACCAGTTCATACTCTACCACTTCCTGATGCATCGTCGACCCAATCTACTTCGAGGTCAGACTCGGAACAACCAACCGACTACCTGAATGGAGGACGGCCGCACGACAGCCTCTCTCCCTTCAATAGTTCAACGCCTACTTTCTTAAGCCAGGCCGCCGCCGTACGATCTCCGTCCCCCCTTAGGAACTCTGAAGTGCAAATACCGGATGGAGATGCGATAGCACAAGGGGAACCAACTTCACCTGGACGGCGTAGTGTACAGTTTGCTCGCACGGATGTGCTGCTTGACCCACCACGACATGTTAGACATGGATCATGGGACGAGGAGGACGAGGACACAAAGAATAGATCCCGTAGCGAGAGATGGATTTCAAGGCTGCGATCGACTCTGGGTAGCTCTGGTGCCCTCCAGCCACCCAAGTCCCCTGGAGTTTCTGAGCATGCATCTACCCCGGCTAATGCTTCTCCAGTCGTAGGCCGGTCTCATCGTGTCCCGGATACTCTAGATGAGGAGGAAGGGAGCGATGCTGACGTAGAGGCGAGTGCTGACGAAGGCCAAGATAGGGACGCGCCCAAGAGCAAAAGAAAGAGGATGCGACGCCGTTTGAAGCAGTTGGAGATGTTTACCGCTCCGAATTCTCCGCGGATCGATGATCTTGACTCACCTAGGACGGGCCGCTTGAATACTATGGTTAGACGCTCAACGATGCCCGAGGCCGCTGAGCATCGTGGTGGGATGTCTGAGGGAGAAGGTCGCGACCACCTAATCGGTCGGCGGCCTGCCTGGACGCGTGGGAGCTCGTGGATTGGTTCCCAGCGGGCCGGGCATCCTAGTGCTGATGATGCTGATATTCCTCAACCTCGTACACCTGGTCATCGCCGTCGCATTTCTGAGATGTTTGGAGCAGGCGGAGCATCTGATGGCGAATGGTTGACAACACCTAAACGGCCGTTCTTGGGTGCGGATCGAGCTGCAACTTTCGGTGCTCAGAGATGGAGGCAGGTGAAGCATACACTAAAAATGCTTGGCAAGAGAAGGACAGATCAATTCGATTTCTACAAGTCGGCCGAACTCATGGCTGAACTGCGGGCTGTGACGCCGGCTGTTGTCATCCTCGCCAGTATGCTGCAGAGAGACGAACACGGGAACAAGCGCATACCTGTCCTTCTTGAGCAGCTTAACCTACGGGTTATTGACAGTCGTCCAGAAGATAGTACCAGTGAGAGACATACTATCTTTACAATCGCCCTGGAGTATGGTAGTGGACTCAGTCGAATGAGATGGACCGTTACCCGTAGCGTTAGGGAAATTTGGAATATTCATTGGAAGTATAGATTATCTCTGAAAAACGACATCACGCTTCAAACTACGGTAAACCAACGGAATCGTCCTAAACAGCCCCGATTTCCTAGAAAGGCTTTTCCCTATTTACGGACTTACCAAAACCTTGAGGAATCCGACGACGAAGAAAAACCGCCGGGGACTAGAGCTGACGATACAGTTGCTGAAGGTACCGCAGGCGAAGGAACCGCTGCTGAAAACACAGCTAGCGACAACGATCGGCGGGCAAATAATTACAGGAAGCGATCACGCATCAACACATTCTTGCCACGCCGACAATCTTCAGGACTTGGAGACAACGGGGAGACTTCACTTGCGGGCGCTCAGAATTCGGCAGCACTAAAGAAGAAATATATTGAGAGGCAGAGGAAAACGTTAGAGAAATACCTACAAGAGATGGTTCACTGGCTCATGTTCCGTGCTGATAGCAATCGCCTCTGCAAATTTTTAGAGCTCTCGGCTCTTGGTGTACGACTAGCTGCCGAAGGCAGTTTTCACGGAAAAGAATGCTACTTGCATATACAATCTACGAAAGGTATCGACTTTCGACGAGTGATCAATCCGCAAAAGGTCATAGCACGGCACTCTCGAAAATGGTTTTTGGTCCGTCAGAATTATATCGCCGTTGTCGAATCGCCGGCAACTATGAATATCTATGATGTTTATCTTGTCGATCCACTTTTCCGCGTCGTATCTAAGAAGAACAAGCTCAAACGTTTTGGAGCAAAATTAAAAGTCGAGAAAGATAGAGGAGACGACGATAATCGCCTTACTGACGAAGAATCCCATGGGAAGCACCACACGCTGAAACTATATTCTGCAGATCGGAAGATCAAGTTGTTTTCCCGGAATCAGACAGTACTTCGTCAATTTGAAGAATCCGTCGTTGATATGCTGAAACAGACTCAATGGCACGAACCTCACAGATTTGACAGCTTTGCACCTGTACGGAAGGCAGCATTTGCTCAGTGGCTGGTTGACGGGCGTGACTATATGTGGAATGTTTCCCGTGCTATAAGCATGGCGCAAGATGTCATCTACATTCATGACTGGTGGCTGAGCCCCGAATTGTATATGCGACGACCGGCGTGCATTAGCCAGAAGTGGCGTCTAGATCGGTTGCTCCAGAGGAAAGCCAGAGAAGGCGTCAAGGTATTTATCATTATTTACAGAAACGTGGAGCAGGCCATACCTATAGACTCGGAGTACACAAAATTCTCGCTCCTTAACCTCCACGATAATATCCTAGTCCTGAGGTCGCCGAATCAACTGAAGAAGAACCAATTCTTTTACGCTCACCACGAGAAGGTCTGCATCGTGGACCACGACGTGGCCTTCCTTGGAGGAATCGATCTCTGTTTTGGCCGCTGGGATAACCCGCAGCACCCAATCGCAGATGATCGGCCAACCGGTATGGAGCCAGACGGGGACAGCCCTCGAGACGCGGAACATTGTCAGCTTTTCCCTGGCAAGGATTATTCGAATCCCCGTGTCTTAGACTTCTTCAAACTCAACGAGCCGTATGAAGAAATGTACGATAGGAGTAAGGTGCCAAGGATGCCTTGGCATGACATTGCGATGCAAGTTGTTGGGCAGCCGGCGCGTGATCTTACCCGCCATTTTGTACAACGATGGAATTACCTACGGCGTGAACGCAAACCTACTCGGCCTACCCCCTTCTTACTCCCTCCCCCTGATGCTAACCCGGTAGACCTCGAGGCTCTTGGTCTATCTGGAACGTGTGAAGTCCAGATCCTGCGTTCGGCAGGCGATTGGTCCCTAGGCTATCCGAAAGACATAAGGGAGCACAGTATCCAGTCAGCATATGTAAAGCTCATTGAAGAATCTGAGCACTTCGTCTATATGGAAAACCAGTTTTTCATTACGAGTACAGAGACTATGAACACTAGGGTGGTCAACCGTATCGGGGACGCCCTGGTCGAGCGCATTATTAGAGCGCATGAAAAGGGCGAGGAATGGCGTTGTTGCATCTTAATCCCCCTCGTGCCTGGTTTCCAGAATACGGTAGATCAAGCCGAGGGCAGTAGCGTTCGTCTGATCATGCAGTTCCAATACCGAAGTATATGCCGAGGCCCAAATTCGATTTTCGGACGGTTACAAGCCGTTGGTATAGAACCGGAAGATTATATCTCGTTCTTTAGTTTGAGGCAATGGGGTCGGATCGGTGCTCATAATCAGATCGTCACCGAGCAACTGTATATTCACGCTAAGACCATCATCGTGGATGATCGTGTTGCATTGATCGGGTCAGCAAATATCAATGAACGCTCAATGCTTGGCAACCGAGACTCTGAAGTTGCTGCTATCGTTCGGGATACAGATATGATGTGGTCGACAATGGCAGGAGAGACTTACCGAGTTGGCCGGTTCGCACACACTCTCCGTATGCGTCTGATGAGAGAGCATCTTGGACTGGATGTAGATGAGATAACAGAAGAAGAGAGGCAAGCAGAGCTCAGTGCCGAAGCCCGCTTCGAAGCCGAGATGAACCAATTGTATGGGGATGACGATGAAAATCCAGCTGCAGAGAGTTTAGAGCCCGCGGGGCCAAGCAAGTATCATCGTGGGCAAAGTTTCAACCATGACGTTGCCGCAGAAGAGGGTCCTGGCTCTGCGCCTGGCTCTTCGGCGGCATCGTCTACTTCGTCTAGCTCGAGAAGCAACTCACCGGAGCGTGATCCACGAGTACACGGAAATGAAAGGCATATCAAGGACGTTGAGGGTTATGGGCCGGATAACTGGAAGGCGGCGCAAGCTAAAGGAATTGACCTTGGAAGTGATTCGGTCGTTATGAACGGGCATGAGGTGCTCCTTCATAGAAAAGCCCACTCCAAGAATCATAAGGCAGACGCTAAGACTAGTGGGCTGCACCCGGAGACGTCTTCTAAGGGTTCCTCACAGCGTAACCTTAGCAAGGGAAATGATGAATTACCCCCCGCCCAGTCGGACCCGTCAGCGAGGTCTCAATTGCCGCACCCTGTACAGCTTCCAGCATTGCCAGTCTTGGATGATACCGATATAGGCGGTCCTCCAGTGAGATTGGACGATTCGGGAAAGCCTACAAATGAGCCCCTGAACCCTCTAGTTGCGGACATCATACAAGCTCGAATCGACAAGGAGTGCATGCGTGATCCCGTTAACTCTGCTTTTTGGGATGATATCTGGATGAGAGTTGCTTCGAATAATACAAAACTGTATCGACGGGTTTTCCGATGTATGCCTGATAGTGATGTAACCACGTGGAAGGAATACAACGAGTTTGAAGATTATGCGCGCCGGTTTAAGGAGAGCATGGTAGGTCCAAGGAATGATGAGTTCGAGGCGAGTCAGATGAGCCACATTGGTGAAGCAGCAGCAGGTATCGCGGCATCAGCCGCGGCGCAGGGTGCTCCTGATATTTCCGAAAAGCTCCATGATCAGCACACCGAGGGCAACCCGAAAGTTGTAGTTTCTAATGGAAGCACAGCTGTTTTGAACGAAAAGGCTCCGATCTCCGAGGGCAGCCATTCTCCCGAAAAGGAGGGGCCTGATATTGGCCCGGACGCAGAGAGGGTTCGTACTAAGAATTCTCTCGATACATCTTCACTAGTACAGCCCGCCGGGGATACCCCATTTCCGGCGTACGAGGGCCAGACAGATTCCACATATCTGGAACCCCAGGGTGAGAAGCGGGATCGGCGGGCTACGTTTTCATCGGCCGAGAAATCCGCGCCAGAATCTGGCAGCACGGCTAACCCCTATAACCACAACTCAATGAGGCGCCGCCGACGAGCCACTACTAAGGGTAGCCGACGCGGACCGACCTTCCCGTATGAGCTCCTCAGCCGCGATGAAGCAGAAGAGCTTTGTGGGTTGGTTCAAGGGACGCTGGTGCAGTTTCCCTACGATTGGCTCGAAGTTGAGGAGAAGGATAACCATTGGCTGTATCAGGCTGATCTGTTGGCGCCCAAGGAAATATAGTACGTATTGCCCATCAATATTGCGCATCGCTCTATAATAAGAGGCATCAAGATGACTAACGAATCAACAGTGACTAAATGACACCCTTTCCGTTCTAGGCCTATAAGGGCTATTTATCTGCTATAAGCTCCCCCTTAGTATACCGAGTGCGGAATAAGCATGGCGAAGGGCGGATAGAGGAGTTATCGTCTTTTATTTGCCTATCCTATCCTATAGCTTGTAATCTGGTTGTTTCTGTGTATGAGACTAAGCAGAGGGAATTTGCCCTATCTTACACTATTGTCTTTACTGGGGTGGTTTACATGTCTACTACTTATATATATGTTTATAATATTGTACTTGGCACGCATGGGAAGACTACTAGCACTCTCTGGCTTGGGATTGAGATATGTAGGTAGGTATATATAGGTACCTAGGTATACATATACCTCATATATCCAGCCATATTTGTACATTGCGTCCCTTAAATCACATCCTACCATCCACGTGTAGAGGTAGAAGAGCTAGAGGAGAGTCTTAATTAAAAAAGAAGAAGAGGGAATTACTTACTTACCTTACATTAAACCATCTGAAATAGGCAAATTATACCACCTTCAAAAGGACGATCGAGTATGTTATAGGGTTCATACCTAGGTACCTAGGTATGTATTTCACAATAGTATTATACTATGTATTATAGGAAAACAATGAAGGGATATTGCATCCATCCATCCATCCATCCATTCACTCATTCATTCATTCATTAACAATTACTCATGCCAAACTATAAACCCAGACAGCCAATTGTTCAATAGGACGTAGACGCAAAATCGGAAAATGCCACATAATATTTAATCCATTTCTGGATATCTGCCGGCCGCAGGCCTCAAGGGGGCTTAGTTTATTATACATTGGCAAATGTGCGTGGTCCTTTTCCTCAGCCGTCCGCCCGCTCGTCCGTAGTATCTCTCCAACCCCCTTTTTCCGTGTCATCCGCTTCCAAGTTTCTTTTTTTTTTTTTTTTTTTTCTTTTTCCAACCTCCCCTCCCTTCCCCTCCCCCTTACCTATCGACCCCCAGTAATGCAAAGGCAAACGAAAACGCCGGCAGTATGGAAAAACAGTAGAGAGCGAGTCCTTTAAGGATAGGGTTTGGGGCTGTTCGTGAATCATTGTTTCGCGAGAAACTCGTGCAGGCGGTGGTGTGTATGTGGCCTGCTGCTAGTCTAGGTCGTGTCGTCGTGCTATGTATGCATGCGTGGGAAAAGGCAAGGCAAGGATGTTGCTGTAATCCTTTCCTTTTTTTTTATGGGATGGGGAAGAGGTGGGAATAGACGCCTGTATGGATGAAGGGCAATGAATAGGTACCTAGGTACCTAAGTACTCTAACATAGGGGTACATGTGATAGGAGAGGAGGTGATATGTATGAGGGAAAGGTAGGTTAGGTAGGTAGGTATGTATAGGGACAAGGGTAAACAAGTAGAAGGTCAGGAGGTGAGTGTCGATGCAGACAACAAGGACTACTACCCCCACCCAATGTCTTCCCATACTCCATCGTCAGCCGGGCCCAGCACACTCCACTCAAGTCAGATGCGCACCGCCAGAGCCCCCAACCGACGCCTCGCCCTCGTCTCCGCTCTTAGCGCCAGCACTCTCCTCCAGCGCCTCGAGAGAAGAGTAGGGGTTCGCAGCTGGACCACTGCCGTGACCACCCCCGACTCCCCCCGCCGGAGTCGTAGACGAGGTGCGAGCCGGGGGTGCGATGGGACCAAACGGCGACGAGTAAGACACTAATAGTAATGATAAAGAGGGCAACATGTTAGCCAGACCGACTCTTCCAAGGTAGGGAGAAACTTGCTTGGGGACCGTCCCAACTTACCAAACGGGTTTTTAATGCTGCTGCCTCCTCCTCCTCCTCTCATATCCCTCGCCACCCCACGCCCGGGCCCCGGCCCCAGCGTCTTCTGCTGCTCGGCAGGAATACCCTCGGCGCCGCGGCGCCAGCTCGGGAGGCCGGGCGGCATCCCCGCAGCATCGGCAGAAGAAGGGGGAGAAGGATGTGCGGTGTTGCATGGGCCAGCACGGCCGATGAATCTCTCGCCGCCGCTGCTCAGCCTGGCCGGATCCTCGGGGCTGTCCCGCTGCCGTGACAGGTCGGCCTGGTGCTTCTTCCACCAGGCGGGGAAGCCGTGGAAGAGCCCGAGCTGGTGCTGGGTGACTTTGTCGAAGGGCATCTCGTGCTTGTACTTGCAGCCTTGCTGGGTGAAGGCGCATACGCCCTCGTGCACCCACTTGTCGCAGTAGATCTTGGGACGCCGCTGCGACTGTTGCGACTGTTGCTGCTGCTGCTGTTGCTGCTGCTGCTGTTGCTGCATGTGGTTGTGGCCGCTGTTGTGGCTGCCGTGCTGGTGAGGGGGGTGTTGGGTATGTTGAGTAAGAGAGGTACCCGTGGCGCCGGCAGCGGATCCGGGACCTAGACCTGTGACTCCCGTTGCCATGGACAGGCCTGTTGGCGTGGGGGGCGTTGAGGCTACGATGGTGTCGATTCGTGACTGTAGTGGCAAAGACGGTTAGCGTTGAGGTTTTGAGCGTGAGTTTCTAGGCAGTGGACAGGTAGACAGGTAGGTAGGCATTGTCAGACAATGTGAAAGGGAAGGGTAGGATCATCGGGACTCTTATCGTATCCCATGTCTAAGACACGGGATCCCGTTTGCACTGGCCTAGTGTCGACCCCTAGCCAGGTATGTGGTTATTGGCGGGGCAGTGATGTCTGTTGAAGGAGTTGGGAAGACTGGGAGAGTATAGATACCATATTGGCGCTGCTCCGAAGCAGGGAGTTCAAGCAAACACTCGGGCTTACCTGAATGTTATCCGAAGTCGAGGTCGGCGTATTCGTTGGACTCTATAGATAGGTAGTCAGGACATATTTTAACCAACAGGCAGTTATACGGCATAGAGAGTATAGTTTAACAAGTATAGTTTAACAGGTATAGTATCAAGTTAGATAGATAGGTAGGTAGCTTACTCTGAGGACAACTGGGTTAGTGTTGCTAGACCGACCGTTTGAAGGCAGACCTCGTGGCAGCGGCAACACCAGCATTCCAGAGCAGTTCTGCTGTAGGGGTGGAATATCCTTTAGGGCGGGCAACATATCAGCAGGGATCAGACGTGTGTACTGGCCGTTGCCTCGATCATAGCAGTACGCGTAGCTGGAATCCAACTGGAAGTCGTTGACGTTGCTAGGGACCGGGTAGGGCATCATGCTAGAGAGCAGCTGCTGTTGCTGCTGAAACTGGTCGGAACGAGGGCTTGCGTATGACAAGTGTCGACCACTAGACCCTTGTTGTGAATGATGGCCAACACTAAGGTCGAACGTCGGGAATTCCCCAGTACGCGTTGATAGTGCTACCTCATCTGCAGTCTGAGATCTCCAGTTAGACGAAGCAAGACTTCTAGGCGCTATACTTAGAGGCTGCACGCTAGATCTTAGTGTTTGAGGCTGCTGAAAGTATTGCGGTTGGGGCTGTTGGGGTTGCTGGGGCTGCTGTTGCTGCTGGGGCTGCTGAGGTTGCTGAGGTTGCTGGGGCTGTAGAGACTGCAGAGATTGCAGAGACTGTTGGGTCTGTATCGTATTGCTGCGGTCCGTAACTAGCTTGTTTCTACGGTCGTTGACGGACTGGAAGGGATTTCTATCCATCTTAAATTGTGAGTCAAGTAGAGAGTTGGGGATGCGCTCTGCACTGGTGTTCAAACCAAGATCCAAAAGCTGCGATGCGAGTTCGGAAGAAGTCGCAGCATCAGTAGAATCGGGAGATGTATTTCGAGTGGAAGCGCGAGAGGCGCCCGAAGAATATGACAAATCGGAGGGGGAGTTGGCTATTGTGCCAGAGGCGATGGGGACAGGGGAGGACGTTTCCATGTTGAGAATGAGAAGGTGAATATCAAAGAAACCAGAGCAAACGGGAGAGAAAATGGATACGCGCTCTGGGTATTTATACAATCTTGCAAGACTGAACCGACAACACCAGGCACGTCTTGACAAAAACACCACCTTACACGGCTTTAGATCTTTAGGCCAGACAGGATCGTGTTAGTGCTTCTCAATGAGATATTAAAAAATAAATGGAAAAGAGAGAGGACGTAGACTACTTGGTGGTTTCGATAACAAGAAGCGCCGTGGTCTTAAATTTAAAAGAATACACGGAAGCCTGGAAAGTTGAGAAAGCCCAGGACTACTTATTTTCCTTTTCCGTCGGGCAAGCTGGAGCAAGCTGGAGCAAGCTGACACACGCACACGCACACGCACGCACACACATTCATAAGAAGACCCTTACGCACACAACTCTGCTACGCGCATATCTCTCATTATCACTGGCGTTTGCTGAGAAACCTCAAATAAGGTTGAATGCATCTACGGTTACCTGCAGTTCTTGTCTTGTGTTTCCCACGTGACAAACGGCCTGTATAACTGTTGGACAGCCCGAAATCAACCCCCAGAATGTCTTGATCACAAATCAACCCTGACTATTTATTTCCTTTCTGCTTCCTCTGCAGTATTAATGGGTCATATCTGTCTAACTACCTGACCTGACCTGACCTGACCTGACCTGACCTAACCTAACCTAACCTACGTAATGCTAGTAGCGTAGTCAACATTAACCCGGTTTCTTTCATCTACAACCAAGCATGTAGCAGAAATTATGCCTATCGAGCCAACTAGCTGTAAGCCAAATCCACAAATCATGTCTCTTTGCCTGGACTCACACCACTACTCGCACCACTACGAGTCCAAAGTTATGGCTCTTCAGGACCCTGATAGTCGTCGTAACTGATTGGCAAGGTATGTCCTGAATGCTTGAACCAGAGGCTGATCTCCACTAGTCCTTAGAGTATCCATGGCAAGCCGTAGCGAGATCTCCGAGTCGATATCTATGCAATATCTGTTTACAGCGTGCTTATCCTTGCAGATCACGCAAGTGCCATCTTTATCTGTAGGACAGGCCGGTGGAGCGCTGAGAGAACTATGGAGAAATTCCCCGTGGGTTGGTTTCTTAGCGACCTGATTCGACTTTAATATCTTAAAGGATGATACAGCAGGGAGAGCAGTCGAAGGTGAACTTGGATTGCTAGCAAGGGGAAGTTGCTCGTGGCGAGGGGTCGAAACTATTAAGTTAGGATTCGGGTTTTGAAGGAGGGGAGGTTGTGGCCGAAGGGGATTCTGTAGTACTCGAGCCAACGGCTGGAGGGGATGCTGCGGAAGTAACACTTGATTCTGTGGCATTGTCAGAATGATTTTGCCTGGCGGCTTCTGTGCCCGACTTTGGCTGGGTCTCGTTGGTACTGGCTGAGATACTGGCTGAGATACTGGCTGAGATACTGGCTGAGATACTCCCTGAGTCTGGCTGGTGCTCTGACGACCTTTTCGTGGCACCTCCAGGACTTCGCTCGCCAGTTGCTTTGCCATTCCTAGGCCTTGGCTGTGCTCTGTTACTGTTGGGAGTGTTAACTATCTTGGCTTTTTTGGCTCGTGACTTTTGTAGTGTTAATGAAGCCGGGTGTTTACCTTTGACCCCTTTGTTTTTTGCTAGGGCCGCTGATTCTTCTTCCTCTTCCCTGTATACTTCATCGTCATCGTCTTCTACGCCGTTGTCGATGTAAAGTTCGTCTTCCCCATCAACATCGGAGCCGCCACTATCCGGTTCTGGGCGCTGTTCTTCTGTTAGGGACTTGTCATCAAGGTCATCAATGCCTTCAATGTAACATACTCGAGTGCCGTTGTAGTCCACACCCTAGATACTGTTAGTTCCAGGTAGATGAAATCATATACAAAAGCTATCTTACCTGAGTACCTCGTCGCCTAGCACCACGACCGTACACCTCCTGTTTTGCGGCAAGCTCGCGCTTATGCTCTTCCTCACGTGCCTTGAGAATATTTTCCCAGACACTCGCATCCGTCGTGGGCGGGTTGTTATCGGGTTGGTCTATGTTATCCGTGAGTGTGCCCGAGTCATTAGCCCAGACACGCGCGATCGAAAACTGGTTGTCAGCTATCTGGTTATCCGTACTTGTACTCTCGAGTCGGCTTCTGTCTAGCAACTTATCAACTGCTGCCGAGTCATACGTAATCTTCACTTTGTCCCTGTCACTAAACAGAGCCTCTGCACCGCGTTTCAAAATTGATTCCAGATCACCGCTATTGTCGTTATCGGCATCCAAGCTCTCGATGAGAGCATGGTCGAGGGCCATCTTCTTCCTCCCTGTCTGCATGATATTCTCTTCGACGGTATCCTTGGTCGTAAATTGGAAGCAGAGAACCTTTTCTTTCTGGCCAATTCTGTGGGCCCGGGATATGGCTTGTAAATCCTGATGCGGGTTCCAATCTGGATCATATATGATAACAGTGTCTGCCGTAGCGAGATTTATACCGACACCGCCGGCACGAGTCGACAACAGCATCGCAAATAGCGGTGAGTCAGGAGCGTTGAAGGCGTCAATCTGTCTCTGCTTCTTGAGAGCGCTTAGCTTCCCATCGATTCGCCCAAACGGAAGACCCAGTATATTGAGAAAGTCTTCAATGATATCTAGGCAACGTATGAATTGGCTGAATATCAGTACGCGGTGGCCCCCTGCCTTGAGCTTCGGGAGCATCATCTCTAGCAACATGAACTTTGGCGAAGCCTCAATTAGGTTCCGTTGCATTTGCTCTTCGCTAACATTCTTGTCTTCGACGTTGGAATTGAAGCAGAATGGGTGACATAGACATTGTCGGAGATCCGCCATGATGTTGCTCAAGTTCTTGCGATCGCCTGCTTTCATTCTTCCTTTAGAGATGATTGCTTTGATTAGCTCTGGGTTTCGAGCTATGATGGACTTGGATAACTTTTCCTGTAGCACCGTCATGGTAACGGGAACAATGACCTGGGCCATTGGCGGCAAGAACTTGAGGACTTGAACTTTGGTACGTCGTAGGAAATAGGGACGGATGAGGTCGTGGAGCTTTGGTAGGTTTTCCTTTGTCAGCTCGTCATACTGAGCGTCAAGTGCCTCAGCATTATTCTTTGGGTCAATAAACTGAAGAAGGGTGAACAATTCCTTCTTATTATTCTGTAACGGGGTACCTATGAAGCGTCAGTATATTCGAGCATGTAAATGACTACCTGCCACCACTCACCCGTTAATAAAATCCGGCACGGGATATTCATGTCAACTAGCGTCCTGTAAAGCTGCGTTTCGTCATTCTTGAGCCTCTGGCCCTCGTCAACGATCAAGCCGGCCCACTTAACACTTTGAAAAGTAGTCCTCACTGAACTGGCCGCCTCATAGGACATAATCACGACGTGTGCCTTCATTCCATCTTTGACCCCATCAGGGAAGAGTTCATGCTTAAAAGCTAGATCCTGAGAGACTTTGCCGCCGTGATATGTTACCACTCGGAGCGCGGGGGACCAATCCTTGAGCTCGCGACGCCAATTGGGGCAAGTTGCATTCGGTACGACGATAAGAAATGGCCAGCACTTGGGCTGATCCTGGACAAGAGTGCTAATAAAAGAAACGATTTGGATTGTCTTGCCAAGCCCCATCTCATCGGCGAGGATAACATTCTGCTGCTGGTGGAAGTTATAAAGAAGCCAATTGACACCCTCCATTTGATATGGCATTAGCGTACGGCCTTCTTTGAGGCCCGGAGGTTGGCTTTTCAGCTCGCAAGATTCTTGGAAGTCGAGAGATCGATAGTTGCTGATACGTTCGCGCATTCTCTGGTCTCTAGCGGATGGGAAGTATTTGCCGTTGAGAAATTCATCGTATGCAGCTACGAAGGCAGCCCATAATGCTGGCGAGTCCCGAGGAGGAGGCTCATCCCAAACTGCTTCTTCGTAACCGAGACCCTGAAACTTCACATGTACTGACTGTATTTCAGAGATGCGATCTAAATCTTGGGCCTTGGAAGAAGCAGTAGAGCCGCGATTATATCTCACATTGAGGAGGACATCGGCCAAAACCCATTCCTCTTCGACTGCAGACTCAATGGTCATCTTGGGTAGGTCGTTTTCCTCGCGCTTATGAAATGCGGTGCGCATAGTGGGCGCAGCTATGCCATAAACCCAAGCTCCAGGCATCCAGGTATCATGAAGGTGAGATCGCCCTTCCCACTTCACTAAATACTCCATCTCATCCTCGCTGAACCCATCGGCTCGCTGGTCCTCGACGTAGGCATTCTGGTCAGCAGGCCGCCACGCAACTAACGCGTGGATCCCCTGGCTCGTATCTAAACAGTCTTTGCACTTCCATCCAGCCAAGGAGTACTCGTCGAAACGATTCTCGTCAGGGTTTGCGGTTAGTTGAGGCAGGTGCTGGAAATGATAGGCACGCCTACAAGTTAAGCATCGGAATAGTACATTGTTAGGATTGTTGACTAGACTAGGCTGAACAAGTGTGACTGGGTCTTCTCCCCCGTTCTCTAGTCTAGCTTTCTCTTCTTGTTTGGGAGTTCTCTTCGGTGAGAATTCTACACAGGAGACACCGGGACTTTTGCACTGTTGACATACTGAGTAGCTTGGAGCACGTACGTCCTTCTTTTTGTGTAGTTCAATGCAGAAGCGGCACTGCAACACGAAGTCATTTGGACCGACCTTAGTAACTCTGTGGTCACGTTGAGATCTCGGGCCGATGCACTGCTTGTGAAATGCATAGGAACATCCCTGGCATGGGATAAGGGAACCCTTTGCATGACTCGGCACTGATCCACAAGCATCACATACTCCAGAATGCGCTCGTCGAAACTCTAACTGCTCAACTCGCTCTTCGAAAACCTCCTTGATTGCGGCAATCTTGGGCGCAAAAGTGAGCTTATCGTCGGCTGCATCGTATTCATCGTCAATCTCGGGATCGCGCATGCTCTTTAAAATCTTATTTGACCTCTTCGACCTTCGAGATGTCTCGAATTCGATCTCCGAATCGCTGTCGATGTATTTGCTAGATGTGTACAAGGACTTGAGTTTCCTCTTTTTACGAGACGACGCTCTCGTGGCGCCACCAACATCGGAACGAATAAATGGAATGGCATCATCATAGTCATCATCCTGATCAGATTTGTGACCCCGAGCCAACTCATCTTCAGAGTCATCTAGTTTATGCTGGCTTTGCCACGCAGGATTCTTTGAGCGAGTGACTCTTATTGAAGAGAGTTGAACCGAGCTTCGGGATTTAGAAGGTTTTCTATCCTCGAACTCCTTGTCAGAGAGCATGTCATCAACTTCCTCATTAAAGCCATTATCTTGGAGGTCGTTTTCCACAGAGGCTCGCACGGAGGCCTGCTTGGAGGCTTGTCGCGTACTTCTGCGGGTAGGCCGAGAAGTTATCCTCTTCCGTTTCCTGGGATGGTCAGAGCCATAAGATTCCGAGTCGTAATAGTCGTCCTCGGGAGGATGGCGCTTGCTCTGTCTATCCATGGCGAGTTGGCTAATATTGGATCTGCAACTTTGAAATTGCTGTGTAGCTCGAGGGCCGTTCCTAAGCTGCAGCATATCATCATATGCCACCTACTTAAAGTAATTAGTATGAATAATAGCAGATATTTCGAAAAGAATAAGATCAAGTTAAGGCGTGGTTCTCGTATATATCAATAGAGAAAGAGTGATACGATGTGAATGAACATTTCTTGCAAAACAAGGCGGGAATAAGTTACATGTGTTTCAGACCAGGCAGGAATGACTTTGAATGCAATTCCTCACGTGTAGCCACCTCAGGAAACCTACCATCTTATACTAGCAGCTCTAGTAAACCATAAGGTAGGCCTATACACATTAGATCGGACCTATAGAAAGAGCCCGCTAAGGATATAGATGAAAAGAGTAGGGTGTAGGAGAATGGTAAAGGCGCAAGTGTACGTGGTGTGTATGGTGTATGTTGGATGGGGTGTCCTAAAGTAACAAATGGCAATGGAAATGAGAATTGTTGTTGCTATTGTTGCTGTTGCTATTGCGGTGCTATTGCGGTTGCTGTTGTTGTTGAAAGAAGTAGAATGAGGGATGTAGAAAGGAAGAATGAAAGTTAAGAGTTTTACTGGGGGTGAAGTGAAGAACCTAAGACGTGAACTACTATGAGGAAGTAGCACACGAAGGAAAGCTGAACTATGCACGCGTAATGATAGTGGCGCGAGTTGTTTGCAGGTTGTTGGGGCAATCACATCTTGAAGGAAGTAGCCCGTGCAAAGGTTGGAACAGGTAGTATCCATAGAGGTAGGCCAGGATGGTAGCGTAGGAGGTGGGTTAAAGAAACAAAGGGGATGCGACAAGTAGAATATATCCCAAGAACAGAGAGACAGATCACTTACATCTTCTATATACCCATCCTCGAATTCAATACTATAGTATAATTCGCCATCCTCATCCTCCATCTCATCTAGAATCCTCTCCACAGTCTGACTCGGATATATCCGTTCGTAAATTGTTGGATCCGGTGGTGGATGAAGGACTACCACAATAGGGTACAGTCGAGATGTTGCTACCTCCTCTTGTTCTTGACTATCTCCAGCATTGAGATCAGATGTTTCTTTTGTATGTGAGTCGTCCAAGTCGCATTCGTCTTGTGCATCAGGGTCTGAATATTGATGAGATAGCTTGCGAACTTCATCCATGACAATGTCATCCTCCAGGGCCCCAGGGGCCGTCAGGTCTTCTAGGTCGCTTTCCATCTTGAAGTCCGTTCATATATCCTTACATATACAAATACAAAGTAGGACGATGCATGTCGTCGAGTCGAGATCCTTTAAGCGACGAAAAGTTAGAGGGGTGTCCAGTCTAGTATCAGGTTTGCAGTTGGCAGTTGGCAGTTGCGACGCGCGAATATTAGAGATCAAACCAGTTACTAAGGCGGCACAGGGTTATGCAAAGTCATAATCACATTCCCTCCAAAATCACGACAGAAACAAAGTTGAAACCTGATAAAGAGAGCTATCGCAAATAAACCAGGCGCATGCTGACGTTACCGGTAATTGAAAACGCGCTGTAAAATTAATTACTTCACGCGTTGTGTTAATGGAGGCACTTAACCTTAACGCGGTTTAGCGTCATTGCACTGCAGCCGCTATTTACAGGGATATTTATTTCTAGGACGGCTAGCTATCGGAGATAAGATAAGTATTAGTGCCTGCAAGATAATTCACGGTATACTTAGGTACATCGAAATTTTATTGAGCTGCAAACTTCTTCACATGCCAATAGAGAACCTCTGAGAGAACTTGATAGGGATATGCGATGATTTCCTTCCAGGCTTCGTGTACACGAAGTAAGCATAATATTCTCCTCAGAACCTGGGCCTTTCCTAGGCCTGTCAATGTCTACTTTCGCTCCTCGTCTCTCTCGGCTATCCACCGCGGGTTGCGCAATTCAGAGAAGGCTAGGCCACAAGGCTTTAATAGAGATTCTTTGAATACGGCTAGGCCAGGGAGGACGGAACGGTATGGGAGGGACAATCGTCTAGAGAAGCCATCCTTCAAGCTTAAGAAAGGCAAAAAGGATATCACATACAAGGGTCCAGAACCAAAGTCAAGAGCAGCACGT
Organism: Daldinia grandis; assembly: GCA_022432525.1. NCBI lineage: Eukaryota > Fungi > Ascomycota > Sordariomycetes > Xylariales > Hypoxylaceae > Daldinia > Daldinia grandis. Next base: position 1,797,136 of record JAJKLB010000010.1, read on the forward strand.
TTCTATGATCCAAATGACACATTCGGGAAGAAGAGTTTAGTATATCAACTAAACAGCAAGGGAAGATCTACCCGTAATGACAGGGACAGTGGACTATCAAAGGCTCAGTTTATGTCGGATTTCAATTCGGCATCCAATGAAATGAACAGAGGAGGACCCCGGAGTCATACACCATACAAGTCAGAAAATCCCCATTCATCATCTCGGTTCGGCTCGGAACGAGCACCTAGGCAAGGTGTAAATGATCGGGGAGCTCGCGGTTTTACACCATACAAGTCAGAAAATTCCCATTCGTCGTCCCGGTTTGACTCAGAACGAGCACCTAGGAAAGAAGTAAATGACCGGGGAGCTCGCAATTTTACACAAAACAAACCATATAGGGAAAGATCACAATTCCCATCACAATCCCCATCACAATTTCCATCCCGTTCCGAAAAGCCTCGTAGCTCACAGCAGCCGTGGGCACCAAGGGGACCAGCTCAAAATTGGAATTCTACCCAATCAACCCGGGACGGGGGGGCTGCTCCGAGATTTGCACGGTGGGACCGCGATTCTCAACGTCCAACAGAACAGCAGGGAGTTAAGGAGGATGAGCAGACATCATTCCGTCCCAGCCTATCAAAGGACCATGGACCTATTCGTATTCCACGTACTACTGCGGCATCACAGTTCTTGTATGGTTACTCGGTAGTTGAGGCTGCTCTGAAGGAAAGTCGCCGGCAACTTTACAAACTCTATGTATACTACGGAGATAGTGCACAGCTTGCTTCTCGAATTGTTGGTTTAGAGAGAAAGGCAACTCAAGCTGGCATCCCTATCACGAAAGTAGAAGGAACTGCTGGCCTACGCATGATGGATAAAATGAGCGAGGGTCGACCACATAATGGTTTTATCCTCGAAGCCTCTCCATTGCCACAGTTACCAGTCAGGAGCCTTGGTCCACTAACCGAGGAGCCGGCTCGGGGCTTTACTCTTGAACTAGCTCACCAGACCGCCGAAGAGGCGCAAGTTAATGGTACCTCCAACTTTGTCAAATACGTCCTTCCACCCAACCGTAACCCATTTGTTCTATTATTAGATAGCATCCAGGACCCGGGGAACTTGGGCGCCATCTTACGGTCGGCAGCATTTCTAGGAGTTAACGCCATTGGGATTACAAAAGGTCACTCAGCTACTCTGAATTCTATAGCTGTGAAAGCATCAGCTGGCGCATCTGAAATCACGCAGCTATTTTCCATCGGTTCCATATGCGATTTTCTCACCAAGTCAAAGGAGGCTGGCTGGGTTGTTTATGCCGCCGTAGCGCCAACCGGTCGACCCAGGGAAAGCAAGAACATTACGCTGGATAGACTGGGAACCTACGACCCATTGTCGTCCGAACCTACGATCTTGGTCGTCGGAAGCGAAGGCGAGGGTCTTGATAAAAAGACGAGAAGAATAGCAGACTTCGAGATCTCAATACCGAACCATTCTGGATCTACCATGGTAGATAGTCTGAACGTCAGCGTCGCAACGGCTATCATATGCTCTGCTTTCTTGAAGAATCAACACACCGGAGGAGCGTTTGATAAGGTTATCGGAGTTAAGGATGACGAGTCTGATAGACTGTGGTGAGGCCCAGGCCTATAATTCTAACAGTATTCAGGATATGATGCCTAATGTTTATGAGACATTTGTATGACTATCATGTACTATAGGGATGGGGTGTCTTGACGAGACGATACCAATTTCATGGGCTAGATTCTTAGGCGTATGCGTGAGGAATGAGGCAACGGAACAACTCCAACCCTTTATTTAGAATATACCTCATGCATTAGGTTAGGTACCTCAGAGAGAATTCGCTGCAGTGAGTCCAATTACCCTAGGTACCTAAGATATGGGAGCGGCTGTAGATGCAACTATTCCGCTCGAAATAAAATATTCCAATAACTACCTAAAACTAAGTGATTAAATACTAGTTATCGAGTCTTTTTATTGTTCCATGGCTATCTCTTTTGCAGGTCATGTAACTATGTGCATAGTGTGCATGAGTTTATATTTTAATCGTTAACAAAAGCGGCCGATTATATGCAGGGACCTGGAGTTCTAGAACGTTTCCTACCATGTACTTGGGAGAGGTAATCAGATTCATTTTACACCTGAGAGTTTGTTTTTCTAAGTGGATAAAAAGAAGTAATTTTACTATCAAAACACCTACTCTTTTAAGCATTATGAAAACATATTTAAACCGGATAACATTATACGAATCTCGAAATTTTCATAATAGTCAGATGTGTTGTCAAAGACGGAACTCGGATAGACCCATGTCGGTCCCTGTTATTGTTGTTACTGGGTCCGACAGAAAGGATAATTATTTTTCAAGTCTTATCCGAAAATAATCCCCTTCCATTCTATCCAAGATATTGAATAATACTAGTCAAGTAGCACAAGATTGGCGTCCCAAAGCCGTTTATTTCTGTCACACGATGTACTACCTGGTACCTTTGTAGTTAGGTATTAGCAGAAGAATTCCTTTCAACTACCGTCAACCAACCCGACGATGCACCTCTCCAACACAATGCTCAGCCTCCCGCCCTCGCTCCTCGCCCTGCTTGCTGTCGCGACCCAGCTCCACGCGCAACACCAGCAACATCCGACAGCAATTCGGAAGATGTCGCTAGACGAGGGCGAGATGTTTCTACCAGAGTACTACGCCTTTGCGCCAGCACAACTACAACCCCGTGACGAAGAAGAGCTTCTACCTGCCGGAAACAGCTCTGCCGTAGTTCCCTTCCGCCCGCCATACCCGCTGCACTACGACTATTACAGAGCTGGGATAGGAGGAAAAGAAGAAGACTCAGGGTCGGCCCTGTATAAACATGCGCGCGACATCCTAGCCAAGCTGCAAGGCCGCCAGTTCGCGTGTCCTAAGGATACACATAGCTGCGAAAACATCGGCCAGCCGAATTACTGCTGCACCCAAGGGACCCAGTGCTTCGTCGTGACGAATGCCCCCGATGCCGGGAACGTGGGATGCTGCCCCGACGGCCAGACGTGCGGCGTGACTGTGGGACAATGTTCAGATGGCTCTTCGTCCTGTCCGGCGAACCAAGGGGGCGGGTGCTGTATTCCTGGGTTCGTGTGTGCTGATGTCGGATGTAAGTCTTCCTATTACTCACTCGATTCTTAAGCCTACCTACCTAGGTATAAAAGAAAATCGAATTAGATAAATAATGCTAACATGTCACAAACATCTAGGCGTTCACAGCACCGTCTCCGTCATCACCCAAACGACTATAACATCCACCACCGTACCCGCAACCCCCTCCGGCTCAACACAAGTTATAACCGTAATCATAACTGTGACGCCTTCCGACGGCGGTGCCCCCGTCCTTAGTACCACGACGCAGACCACCACCGCGAGCGCGACTCCTACCTCCACCAGTTCCACCACGGCAACAGGCGGCATCCCGCCCTACCGACCCACAAGCGGCACCTCCTCGGCAACCACATCCCCGTCTCCCTCCGAGTCGACATCCTACTGCCCGACAGGATTCTACGCATGCGTCGCCCGCGAGGGTGGCGGATGCTGCCGCACCGGGCGCGACTGCAGCACGACGTCGTGTCCGGCGCCACCGCCCATGACGACGATAATCTCAAGCGGAGTCACCATCGCGGTCCCGGTATCCGACGCACAGGCAGCCGAGGGCGCGCAGCCCACCGCGACATGTGCTTCGGGGTGGTTTCTATGCGGCGAAGATGCCGGGCCGGTTGCGGGATGCTGTCCTTCGGGATATAATTGCGGTGCGGCAAGCTGCACGTTATCCGCAAGCACGGCGACGGCAACAGTGGGGAAGGAGTTGCCGAATGCGGCGTTGAGCACTACGAGTAGAGGTAGGATTGTGGATGTGCTGATGTTCGCTTGGGTGGTAGGTGTATCTACTTTGGTTTTGATATAGGACGAGTGGCTGTAGTATGAGATATGACCGATGAAAGAAGAGACGATGGGGCCTAACCTGAACAACGGGGGCCTCTGCATATAGACCGACGATGAGCACAGCGTTGCAAAGCCATTATTTCGAATTTTGCATGGGACGGAGTTGGTAGCATGTTTTACTAATAGATAAGAACTGTTTATTGCTTCAATTTGATTGCTTGCATCAGATTTCCGATCTGTTACGGCAGTGGCAGTTGAGAAATGGTAGAATAGAAATGTTATACGAGTCACCAATCCTTTCATCCTTTGAGAACAATAACAATGACAATAGTAGAATAGGCAAACCAGATACGTAAACACTTACACACTTTGGCTAGATCCCACCTCCTTTGCGCCAGATGTAACGTACCTGTTAATTATTCCGGGGGTTTATAAACTACTCCGATATGAGGGGACACATTAAGAGCCATTATGGGCTACGATAATAAGGCATGAAGAGAACATGGTGTGAATAGAGACATACATTCTCCAATATGGAAAGTATAATATACCACATCAACCTATAATGGCTTGATAAGTCGTCAACTGTCAGATGTCATGTTTATTGACGGAAGATAAATTGATCTGACTTTGTAGTTTCCAGCTCTATCCCGGTGTAACTGTCCTGATGTTGTGGTGCATAATTGGGGAAGTGACGTCAATTGATGTGAGGCGGCTGAGACCTGGGGATGCCCGGAAGCTCCGATAGATATTTGATTTTACCGACAGCTTAAACGGGGCCTCGTCTAGCAATCATGACTTCACTGACGAGTTCCACCGTTTCATTTCAGCACATAAGCTTTATAGAAAAGTACATCCCGGGAGTGGGCAGGACACCACCAAGTAGAATGAAAGGGGGGCATACCAAATGATGGCACTATACGCCCGTGATACATACAAACATAGTCATGCATATCCCTAATCCGTACATAGGGATAGATAACCTCGGAGCTGCCAACCACCAGGTGACTGGAAAACTGGAAACCCCGATAACCTCTTCGTGTATGTGGGCGAATCGATTTAGAAAGCTTTAGGTGCCTAGCTAAGAATTCTTAAGAGGTAATCTTCGTAATTGAGTGGCTAGGAATCTCAGATGATGCCAGCCACAGCCAAAACATTCCCGACCTTAATTGGCAAGTGATTACCAGCCAGATGTGGCGTTCTTCGCCTATGGGTTACCTCCATCAGCCTCCTTTGTTCCACTTCACAGCCCCCATCGTCCACTTTTCCCTTGGTTATCGATAGCTAGAGCTAGTAGGCGTGGCGGTAGTGTGACATCCAGTTATGTATTGTGAGACACACACTTCAACCTAAACTGAGCAACTTTTGTAGAAAAGTCAACCCTCGATACGCGTGTCGTGGAATACCCCGAGGTGGCCCGCAAAATGCCAGGCGCATGTCTACAGAGTCTTAATTGCCTGTATGCATGCGTAAGCGGAATTCAAGGTAAGGTTTGTTAATAGAGCCCGGCTGTACCTTTTCTCTTCAAGTCTCTTATGGCCAGAGTAGGTAGTTATATAAGTGAACTCGATCATCCCTCTATCCGGACTTAACCACTCGCTCATTACATACATACACGGGCACTTCTATTTTAGACAACCACTCGCGATATTTAAGGGATATAAAAGTCTAGTTGTCCTAAGTCTTCTTTCTACATTAATAACCAACATCTTCGGCCCCCATTTCTTAAGTTTATAGCCCAGTTCATTACCAATAGCTTAACATTCACCAAAATGAAGGTCTACACGGTCCTCGCGCTCTTCGCGGCTACTGCCGTAGTAGCTCAGACGGATACTCAGACGGACACTGAGACTGATACTCAGACCGATACTCAGACTGATATTCAGGACGCTACGGCTACAGCTACAGCTACGGCGGCCGTAACCGCAACTGGTACCGCCGTCGCCCGTGCGACTAGCGATGGCACAGACACTACTGCTAGCAGTAGCGCAAGTGATGCCGCTATTAGCTCGGGCACAGGCGTTGCTAACAGTGCTATCAGCAGCGCTACCGACAGCGTTGACAGCGGAGTTAGTAGCACTGATGCTGACGCTAGCGCTACTAGTGATGCTGTGGCAGAAACCACCGACAGCGATGTTGTTGTTGTTGTTGCTACCAGTGCCAGCAATGCTGCATCTCCTACCACTATTATTGTCCCCCAGAGCACAACTGAGACGGGATCCTCTGCCGTGGCCGAAACTGATATCGCCAGCTCCACCACTGCTCAGGAAGCAGGTACCACCGCCGTGGTTGAAACAGTATCAGCCGCATCTGGAACGGCTGGAACGGCCGGGACCGGTGTTGCCTCGGCATCCTCCAGCTCAGGATCGGGTGTTAATGCTACTCTCGTAACCAGCGTTACCGGTAGCGGAGAGGCTACTGCCACTCCTTCCGGCCCCAGTGCCACTTTCGATATCGGCGACTCGTCTGAGACTTCAAGCTCAACTGTCGTGCCGGATGCCGGCGCCGGCGCCACATTCGGAGCCGGCTCTAACAGCATGTTGGCTCTTGTAGCTTTGGCTGCGGCTGTCCTGTTGTTTTAGAAGACGTGTACAACGGGTCCGGACCGAATAAGTACGGCTATATACACAACATCTATATGCCATATAGGCTTTTCGCTGGATGGCCGGAAGAGCTACTATCTATCTATTTATCGTTTGCCTCTTTTAAAGAATTCGATTCGTTATATATTCGCGCTCGCCGAGTCAACTAGGCTGGCCCTCGGAAGACTGGACGGCTTGGCTGCTTTTGGTCGTTACTGATCTTACTATGCCTCTTTTAATCGATTTAATCTGTTGTGGAATACCGGGAACAAAAATTATGGGTGGCTGGTAGAGGGACAGCGGTCTTGGACGATTCATTGGGCCGACCCGGCCCGGTAATTCCAGCATCGGAAAGGCGTTGCGGCAACAATGCTTTATATAAGCTTGCAATTGAATTAGACGTTGCACTTGGGCAACACCGATTCCCCGCACAGATACTCAGAAGTCATGGCCTAGAAGATGAAGCTGGAGACATAGCAGCTATCACATAGAGTTGAGCTGCTTTGGTTGGTTTAATTGGGGAAAGTAACTAATAGTTTAACGCAATAAAATCGTTTGATATTTATGCATTTGACTATTCTAGAGTGTGATAACATTTTTCTGGGAACGATTGGCGAAAATTCAGATATACATCCTATGTCTATCTAGAACAGTTGGCATTTTGAGAATGCAACAATTAAGCTGCTAGTTTCAAAGTACGCACAGCTCTACGTGCCTCCTATTACCATTCAATTGTATGTAGACTGTAGTAAACACGACCCAGTTACAAAATCAGCACAGACGAAGAATGTCAGACATACGTGTAGTTATTATAAATTGCCAAGATTCAAGTAAACGCATGTGCGTATTTAATATAATTCCCTACTAGCATTCAATTACCGTAGGGCGCATGCACTGCACATCATAGTAAGAACACATGGGATGTAGGTAGGTATGTATGTATATTTCCTTTAGGAGGATCAATGTTGAATCATCTCAGATCGTGCATACGAATATCGAGCCACAAAACTTATCAAAGCCACTACGCATGCACGTATGTAATAAGAGGAACCGTAAATGCTCGATGGCTGCATGAATCCAAGAACAATAAACGGGATTGGCCTGCGCCGTCCCGAGGCCGAACAATTTAGGAAATGTACACTGCAGAAAGTATCTGATTTGTAACTCGGGGGCTAGTGGTAGACTGTATGTAGTTGACTCAAGCGAGAAGAGAATACCCTTGTGCAACTTACCCCTTTCGTATTTCAAAAGTACCCCCTACATATAGGTCCCCCTGAAGGAACTCAAAGTCTTCCCCTTTTATCTCGCCTTTTTCGGGGCCCAATCCTACCATACGAACACGTACGAACAGATCGGCAGTAAGGAGATAATAATAACCTAGCGCGATCACTCTTGGCTTTTTGTCCTTCTCCAATGACGCAGGTTAAAATCTCTTTGATCGACTAGTAACCACAGGGATGTTGACAGACATTCTCCATTTTACTTGCAACCTTGCACGAGTTAGTTAGGTCTGTAATGGTTCAATGATGGTTCATAATGGCCCTCGTAAAGAAACGATCCCATAGGGAAACTAAGAATGTTTTGTCACGTTTCGACACAGTCTGGTTGTCACCTTAGTTTTGACTAATTTGGTAGATTCATTATTTAAGACCTTAGGGATCTCCTCTTTGGTATTCAATTTGGAAGGTGCTTTTTCCCACGATAAGAAGGCTGCGTAAAATCAACCTCTTTCCATCTAAGTCAACCCAACTTAATTGATAACTTAATTACCCCATAGACTTAACTTTACATAGTCTATTTACCTAATACACTTCAAGATGCGTATTTCTTCTCTCGTAACTACGGCAGCCGCCGCCACCTCTGCGTCCGCGGCGGTGATGCAAATTGCTGCCAGCGCCGCACCCTGGAGATGGACTGTAACAGGATGGAGTGCCGGTTGCGCGAGAGAATGTTACTATGGTAAGGCTTCTTTTGCTTTCGATAACCCTATTTTCCTTACTTACTCGTTTGTTTAGACTTCAACGTAACCGGTACCGCTAGTACTTCGTCGAGGCCGGCTCGACCTTCGTTTAAGGCGTACTGTAGTGGAGCAGGCGAGGGTGCCAACTATAGGGCCTGCACAGCACTTGAGGAAACCGAAACCGACTACCTTGTCCTTGCGAAACTTCTCCCGAGTAACGGCACTGCCAACGGAACATCGCACAAGCCTCAGATCCAAGTGAGCGTCAAGTACACTGACCTGGATGCCCCGTCGGCGTGGTGGAACTATACTGGGAAGGCCGTGGCGTCGTACAACCAATTCGTAGCGCCGCTTATGAATTTCACGATCACTCCCGATACCATTTACGGTGTAGCGTAACAGCGGGGAGTTTTAGGGTAGTGCACAGTGATGTGTTAGGTACGACATCTTGGCGTACTTGATGTCGGGTCGTCGACGTGGTCCTGGAAGCAAACACTTGTGTCGCGGACGTAGACGGTTCATTGGCGACAACGGCGCACAGCTTATCGACCGAGACGATCTCGATGGTCGGTCGCGAATCGCCCTTACATAGTGAGCTGGTCTATTCAGTTTCTTATGGTAGAATGAGTCAAGAAGCACGCCTTTAATAAATATCTCAACTGCCCGACCCTGAACATCGGATCAAACCCACATATGCCCTACTGAAAGGATCATCTTGAGCGTCGATCACAAGATGAGATCGAGGAGGGGCCTCAATCGGTATATCTACACCTAGCCTTAGCTATATGTATATCTCGAGAGTGAGGTTATAAGCCTAGACTATGGTTCTTGTACATAGACGGGACAGATGCTGATTGCCGATTTCATGATAACATGATTGGCAAGTAGGCATGACAACCTATAATACTAATTAATAATTATAAAAGGATACGTTCTTCAAACAGTTGAACAGTTGCATGTGAAGAAATTCGTCGAATCACCTCTCTTGGCAGTTGTCGTATATACCGAGCCCGAAATTGAATGTAAGTATTTCGTTGGGTACATATCTGGATTGCGATGACGATGCCTCAGTTAGGCAGCCTGATAAAAATTCACAAAGCCTTAAAATTGAATGCTGCCTGAAGATGTGACCCGTGAATAGCGCCTTTACGTAATCTTACTTACGTTGAACGTTACGCAAGTGACTGTGGCGGTGGCTTTGCCAAGACTGCCAAGGCTGAGGAGCATGAAATTACATCAGTGTATCAGTCGGCGCTTCTCCCCTCCCCCACCGAACTTCCATCTACACGCAGCTTTGGCCCGCGCTTCCAAGCTTTCCACTCCCATCCTAACAGTCTACATCTGGAGGTAGCCTAACTTGAGAAACATAATTTGAGCCTCTAGGGGGTCCTCGGTTATTATCTATAGCTGCCTGCCTAGCCATCCTTCGAGCTAAGAGCTCCTAACCGACTTATTCGAAACTACATATTCATATACTAGAACCCCCTTATAGCCGACGCTTCACGGTCGTGTTCTGTCGAGATCTTCTAGTCCAATCAGTAACAATTTTCGCTAGCCTTTGAAGATCAACACTATTAGTCATGAACGTTCTCAAGCTTCAGAGGTAAACTACCACACACAATAATCCCTACTTTGGAGCCTGCGAAACTGACGGTGGTTAGGAAATTTCCTCAATTCGAACAAGGCGACATATTCGGCCTTACCGATGCTTTCCGCAGGCTCGACGTCGACGATAAAGGCTACATTGACGAGGCTACCGCCATCAAGGCTACCCAGCAAAGCGAGCGACAGCCTTACGATGTTGTTAGACAGGCTTTAAGGGAAGTTGAGCTCGACGCTTCCCGAAGAGTTGAACTCGAAGACTACGTTGGCGTAAGTTGCATTGGGTTAGACAGATGATGCTAAGCCTCCTATTCTAATATACATCTAGTTAATCGCAAAGCTTCGCGAGTCCTCCCCTGCGCAACGGCGTATGAATACTGGGGGTGCTGCGCCGGTTGCTCCTGCTGGCATTGTATCTCAAAGAACAGGTGGACAAGGACATGCCCCTAAAGGAAGCATCGGCAAGATTCACGTTCAAGGCTCCAGTGCCAATATCACTCATACCATAAACGAAGATGAACGAACCGAATTTACCCGCCACATTAATGCTGTCTTAGCCGGCGACCCTGATATAGGGAGTCGATTACCCTTCCCGACCGACACTTTTGAGATGTTCGACGAATGCAAGGACGGTTTAGTGCTAGCCAAACTTATCAACGATAGCGTTCCCGACACCATCGATGAGCGTGTACTGAATGTTCCTGGGAGAAAGGTCAAGAAGTTGAACACGTTCCATATGACAGAGAACAACAACATTGTCATCGAGTCTGCAAAAGGTATCGGCTGTTCAGTCGTCAATATTGGTAGCGGTGATATCATCGAAGTCCGAGAACATCTCATTCTAGGTCTAATCTGGCAGATTATTCGAAGAGGTCTCTTGGGCAAGATTGATATTAAACTTCACCCTGAGCTATATAGACTACTTGAAGAAGACGAGACGCTGGAACAGTTTCTACGCTTACCTCCTGAGCAAATCCTCCTGCGATGGTTCAACTATCATCTTAACGCAGCTGGCTGGCATCGCCGAGTCAGCAATTTCTCGAGCGATGTAAAGGATGGAGAGAACTATGCAGTTCTTCTGGCGCAAATCGGAAAGGATTACGGTTGTAGCAGAGCTCCTCTTCAAACACGCGATCTATTACAACGAGCAGAGGAGGTCCTGGTGGACGCCGACAAGCTGAGCTGCAGGAAGTTCTTGACACCAAGCTCCCTCGTTGCAGGAAACCCTAAGCTCAACCTAGCTTTTGTTGCTAATTTGTTCAACACTCATCCAGCCCTAGACCCGATTACTGAGGAAGAAAAGCAGCAGGTGGACGACTTTGATGCCGAAGGTGAACGAGAAGCCAGAGTATTCACATTGTGGTTGAACAGTTTGGACGTACAACCAGCTGTGGTCTCCTTCTTCGACGACCTTTGCGATGGTACTGTTCTACTTCAGGCCTACGACAAGGTTATCAAGGGCTCGGTGAACTGGAGACATGTGAACAAGAGGCCGGCAAGCGGCGCCGAGTTAATGAGGTTCAAAGCCGTCGAGAACACTAATTACGCCGTTGAGCTTGGCAAGCAGAATGGCTTCTCGCTGGTTGGTATTCAAGGAGCGGACATCACAGACGGAAATAAAATGCTCACGCTGGGCCTTGTCTGGCAGCTCATGCGAAAGGATATTACTCTCACACTTTCGGCTCTGGCGCAACGTCTTGGAAAACGGGAGATGACCGATGCAGAGATGGTAAGATGGGCGAATGACATGTCCCGAAAAGGGGGCCGGAATTCGTCAGTTCGGTCGTTCAAAGATCCCGCTATTGGCAGTGGTATCTTCTTCTTGGACGTTCTGAACGGTATGAAGAGCAGTTATGTCGACTACGATCTTGTCACGCCTGGACGAACCGACGAAGAAGCATACTTGAATGCTAAGCTTAGCATTAGCATCGCCAGAAAGATGGGAGCAACGATCTGGCTGGTGCCTGAAGATATCTGCCAGGTCCGGAGCAGATTGGTTACTACTTTCATCGGTAAGACAACTCAGTTTATAACCCCTTTTGAGCGTAGTAGCAGTGACTAACAAACGATTACAGGCTCGCTTATGGCGACTCACGAGAAGATGCAGTAGATTCAAGCTTTTTAATTATCTTGCAAAAGAAGCGTGCAAAGGGCCTAGGTTACTTCGGATTAAAAAGTTAGGGGATTTGACGACGATATGTGTTAGTTAGCTTACTGAATGGGCCTGTTAGCCTTGCCAAAATTCCGAATGCAGTTTTCATCCAACCATCTCGTATGAACTAGAAAACCGAATATATTGCATTATGAGTGATTTCTTTCGGGGGCTGGTAGGCTCGAAAAGAAAGGTGCCTATAATAGGTCACTAGTTCGTAGTCTCGTTAGTATTTGGGGGAAGACAGTGCACATTCTTACGTTGGATTAATTTATAGTTGATTACCTCTTAATGCAGTGCAACAGTGTAACAAAGCCCCGCCATTTTGTTCATAAGACCTCAACTTGTTAATATGGGAAGATTGCAATCTCATTACGTCGAATGTTCACGTTTCTGCCGTCCGACTCTTCAGCCTTATTTCCCTTTCCCCCTACTATGTAAGAATGGAGGAATAAAGACAAAGACTCCATTTTTAAGTCGAATTCCCACAATGATGGTTGATAACCAAGCCCACTCCATTGTCTTGTGTACCTGAACCGCACCGTGTAGAAAATATTATACCTCAACATATTAAAGGATCATCCGGAGGAGTGAGATCGACGCCGAACGGCAGCGACCGCACCAATTTTTAATGTCACCAGGCTCCAACCGGGTTCGACGGGAGCTTTCGCTATTCAAAACTTAGTGGATTCGCCCGGTTGCATCGGTGGTGCTAAAGTAAGGTGGCGATTCTCGATACGATTGATCCGAGTGTACAAGATAATGGGAATCTGACCTATCTAGCCTTATAAATAAATCATCTTACTCCGAGCCTCGATCGATACCTAATATAAAATATATCAATTCCATTCAGCCTCCCATCTATTAGGATAATCCTCCTATCAGCTACGATCCATTGCTATTAGTCAACTCCATTCCGTCATTAAAAAGGAGGCTAGATATTGTGGTTCTACCCCATTGCCTTCTTTCAAATATGTCTACTGAAGAGCCACATGCGGCTTCACAGAGCCGGGATCATCTAGCATCGGGTACAGATGTCCAGAACGTACGTTCAAGGCGCGAGGCACAGCATCCGGTTGCCCTAGCCGAGGTATTGAAAGCTGCACATCGCATTCCAGACACCCCGTCAGATAGTAACAGCGACTCGGGCATTGAAGCTACGGACTTACATCCGCACTCAGTCTTATTGCGACGCAAATCAGAATCTGATTCCTATGATAACTCAGCCTCAGAAACTCCTGAGATCTTGCACCTGGAGAGTCCAGGACTAAATGAGAAGCCGAGTCCCGAACAGCTTCTCCATGGCTTATCCAAATATACTTCCACAAGCAAGGGGAATAAAACCTATGTAGTGGCCAGTGACGATGCAGAACTTCGTGAGATATTAAGACGGGGTTTAGAAAGAGCAAGTTAACACATTCCCGATACTTATCCACCTTGCCTATGAACAGCACTAACATTGGGCAGTTACAGGAGAAAGAAAAAGGATTGCCGGGACGACGCGAAAAGCTACGGGATATGGTCTTCACAAGACAATTTTCAGCCTTCGATAGGCAAAACCAGGACACAGCAAACAGCCCGTTTCACGGCTTTTATGTCCTCTTCTGGATTTCGGTGTTTTTCTTGATCATCAAGATGGCTGCTGATAATTGGAGGAAAACTGGGAACCCACTCGGTACTAATGAGATTATGAAAGCCATGTTTAGAAGAGATGGTGAGTTGGCTTTGATCCCCGATACTTGGGAATGTAAAACAATTAACTGTCGATATAGTTATTGTACTTCTATTCTCCGACGGCATCATGTGTGCTTTGACGGGAGTGAGTTGGGTAATCCAACGACTGGTTTTCCTCGACTATATTGACTGGAAAAGGTCTGGTTGGATATTGCAAAACGTAAGTTCTTATCACGGCTTTTACAAATGGGGTTCTTCTAACCCATAGTCTCATAGATCTGGCAAACTCTGTTTATCGCAGGTACAGTTGGCCTTACTCTTGTGAGAGATTGGCCGTGGACACGTGAGTAAGATCCCTATTCGAGACGAAGCGCATATACTGATAGTTTTTATTATTAAAGATACCGTGTTCTTTGTCCTTCATGGTCTTGTCATGTTGATGAAGCAGCATTCGTATGCGTTTTATAATGGGCACCTTTCATCCGTCTACAAGAAACGACAGGTTAGTGCTTATAATCTAATATTCGTTCAGATGATCCAGCAAGCTTGATCCTGAAACTAGAGATACTACCCCTCGCATATTTCATAGAGCGTATAATAACACTCAGGGCTGAATACCCAAAAGCATGACCAAGTTGCTAACTTCTCGATTTAATTAGAGTCTACTCCTTAAATTGAAACAGCTAGAGAATATATCGCCCGTGACATCGCCTTCGCAGACGAGCCCAAGAGTTTCGGCTCTCTCTACTTCGCATCTCGCTCTCCCACCATCAGCAGATGAGTATCATGAGAGGCGATTTTCATCATCAAAGACTGGATCTACTGACCAAAATAACATGGAGAGCATCTCCTGCGCTATTGAGGCTGCTGAACCACTCGACGTAGAACAGCTTCATGTGTTCGAAAGGCTCATCAAGTGGGAAGTCGACGCGCTCGCAGACGAACTCCGGGGCAAAGCGACGGATCCCGCACATTATTATCCAAATAATGTTACCTTCTTAAACCACTACGAATATATCGTACTACCCACCGTCGTTTATGAATTGCAGTATCCCAGGTCCGAGAGCATCAACTGGTATTACGTGGCTGAAAAATCTTGCGCTCTTTTCGGCGTCATATTCGTCATGATCATGATCTCTCAAGCGTTTATTTATCCTGTCGTAATGAGGACGATCCACATGAAGGAAATGGGCTGGACAACTACGCAAAGATTCCGCGAATTTCCATGGATACTCAGCGACCTTGCCTTTCCCTTTGTGATGGAGTATATGGTGAGTCCTATGGCTATATTTTATTTTATACTACCTTAGGTTGCTGTGCTTCCGCTGACTCTTCACTATTAGCTAGCTTGGTATCTTATCTGGGAGACGGTTCTTAACATTCTTGCAGAGCTCACGCGGTTTGCGGACCGAAGCTTCTACGACGCATGGTGGAACAGCGGTATGTTACCACTTATCACTTATTCGGGTTTAATTATCATATACACCTCGCAATACTAACATCGACTCAGTCTCATGGGATCAGTATGCTCGCGACTGGAACCGACCGGTCCACAACTTTCTCTTGCGGCACGTATATCACAGCTCGATATCTTCCATGCGTGTAAATAAACACACTGCGACGCTCATTACCTTCTTCCTCTCGGCTTGCATTCACGAGCTCGTCATGTGGTGTATCTTCAAGAAGCTACGCGGGTACCTGCTCATCCTCCAGATGTCCCAGCTCCCGCTTGTGCAGCTCAGCCGGACGAAGTGGCTTCGCGGCCAGCCGACAATTGGAAATATCATGTTCTGGGTTGGCATTTTTACAGGGCCAAGTTTGCTATGCAGTTTGTATTTGATTCTTTAAACGGTCGACAGTTGTTGGTTGGGGGCTTGGGGTTTGGGGGGATACACATAGAGCAGGGAGACAAACAAGCGAGTAAAGGGGGCGAGGTGTTGTGAAGAATTTTACAGGTTTCGGAGTTTAGGGCGTTACATACCAAAGTCAGCATGCTAGATCGAGGTCACGATTATGGCCAAGTAGGTGTTAAATAGTGTGTAAACATTGATTATCTTGTGAATTACTAGGTTAGAGTTCTTATTGCAACTGATATTTCAATATTTGCCTGATATTACTCAATGATTGACTAGCAGACCATCCACTAGTCCTAACTTGCAAATGCCATTTACGGTGGACCAACCGGAAGCTCTCCAACAAGTAGCTACCTAGGTTAGTTAGGTAGTTACTTGGGTTTAGTGATGGGAGGTATTGCAGGACGAACACTCAGGTTGACCTATAGGAGAGATATTGAGAGACCCCAGCTTTCACGTCTGCATGCATACGACCTTTTGTGGTCTTCTGCTCTATGGTCCCATGCAGCTCTTATGCAGCACATAGCAAGTTTTTGCAGGTTTGGTTGGTAAGAATGCGCCACAGATTCATCCCTGGCCAGATGGTAGGCAATGTGCTCATTGTGTGTGTTACAAGCCTGTTAGGAAGAACAGCGTGGTCGACGTGGGCTACGTAAGAGTAGGCCGAATCTACGTATGATGGGCAACACGATGCAATGTAGATGCGGTGGTAGAGACAGTGGTGTTCCTCAATCTGGATGCTTGCTTCAGGCCGGCTTTGGTGGTTTGGATGTTCGTAGCCAATCGAACCTGCCAATATATGTTTTGCAGCAAATGGGAGCTGAAGCTAGCAGTAGAGATGGGATGCATGTGAATCCCCATCTGGGGGGTAACCGCGAGTTGGGTGGTGTTCTTTTCACTTACCGTACAATTCCATTGACAGGCAGCGACCTACGTCATTGTATCACTTTACGTACAGTATGCATTTTCTCAATTGCATACACTGTGGTCAAAGCACAGGTAGGTACCCCTAGCAAGCTGTTCTTCCGAAGATGATCCGTCTCCTTTGAAAAACAAATTTTATTTGTCGGCCAACCACTGACGAACCTCACCCATCTAAAGAACTCCATCTATCACTGGGTTGCTGGGGAGCTACTTCAACACCCCCCAACACGCGATATTTTTTCAAATCAAATTTGCACCTTGCAATCATCAAGGTTGATTTATCTACACATATAATCCTCTCAAGAGAGCTTCTCTCAGCTTTCTTTTCTTATTAATTATTTACTCCTCATCAAGCCGCCACAATGTCTCGAGGAGGTACTACTCTCTACGTGACTGGCTTTAGCCATGGCACGCGTGCTCGCGACCTCGCCTACGAATTCGAACGGTATGTCCATTGTCCTCGTCGGTGAATCGATCGACCGTCCTACGGATGCGGTGTCCGATGTCACCTGCCTTCTCCTCGTCCTCACCCCGACCTCGCTTCGTCGTTCTCGGCTTCGTTCGAGTCCTCGATTCGTCTTCTTAACCTACGCTTCTACCCTCCACGTCCTCCGTGTCCATCTCAGCCTCCCATCTCCTTCGATCGAGCGGTCGTATGGCATCTTGAGATGCATCGTTCCACGTCCCTTGACCATCGCGATGGGATTTCGAAGCTTCATGCAATCGATGCAAATCGTTAATCATTTCGGGAAAGTCTTCACTATGTTGCGGGGATTGCTGACATCAAATCTATCTAGCTATGGCCGCCTTGTTCGTTGTGACATTCCAGCCCCTAGGTCTGCCAGCAGCAGATTGTAAGTTGAGCTCCTAATTGGTAATTGTCGCATGATCTAATCGTAATGGCAGGTTCGCCTTTGTGGAGTATGAGGATCGTCGTGACGCTGATGATGCGTACCACGAGATGCATAATAAGCGTATCGGCCGTGACGATCTTCTAAAGATTGAGGTGAGCTATCCTTACGGCTATAGCTCAATTCCTTTAGACGCGGTCAGCTAACGAGTATATAGTGGGCCCGTACTCCTCCATCCGCGTCTTGGCGTTTCGACAGTGGTCGTGACCGTGACAGCAGGCGTGATCGTGGAGGCCGATCTCCTCGTCGCGGTCGTTCGCCTTCTCCTCGCCGTAGCACACGCGACTATTCTCCTAGGAAGGATGATCGTCGTGACCGAGACCGTGATCGCGACTATGATCGTGAACGCCGTGATACCCGCGACCGTTCTCGTTCCCCGGATCCTCGGTACAAATCCCCGTCTAGCTCACCTAAGGTCCCTGCTAAGCCGGAGCTTACACCCTTACCTAGTGACCGCGATCGTGATGACCGAGACGACCGCGACCGCCGTGATAATGGCACTAACGGTGACGATCGTAAAGGTGAGTTTTCATAGTCGCATCTGACATAGAGAGCCTTCTAACATTGGATCCAGCTGTTGACAGTCCTCCTCCTCAACACGACGACTTGGACGTCGCTGAGTGATAAGTATACCTGGCTATCTTACCTCTTCAGCAGTGGGTTGCATCCGCAACGTGTGAAATAGAATTCTCCTTTGTTGCACGGGTGTTTGGCTTTGCGTTTTTACACTGGCTTTTGCTCATATTCTAGTTCCGATTCAATCGACAGGCCCATGATCCTGTGTACAACTGGCGGAGAGGCTGAATTCCGAGATATGATGCTTTTGATACTTCGGAGAAGATTTAGGTTCCCTCGAGAGGAACGATAATCATAAGGTCAAGGCAGTTAGGTAGCAAAGGATGGGCCGATAGGCACATGTCCCTAATCAATTAGTTTAGAGCAAATTCACTTTGACCCTGTGCATTATAAGTGAAGAAAAATTGAGCTTTATTAGTTTTATAGATTTGTGCTGTTAATGGTAATGTTAGGTTATGTACCTATGCTAGAAGGTCACCAAACTTCGTTCCAGCAGCTATATGTGTCGATTGTCCGTGGTCGATGCGAGAAAGGTTAGATGATTTTACTAACAAGATTGGATGTTTTTAACTTTATCTAGGTACCAATTGAATAGCTGTGGTGGAATTGAGTTCCATCGATTAGAAGCTTTTAATCTTTGTACCTGTGATATGTGATATTTAGATCTAACCTCTGATAGCTCCTGTACACCTGCACGCTATCTAAGGATTTTATTAATTTGAACGTTGCTGCGTGTTGTAGGTTAGGTAACGATCAGGGAACAACAGCTAACCTACCAAGCGATTGGTATTCAGATAAAGATTCTATGGAAATATAATCTTTTTTTTTCCTTGACTCGGATGACCACTGGCTGCATCTTAGGTAATTATGCCGAGTCACGTCATATATGATATACTGTAGTATCCCGCGTGAAATTCTCCAAAAGCTGACCTCTACTTGGTTGTACATACCTCATATGTATTGGTTTCTCTCTTCGGCTTTGTGGGGAAGCCCTCGAGGTACAGTCAAAGGAAGGGAACGGGAAGAAAGGGGTAATATACAGAACTAATGCACGAAGCGTCCAAGTTGTCCAAGTCAACCAATGCCAGGGCCCTTCCTTTTTTATTTTTTTTATTTTTATTTTTTTTTCAAAACAACTTGTATTCCGTACTACTCCTTTCTTTACCGCTTGTCTAATACATATGTACCTGTACGTATGTAGATCAAACAGCCTTATTATGCTCCAAGTCTTGAGAATATTTTGTACCTAATGTAGTACCCTTTTATACATGCACCTTAGGTAGAATCGAATGAATGGGAAATATCGAAATACCCACAGGTAGCAAATGACAACTTATACATAGGTCACTTGAAGCTTAGTACATATTAGTACCCGAAAATCTCAGGTGAGATCGGCGGGTGACCGGCTCCCCCTCAGACTAGGTAATTTTGTCAAAGCTCCGACTGGCCGATTTCATTACTTTGAACCTATTAAACCTATTGTATTGTACCTAAAGGTCCCATCTTACCTTGAAACTTATGCATCTAACTACGTACTCTACCTAGGTAGCTACAGGTACGTTCTTACCATCCATCCCTCATAGCTAAATTTTCTAGCTCTATTCTTATTTTTCGCTTCTCCTCTCTCTTGGTCCTCCTTTACACCTCACCTTTCAAGTAACACGTTGTATACTCATATTTAATCCCCTCCCGTTATAAAGTAATACCAACCTCAAGCATATATCTAGGAGGCAAACGACCATGAGTACTCCATGTACTTTGGTCAATTCGATGATCTGACCCGACGATACGTAGAGCGACATCATTGCGCAAGGCAAAGGGTACCTCGAAATTCCGCGCAGTTACCGCCGTTACCTATGCTCTCGATAGCCCGTCCTATAAGCCCGACTATGTCGCCCAAATCGTCAAGAGCTTTTCGATAAAACTTGCATTGTTGTTGTTGGTGTAGTCGTGGTCAAAGACTACCTACCTACCTAGATATCTTTAGTTCCCGATATATATGTCCAAGCATCAGCCGCGCGCAAACTTCTCGGCCTCCTCCTACTTCACCCCCGTGCGAACCATACGTCGCTTGTCTTTCGTTATTACGTCGCTCGATTTCTTCCACGTTCGCCTGGCCGAAACTCCAACATGGCCGCTGTACGTCTACTTCACTTTCATAAACAGCCCGCCTTTGCGCTGGGATGAGTTTCATCCTGTAGCTGACTCAGATCCTTTAGAGTTCGGAAGATATCAAGGCCAGGGATGCCATTGAGAACAGAAACTCCCAATTTAAGGACTTCTTCTCCCAGCCGGTGACCGCTGCTTTCTGCGCCGGTGGTGTTGCTGGTGCCGTATCGCGAACCGTCGTATCTCCTCTCGAGCGCCTGAAAATTCTCTTTCAGGTACAAAGCGCTGGCCACAATGAATACAAGCTATCGGTAGGCAAGGCGCTTGCTAAGATGTGGAAAGAAGAAGGCTGGAGGGGTTTTATGGCTGGTAACGGAACCAATTGCGTTCGCATCGTCCCTTATTCTGCAGTGCAGTTCGGCAGTTATAACCTTTACAAGAGGGTAAGTTAGTTGCAAGAGCTATTTGGTTTATTACAATCCAGTCGAGGCTTCATACATCGGAAACAACTGTGGACTGGTTTGGCTAACACTGGCCGTAGCACTTCTTCGAGAAGTACCCAAACGCTCCTTTATCTCCCCTCCAGAGGCTCGTGTGTGGCGGCATAGCGGGCATCACCTCAGTATTCTGTACCTATCCGCTCGATATCGTACGAACTCGGCTGTCAATACAATCGGCGTCATTCGCCGCGCTCAGCAATGTGCCAAAGGATAAGCTCCCGGGCATGTGGTCTACAATGGCTGTGATGTATAAGCAGGAGGGTGGGGTGCCTGCTTTATACCGCGGCATAATACCTACAGTTGCAGGAGTTGCGCCATATGTAAGCTTTAATATGCGCCTTACAGGCGCGGTCTGTTTAATATAGCAGGAGAAGACTAATAGTTTCTTAGGTAGGGCTGAATTTCATGACATATGAATTCGTCCGCAAGTATCTAACACCCGAGGGCGACGAAAACCCAAGCGCAGCACGGAAGCTGTTGGCCGGCGCCACATCGGGCGCTGTTGCTCAGACATGTACTTATCCATTGTGAGTATGTCTCCCAGCTTTCGAGGTCTGGTTGCCTAATATGTGCATAGTGATGTCTTGCGGCGAAGATTCCAAATCAACACCATGTCTGGCATGGGCTACAAGTACAAGTCGATAGGAGACGCTGTTAGGGTAATAATAGCCCAGGAAGGGCCAAAGGGCCTGTATAAGGGCCTCATTCCAAATTTACTCAAGGTCGCCCCCAGCATGGCTGCCAACTGGCTTAGCTTTGAAGTCACTCGAGACTTTTTGGTCGGCTTAAAGCCAGAACCAATGACCCTATAACCGAGGAAACGTATGGCAGGCAGTAGCCGATTCCCTTCACCCGTACTGGATTACATCCAGATTGTACTTGACTACCTCCAGATGTGCACCATTTATGTGTGCGGGATTTCTAATGGGATGGCGTTGATGCACCACGGTAAAGAAGAGCTGCATCATGCAGGACAGTGGATCGGACGCGTTAAACAGGGAAAGGTAGATAAACAGACATAGAGAGCACAAAGATCCTGTTTAGTTAGTAGAGAAGGCTATGGATTCCGACAGGATAGACCCCGAACAGCATCATGTTTTATATGTATACTGAAAGATGACTGACTACCTGTATGAGAGGGCGAAGTCGCCCTTCTTTTTAGAAATTTTGGCTTCAGGGTGGTAGGTGCATAGAAGGAATACAAATATGAAATTAATTAGAAATCGATCTTGTGTTGAGATCTCGCTGTCGTGGAATATGAAGAATATGTACTTCCTAGGGAGCTGATAAGATTTGAGTTTCTTTCTTAGCAAGAACCTTCATAAAATGCATGTTCTATGATAATACCGTTTAAGTACATGGTGCTGGCTGCCCGATTAGCTAGGTTAGGTACGTACCTCTTTGACTCGTGTGGACCTCCCCTACCAACCCTAACTGCCGCTCGTCACCGCTCGCCCACACAATCCACTCCATCTTTGCGATTTCGAACTTTTCTGCGGCCCACCCGAAATTATTTCCCTTCTTCAGTCACTACTAACCCACAGCATAACAGCTTTTTCCCTTCCCATCGACTCTCTTTTCAATCACAAAAGAGTCACCGTCAAGATGGGTACGTTAAATATTTATTTGGAGATCTCTATGCGAGTGGAAGTGTGAGAGATTGGCTACTACATGGTGCCCTTCTCTCATGCTTTCTGCGAACAAACGGGAAATCATCCTCTTGGATGCGCCCGGTAGAGCATATTTGAACCAAAAAGCTGACAGTGGCTTTTTCCTCTAAATAGGTATTGATCTCGACCGCCACCACGTGCGCAGCACCCACCGAAAGGCGCCCAAGAGCGACAATGTCTACCTTAAGCTCTTGGTGAAGCTGTACCGCTTCCTAGCCCGTAAGTTATCTCTCCCAATTCTTGGCGACTTTTATAGCGAGCTATCAATGCATCTTAATTTTCGAGATTATGAGACTGACATTATACCGTCATATAGGCCGAACGGACTCGGACTTCAACAAGGTCGTCCTTCGCCGCCTTTTCATGTCCCGCACCAACCGACCCCCCGTCTCCCTTTCTCGCGTCAAGAGTCAGATCCCTAAGGAGGATGAGGGCAAGATTGTCGTTGTTGTTGGCACCGTCACCGACGACAACCGCCTCCTCGAGGTCCCCAAGGTTTCCATCGCCGCTCTGCGATTTACCGCCACCGCCCGTGCCCGCATTCTTGCCGCCGGTGGTGAGGCATTGACCCTCGACCAGCTGGCTCTCCGCGCCCCTACCGGCAGCAACACCCTGCTGCTCCGCGGCCCCAAGAACGCCCGTGAGGCTGTTAAGCACTTCGGCTTCGGCCCCCACAAGCACAAGGTAGGTGGACTAGATCTAGCCATAACCATTTCTAGCATGCTCACAAATTTTACAGAAGCCATACCTCGAGTCCAAGGGCCGCAAGTTCGAGAAGGCCCGTGGTCGCAGACGGTCAAGGGGTTTCAAGGTCTAAGGAAAAAATGGTGTGGGTTAGGTCTTGTGTTGCGTCTCTTCCAATATACCATGAATACAGTTCTCAACTGGAAGAGGGTCACGCTGCTTCAGGGGTGGTTTATGCATGGCTTGGCGTGATACGGGATTACAGAATCAATTCATACAGAATTGAGATGCTTTGCCACTTTTCTGACAACGATCGTACCCTTTTCCCCAACCAATTATTGTGACCGACGAATGCATGATACGTTAATGAAATTACATTATTGCTACTGCAAGCATGATTGTACAGTGTCGAGTGATGGCTTAGATTCCGAGGCATTACCTATATCCTGATTGATCACAGAATACGTTAGGTACTTAAAGAACAAGCAGGGGAAAATAGGGGAATGGCGAAAGACGGGTATCACCTGACCGCGTGTTTGAGACGTGATGCTAACAGTTCGATATCTTCATACTGTGTTTCGTCATAGCCAATTTCAACCTTATTTCTTGCACTACACACATTGAAAATTGATACCAACTCAACATCTCATCGTCTTAATTTCTCGTAATTAAAGCGTCTGCTAATATTTGTCCTTGAACTTCCTTCTGAAGGGCTTTAGGTGTATAGCGTATAAAATGTGTGGGCGCTATTCGCTAGCATTGGTATGACGACAAACTCTTCACTTTATACTCGACTAGTTATTACCTAGGGACTAACTACAGCCAATAATGTAGAGGCCAGCACAGATCCGCGAGCTGTTTCAACATGATGGTATGCCTGTGGATAATGCGCCAGATGATGAAGGCGATGCAGCGCCAAGGCAAAGTTACAATTTTGCCCCTGGCTACCACGGCGTCGTTTACCGCGCTGACGTACCGGATTGGGGTGCTGGTCCTCGAAGGCAAAATGCCAATGCCTCTAGCGAGGCTGTAAAAGAGCAGCATGCCGAAGGTGGGGATGGTGATATTGCATCAAACCCCAAGTCTGTCAGCTATAAGCTGCAAAGCATGAAATGGGGGTTGATCCCTTTCTGGACCAAGCGTAATCCGGATTACGGTTCCATGATGAAGACAATCAACTGCCGGGATGATTCTCTCGCCCAGAGCGGTGGTATGTGGAGCACAATGAAAGCTCGAAAACGATGTATCGTCGTTGCGGAAGGCTTCTACGAATGGCTGAAGAAGGATGGGAGTAAAGACAAGATCCCGCATTTCGTTAAGCGGAAGGATGGTAAGCTGATGTGTTTCGCTGGATTATGGGATGTGGTGCAATATGAAAGTGAGTGCTCAAGTTTGTATTGTAAGAGCAAACGGTGCTAACCAGCACTTAGACAGCGAACAGAAGCTCTACACATATACTATCATTACCACGGATTCAAACAAGCAACTCAAATTCCTCCACGATCGCATGCCGGTAATTCTAGATAACGGGTCTGAAGATGTTCGCACTTGGTTGGATCCTAAGCGTTCTGAGTGGTCTAAAGAGCTGCAGGCTCTATTAAAACCTTTTGAGGGAGAGTTAGAAGTTTATCCCGTTAGCAAGGACGTGGGTAAAGTTGGTAACAACTCGCCTAACTTTATCATCCCTATCGACAGTAAGGAGAATAAGTCTAATATCGCGAATTTCTTCGCCAAGGGAGCCGCAAAAAAGAATGCAACGAAACAGCAGCCGCAAGTCAAAGTCAAGAAGGAAGAGGGATTTGTCACCGAAGACTTGATTAAAATAAAAGAAGGAAGCAAACCAATGACTGGCTTTAAAAGGGAAGCCGAAGATGAGTTAGTCGGTAGTGAGCCCCCGAATAAAGCGGCTACGACAATGTCGTCTCTGGCTCCCAATAAGGCACCGTCACCGCAAAAGGGCGCAAAACACAAGATTAGCGCCACTAGCAATGGAACCAAGAGCCCGAACAAAGCGAAACAACCTGGTACGCAAAAGATAACGAAATTCTTCGCGAATAGCTCTTGATCAAGCAGCTTAAGCTATACTCGGGGCTACGCCGGCCGCTAGTGCCCTGATATGTATTTATTTTATATGGGCAAGAATTCAAATTCAATCTACTAGATAGGGGTTACACATCAACCGGATGATGTACAATAATGTCAAAATGAGCGTGCCTCGCTACGACTTATCTCAAGAGGTACATCGCGCGAAACGATATCCATGCTTCCTACTCAACCTGAGTGGAACCACCTACAACCCCGTCGCTGCCTCAAAGGGCAGATCCAAACCCATTTAACAAGTGAATACGGAGGGGCCGGGCACGGTGTATGAGTGGAAGTTGTTGTAGATGTTGGCAGTGTCTACGTACGAAGTAACGTCAGCCACCGATACTTGTTTTCTAAAGTGTAGGGGTAACTTACATCCAGGGTCGCTAGCCTTGAAAGCACCGGGGATCTTGACGCTGGGCTTGGGCGAGCCGCTTCCGCCGCCGCTGACCTTGATCTGACCGCAGCCGACATACCATTGCGGGGTAGAGCCGGGGTTGTGGATGGCGAGGGACTGGATTCGCAGGAGATACTCTCCGTTAGGGATACACTTAGGAACCGTGTAGGAGTAGGTGTCTGTTCCGAAATTAGCCAAGCTATCCTGAGCAACGAGTTAAACTTGTTCATACCCTTCATGGTCCAGCTAGCCTGGCCACCGTTGAAGACAGGTGCCCAATCGTTGATCTTGAACCAGTCTCCGCTTCCATCGTATTCCGCGGCGGTGCTCGGGGCCTTCGACAAGTACAGGGAGATGGGACCCTGGTGGTAGACGGCCGTGTCAAGCGTGAAGGTGAACGGGTCACCGGCGTTCAACTCAAGAGTACTGGTGTTACCACCGGTGGCACCGCCGACGTTGCACCGGAGGTCGGGGGAAGACAGGTCTATCGTTATATCTCAGCGCGAAGTCACCGATAACTTTGATCGGGGTTACTAACCGGTAACGGGAGAGTTGTAGTTGGTGTTTCTTCGAACGTACTCGTACGGGACACCCTTGGCAGTTCCCTTCGCTAGCGACTGGAAAATGTAGTGGGCCGACACGCCCTGAGCAGCCAGGGCGGCGGTGGCAACGAGGGCGACAACGTTCTTCATTGTGGTTTAGGAGAGCTGATCCGACTATCTTTTCTTCTTCTTTGCTCGAGGCTGAAAGCGTCCGGTGGGTGCAGAACAGAGCAGAGCAGCAGGCTCCGCCAGCTGCTTAGGCGCCCTGGGCTGTCCTTAAAAACGAAAATCCACACGATCTCCCCCCTTCGGCAGTTCACTCGCCCTCCGTCTGGGGCCAACCCCAGATTCTTCGATATGAAGCGGGCCGCGGCTCCAGTCGTCGGCACGGGATAATGGCTAAGCAACTCAGCGAAGTCTGGCCAGGTCGATGGGTCGTGTCTGGGTTGTAAGCTGGGGCGTCATAGGGGGCAGGTGTTTATAAGATATATTAAACGGCCTAGCGCAAGAGCTTCCATGGTTGGCTGCCGTGGCTTATTCCGGCATCGAGCAATTTACGCCCTAAACAGGTCGTATATATGCATGATGTGCTCATAGAAAGTGGTATAGTTCGGCACTAGGACCCTTCGGAGAAGCGGATGCGAGATCTGGCTACCAGGGATCGCTGTCGATGCTTGAAACTGCAATTAAGTTTTGTGATTTGGTTTTTTCAGTTGCAGAGGAAAAGAAGGGAGATTCTTGGTATTGCTCTCCTTATTTACTCTAGCATGGGGGACTTCATAGGTCAATATTTATCTACCTCTAAGGATAGGACATAGTCTAATTCTACATCTAGATGATCAGGAACTTCACCTACGTGGTGGCTCATTGGCAATCGTCCCCGACGTTTAGTATTCCAAATAACGTTACCAAGATTAAACCCCTACCCCAAGGGGCTCTATTATAAGTCTAGATCTCTTCAATCCAATCACTTTCAGCAACAAACATCCTTCAACCATTCTCGTGCGCTCGCTGGGCGAAACGTATGGATCACGTTATTTTCTGGCTTTGTGAATGATATAATACATCCATAGCCAGCTAGGAATTATCGCAATACTCAAGGTGTTCGACGAAAGCGTGGGTGGTATCAGTCGTCATGGCCTAAGGATCGTGAAACTCCGTTCTCGTAATATCGAAGACATGATAACTAATCCGGGCACCTTTGAATATGTGGCGAGGTTGTAATGGCACGTATGCATATGAGGAAGTCAGTGTATACTTATATTCTTACACGGGCCTTGGAAAATAGATTGGTATACTTGGCTTCCTATTGCCGAATACCACCAAGATCATACAGATAAGACAGCTACCTAGGTAACTAATTGTATTGGAACGTTACTCAAGAAGTGTCTTTGCCAATGGTGTTGAGGCTATTCCTAACGCCTCTTTCTAGAAAATTTCCCAGAACAGGAATTGGTAGAGACGGGACTCAAACGCCGAGCCCATCTTGTCCAAAAGGAGAACTAGGCCGCTGAGGACATCCTCGGGATGTCTTGGACCCATGTAGCCTCCTTTCTAGGCCTGGTCGTCTGTAAACATGCAGCAGCAAAAATGAGCCAGGACTATACGAACGAAAGTCAACATATCTCTGGTGCGGTGTGATCTCGTGACGGTAGCCTCAATCGGGCCTTACAACCGGAAGGAAGCTCGTGTAGATTATGTAGTTAGTTCCGGGAGAGTTGGCCGAATTTGGGAGGTTTCGGGGCGGAAGAGCGAAGGGGCATGCCTGGGTTCAATGCTTACGAGATCATGAGAAGGATTCTTAATTCTTTGGAATCAGAGGCGGAATATAGGCTGAGAAGGGGGCAAGAGGTAGGTAGTAAACAACAAAATCGCCGATGACAAACCGGGAAAGTATCTCGTCTACGTATATTTATCCAAATCAACATCTAATTAACCTTACACTTGGCTAGGGTTGGGTCACTACCTTGTAACTGAGCCCCTGTAGACTCGTGGCGCCAAAGAACAGAAAAGCCGTGAAGAAGCTTGAAATATGTATAAGAGGCAGGTAGGGTACCTAGGTACACTACATAGGTTAGGTACAGGTACGTACCTCCTGTCCAAGCTCGATATTCGAATTCGGGAGGCGGAGAAGGGAGCGGGGTTAAGGTAAACTCTGTGGGGGGAGAATGGGCTAAGCGGGCCTAATAATCCTCTAACGTCCTCTAACGCCCTCTAAAATTAATGGGGCTACACTGGAATCACGGGCCTGAGCAGCAGCAGCAGAGCAGCGGGCAGTTACCTCCAAATGTGAAATGTGGGGGAAACCCCCATCAGCCCTTTCTCGCATCGAATTACTCCGTAGCGCCGCCAAGACAGGGGGGAAGGGGCCCAACACCTAAATCATCAACCAAAAATCTGCTCAAATAACCCGTTCCCTCTTTTCATCTCCAACTTCACTGGTGCGCCACTCTAATGCTTGACCCGTTCCATCGTTCCATGACAATTCCCTGTCGTATTATTGGACCACGGCTACACGTTCCCAGATGTTCATTCCAGATGTTCATCTGTCCCTGACAGAAAGCTTACCCCGGTCTTGTTTAGCTGCCGTCGATCTTCTCTCATCCCGTTACACATCCGACTTGGCCTGCTCGATGCTTGTTGAGCTTGCTTTTATTTCACTTTGCTTGGCCTTCTCTAGTGTAACTGGCATCGAATATACCAAGTAGTATAGCATTACCAGGTATTCTAATCTCAGGCTCAATGAGTTGTTGAGTCGCCTATCGTCTTTCTCATTTCCCTTTTACTTTGCCTCCGTGAATTCAATATCGCCAGAATTATTACTAGGCGCTTCTAGCTTGCAACCCCTAAGCGTCTATCGCCTATTCTAACCAGTCGGCTTGCGTTTCACTCCCCTTCCCGGCTTTGAAACAATATATGTGCCTTCATTATAGACCGCTGGCATAATTCGTGCTATACCCTTTTCTATACAAGTCCTCTCCGGCACCGTCCTCCGTAATCCTGTCGGTGCTTTAGCCATGTCCTTTGACTTTACCAGTAGTTACAGTATGGTTGTCTTGCAGATCATGTCTTATCACGTCCCCTCTCCCGGAAAACCGGGCGAGCGATTTGTGTCTTGGCTTCACAGATCCCACGACGTGATGCCACTTATTAGTCGCCTCAAATCCTCTTTTCTATAGTCCGCTACCCACGTCTCCCCAGGTCTTGGATGCTTGGCCAGCGACCTCAATATGCCGTCCTTCTCACGTATTGCGACTGCTATTCTAGCAGCCGCTACCAGTAAGTCCAAGTCTTCTCCCTCCTCGATAAAGAATATATACTGAATGCTCGTAGCCTTCGGCACTACTCTTGCTCAGGACCCAGTCAAATACACCGACCCAGACACGGGAATCGAGTTTGGTACATGGGTTCAGGGTGACCAGACATTTGGTCTTGCACTACCCGAGGATGCCTTAACTAAGGACGCCGACGAGTACATTGGTATACTGGTATGTAGATATGGCTAAGTACCTTGGCAGCACTACTAACATCCTCTTTAGAAATGCTCTACAGGTTGGTGTGGCCTCTCCCATGGAGAGTCGGGACAGATGACGCAGGCCTTGCTGCTCATTGCTTGGCCGTATAAAGACCAAGTCCTCACATCTTTCCGATTCGCAACTGGGTATAACCTTCCAGGAGTTTATACCGGAAACGCAACCCTGACTCAGATCTCATCGAAGGTGACCGAAACTGGCTTCGAAGTTATTTACCGATGCCAGAACTGCTTCGCTTGGGATCAGGAGGGTTCCAGCGGTCACGTTGAAACCAGTGGCGGACTACTTGTCGTAGGACGAGCCTCGGCAAAGACTGTTCCTACTAGCCCCGAGTGCCCTGCCAACATCAAATTTGTACAACATGAAGCCTTCGGACAATTTGGTGCTCCTTTAGAGGGTCTTACAAGTGCCAAGTACCCTGAATGGGCTGCATTGGCAACAAAGGATGTCCCCGGCGAATGCGCTCCTAGCGATCCCGGCAACCCACCACCGGCGGGTCGTGTTTGTGCTAAGGAAATGGCCGGTCAATCGTTCGACTACATCGTCGTCGGAGCCGGAGCCGGTGGTATCCCCATAGCCGATCGATTAAGCGAGAAGGGTCACAGTGTTCTGTTGGTTGAGAAGGGGCCGCCGTCCGCAGGAATATGGGGAGGAAATATGAAACCGCTCTGGCTCGAGAAGACGGATCTCACACGATTCGACGTTCCGGGTCTTTGCAACCAGATTTGGGTTGATTCGGACGGTGTCGCTTGCTTAGATACCGACCAAATGGCTGGGTGTGTCCTCGGTGGAGGCACAGCTGTTAACGCCGGCTTGTGGTGGAGGGTAAGTTACCTTGATCGTGGCTTTAAAATTTAGATACTGATACTCTCCAGGCAAACCCGAAGGATTGGGACGAGAACTTCCCCGCTGGGTGGCACGACTCGGATCTCAAGACCGCCACAGACCGAACATTCAAGCGCATTCCCGGAACCACAAGGCCCTCTCAGGATGGTGAGTTATATATGCACCAGGGAGTCGACATCATATCCAGCGGTTTAGAGAAGGCAGGATGGAAGAATGTGCCTGTACCCAACGATGCCCCGACCCAGAAGAACCATACTTTTGGTGCTACAACATATATGTTCTCTAACGGTGAGAGAGGCGGTCCCCTGACCACTTACCTGGCTACCGCCGCTAAGCGTGATAACTTTGCGCTCTGGATGAACACTCCTGTCAGGAGGGCTCTTAGGACAGGCGGCCATATTACCGGAGTTGAGCTAGACTGTACTGTAGAAGGAGGTGGATATGGTACCGTTAACGTTACCGCCAATACTGGACGCGTTATCGTCTCGGCTGGGACGTTCGGCTCGGCCAAGTTCCTTCTCAGGAGTAAGTGATGCGGTATTTATTCATACTTTAAACAACGCGCTAATCTTGTTAGGTGGTATTGGTCCGGCCGATCAACTTGATATTGTTGCTTCTTCGGCTTCAGATGGCAAATCATTCATTGGAAAAGACGACTGGATTAACCTGCCAGTCGGCCATAACCTAATGGACCATGTCAACGTAAGTGAACTCTAGGTGATGAATGGGTGAGCTCCTCTCTAATTCGGTTAAAATAGACCGATACCTACTTCACTCACCCAGATGTTGTATTCTACGACTTCTACGAGGCATGGGACACGCCAATCCCCGAGGACAAGCAGAAGTACCTTGGTAAGCAAAATAGTCTATGATATTTCCTTGGGCATTTATTTACCTTTTATAGCCAACCGTACCGGTATTCTAGCGCAAGCTGCTCCTAATATCGGGCCCGTGGTATGTGTACCTGATTGTGTTGTGGTTTCGAAGTATTTCTAATTGAACCGCTAGATCTGGGACGAAATCGAAGGCGAGGATGGCGTAGTCCGTCAACTCCAGTGGACAGCCCGTGTTGAAGGTTCCGAGCTGACGAACACCACCAGTATGTTTCCACGCAATAGGAGTATGTAAGGAAACATAACTAATGTTGCACAGACACAATGATTATGAGCCAATATCTCGGAAGAGGTCAGACTTCTCGCGGTCGCATGACAATCAACGCCGGACTGAGCACGGTTGTCTCAACCCCGCCCTACCTTCGGGACCCGAACGACAAGGCAGCTGTTATCAAGGGTATTGAGAACCTGCGAAACGCTCTAAGCACCGTGGCGGATCTCGAGTTCAGGCTCCCGGCCACAAACCAAACCACGGAATCATATGTTAACGCCATTGAGGTGACGTCCGCTAAGCGTCGCTCAAACCACTGGATGGGTCAGCATTACCAAGCTACATCCCTAGTCATTCTCCTGCTAATGTTTAATAGGTACCGCTAAGTTGGGATCGGACGATGGCCGCGAAGAAAAGGGCACGTCCGTCGTCGACCTTAACACCAAGGTCTATGGTACCGACAACCTCTTCGTCGTGGACGGATCGATCTTCCCCGGCATGGTGACTGGAAACCCTTCAGCTATGATCGTGACCGCGGCAGAATTCGCCGCCGAGAAGATCCTGGCTCTATCGCCGAAGGCCCCTACAAAAGCGCCCCAGAACACCGGAGGACAGATCATTACCCTGCCATAGACTTGAGTAATCTTAGGATTGACAGCTATATACTCTAGGACAAAATTCTTGTACATATGTTTCTACTTCCCGAGGTGTCTCTGAGATAGCCCTAAAATTATATATATACATATACGTGCGAACCCCCCCTGGCAAGTCCATTGGGTACTCTTGACGTGTGCAAAGTGAACTGCTAGGCATACTCGAATTATAGGGGAGGTAGTTAGGTGATATTGTTATTATTATGAAAACAGGCTCTCAAAGAAATTGGCCTCGAAGCCTTGGAATGTCCATTCGTCCATGTCTGCCGCAAGTCCAGGTAATTGATACGGGGCTGATGGATCCGAGGGCTCGAATTGCATGAAGGAGAAATTGGCATCTTCTCCGAGGAAGTTCAAAAAGCTCGGAGAGGCTTCGGGGGGTTGCTGTAAACTGGGGTCTATTGGGGTGTCATTGGGGGGGTTGTTGTTCGCATATACATTTTCGGATATAGTTGAGCTCCGAGGAGGATTCCGTTCCGCACGCCTCTTCCTATTATAGCTGGGTGGCGCTGGTGCGGTATCGGGACCATCCTGCCGAAGCTGAGGTCGGTCTTGTTGCATCCGCCTGCTTACCGGGTTGATATTAATGGTTCCTAGGTACGGAATCTCAAGGCGCACAGGAGCGTCGAGGCTACTGGAGCTTCCCGCCACCAAGTCGACATCCGTCAGGGGCAACAGGCGGGTTATTATATCGGAGGTCTCGCGCGAGAGCTTGTCGTCATCCCTCTCTGCTATCTCCTGTATGACATCTCGAACCGCGAGAACTAGTTTGCGGTCGGCATCGCGTTGGTAACTTGTTCCGGGGTCGCGCGACCGCAGCTTTGGATCTAGGTAACCCAGGAGTAGCGTCATGGAGGCCGTGAGCGCGCCGTAGTCGGTGTGTCGACAGGCTCCGGCTGCGTCGGTGAGATGGCGGAAGACGAGGTAGGCTTCGAGGACCTTGCGTGAGGCATGCAAGCATTTTGTCTTACTGTAGTCCCAGCGGCGTTCTTTGGGGTCGCGGATACTATTTAAGAATGAGGGTTAGCGATTATTTTTAGTAAAGGGGTTCTAGCTAGTTCGATGGAGAAATATCAACTCCCAACGCAGGGTATCAAGGGAAAGGAATCCTTAGCGTTACGTACAAATAAGGTAGATGAAGTAGGATCAGCAGGTGGTAATGGTTCATCTGCATCATTACATGCATGTGAGCGACTATTAGTTCCTCTGTCGATCCGGTGGTCATGTCGGGAGTTTCTACCGGCTGCCACCACTCAGGGCTCACTAGAGACGAGGAGTTAGCTATTATCCCTTTAAGGAGAGGGGGCGAAGGAGATTAGGGGTAGAAAATCCATACTGGACTTGGCAGCAGCCTCGAGGCTGCGGTCGATAGCTTGTGTTGTGCCAAAGCTAGCATCTGTAGCCGCCGTCCCTTTCCCAGTATAGCTCGCATTCCGCTTAATGATGGCGCCGCTGATGACACAGTGTAGTTTATTAAGCCTATTTTCTGGGAGGTCGCCGTCCATTCGCCCAGGGTTAGCAAAGGAATCGTCTTCGCTAGCGGCGGGAAGGCCGAGGAGTAGAGACAAGTAGCGATCAGAGAAATTCATGCGATGCCATAGCGCACTGCTTCGGGGGCGAGTTGCCGGGTTTGATCGCGGGTCAACCGACTTTAGTGGCTTGTCGTCCGGCCATCTGGTCGCGCCCATGAGTTGGATGACGGCGAGGGCACGCCGGAGAGCTAGCCAGGACTTACGTAGATTCCCCACGTTGGCACTAAGAAGATTGGCATTGTCAATAATGAAGTGCTCGTTTTAATCGTATAGTATAACAAGAGATACCGGGTAAACTGCTGAAAGGTTAATACCTGCTTCCGGGAGGAAAGGAGGGAGAACTTACAACTAGACTTGGTCGCCGAGATTTTGGCGCACTAGATAACTTACAGGGAGAGAAAACATGGAAGTACATATAGGTAACTTACTGATACAACGAAATTAAAGTGAGCGTCTCGAGACCTTCGGAAGAACCGACAAGGTCGTCATTAGAAGCAACAAGGTCCGAAACCACGTTGACAAGTCTGCCCATCTGGACTCGGATTGGCTCTTTTGAGATGAGATTTCCCGGCACATTCTTTATAGACATCCTCTGCATGCAGAGGGTAACCTGCATCAAGCGCTTCGCCAGCAAGGCGGGGTGGCTCGACACAGGCGGGACTTCCGAGACGATAGATGGGGGCTCATTTAGGCCGTCGTAGCCGTTGAAGTATGCTACAACGAATTCGGCACCGGGACCCGCCGCCAGTATAGTATCGATGTCGTGCTGGCATGGGAAGGTCGCATGGAGGGTCTTCGATATCTGGGCAAATTTAGCTGGGAGGGTGGACACCAGCTCGGGCTGCGTTGATGCTGGGGTCGGCATAAAAGACGTCTGGATGGAAGCACTAGACCCGTTGTCTCCTCGCAGTGCGTCGAAGATACCTATGACAGGGGGATGCTCGGCCGCAGACGGACGGAGCATATCGGATGACGAGTCTAG
The DNA here is from genome assembly GCA_022432525.1 of Daldinia grandis. Lineage (NCBI taxonomy): Eukaryota > Fungi > Ascomycota > Sordariomycetes > Xylariales > Hypoxylaceae > Daldinia > Daldinia grandis. Next base: position 1,831,923 of record JAJKLB010000010.1, read on the forward strand.
TTCGTCTTCGACCGAGACGGCGGAAGTAAAGATCTCGCCTACTTGGTCATGAGTATAAGAGTGAGACGCAGTATGCTCCACGAGTCTCTCTAACAGACCCTCTACTCTGCTCAGACGCTGCGATAGCCCCTTATCTGAAGCTGGGGGCTGCTCGTCCGGGAACTCCTGGCTTAAGCAGGCCGTCCCCCGGACCTCACAGCCGGTGCAGATAGCAGCTGTAGCCGACGAATATTGGCAACGAGTCTTCCTTCTTCTACCTGTCCGGTGGGAGTATGTTTTAGCATCTGTTTAGTGGCCTTGTGTAGGTACCTAGCTGGAGAGAGACTTACATTCCCAACAACTATGCGTTCCCTTCCGAATCTTTCTTCTCTTCGCAACAGAGTCGGCCCCGCTTGAGCTTCGCGTCGCGGGGTGAGACATTTGTGTTTAGCCTTGTGAGTAGGTGAGGACCTAAAATTGGCCACGTTTTGTAGTCTTTTTTTTTTTGATCCTCGTGAGTTCGAGTCGTGGGATAGCACACTCTACCTTGGTCCTTGTATAGGTAGGTATCTATTTGGAGGTACCTATCTATGCGCAGGAAGCTCCGTGACAACCCCACAGAGACTGTAATCAAGTAAAAAGAAAGGTTGGCTTCACACACGCTTAGAGGAACATACTATAGAGAAAGTACTAGTTGGTTTAATTCTTGAAATACAGGTATTCTTCCTTTTGCTCGTTGGGAAAAGATGCCTCTCTGACCCTAAACTTGATGCCAAGAATATTCGGCCGAATCTACGGACGAATTTGTCAGCGAGTCATATGTAGGTATTGATTGCTAAGTGTTTAAAGCGATCTTAGTGGCTCTAAAGGAGGATTAGCGTATAGGCACAGTTCTTACCTGCTGGATACGTTCGTTATCTTGCCTTTTTCGCTGATTTCAAAAGTTAATATCTCTGCTTATACAAGAATGAGCTCTAACATTTACGCAACATTTACGCAACGCAGCGAAGTTTATTGCGCTACATAGATAATACCATAAACAATAGCATGATAGCACGATAGTAGAAAAGTAGCTCCGGAGAGGAATGAGCAACGAGCAATGGAGAATGTTACTTGTGGATACGGGAAGCGGCATCTGTACCTTAGTGATGCAAGTCGTCTCTCGACCGCAAGAGACGAGACCAACTCTTGATCTGTCATATGTCGGATACTTGCTTCCATGACCAGATCTCTCCGAAAGCAGCCACCTCGACCAACGTACTATCTGTTGACCGAAGCCTAACATGTGTTTGCGTGAAACTATAGCGGCCAAGGGTTGGTGGCACCCGGCTCGACAACCGGCCAAGAGGTCTCCTGTAAGCTACCGGTTTATGGGCCACGAAATCTCCGTTGGGGGTAGTTGCAGAGCAAGGCACGATTCCAAGCTCTTGAATCTCTTCCTCGGTATGACTTATAAGAGGCCTGTTCGATAGGTACCTATGGAAGTCTATACTCGCGACATACCTAGCACGTCCCCACCGCCCGATCACATCCCAAGCTGCTGCACCTAGGCACGCAACATAGCACATGAAGGCATCTAACCGCCATACTTACCAGCGTATACGATATATAAATTATTGATGCCGAGGAGGATGGTTGAAAAGAGCAGGCCCGGTTTAGTCAATGGGAACTCAGCGTGTACGACAAAACGAATTCTAGCCCTCCGGCGATGAGCATCGAATGTGCTTTAGCTCGGCGGGATCGAACATCAGATGACGTGGCTGGGGCTTTGGTCGTCTCCCGGGTCACACAGGTTATAGAATCGGTTGTTGTCAGACGGCCCGTCCAATCGCACATGCTTTCGGAGAAATTCCCTTGTGTTAGGTGCCAGGACAGCCGCATTTGACGGGTGTTTAGGGGCTCCTTAGTTCCTAGACGAGGCTACCTACCGCAACGATTTAATATTCCATGTCGATCCCGTGTCGATTTCTTTCCCCTATCTTCTGCTACTGCTACGAGGATTGGGTTTCTTGATTCGTAAACGGAGTCTGATACCTTTCACTTGAGGCTAGAACATTTGTTTAGCTGGAACTTAAGTTCGATGTCAACACCCGTCATCGTTGATATCATTGATGGTGGGATTGCTAATTTACAGTAGTTCATGGCAGATGGCTGAAACCGCCAAGAAAACTTGTTTTCGAGCATAAACCCATTCAGCACTGATTCCTCTGGTTAATGACATGAGGCTGCTCTTTAAATACGGACTTCGGATTCATCTTCGAGCATCTGATGGATTCTCTCTTACGCAGCGACTAAACCCTAGAGTTTAGTCGAAAATGAAAAACGCTGGTAGCGAAGGCGAATTCAAAACGTAGATGCAACAGCAGCCCATGGCCCCATATGAAACTGATAGCATCTCTATTCGGCTGTTCGCTTCGCAAGCAGCGGGTATTTGCAGTAGTGGAGAAGGGCTCAGGTCCGCACAAGGGGTTTGGTCGACCAGATCACGAAGCCAGCATTTGCAAATGTAGTGATTACCAAGTAAGTAGAAAAGAAGAGGAAAAAAAATACTTGAGTCTTGGGTGTACACTACATAAGTGGTTGATGTAAGTACTAACGGGGGGGTATCGATTAATGGGGTCCCAGATAAGACGAAAAGTCCAACCTTTTCAATACCGCTGTTATCTCATATCACATAAATGCACGAAGGCCCGGGCCAAAAGTCTTGCACATCTAATCTTGGCAAAACTACCTAACTTAGCGTGCAAGTCAGCAAACATTTTACTGTGTTATCTAAGCTATAGTGGCTGGTACTGCTACAAATATAGTGACATTTGGGTAAGTAAGCCACCTAAGTTTAATGGATAATCCACTATTCGACCATTAGCTAATCACATAGCTAATACAGTGCAAGGGATTTGGGGATGTACAAGACTTTTAGCTGGGGGATTCATACATACAATGTACATATTGCCGCTTAGCTGCACTAGACCTGACTAGACCTGCTGGACCGCTGAACTTCCACTGAAACAACCAAAGGGTCTCCACTAAGCGTCTCAGTACTTTCTAATACGATACAACCCCTCCAAACTCAAAGGACCCTAGGCTACCTGTCTCGAGTTCGAGTTTCGATCAAGCAAGCTACCTGAGTTTAAAAAAGAAAATTGACTTTTTTTGACAGTCCGATTACGTGTACTTTTAATAGTAATACTTTTAGTCTAATTAGTCCCCATTACGACAATCTTCGCCTGTCAGTCGTATCAGACGAACAGAAACAGATTGGTAAACAGGGGCACTACATGTAATGAGGAGCACTAATAGGTAACCCCTACATATCCGCATACCAGGTACGGATAAGTTCGAAATCTGTTCGATCAACAACAACGAGGAATACAAGCGCTTGTCCCTTATTGTAGCTTCGACTTTTCTATCCCGCCTGGGAAGGCCACCGTGCTATGAGGTTGCTATGTTCTACTCTGAAGTAATAGCTAAAGGCCTTAAACGCTATCGGTGGGCACTAGTTTTGCCTTATGATGCTCGGTACATACCGACGGGGCCGAGGGCTGAGCGCATATAGAATACCCTGTTGTCGGCCAGGCCGTAATCCGGTCTTGAGTCACGGTTCTCTGATCTTAGCGGCTAACAACCTTTCAGTGTCAAACACCACATAAGGGTTTCAGGCCCATTAGGGAGGGTCTCAGCTCGTCGATCATATCACACTACTAAACTGGGTACACTACTGATCATATCAACTTTTCCTTCACAATAAGCCTATAACATGTTTCTATTCTCATTTATACTCCCATTTCTATATGCAATATGTACATACGCACTGCATAGATTCGTTTATCGATTCGGTCGGATCTGCCTATTAAGAGTATTAGTGCATACACACGAGAGCCATCCTGGGATAGCCCCGCCTCGACAACTTGATGCTATTCATGGGTTTTACTATTATAGCTTCACTCGGTTGTGGCGTGGGGGCCATAACTAAGAGCAATACGGGGTGAATGTTGCAGCCCCTTGTGACAAACGCACTGAAAGCAAACTGCATTCTAAAATGGATTCTTATCACTACCTGACGTATAGATTCATCAAAGCTACAAACCAAGTTGACTGATAGAGCAACCCAGATGGAGATTCATTCTATTATATACTGGAAATGGTTACCTAGGTAGTTTATACCTTTCTAGATTTCACTCGGATTTTCTTTCATTTAGATATATACCTAGGTATATATCAGAGAATACTACATCGTTTCGTCTATTCATCTCGGATACAATCTCGTCTTCTTTTATTTTACACCACTACACTATATGGTTAATCTTCAGCGAACTTGATCATTCTCAGTCTTCGATTTAAGGCTATCCCAGTCGGGCTAGACCCTGTGAAGATCACGGAGAAGCGATTTCAAATGGAACGTTTGACGCCATGATCTACAACACGTCGATCTGACACACGAGTGGCCTCCAAAACGACTTACACGTCGTTCCTAAACCCTAGAGAACTACCATCTGGCTTATCCCGTTCTGTAAGCCCCACATTCCCGTACAGCTTTCGAAAAAGGATGCAGGCGAGATCCCTGACGACCATAGGGATTTCGAAAACTTATTCATGGTTTTACTATAGGGTATGCGGAACAGCTTCACCAACTGACGGCGCATTGCATATATCGAGATATCCACGTAAGCCCATGGAGTTAGTAACTTTGCTTTAGAACAATACCCTTTCATCCTATAGTGGTCGTCTGTTAGCCATGTTAACCGTAACAGGCGTCTCCTTGCCTAGCTTATCCGTCCATTAACACATCAACAGCTTCTGGTCGGCCTCCGCCTCGGACTCAGGGACAAGCTTTCGTTCTAGCTCCCTGACGACTTGAGCCCAAACTCGGAGACAAGCATCTGTTTCTTTTTCGGATACCCCAAGTTACACCACCCCAAGAGGTTGTCATATTCAGCTACTCCCCTATGTCCCACACAGCAGTGGCACAGCCTTGCTCCTCTCTTGCTAGAAAGGTCATATCACCCGTGGACATACCACCCGTGGATGTCGTCCTATCTTCGCTCTGGTATCTCTATCCGGCTCCCCTGCGTCCCCCCCCCTCGGCGACACCTGTTCCTGTCTCGTTTCTAATGCCTCCAGAGTGACCACACCTTTTATCCATATTTGAACTCGAGGGTTTCTAGACCGGCCGAGGAAGGAGGCTCTTTACCGATCTATTACCAACGCTTAACAACTCTTAACTACCGAGAATAAATACTACGGAGAGCAAATCGGGGCTGCAACTAGTTCGAAGTTTCAGGCAAGCTCCATCGAATAGCAGGGGGCCTAATGGTACTCTTGTCGCTCTTTTCTTCGGCCCCCCCCCATAATCCCGACTCCCTTTTACTAGGAAGATCTTCCTCTTAGCGGCCACGCAAGCAAGGCGCACCACCCTTCCCTCTTTCTTCGAACGCAAAGTCGCAAAGCCACATCCGCCGTTTCAATCATTCACAGCTCATCAGTTTTTTTAGCGTCGATCTGTGTCGATAACTCTATTACTCCTCCTAGACCCTGGTTACACCTTCCCCAGATAACAAAAGCTTAGGATCTCCCACCTCGTACACATCGTACACAGTCTATCTAAATCCAGTCAGGCCACTTGCTCTTGCCTTCCTACCATTAATTGTATGGAGGGAAGGAGGAACCTGCTCATAGTGTTTTTGTGGCATCATTTTCTTTTTACGCTAGAGGAAAGGAAGCTACCACCGTGTTGTTGTACGGAACCAGCACAGTCAGGCATATCAGATACATCAGGCGCCTTCCCACCAAGCCTGCATATAGGTCAGGTTGCTACGTTAGCAACGGATAAGGCGTGAGGAAGGCCGTTCCTCGCCTTGTAGATGGGGTGCTTCGATTCCTAGGCGCTAAAAATCCCTTATTGGGTATACAATAATTTTTGTGGGAATGGCGGATGACGACGAGTTGCGGATTTCAACTACACGAATTATACATTTCATATGTGTCGTTTTGGGGCGAAACTCAATTAACAGACGCACGGCTTCAACTAAGAGCTGGCCTCGTGTTAATTCAAATTGCTGGACGATTATCCAAACGGACTGGTAATCGTTGCCGAGGCTTCGGTCGTTCGCTTTATAATTACCAGCAGGGCTGACAACAAATCTTTTTATAACTTCTCGGCATAGCATTATCTACAGCTCGACCTCGCGGACTGGAGCCAGAACATCGGAGCAGGCTATATTTCGAGCTGGCATTCTTGGCTGCGCTGGCAGTATGGATGTTACCTCGTTGCTGAATTCATCCTCATTGGTACAAGGAGAAGCAGCTACAAATAAGGATAAGGATGTACAGGGCATCGTGGACCATGGCACCAGCTCGATGCCGGAGACGACGGAGGCGACGGAGGTGACAGAGGTGACAGAGACGACAGAGACGACGGCGGACCATCCATCCTCTCCGCATACCTCATCCCAAGAAAATGCCCCTGCACACGAAACGAGATTACCATGTCGAAGTAGGACTCCATGGAACGCCGGTGGGTACGAACTCCCGCTAACAGTAGACACCAAATCGACTCAAGCGACAGCACAGTCAACATCTAATACTACGTCGCCTACAGGATCCGGCAGTCCCAAATCGCCACAACACAAGTTCTCAGGGAGTTATAGTAGCCTCTCCTCCTCGTCAACTTTGTCGTCCCACTCGAGGATATCATCTATGTCTACGGTTGGTGGAGTTCAACACACTCAATCCGACCGTGGCGAGCTTACGATTCCCAAGATATGCTCTCCAGGTACGAGCCAGAAACCAGCAAATGAAGCAATCACTTCCCCGCCCTCAGTTCGTACAGAAGCACCAGTCATAAGTCCAATACGATCTAGCTCGCCATCCGATACCATGTTGATGTCTAGGGGGAGTATGGGTGCAAATCGGACTGATAGACAAGACGCAACCATGTGAGTAGACATTCTTGTTTTTTAATTCAATAGCCGTTCAAGACAGGTTACTTTAAGTTGAAGTTACTCTTGGTTGGTCTATTGATCAGACGGAAATCGTCAAACCGATCCCCGAGTCAAGTGTCATGGGCCAAATTCAAAGGGGGTAATCGTCAATCACTTCTAGTTTGTGCAACGATTTGCTGGTTCTATCTGCTGGTTCTACGCCTAGTCCTGCACATACAGGCTTATCCACCTTCAAAACCCTCATTATCATACCCAATTAGACCTACTATACCCTTCGGTTCATCTCAAGTGCTAAGTTTTTGCACCTAAACTACATTTGCTGATAACATTAATTAATCTCAACGTGATGGTGTTTGAGCATCTGTCAAGATGCCATATGTTCTATTTTCCTCAAGTCTTGTCAATCACACCTCCTTCGAATTTATATATAAGCCAAGGGTTTATTGTCCAACCTCGGTCACATCTAGTATTTTCTATCTACTAACGCTACCTTAGCACCAAAGACACTAGGCCTGATATTGGTCATCCCGTCTCTTTTGATTCTACCAAAGCACACAAGAGGGCTATCTCTGCCCCTGATTTGAATGTCACGGAAGGGATTAATCGACCCTTTCCTCCGCTCTCTGTCGCGCTCCAGCGTCCTCCGGCGCCTCAGAATCGTACTGACCTTCGCCCTTACAATCGGCCGATCTACGCCATGGGGGCAATGTCCCCTCCACCAGCCTTCGCTAATCATCTTTCCCAGGATGGAAGTGCTACCTGCATGTATCAACAAGGCTGCGACACGGGATCTTCACTCCGCAAGGCCATTTCGCACATCTTCGGACGGAATAAGACGTGCACTCGAAATATCCCTCCGAAAGTCTGGGTTCACTACTGTCGCAAGCATTACCAGCGTAGTCGATATCGCAACGGCCCGGAGTGGGCTGACACTCAATGTGAGTTGGTACAGAGACAGATCCGCCGCGTCCAGGAATGGAGTGACGAAAACGAGCGAACTCGACGGCCAGGAGTGATAAAGGACTGGTCATTGTCTATGAGGAAGAGAGAGAAGACTCGCATCCAGGCAAAATCCTCCAAGAAGCGTCCTCATCGCGAAGATAGTGAAGACGAAGAAGACGATATACCGGACAGTGCTGTTTTGAACGGCACCGCCGTGCCGGATTGGCTACGTAACAGATGTGGCAGTGGGTATACCACGGCCGATATCGAGGAAATTGTGGCTCGAATGAGGAACGAGATAAGAGAAACGCGCAGTAGCCAGATTCCCGATATAGAGATCCTCCCAAACATCTCCATGGACACCCCGGATGACACGAAACCCAAGACGCCAGCGAGGCATAAAAGTAGCCTTGGAAGCCAAACGCATAAACGCTCTCAGTCAGTTGGCGTTGCTCTTAGGTCCGAGACACGCCCCATGACGCGTCGCGTAAGCCAATCCACGTATGTCCGACACGAAGAAGATACACACCTACCTCCTGGTGAGAAGCGTCGGCGCCTATCCGGCCCATCTTCATACGGGACTCCTTATGCAGTCATGAGTTCGAGGCTACCGGAGCATCCTACCATCGCCTCGTTACGACCCATGCATCCTCCTCCCCATCATCAAGCCTTTGGCAGTATCCAAGAAAGCCGTGACCAGGAGCCATATTACCGTTATGAAATCACCAGAGCCCCAGACTACGGCCACAATCGTTGGCTTAATATGGGTCCTCAGCAGAATCAAGTTCAGCCAATGGGTGCAGCACCAGGAATTAGCGGCCACCAGCGGTCTTTTTCTGAAGTCGGCAATGTCCATACTGGCTTCTCTTACCGGCCTCCTTTCAACGACTCTTCACCACCAGTCTATTTCCCAGGGCCGATATCTTACGATAGAAACACAATACCTCCATCGCAATATCAGGCAACCTTTACCAATCCTAACTATTATGATGCTCGGCTAGTACCGAACCAACAAGGCCCTAATCCCTATCCACCCTCACTCCCTTTGCCAACTCTGGGGCCAGGTCGTCCTTCCCTCGATCCCAGTTATAGACACATACGCCACCAGAGCACACCATCAGTTAGCCATACCAACACTCCCCAGGGGCCTATCAGTGGATATGAGCATCCTACTAGTATTCGTCTGCAAGTCCCACACGAGCAATTAGCTCCATATCATCATCAACTTTCCTACGCACAACCTCATCAGAATCCTCCTCGCCCTGTAGTACAAGAATCCGACCGGGATAGAGAAAAGTTCAGCGAGCGTCGTTAGCCAAGGCTTTATACTTCCATTCTGTCCTAATAAATACCTGAAACCCCAGTCTCTGGTCAGCATCTTGCACTATATTTGTCGCGCCTTGCGTTTTCACCTCACCCTTGTAGGCGGGATCCATTTGCTCGACTAAAAGGAAGAAAAAAAAAGAGCTTTCGTTATAGAAGAAGCGGCCTAAAATCTTAGACTGGATACCCCCTTTCGATCATTTTACAGATTACGGCTGGAGACACGGAACCAAACAACACGAAGTGGGCCGGGTCTCCCCCTCCCCAAGCGGTATGAGCGTATGAATTACAGCGATATCGTTTTCTTCAGGTTTGCTTCTGAAAAGCACGATTATATCACGGGATATGAAATAAATATCTATTAATGGGGTTTGGCCGTGGCCAGTAGTGTAGTGTATCACAGGAACTACTCGGGATCGGCTCGGTAAAATATTATGCCCAGGCGTATCGGGCTGGGTGTCCCCTATTAACTGTGCTGTGTTGTCCTATGGTCGACGACTAACAGCGACCAAGTTGTCTTCGTACCCATAGACTAGACATTGAAGGTGTGCTTAGATAGTCAAACCTTCGTTTATGAATGCGCTGGATTTCTCAAAACGTCGTGTTAGACAAAATAGCAGTAGAAATAAGAAATGAATATTCCGTTGCCCATTCATATAGTGTATATTTTCACCACTTAAACCATAATTGCGCTTCAACAAGCCAGTTGAAAAGTAACAAATGGGAGTTTAACCCGGAGCTCTTTTGGGAATGCATGCTATTGATGCTACGAACTCCATGGCTCTTCTGATTGGTTCACTTTTGCATAATCTTCCCAATCAGGAAAGCCATCAAAAAATGGGTGGTTGCAACATGTAGTAGCACAAAAAGGACCCAGAAAAAGTTAATACAAGATTAGAAATTAATTATATTTTAATCATAATATTAACTGCTTGCGTCGGTTTGCTTGCTTTATTAAAGTCTATATAAAAAATCATTAATAGCGGAATAATGAAAAACAATAGAGGGATTTTGTTTCCCTTACTCTTTTCAGCTTTAATTTTTGATTTTACGCGCTATAAATAAGAGGGCTACAATGCATTTGATTTTGTCTAAGTAGGAGTTAATAAGCTTTAAGCGTCCAAACTAATTCTATCATTGAAACCGTAAAGATTCTTAAGTTCTAGGCTAAGTTAAAATTACGACCTGCTGCTATTCTTTAAAAGCATTATCTAGGTAGGTACCTACCTATCTTTGTCTCCATTCAGAGTTGCTAAGAGACGAGGCTGAGATTGTCAGGGTCCTAGATAAGACATCTAGAACAAAGAACACATACAGTACAGTACCTAATGTATAACTACAAGGCTCCCATAGCTACCTACTTAGGTAGGTACCAGGTAGGTAGGTAGTCAGAGCTCCTCGCAAAATGGCGAAGTATGGTTGTTCCCATGCTGTTCGGTTTCGCCTCGCCACGGGGGTATCGTGACCAGGCCAACGGAGTCAAAATATGACTGCGTGCACAGCTAACGTGGCATGTAAAAAAAGTAAAAATGAAGGAATGAATACCTTATTCACTCCATATATCCTATGAATAACTAAGGTAAACATAGCTTGGTTCTTTCCTAGGAAATTTCAAGCACAACCGGCGATCAACCGGCAAACACTCTAAGGTGGGTGCCGACATAATCTTTCTACAAATATCTTCCCCTCGTAGGTAATAGACGAGACTGATAAGCATCTGTTCTTGCCTCGGATGCAGTGTCTTGTTTGCCCACTTGACGCAGGTTTCAGATCAGTCTCTAGTGTTTATCGCATGGCCACAAGCTCGACAGGTTATTTAAAGAGCTCGTCATCGCACCAGTGCTGCTTCTGTACCGTTCGAGTAACTTAAATCCTAAGACATAGCAACAGGATAAGAAGAACACGGTTGCTTTATGTCGGAGACATGCCCGGATTACATATAGCAAACGGGGATGAACCCAAGGACTCCTTACCCGCATTTGTATTCGATATCGACGGCGTGTTTATAAGGGGCGAGAAGTTGATCCCAGGAGCCTCCGAAACTGTTCGATTGCTGCAGAACCGGAACGACCCTTTCATCTTCCTAACGAATGGCGGCGGACATACGGAGCAAAAACGAGTCGAGAAACTTGGCCAGCGACTGAGCCTCACTCTCGACGCGGAACAGTTCGTACAGTCACATACCCCTTACTACGACCTCGTGTCGGAGTATGGTGACAAGACAGTCCTAGTCCTTGGGGCTCACGGAGATCAGATTAGGGATCTAGCCAATCAATATGGCTTCAAAAAGGTCCTCACATCATCCGATATCATGGCTGAGCGTCCACTCATCCACCCATTCCCGGAGATGACTAGGGCTCACCACGAAAAGTACGGACGCAATAACAACATACTGGACACCACGCCTATATCAGCTATCATGTTCTGGTCTTCGTCGCGTGACTTGGGCTTGGACTTACAGATCATCACCGATCTACTGTTATCGGCCGGCGGCTTTATCGGAACGAAATCGTGCAAGAACGGCGATGCTTCTCTGGATAACTGCGGGTACCAGCAGGACAACCAGCCCAAGCTATTCTTCTGCAACCCAGATTTCCTATGGAGCACCGAGTACCACGAGCCCCGGCTTGCGCAAGGCGCCGCCCTGGCAGCGCTCAAGGGTATCTGGTACGAGATTACAGCCGGAAAAGGCGAACTGCTGTACACCAGCATCGGCAAGCCAACAGAGCTCACGTACAACTACGCGGAGAAGGTGCTACGAAACTATGGTCAGAAGTTGGATCCCTCCCGCGAGATTACCACCGTGTACATGATCGGCGATAACCCGCGGAGCGACATCGCCGGTGCGAAAAACTTCGAGTCCAGGTATGGATACAAGTGGCAGAGCGTGCTTGTCGAGACAGGCGTCCATGTCCCCGGTACGGTGCCTGCGTACCAGCCCGACCACACGGCGGCGAACGTCAAGGAGGCGGTGGAGTGGGTGCTGAGGAAGGAAAAGCTTACCAATGGAGCCGAGTAGAGTTATTGACATGGCGCTGATTCTTCCTATTCGATGTGGCGTATTGGGACGGTGGTCTGGAGTTGTTACTGGTGTTATGGTCCCAGCAATCATCGTTTCATTCCAGGTCTCTATTCCAGGTCTCCATTTCAGAACCAAGTGGCAATCACCCCAGGCGTATGGGAGGGTGGGACGAAAGGGGGAGATTTGATGTTTCTTCCTTACGTATCTTCCTCTACTTGTTTGTTAGGCGAAAGAGACAAGCTTGCACCGCGCGGTCTTCGGTACGAGGATCTTTTGTGCATGTAATAAGGCATAGTCTTACTGAGAATTGATTTGTTCTTCTTTATTCTTATATATGAGGGTACGGTCAGCCTTTGAATCTGGGTCTTATTATATACTACCAGTACCTTGTTGTTGACTTCAATCTGAAGATCCGTAGGCACAAGGGAAGAGCCCAACCAACAATAAATAAATAGGTTAGGTACTCTTCTAGTACCCTAGTCGGTACCACAAGCATGCATCTATCCTCTAAAAACTCTGCTTAGGTCTCCTACCTCATGAACCCCATGAAGAGTATCATTTAGAAATGCATAGCTTCAAGCTACAGAGGCTCCTTGGGAAAATTGAGTACGATGGTTCATGAATGGGTGGCATATTCCAGCAAGGTCCACATTTTGATATTCATGTGTAATAGAAATAAAACTACAAGTCGTCGGCTGGTGCCGTGAACATGTAGGTATGTATGCTTAATGGTACGATATTATGTATGTATAAGCCGGGGGGACCTGGGACCAGTTCGAAAATAGAATCTCGGTGTCACAATCCTACCTAGCAATATATCATTTAACTACACAAAAAAAAAAAGAAAAAACTATACCTAAGCCTACTACCCGGCGCCACGGGCTTGTCTACGTGCCCTTGATGGATATTATTGGGCCCTCCTATACATTTCCAGCAACCCTATACATACCTATAGAAGAGCTTTTGGGTATGCTACCGAGCACGATGTATCCCCAAATGTGCTTTTAAAGTAACTATCAAGAAGTGAACATCATCCTGAAGTTAACCATTTAATGTTATACTCATAAGAATTGGCTTTGCCAACTACTACACTAACACTAACCTACATGATTAAGTTGGTAACCATATTGTTGTTATGTTATAACTAGCGTTCATGATAAAACCTGATCATTTCAACCGATTGAAGCTTGGGACTAACTACCTAACCTAGTGAGAATAATACATAGACAGTTGTCCCTTAAGCAAGCTAGTCAGTCCCTGCCATTGATCTGCTTCTCAAGCCATAACACTGCTATAGAACTACTACACAAACTACCAATGGTAAACATTAGTAGTTGTTAAGTTCATAGTGATTTGTATATAGATTGATAAGATTAATCAAACCATGTGAGGATATGACGATATGTGCGCTGAAGCTTAGAGAGGGGCAAGGGGCCGTGACAGGGGGAGGAGGGGCTAGGCTGGGCTGATGTGACAAGGGCGGTGAATGATTAAGCTTGCAGATAATTACGGGGCTTTCTTGAACTTAACCCAACTGTGCCTTGCGCCATTGCCCGAGTCGATGAGTGATGGGATGTACATGCATGATGTACACGCGACCTTTTTTAGTATGTACCTACCTATGTAGGTACCTAAGGTATGTACATATGTAGCACATGTCTTTTTCTGTCCGACTAAGAAGACCGTTTAAGAAAATGAGATGTAGGGTCTGTCATCTGTCCAGCACACTTGGTGAATTTTGGATAATTATTCGACTACAGTGGGTTATTAGTGGTTTATGTTTAATTTTCGTAGTTATTGGGTTTTTTGGACGAACTTTCTCTAGTTAAACCTTAACCTAGGCACCTACCTATGTATATCTCTTTAAGCTCCAGGAAGGTACATAACTTGGTATAGGTATTTTGGCACGATCTAGCCACGTGCAGATAAGCGATAAACCAGCTGGCAGGTACAGTTTGTCAAGTGCAAAAACCTCGGGGGGTAAGAACGGTTTAGTACTTAGCTCCATTAGGGCCACCTTGATCAAAATTCAAAAAAAAAAAAAACCTTGGTTTGGAAACTTGCCCGGCTAGGGAAGAACAAGACAGCTGAGCCCCTCTTCTCGACGCGACGACTCTCTATTAGCCATACATAATCATATCGCCAATGACCTCCCAAATTTGAACATCTCCATATTGACGCGCTCGGCCGAGAGGGATTCAATCACCATCCTCCTTCACGGACCCTTCACGGACCCTTCACGGCATTCTCCGAAGACGAAGACGAAGACGAAGACGTACCAAACCGAACCGAACACATTACAACAGCCCTGGCTGAAAGCCTCGCTACCTCGGCGCGGCAGCAGCCACTACCATCGCGCCCATGTGGTGGTTTTTTCGCATCGTCTCCAGCTCCGTCTTCCTGTTGACCATCGTATTATCCATACCCATCTCCTTTGATGTAGGCGGGCGTGATAGCGGCTTGGCTTACAGCCTGTCGCTGTTCGGTTTCTACCTGGTATACAGCGCTGTCAAGCTTGCTACCCCCGAAAACTCGCGCGTAGGCTGGGTTGTCTCTAGGTTCCTCCAATCTTCTCAGTGGATCGTGATCCCGACTCTCTTGATATGGTCTCTGCACAATTTTGCTGTTGATGCCAACAGCACCGACTGGGTGTCGAGAACAATCGGTGGATTTGGTGGTCAAAAGCCCACTGCTACCTGGACCGATTGGATCTTCGGCAGTGGCGGGTTTGTGGAATCGGTGACTCTTGGTACTTGGGATAAGACGTTGCGTTATTCGAGCCCTGTCTTCCAACTTGCCGAAGGCTTCTGCACGTTGTTGGTTATCCAAGCCGCAGGTCAAATTTCGAGATGGCTTGTGAACCGTGGAAGAAGCGATACTTGGGTTGTGAGTAGTCTCTTTTGTTATATCTACTCTTTACCTAGCTGCTGACTTATATTAGCTTATACTTCTGATCCTATCCGCTTCTATCATTGCCAGTGCCGTCTACTTCCTATGGCGGGTCGCTTTATTCCCATCTATCAGCAATATCGATGCTACCCTCATCGGCGTGACTGTTACCTCTGCGGTTTTCCTATGTGCGATAGGAATTCTCTCCGGCCGCGGTAATCCCGTTGAGTCGTCTTTACTATTCGCCTACATTGTTCTATGCGTCTATCAGATATTTACCGACTATGTTCAGTCACCGGAGGCTCAGGCGGCAGCAGCAGAACAAGCTGCAAATCAACCAGAGTTTCCGCCTCTGCCACCCATCATCATGGCGAGCTACTCGACTCTCGTCCATCTCTTTAATTTACTACCTGAGGCTGTATACTCCTCCCTGAGTTTCCTCCACGCCGCATTCCAGACTATTGCACCTTCCGTAATGACCTCCTTAATTTACCGACTAACCGTTTTTTACTGCGCGACTCGTATTATCCCAGCAGTACGAGAATCGGGTGCACGTGCTCTTCTACAGGAACCTTCTTTGGATGATTCAGATGAGGCGAATCGCATTTTAGGCTTCCTCTCGTGGTTCTCGCCTTCCATCCTTATCTCCGTCTATACAAGTCTTCTACTTCAACATTTTTCCGCCAGCGGTGGTGAAGAAGGCTGGACACTCCGACACGGGGATGCGGGAGGCAATACTTGGCGTTGGGTTAATGTTGCCGCTACAATGAGTCTCTATGCTATCGAGTTATATCTAGGTAGCGATGATTCGGACAGCGGTTTAGTTAACCATTGGAAGACAGACTAGACAGGGCTGCCTATTAATTCCGAAGTTAGTAAGGCTGAGATATTTTGGCCTGTGGTATGAGGCAGATCCGAAAGGCAGGTCGCAGAAACCTCATTAGCAGGAAAGTGGCATATGTGTTTTGACCCTAGTCGATCATGATTGCGATCGATATTTGGCAGCAAGCATTGGGCAGGGCAGGTCGTCGGCTTGGGAAATGTAGGTTCACAGCACTTGGCGTTGGGGGGGCATTAGGGACAGTATACCATTCCATTGAATTCGACCATGTTTTATTTGTTGCAATGAAGCAAGCAGCACCCACGCCTGATTCGTAAGCTAGGCGTATTCTGCATCTGCGGGGAGTTTTGATCCATTCCAGGTACTTCCCTGCCTACCTACTCACCTTTATGGAGTAATGATAAATGACTTATCACGAGAAGCAAACATTTAAAAAGGTGTGATGAGAATAATTCTCTCAAGATACATTGTATGCGAATCCCATCCGCCGCCTCTACTATTCTTCATCATGATCTTTATCATTAAATAAACCTCGTGGAATTGGTTCCCTCAACTGATACGACTCAGAGGCTACAGCTCGCTCTACTGCGTATAAGAGCTCAGCCTCGATGATATGCAGGATGGGCTTTTAGATGCGATGTAACCTGGAGGGCCTCGTCTCAGGTGTGGCGCAGGTTGGCTGTCGGTCTTGCATATCGAGACCCGCTTGGCAAACATAAAACAGCAGGTTCAGCTAACTAGGTAGCTACCGAGATGTTTAACCTAAGTCATTTCTCATCTTTTCCATTTTGAGGGGGTCCCCTTCGGTCTTTATTTGATTTTTTTCTATATATTTGTCTCGGCTATGTACACATAGGAGACTTGAGTTTATATGAAGTTTTGTTTGTGTTAGTTATTTCTAAGACCAATGGAAGTCATGCAGCATCGTACAAGGGGTAGAGCGTTAGGTAACGGAAGTGTGCTTATACCTAATAGGCGCGACGAGGACGACGAGGATCCTAATTGTCTCATTCCGGATGGGAGGCTTGGCAAAGAAAGATTTAAAGAATATTTCAATGGGGATGTATACGATGGACCACCTTTTTGTTATGAGCAGGAGTGGGAGATTGATACGTTTGTTCCCTCTCCGAAGTATAAACAAGCTGAACGGTCTGATGGCTAATAAAATCTAAGAGCTGGAATGCCATATCTCCAGCACGTCAAGTCGTTGTCCGCAGCCTGGCCTCATCTGCGCTACCTTGCACAGTGGATGGAGGTGACGACATCGCCTAATAAATGGCAACTTATCAAAGGCTTACAGCCTGCCCAGCTGGGTAGCCTTCGGAGAGAGAGAGCCAGGCGGACTAATATTGCGTCTATCGACTTCATTTCGGGACAGCCAGCTCCGATTATCAATTATATCAAGACTCCTGAAAGTCTAGTCCAATGTCTAGAGCAGCAGGGGGCCGTACCAGGTGCCAGCCGGTTATATATTGTGGAAGACCTTTCACGAGATGTCGTTGAATATCTTGGTTTTAAGCTTGATATCGACCCTCTCTTCTTTCGAGAGCACATCAATGACTTTACGTGGTACAATACTCGTGATCCGTGGGTTGAGCTTCCCGACCTTGATATAGTTTCGCGGGATCGGCCATACTTCCGCTTAACCTATAATCAACCACGATACTTCAGAACACCAGAAAGCTTCAACAAAGCGCAAAAGCAGGCCGGGATGTTCAACGTGCTTCGGCGGCTTGACGCCGACGATGAGCATGAATCTCAATTTGACGAGAAGTCGGCCATAGTTGCCCTTGTTAGGAGTAAGGCGTCTCTGTGGATTAGGCCGGCTGGAGCTGGCCAGCAAGCCGTTGGTGAGTTATAACATATATCGTAGTCGACTTGAGTATTGCGTATACTTGGCTTATACGTATAGGGGTTCTACTTATCGATCCTTCAATAACAGAAGGATATCCTCTCTGGAAAGGGTATCGGCCTTTCAAGAATTCTCCAACGCCTCAAAACCAGGCTCGTTATGAGGTGCCCCCCCAAACCAACCTCTTCGAAGACTTGATTTTCTGGATCCGACAAACATCTCAGAAGGATATCGATGCGATCGAAAATAATCCAAGGGCGATGTCTTTCCGCATTCTGGAGATCATATGTGCTGAGGTGAGTGTGCCCCATGAAACAACCCAAGACTCCGACGTGATAAAACTACGTATATAGAAGAAGAAACCCTCGCTAACACGGGATATTGTAAGTGGCTGACCTTAAGCCGTTACGTTACTGCGCGACTAGGTCAGATTGAATGGGAGATCGAGAGCCCCAAATGGTTCGATATACAGAAGCAAGAACTCCAACGCGAGTCCATGAACTTCAACATGTCACTTAAAAAGCTTCACACATGGCGGCGGCGGCTCCCGATATATAGAGCCATGGTTGCTGATACACGTACAAAGCTTTTCCCGGAGTCCCAGCCTGGCTCCAGCCCTCAAGACTGCATCGACGATCTTAAAAAGGACTTTACCATCGTCGCTGACTACATACAAGACCTCTTGTCTCGCGCGGAGCGCATCGCCGCAGTCGCCACGGCTGTGGCTGCAATTGAGGAGAGCCGGCGCGCCGTTGAGCAAAACAAGACGTTAGGTCGGTTAACCTATCTCGCCGTGATATTCGCGCCTCTCAGTTTCGTCTCCAGCTTCTTCAGCATGTCGACCAACGTTTCAGAGCTCACCGGGACTATCTGGGTCTACTTCTGCGTCGCCATCCCCGTCAGTCTGCTAGTTTACCTGATAGTTGATAAGAATTGGACGAATAACTTGCAAGGCGTCTATGATCGGACGAAGGAAGCAAAAGAGAAGCTTAGAACCCCGAAGCTAAGGGTTGGCAAGTAAAGTAGCTTGATGAGTTAAGGTTGGGAAGTTTTATTGCTAGGTACCTACCTAGGTTAGGTATGTTATGATATCCATTTAGACTTCGGGGAAAGGTATAGAAGTGGGCGAAGGGCCGATTTGGGTACTTTGATGGGTCTTTTGGATAGGAAGCATTATATGAAAAGTTATGAGTTATGGTATAGGAATAGCTATAGATGGTATAGCGTCATCTCTTTGACTCTGCTATATAGAAAGGTTGGGCTAATTGCCTATACATGTGAGCATATTACACTTCATAGTATTCGACTATCTTTTGCTAGACTCGCGCGTGATTGCGTTGCTTTCAACTCAACTAACCGAACTAATAAGGGTCGAAAGCTAGCTATGTAAGTTCAGATGTATTAAGCATAGGTAGTTAGCAGTATGATAAGGAAAAGCTGTTACATGTCTATGTATAATTGGGATGGGATATGGTGGGGAGACCTAGGGCGTGAGTCGTATAGCGGATAGGCTAAGAGTTATAGAAGTCTTGCATGACTCGCTTCGAGTTATCCACCGGGCTGCCTGGCTGCCTGGTTAAACTGCGACTATGCTAGTGGGGATAACATCGTCTTGGATGCACGGGAAAATACCGCAGTAGAAACGCTCCTAGCCTAGTAGACTACATTCCAGCAGTGTCATCCTCCGAGCTCTCGGGGGTAAGATTTTGGCAACCTACGGATATAGTCTCCGTCGATGCAATAAGGCTTATTTATGGATACTAAGTGTAGTTAGTGTCTCGACTACGGATTTTAGGTCATGATATTTATCTTGTTGGATAGGATCTTATCTTGGCTTACTAGGTACCTACCTATGTACTTACTACCTACGCGGCACTGGACTTTGCTTATAACAGCTGTCCGTATAACCCGGTCTTTAAATCTGCTGACATCTACTAGGTTAGGTTATTCTACTCTTAACTAGCCCTTGAGCTTAGAGTTTTGCTTCTCTACATATCACTTAAGACTAAGACACGGTTTAAATTTCGTGCCAAGGTTCGGGGGTGTCGTAGAATGATCTAACCTAGCCTCTTGCTCGTGGCTTGAATGGCGTTCGTTAGTCCATACCGAAGGTAGGTAGGTAGGTAGGTAAGATTCTACGAACCGATATGGTTGCGCTGACGTACTTACTTACCTGTAGGTTACGATTAGTACGTAGCCGAAGGGTTGAAGTATGTATATTTTTATCAGCTTGTGCTGCAGCTCTGCCGGTCGTGTGTTTAGAGTGCACATCTAGACACACTCCTTGAAGCTATTCCCGACGGACACCCACACGGTTTCAACATAGGGTTGGTTCGTCTGGACTTTTGCTCCCATCATCGTTTACACACTGACTCAAACCACTGATGCTTTAGATAAGATTTTACCAGCTGGGTCGCAGGTAGTCTACCATGCCGCGCAATCGTTGGTAGCGGGAGTATCTCATAGGTTAGGTACCTAGGTAGGTAGGCACCTTATCGCCGATACTTAAGACCGTAAGCAATATTTTTTTCTTTTATATAAAGAAACAAAAAAAGCCAGGATGCTCCAAGGGCCTTTTACAACAACCTTATCAGACCTCCTTTTCTGCCCAGGGGAAATACTATGTATGTACCTACACATTAGCAAGCTTCTTCTAGAACAGACGCCAAGCAAATAGCCATGTAAACCTTACCAGAAATGGGAGACGAGACAAGAAATGATTCGACTTGGAGTTTTGTTGACTAGGACGCTAAACCGGTTCGGGCTATAGGATCCCCGGGGATGATACGGATTGCTAGGTACCTATCCGGGGTAATTTAGTGTATGTACACTATATAGGTACCTAGGCATCTAGGTACATAGCTCGGTAGTGTTTCCTTGTAAAAGCTCCGCTTCTCAACGGGTGGGAGATAAGGGGAAGCTGTCAGTGAAGTTTGCAGTGAAGCTTCCAGTGAAGCTTCCAGTGAAAGCTCCAGTGAAAGCTCCATTGCATGAATTCCTATTGGACCTCCCATCGGTTCCCGCGACGAAGAATATGACCCATTAGAGATCTTCTAAATGCTGGTCATAGTCTTGGCGTTTCTATTATCTACACTTACAATCAATATCAGTTACAACACCACCATGCCACCGCCATTTCTGATGCTAAACCTGTTACAACTACCTAACCTAACCTAGTACATACATAGTCAACTGGGAATTGCATCTTGGCCGTTTTCAATACTAGAACAATAAGTCTATCGCTATAGATCTTGGCAGATGATCTCCAGGGTCTAATATTAGTAGCTGATAGCGTATGAAGAGAAATTAGTGGCGATGAGGCCGCCTGACCGTCAGCTTCACTTCACAATACATAGTATACTAAGTTAGAACTACGCAAGCTTTCCCATGTATGTAGTGTACACTATGTACACAAGGCAAGGCCCCATCTGCCGCCCTTGGCTCTTTATATCCGACTTGCTCGTTTTAGTCGAGGTGTCGTAGGGTACTATCGCCCCGGACGAATCAAAGATGGTCGAATAGGGAGGGATACACGATCATCCCGTCCCCCGCCGTTCGTGCATAGGTACACTACCTACAATACAATACACTGCATACATACACTACAACAGCAGACAACCAGGTCCTTGTCAGCTCACCCTACCGCCTATTCACCCTATTCACCCTATCTACCCCGGACCTCCGACCCTCTCAACAAGAAGGGCCACTTCATCGTACCTCTATCGTGTCTCTATCGTACTTACTATTTACTCATAATCATCCCATACTCCCCCTCCTTCTCCCCTCTTCTTTACTTCCTTTGTTCTCTTTTCTACCTTGTATCGAGCCATTGAACTTTCCAACAGTTCAAACCGTCCTTCTAGTTTCTCCAAACTCGACACCTTTTAACTTAGTTAACATATATTGGTCCGTGCTTATAGCTCTAACCATGACTGGCCCCCGCCTTACAGCTCCAGCTTCAAAGCTCATCCGCTCAATCAGCACCACAGCTACGGCCTCTGTGCCCAAGTCCAACACATTACTCACCGGTTCCAAAAATGCAGCTCCTCTGTCGAGGAAATATGCAGACCTCCTCAAGGAGAGGAATATAGATCCGGATGTAAGTAGAGAACTCGCTGGTAGAACCATGCACCTTGTTACCTTGTTACCTTGTTACCTTGTTGCCTTGTAAGTGACTAACAACCAATCAGCATTCCCGTCACCTATACACACGATCATCAAACCGACCTCACCCCCCACCTCGCACAATGCGCTTAATGCAAAGCTTCACCTCGAGTGCGTCTCAAGTTACCCAGGCCGATGCCAGCACCATGGACCACATCTTCTTCCCTGGCTCAGCCGCCCTCCAGGGATCGTCCAGTGACCCTTTCGCCCACCTCCGCGTCCCTTTACTCCCCGACAACTTCGCCACTCACCACACCCCCGAGGCAACAGACGGCCCTGTTGCCCCCGCCCAGATCAGCATCGTTGCCGCAAACCCGGAGCTCGTATCCCCATCTGCCCTTACCGAGGTAGAAGGCATGGGCATCGATGGTGTCGAGCTGAAGTTCGTCCACGAAGAGTCGAAGCCGGAGCGAGAGCAGGGTATGCTCACGAATATGTGGAAGGGCCTAGTCAACGATGTGATAGGCAGCAGGAATAAAGGCAACATTGCTCTTTAACCTAGCCCGTGCTGGCTCACGATGGTCACGAATTCAATTGACGGGGAGAGGGAGAGGGCGAGGGAGAGGTGGTTGGTTGGTTACTTTGACATGATTCTAGCTTTGCCGGGATAAGGCATTAGAGCGGGCGGTTCTGGAAGTGCTTCGGACCGGTTTGTGATATGTTGATTTAATGAATTTGTTTGTTTGTTTGTTGTTTGTTTGCTTTTTGTTAGCGAGAGCGGAAAAGGCCAATCTTTTTTTCGAACATAGAGAGTCGATCGTATCGATGATACGCAAATCAAATCCAAGAGCGACACAGTCAAGTCGCAGAAAAAAGGAAAGAATAAAAAGAAGGAATAAACCTCCTCCCTTGTGCAAGCTTCATTTTGCGTGCTGCATTTCATCCAACTATTAAACCTTGGGGTTTAGCTGATGTTTGTATAAAGCAAAGTCAAATATGGTACTACAAGAATCGTTGCTGTTAGATAGGGGTTATTCATATTTATGTGATTGAATGAATCATCTCGTCTTCAAAGTTGCATCGTAGACAGTTAAGAGCATTAGACTACTACGAGATATACCATCACTCCACGCCAACCAACCCCTTACTAACCTCCCACAGCCTCTCCTCCTTCTCACGATCAAACGCCCACTCGCCATACCCGTACTCAACCGCACTGCCATCCGCCGGCGCGGGCCCAGCCACCGATGCACCCTCGAGATACAAACCCCCCTTTCCCTCTAATTCTTTCGAGGCGGCAGCATAGACGCTCGTCGCGCACGCCTGCTCCAGACTGACGAAATACTTTGTTATCCGCTCGTTGCCCTTCGCCGCCTTCATCTCTTCCTGGCAGAATTTCTGCAGGTTGGGACTGACGAAACTGCCCGGGTTGAGGCTGTACCCGTGCAAGCCCTGGGCGCTGTAGAGCCGCTCGATCTGGGTTGCCACTGGTCTGCGTTAGCGAAGCTGGCTCGCGAGGGAGAAAAGGAGTACTTGTGCTTACTGTAGATATTGGCCGTCTTGGACTGCCCGTCTGTGAGGATGAGCGTTAGTCTTCTGCTTTCACTTATGTACCTACCTACCTGATGAGAAGAAAAGGGTTTAACGTACATGCGGTCCAACCCTCGTATTCACCCTCGAAGTTCAAGTTGTCGAAACGTACGGGGCCGTAGCGATGGCCTAGCGACGAAACATTTACTACGCGGGAGTGGAACTCGGGAGTCGAGCTGGCAAGCAGGAGATCCTTCAGCAGGTAGAAGAGGAGGAAGTGGGATAGGTGATTCGTCCCGAACTGCAGCTCGAAGCCATCCTTGGTGCGGCCTTGGGGCGTCTTCATGACGCCGGCGTTGTTGATCAGAACATTAAGCGTGCCGCCGCTCTGCTGCCGGAATTCGGCGGCGCATTCCCGGACACTCGACAGGTCGGCCTGGTCCATGAACAGGAGGTGTACGCGCCCCGTCTCGAGGAGAGAAGCCCCGAGGGCCTCCCGCGCCTTGTCGAGGTCCCGCGCCGTGGCGAAGATGGTGGCGCCCGTCAATGCCAAAGCCCGGACGGTTTCGGGCCCCATGCCAGACGACACGCCCGTGATGAGAATGGCTTTGTCACCCATGGCTCCAACAAGGCCTTCATCCTCGACTATATTTCGCCCGGTTGGTCGGGAGTCTCCCGGGCCGTCGACCACTTCCCATTTGCTACGCTCGGCATAGCGCCCGGCGAGTTGGAAGGGGGCTCGTGATACCATTGCCGTGGCGGGAACTAGGTAATGTTCGTGGCTCTTACTACTCAACGACTAGGTCTTTCTATAGAGGATGCTTTATCCCCCTCCCGCACTTACGTTGCAAAGGGAGCCTTTATGGAACTAGGCAAAGTATGGGTTCGCTTACAGCAGAAGCAGAGAAGCGGTCTGTCTACCTCCCATTTATCCTTTGAACACCCCAGCCAGTTCTTTTCATAGGGTATAGCATGATTTCACTTAGCGTTTTTATCCCATGATCTGGTATAAATATGTAGAGTCATAAACTGGTATTAGTTTCATACATAGTAGATTTGTCTCCATAAGTCCCAATCCTAACCTAGGGCCCAGTTCTTAACTCCAGCAGAACCCCCAGCACATGCAGAAGATAGATGGGGACATTTGGCAATATCGGACCAATAGCATTATATGCATATGTATGTATTAAATCCGAAGAGGTAGCATCGGGGCGCGCATAAGGATTAACTGATCCACCATGGATGGTAGTCAGTCCATGGAGGCTCTACCTATACTTAAAGACTATGAAGGTTATTTGTCCCCTTTCGAGCGTGGCTTAAGCTGTTTAGCTACCTACCTATGTAGTATATTCTTGCTAGTATAACACTCAACGTGAGAGGTTATAGAATACATACATATACGACGCTATATTGCAAGGCATCCCCCAACTATATATCGATTGACACGGCATGTTAAGAGAACATCCCATGCGCCACCGAGTAGAAGACTTCTCCACAAGTTTTAACGCATTAGGTACCTACCTACTTAGTTAGAAGCTTGGAGTATCAAATAAGTCAAGTAGTCGTAAGAACAGCCATGCCAGATAATTGCACAAGCAGTTACCCAAACCCCATCACAGTTAATACAAATCCACAACTATCTCATATGACATTCCAGCTGTTAGATCGTTCCCCTGTTTATTTCTCGATTTCTCCATGCTAGGCTCGTTACTCCTGAGTCTGGTATTTATATCTTCGCTTCCTAGTATGGTACCGGGTCCGACACATCGACGAGCCTTGATCCGCCTCTCTCTCGTGCGCATTGAACCCCGAGATCTTACAGCTACCTACCTAGTGACCCCGGGATCCTCCGCAGTCCGCATATCGGTGTTCGACGTGGTATAAGCGGACCCGCGCAGACCCTTACAACGCATCGTTGCTTAGTACGATGGATACTGCTGAAGACTCCGAGATAAGGGCGCAGATGTTGTCCAGGGATAGGCCCAGGGAGAAGTCGACAATAGGAGGTGTCGATGAGCAGTTGGTCAGCTGTGTAGCGTCCATTAGACGCAAGTATTTGTTGCCGGGTCACGAGCTACGATCACGACAGCCATCTATGGATGAGATAGATGGAGCTATAGGGAGAGGTCTAGTTTTGTCACCGATCGAGGAAATATGAGGCGATGAAGCTAGAATACCCATAGGTATGGATACCTATATATATAAAAGGGGCGAGGGGAGAGGGGCGTATTACTCGTACTAGCAGTAATTGTTAAAGGCTGTGATATCTGAAGGTATTCGCATCGATACTCCTTTGCCAGGCCTCCTCTCGAGGGAAGGTCGCTATACACTATTAGACAGCCATCTTCGTCTACGATGCACACATATTCCGACCCGGACTGTGGAGCTTGTCTTCGGCTACGGTCAGTTCGGTTGTCTGGGGAATAGTATTGGGTTCATGGAGTTGAATAATGTTTACGTTGAAGTAAGTACCTAACCACTCCTATCTTCTGCCTCCCCTTCCCCATCCACACACACATATATATCTTCCCGCTACTACTCATCAGAGGTGAAATAAGTCCCTAGTATATGTTAACTGACACAGCACGTTTATTCAAGTTGCTCCGTTACTTTGATTTCCAGTTGATCGACTCAAAGAAGCCCATGCACAGAGTGAATCGCAATTTCATCTTCCAGAAGAATATGCGGGTGAGAATAACTGAGGGGAGCCTGATAGAAGGAAGATAGCGATAGCGACGGTAAAGACCAGGTAATATCATGAAGAGACCGGGCACACCTATGAGAGTTGGAGTTACAAAGTGATACTCCTTTGTTAAAGGATATTTTCGTTGAGGGCCTGGAGAGTTTTTTTTTATAAATGACAATAGGGACAATTACCAAGTCTGTTGTCGTATATGATACCAATTCAGCAATTACACAACCACCGCAAGCATGCTCATGCCTACATTTCTTTCACTAACATCGAAAGAACAACATTTCAAATTGATGTCGCGTTCGTTGTGAGCTATCAGAAGATCAAGTTCATTCAATAAAACAAACTGAAATGAGCAATACTTCAGCCGTCGATTCAACATTCACACCAGCAAACCGAATTAGATAGAGTAGTACTTGCTTTACTATTTGCATTGTGATCTGGGTGTATCTATACCTACAAAGAAGGGTATCGTATCTAGACCAACCCCAAACCGCCCGGGCCAATGAAGCCAGTCTTTGTATCAACCAGCTATATTTCTTTTCTTCTCTTGTGACACAATGAGAACCGGCCCCTCTAGCCTCACATCCTCACCGCGTAAGAATATGTTTTTCCTAACATGTGCAAATCCCAATTTGCATCGTCTAAATATCCCTCATGGTTCGCCTATCGTCGCCTTATTCGAATTCTTCTTCTCCCGACCTTCGACCTGCACGCGATGTAATGTCTTCATCACGAACTCATATGTCATCATCGTCACCGTTGCTGCTGGAACGGCTCGCATCATATTGACACCCATGCCTGCGTAGAAGGCTCTCCATCCCTCCTCTCGCAGAATAGTACGGAATGTCATAACTACGCCCCGGTACTTAGGTTCAGGGGTAACGCTACATTCGCTGTTTGGTATGTGATTCCGACTGCCGGGTGTAGACTCCGAAACGCCTAGACCTTGTAGGTATTCGCTTCCGGGAGTCGGCCGCCTCTGCGTTTGCAGCCTTGTTCGAATCACCTCGTGCGGATACGTGGCTGAACTGGCCATAACTTTCGATAATATCGACGCAGAGAGCACACCAAACCAGTGGCTCTGCTCGTTGTCACCGCCCATTTCACCCATGGCCTGACCGGTGAACTTCATCCGTAAGAATTCGTAAACAGGAAATTGTACGGCAACATGCGTTAAGCCCAGGAGTGCTGGGGTAAGTCCAGAATAGAATGATAATACACCTTCAGAAGAATACATTTTACGCGCAGCGTCGAGAGTTGAACGGTAGTGCCAGGGCGAGTCGATAGTCGGCCTGGAGGTTGGCGTGCTGCTTGACCGCGGGAACATAGATAGTTGTCTATTGTATCCTGTGGCGGACTGTGACATAAGTCGAGTTTTAATTACCCATATTGGGTTTGTTACCAGCGTGCTGCTGGCCCCTGCTATGATTGAAGACCAGAAGTTGATCAAGAACTGATTTTTCTGCACTGTAGGACGAACGGAATAATCAGTGATTGGCTTCCATTTGGGTCTGCGCGGAACGACTTACGCTTATTGTCAGCCATGAAAACTTTGCTCTTGTTGTAAACGGTAAACCAAACAGCCCAAGTCGGCAGGTAGCCAAGAATGATAGGCCCTAAACCTCTATACATGCCGCGCAAACCTTCTTCCCTCCATATAATCTTCGCCGTACCTATGAGACCCGAATAGACCCTATGGTGCCCAACATATCTTCCCTTGTCTACTGGTATAAATCTTCCTTGAGCTTGTAGCTTTGTCTTAATAACATCGAGCGGGCAAGTGACGATGCCGGAAGTGAAGCCGCCTATGGCTCCGGACAAAGCGTTAAACTGGGTATCGGATGCGCCCGAGGCCCATCTTTCTACTAGACCCAGACCTGTAGAGTCGTGCAACTCCATCGCTGCTACCGCGGAAGCAAAAGCGCTCTGGTTTTCTTGGTGAGGAGTGTTCGCCGACGAAACGGTGGAAGTAGATGTCGGAGAGGAGCGATGGGGAAAACCCCCATATTCTGCGGGATTGTGTGACGACGGTCCCGTCGAGTGGCTTTGAGCTTCGTCGTGAGACATGCCCTTGTCCGGTGGGTGAGTCCAAGTAGGACGGAAATCGGATTCGGGGCCTCTGGAGGCGATTCAGAGGCCCCGGTGAGCAAAAAACGTGTCTAAGGCGGGCGGCGTGAACTGGAAAAGCGGCAACGAAGGCAGGCGTGTGCGCACTAGACGAAAGATTGGTTTCGCCTCGAGTCCGGACTAGAAGAGTCGTGATGGTGTGCGGTGTGCGGGGAATGCACCCTCGCAAATCCACCGTCCCGTCGACCCAGCAGCTACCGTCTGTCACATGCCATTGACATTCGTAAGAGCGCCCGTCGAGCGAGTGAGATAGAACTTCGACTAGGTGTATGTAAAAAGTGGGTGATGGAGAGAAGAAAATGGGGGGATGCGAAGATATGGTGAAGGAGAATTGTTGAGTCGAATTGGTATGCGGGTAAGTATCAAGTCCGAAGCAGAGGGTCGGACTTATACAAACTAGAGCGAAAAAGCTAAGCGGTTTGGCGGGTCGCTGGGTGGCTAGGTCGCTAGGTCGCTAAGGTCGCTAAGGTCGCTCAAACCCGTCAAAACGTGATTGGGATTAGATATGGATCAATCGAGGAGAAAGTGTCTACCCGACGAACAGGTAGATTACATCAACTTTAGCGCGGGAATGAAGTGGACAAAGAAATCGTATCGATAGCAAGTAACTACGGAATAGTTATGTAATGTTTAATATCTTACGTGGGTAAAAGAGGTAGGTACCTACTAGACGAGAAAGATAGAAGAAAAAAAAGAACTAAAAAACTAAAAATTAAAAAAACGAGCTAAGGAACACAACAAAATTGCGGTAATTTATATAGATGTGACTTTTAGTTGGCTCCAGTTGAGTGATGTGCTTTACTTTGTTGACTCCTACTTCTGTAGGGTCTCGTAGGTATGTATGTACTAAATCGTGTGTGTAAGAGGTAAGCATTTATGTTGTCAGCAAGGAATTGAAGCTCCATCGCCCTGCCTCTGACGTATGTAGCGTAGGTAGGTATCCTATTAGGTAGGTAGGTACCTATTTTATCCGATCGCCTTTAACTATCTCCGTGTACCTCATTCCCGCTTTCCCGCGCAATTGCACATTACCTACCTAGACACAATCGGGGGTCTGCATGAATTAAGCTTTGGAGGTACTTCGTACACATGTATCTTTGATTAGACTAACACAAGACGCTGTAGACCGGGAAGCCTGATCTATACAAAATACAGCTTCTAAAGATGCAACAGGGAATTAGACAAAGTAAGGCCACATTGAGTGATATACTTCTTTGCCCTGATATTCTAAATGTATGGTGATGCCAGGTCTTCAGATGGGATACACAGCATAAGATGGAGGCTCTATGGCCTGGTACATTCATCTATTGAGAGAGGAGGGGAGGTACAAGCACAGGTACCTAGGTACCTAGCGTCCAGGTTCGATCCGAGGGCCAAGTTCCCCGTTCCGGACCACCTACCCAAGGATGCGGTGCATCACGTGACTCATCCAATTGAGAGAGAGCCATTTTGGAACATCAAATCCCAAAATCAAGCTACCTAACGCCCTTAATTAACGACAAAATACATCACGATTCTCGGGAGTTCCTAATACCGCCAGACACACCTGCCAGCCGTCATAATGGCTACGTCCTACCCGACTCTTGCGCCCTTTATTTCCAAGCGGCCTTGGCTGCGGAATCTTCTCAAACCCGTCGCAAGCTGGTACACGAATGCCGCCGGGTACCGCCAACTCGGTCTTCGGTACGCAAATACTCTTCTCAATTGAGGACCCGACGAGGGCCATGATGGTGGGTAAATCCGGGTTACTAATTTTCTTCATTGCAGAGCCGACGACCTGATTGTTGAGGAAGACGAGAACGTCATCAAGGCATTGAAACGCCTGCCGCCGAAAGAAGCTTACGACCGTGTCTACCGACTCCGCCGTGCGTTCCAGGCCAGCACCGTCCACAAGCTGCTCCCCAAGGAGGAATGGACCAAGCCCGAGGAGGTAAGCCGAGACGCTACTTGACTAGGACCGCACGTTGCCCTTCGAAGCACTTATACTGACAGAATGGGTGGAATAGGACCGCCCATACCTGCAACCCTTGATCGACCAGATCCACGCCGAGGAGAAGGAGAAGCGGGCTTTGGACACTCTGACCATCGTTCGAAACCATTGAATAGAAATAGCGCCGGCCAAATAGCAAAACTGTACAATGAAACCTGCGTTGACGAGAAGAAGAATAAGAAGAATAGAGTGATTGGACAAGCTTGTCTGTCCGCAAGGAGCCCAGGTTGTACCGACGAATTGAATGTTCCAAGATATCATACCTGTATATACCTAGACCTTTTCGTCTCCCCTCAACCCGTACAATTCTAGTCTAAGACTTTAGCAAATCCTGACCTTTGACTCTTGGTACTTTGTGGATCTGGCGTCTAACCTCCATGATAAAATGTGGCGCATAACGTCTAGATACTAGGCCTACTATGCCCTGGAACCGAAACTACATATTGATTGTGGGTTATGAGAGACCTGGACCCTGTCTCTCTGAAAATTGAGTGGAAATTGGAAGGCAACGCTTGAACCCCAACGTCATTTTCTCTATTTGTGTAGTATTGCGACTGGTAGTATATTTCTGTGTAATACCTTAGGTACTTGACGGGGTCACCGGGGTTGATGAACAATCACTTGATGTGTAGTATTCAGCAACCGGAGCACTACACGTCTACAGATCAAGTACTGACATAAGAGCATAAGGGCATAACACATGCAACAGCTTGCATTTATTAGTTTTGCTGGGTTATCCGTTGAACAACGCTTTCGATACCTTTTACAGACTCCTGGAAACGGCAGTTCGCTACGGCTGAAGTTCAAACCCCTGTACATGCTATATCGCCAGTGAGATGTCACAACAGCACTTAGCCAACAAAACTCCCTGCAGTACACCCCGCATGCGCACATTTCGGCGCCTTCGTCTGCCTCCAGTATCCGTCTGGAGGCAATATGAACAGTCATATTCTATTACAGAAAGCTCATGGACGCCCCGGTCATATCATACCATCGTGGTCCTTCCTAAGCCCGACCAACCATCCAACCGACCGACCAACCAACCAATATATATGAGGCGTGGAACGTCGAGGTGGGAAGTGCATAACGAAGGCTGCGAGAGTTGATTCTCAAGGTTGAAGCGCGCTTGCTGGTATGAGTTACCGGGCTCCCACTCCCACTTTCGAACGCTATGCCAGAGAAAATAATAAGAAAAAAGTTAAACGGCGCGAGGATCGATTTATCCTATTCCTTCCCAACGCCTCTTTGCCCAACATATCTGACGGTGCTGGTATTTTGATGCAGTGATGTAGCGTGTTTCGTGAGTTGCTCGTACAAGTATTACGTTCCCTGTCTCGCCTGGACGTCGAATGCTCGAGATTGGCGGACCAATTTGGTACACTGAAGGAATGCGAGTATGTCAGATAAGGAAATATTATTCTAAAATGCTCCGTTTCCAAAAAGCTGGGTGCCGCTAGTCTATGCGTTCCCTGGCTTCTCTTCCGTGTCAATATGCCAGACGACGTAGTTAGGCAGACCGATGACTTCGTAGCCTGCTCTTTTGGCCATCTTTGCGAAACCCTCCGTTTCGGCTTGATTCTCAAATGCGTAGCATGGGAAGTTGATCCCTACGCAGGTCCCTATTAGTCTTCGTCTCCTTGATTAATGTGGGGAACAAACCTGATCTGTGAACGTCCGCCTTCACCAGGATATTAACGCCGCCGATACCATCAAGCTCAATTTCCTCATCCGGGTCGTTTCGCCAATCGCCCATCCGTGCCATGTATGTTCTACCCGTGTCATATTGCTTATAACCTTTGAGGCGGTAATGTGTTAGTGGCCAGAGTCAAAATTCTAGAACTACGTATTCATACCTTCTGCTAAAACTACATTCTTGTCTAGTTTAGACGCGAGTTTTAGACCTTTGTCTGACTCAATCCAGGAGTTATAGTCGACTATATCTCAGGTTAGCCGTAATACTAAAATCACACCCGAAGGTATGCTTACATCTGCCTTCAATATCGTATTTGTTATCACCTGTGCCTTCGTAACGGTGGAACCAAATATCTATACCATGTTAGTAGGGAGGCCTTGAATAAAATTTCCGAAGGAGACCCGAAGGGGAAATCATACTAGGGACTAGAATGTCTCGGTCGTGAGCGATGAAGTCCTCGAGGATCTTCTTAGGGCTATCTACGATGTCGACATCGCGCCAGTATACCCAAGAATGTTCCGGCTTCAATGCAGCAGACAGCAAATAATTCCTAGCGCGACCCATGGCCTTTCGTCGTGGGCCCTGAGCCTCGAAACTATGTCGATCCTCAACAGACTGGCTAAGTTGAGTACCAAAATTCTTTTCCACAACTGTTACACTATTGAACGGGATATTATCCGGGCGCTTCTGAATGCGATCAAGTTCCATCCCCAACACACCTAGGGTGTCATCAGTCGAGTCCCCAACGAGGAACGCGAGGTCGATGAGCCGATGAGGATATGTCAGCTCAGCAATGAGTTCGAAGTACTTTGAGAGGTACGGCGCAGCATCCTTAAGAGGTGTGAGTATGAGTACTCGTTCGTTGTTGTCAATAGCTTGGCGCGTGGACCTGATTCCGTTAAGGTTGACATGTGTTATCGACGATTCGTTGATGGTTATGGGAGCATGGTGGTTAAATATAACAGGAGTTTGTAGGTGAGCGTTCCACGCCTGCTGCTCGTTAAGTGTCATATCCATTGGGGGCTTTGAAGGACCCCAGCAGTAGAAGCTGTAGAAAGGCCAGGCACGTCAGTAAGATCGAGGTTTAGAATAATTACTACGAAGTGGAACGATACCTTTGCATCTCGCTTGCTGAGGTCCTGATACCGCGCCATAGTAATAAAACGATACCGGCGACGGCGATAGAAAGGAGCACGCGGGTTCTCGTTAAGAAGACCCAGATCGCTCTAGTGCGTGGAAGTTGTGCCCTTGCAGACTTCCAAGTAATGCCACCTTTAGGAAGAAGCATGGCGAACGAGCTCTTCGGGCGGCCCTTAGCACCACCCTAACTTTGCGCGATAACAAGCGAATGAAGAGAAAGTTGAAAGTTAAATGCAAATGGGAGGCAGGCTCTTGCTGGTTTCTGGGGCCGGCCTCGTTCAAAGTATTACAGTGCGGAAGGGATAGCAAGCACAATGGTAAGAAGGGCGGTTAGACAACGAAAATGTACTGGATCAACGAGTGTAATAATTAGATCGATCTCGGAATCGCTGATAAGAAGGTCGGCCTTATGTTATCGATGCTATCGCAGTTGTCTCTTGATTGCGAAAATATGAAAATCGGCACCAAAGATTAATGGAGTGAATTGGCGCGGCGAGTTCCAAATTGGACGAACCGGTTATGTTGAAAAAAGTCAAGATGGGGGTGGTCATGCAGTGGTAGGTTTTGGTAGGTTTAGTTGACACGAAACGTAGTTGGCCTGGAACCACTGGCGGCTTGAGATGCACGCAGCACAGCTAAACTAAGCCCCCCAAAGTCAAGACCCACGGGGGGCTTATGGTTTTAGGAGTGGAGAACGAGGAGACATATGTGCGTTAGGTACATATTGATGATGTACCTCTATTGCGTAAACTACCTACCTATTTGACGTACCTACCTCCAGTTTTCATGTACATGTATGCATGTACGAAGAGGGAATGCCATACACTAACAGCAATGCCAACACTGCAGGAGTAAAATTTCACGGGAACTATAAGTTTAATATTTGAGGCAATGACATACATGACCTATAAGAAAGTTCTAGGTTAGCTATTACTATTTTGTTCAGTATTTCCTAGCAATTTGTTGAATCTGCAATTAAGCACTTAATTTGATAAAAGTTACGTCTAGTATAGGTATATACGTGGTAGCAAGTATACGTGTATTTCAGCATTCTTTGCTTCTATTATTATACGGATTTGGTGCGTGCTCAGCTCAAACTGCATCATTTTAGGGGTAATTAGATTTATTAAACCTTTGCTTGGCTCGGCGTACAGAATGAAATGGGTGTTTGTTTTAACTAAGAGATTACATTGCTAGGGTTGCATACTGCATTACAACGTATCTTTTTTAAACTTGCTAACCATTTTCAGCAAACAGCGAAGATAGGTTTGCTAGATTCCTTAACTTACCTTTACCCTCTTGTGCTCAACACTTGTAAATAGTAAGTCGTAAGCATGACATAGTATAGTATGGATAATATATGTTAGGCGACCTGGGAAACGGTAGGTTGCATAGGAGAATTCTATCTGCGCTCCAGCGCTAAGATTGGACCTGTAAGAAACAGGCTTTTGAGATTTATTAGCTATACCAATATCAACCTAATATAACTACGCCAATCATTAGTCTAAATATGGTTGCGGAACCGACAGAACGGATAGAGTGATCTAGCTCGTAGATCGAGGGTTAACTTTCTAAATAAAAATACTTGACATCCCAAAAGAGAAATAGCCATCTCACCTAAAGACCAGGGGGCTAATAGGCAACCACCTTCTTTATTATTGACATGAGTCAGAGATGAACTATTTTCATTGGCTCTAGCATCATTTCCCTCTACTCCCAGATGACAAAGCAAAGGTGCAAGCTAAACTGCCCGAGATAAATAAGACTATTCGAAATGGACTTTATATAATTATCTCATTTTCATATTAGAAGTTCCGATGTGCTATACTTTATTCCTTACTAAGTCTGTATTTTATATATCTTCCACTAGGTATTTCCCAGTTTATGCGAAAGAATTGCTTAAGAACATTTACTTATCACTATTTCCTATTTTTATGCAATTGGTAATCAGGTCGATGATCCTCACTTAAACAACTAATCGCAGCGGATATCATCTTACAGAATCGTGAAGCCTTCCCTCTGTGAACTATACATGCCTCCTCGAAGTTATCGAAACATCATTTCGAAATCTCATTTCTATCTTTGCAAATCAATCGGGAGCTTAACGCAACCATTCACATATTTTGCAGCACAGAGGCGCCATTTATATCACAGTGGCTTCGGGAAATACTTGTTTACCCCTTTACTACGACAGAACTTATCCCGTAATTACCAAATAGTGAATATGGCGATGCGTAGGTCTGCGCGGTTGAGCGCCATGTCGACGAACTCAGACTCCAAATCAGCTCCTCCATCTGCCCCAGCACCTAAAGGCCGTAAGAGGAAAGCAACGTCAGATCAGCCACAAGAGAATGGCTCAAACGAAACCGTAGATGAAAGCACAATAGCAACGGCACCCACAACTCCCAAGAAGCGTCGTATTCAAAAGAAGTCCGTTGATCCCCCACCCGCAACGCCTACTCCGAGTAACGCGCAGCTCATGAGCAACCCGGCCAAGACGCTCGAGACACCAAAACCGAAAGCAGCAGCTGTGAGGCGACTAGCAGATCCAAACGCTACTAATGCGACGCTCCTCTCGCCGGAGACATCTCGAGTCGTAACTAGACACATATCCCCATCTAAGGCGCCAGCTAGTCAGGTAACGACGACCAATCTCCTCGAAGAGGCATGCAAGTACCTCATCAGCGTGGACGAGCGGATGAAACCTCTAATTGAGAAGCATCACTGCCGAATTTTCTCAGAAGAGGGGTTGAATGAGAAGATCGACCCTTTTGAATCTCTATGCAGTGGCATTATTTCGCAACAAGTTTCAGGGGCAGCAGCCAAGGCAATCAAGCAACGGTTTATTGACCTGTTTGACAATGGCGGTAGATTCCCGCACCCGTCCCAGGCTGCGGTCTGTACGATTGAGCGGCTGCGTACAGCGGGTCTTTCACAACGGAAGGCCGAGTACGTGCAAGGATTGGCAGAGAAGTTCGTCAACGGCGATCTGAGCGCTCAAATCCTACTAGACGCCCCGTACGACGTTGTGTTAGAGAAACTAATTGCGGTGAGAGGGCTTGGCCGTTGGTCCGTCGAGATGTTCGCTTGTTTCGGACTGAAGAGGTTAGATGTCTTCTCTCTGGGCGATCTAGGGGTACAAAGAGGCATGGCCGCGTTTGTCGGACGTGATGTGGCCAAATTGAAAAACAAGGGCGGGAAATGGAAGTATATGTCAGAAAAGGAGATGCAAGAAATATCTGAAAAGTTTACTCCATATAGGAGTGTCTTCATGGTACGTATGAAAGCGCCAGCTTGACACGCGAAAGCCCGTTTCTCAATCTGCTCCTGGAACCCCTTCATCTACGTTCGCTAATAGTCGGCAGTGGTATATGTGGAGAGTCGAGGAGACGGACGTGAGTACATTAGAATAGCCTAGGCAGGAATTGGAAGCCGGGCTGTCTTCTAGGTCAAGTATACGCCGATACTGTATATTCGTCAACAATAATCGACAAGCTCTGAATAGGTTGTGAGATATTCCTCACACTTGCTATGGTCAATGAAAAAAAGAGGCTTTTAAGGGTTAATTTATTCGGCTAATAAGGGGTATTAAGTAGCTTGATGTCCACCTCCGCTCTCGATCTATAAATGCGACCTGAGTTGGTCTAGCTCGGGAAAGGCTGCCAAATTGTACCAACACAGAAGATGATATTTCCTATAAGCGGTGTTGTTCATTTTGAGATAATGCCGTATGACAATATCCAACATCCAACAAAACTTAGGCAAGGCTTAGGCATTAACATATCAACCCTTACAAGACCCGAGTACTCGGGTAGAGTTCGACATAATAACCCCTCGTCAGGCCGGATAAGCTTGAATCGTATTTGAAGAATCACATAGCTCTCGACCCTAAAAGTCTGCCTGGGTCTGAGGAAGATCTGACGAAGAGAAATCTGCCTGCTAGATGTAGATATGTTGGGCTAGGCGGCTCGCTTCGGGAGCACGGCAACACCAGGTGTAAAGGCATGTCTCAGCGACCCTTGCATTATCATTGGAGGCAACCCACTGTGCGCTTTTCAGGACTCACAACTACCATATCACCAATTCTAACACAGTCTGTGTTAGAATATACTAAAGGTCACAGAGCCTTCCGCGTTATTAACGTAAAAAATCGACCTGTAATCCCTTGCGCCACCGGACTGCCGTTATATCGCCTTGTCGTATATGAGACCACACTAACAAGACCAGATCCATTTAGGCAACCGAAGCATCTTCCCGGATCAGCGCTACGAAAGGCTTATAAGAACTACGTTTACCTTAGACGGCTGTAGACGCAATCCATCTCCGTTAGTAATTGGGTGAGCGGTATCTCTGGGTGAATTCTCTTTGCATCATCTAGGATAG
Source organism: Daldinia grandis (assembly GCA_022432525.1). Taxonomy (NCBI): domain Eukaryota; kingdom Fungi; phylum Ascomycota; class Sordariomycetes; order Xylariales; family Hypoxylaceae; genus Daldinia; species Daldinia grandis. Next base: position 1,869,374 of record JAJKLB010000010.1, read on the forward strand.
CCACAGAAACAAGGATATACAAAGATCTCAGATGGATATGTATAGTATTGCAATACCAACTGTGGTAGCGGAGGGTGAAGTCGATACAAGCAGAGGTTTTACTGCTTATGATTCCGTGCCAAGTTCACAAGCTCGATGCTTTATTCGAGGAATCCATTATAGCTGATGAGCCTCCTCTTCGGAGGTCCAGTCATAATGCGTCGTGGGACCCAAGGGGATGGACGTATCAGGAATTCATGTTATTTTGGAGGCTTCTAACTTAGTATTTATATTTACCTAGTTATCTTTCTCCTGGCCGTTGATACACCCGCCAATGATACCGTCTACGGCATCCCCAATGCAGTTATAGGCTATCCGAGTAGCACTATGCATGAACTCAGTTAATGGGAAATGCCCGGCGACCCCTTTGCAGTTCATGCTGGGAACTACAGTATACAACACCGCAGTCCAAGGATACGCCAGGCGGAACCCCATGTGTATCCCGGGTAGATTCCTAGTCACCTCAGGGATGCTCCGGTCCCTGGGTCGATATTGCAACGACATCTTCCTGTGTGGACTCTTGGCGACATAGTTCCCCTATTGTTTCCTTTGGGACCCGGGTAGGTCCCCATGGCGATTTGACGAATGGCCTAGTTGAAGTTGGATGGGATGGACAGACTAGACGTGGAATCTAGCTAGGGAAGCAGTCGATGCATAGTGGGGGTGTGGAATGAGAGCATTCGTATTGAAGCTGAGGTTTCGTGGTGTAAAAGGGGCTGTGTTGCCCCTAGCCCAGGCCCATTCGGACGGCGAGCTTACGGACTGGCTCAATACCTCTTCGCACAGATCTTATTGTAATGGAATTCGTCCCATTGATCGGGCTGCTTCTTTTCTATAGGGGAAATATGAAAATGTTGGTCACCTCCTTTTTCGAGCGCGGGCGAGATTTTTATCGATCGATCCAGAAAGTAACTCACAAAAACGACCTATCTGACCTCGAAATCTCGTAGATGCCGCATTCTGCACTATGGGAACTGGATTGGCGCAATGCTCCTAACCTTCAACTGTGCAGCAGCATATCCGACCGTGACACATGTTATGCTACCTGGAAAGAGAGGCGGCTCTATCTATCGTGAGGCTGTTGGACTAATTGTCTAGGACGGCGAAGTGGGCGTGGGGGGACTTTCATCTTGAACGATAGCATTTACATACTGACTGGGTTATCTGATTATAGTCGCTTATGTCCTATACGAAACTGATATATTTAATAAGAGTATGTCACATACCGTTGGGCTTCACTTCAACATTGCGGTAATGACCAACTATAATATTCAATGTTTTATTAGTTATTATTGTTGCTGTTGTCATCATTATGATTACTACTAACTAACGGTATAGAGACATCTAACTAGCTAACATACTTGTCTATGCATCTCTATAGGCCGTGTTGCCATGTAGGTATCATTTCATGTCATATGCACACTCGTATAGGGGTCAACCTCATAGCTGTAATGAGACTCATACGAGTGGTACGATGCTTGGGGTTACCTCAAGGAGGCTTAGCAGTTTAAAGACAACTTCAATTTCAAGACCTCGCTAAGAATATGCATCAAGTCTTACAAGATTGGTGTTGAATTCAAAGTAGTTAAATATGATTGAAATATATTCGCTATCTGCTTACCGTAGTCTGACTTGGTTAATTGAGTTGAAATTTCAAGGGAGCAGCTGCGTATCTGCTTGTGCTCCAAAATATTCTGAATATTCATCAAATCAATTTCGGTTAATATTGATACATGCCACTTTGACTTTAGTTACAGTAAAATATACTCTTCGTAATTTGATGAGTTGATCATTGGCATCGTTGAAAACCCAGCATATATAAATTATTACGAGTAAAGCACGTTCTCAAGCCTCACCCTTTATTTACGCTAATGAAATTGCCCGTTGGTATATTACATAGGTATCGTAGAGATGGGTGTGTGATGCTAATCCATGACGCAGTTCGGACAAGGAAAAGACGCCGCTAGTTGTCAATTTTGTCGCAGACCCGTGGTATCAAGAGGGCCGAGACGCAGCGGCGTGCGTACGAGGAACGAATAGGATTGCGTCGGTCGACAATTGCCACGATGGGGTGGAGTTGTGTTCGACTGCTTGTCAATACGAAAAGAAATATACATGTGCTATTCCTCGTGTTCGAACGACAACAAGTCAAGTTGCGGTCCAAGTGACGCGTAAGCGGCGCCGCTGACGATATTTGAATGGCGGTTGTATCTTTATGGATTTTTGCTTGGACGGGATTGTGTTATTCCAGTAGTTTCGGCTGCGAAAAGCATCTTTCAAGCGACAAAAGAAGTGGGAAAAGATGAATTAGCTATCAGGATAAGAAATACTTAGATACATGCTACCAGACGGAGGTAGCCTTTCCCCCAATCAAGCTTAGTGTACAGAGCTAAGCTTCTTAGCATCCACTATGGATTACATACGGATGCATTCCCATGCTACACCATAAGCCTCTTTCCATAATGTGCCTGGACGATATGCGCCACTAAAATAGGATGGAACAAGCTTAATTGATGCATACACGGTCTAGAAAGGGGGTGGGGCTATATATGGTGGCACCCATTAATGGGTTCAAATACAGTGCATCCGAGCCCGTGCCGCGGCCGGGAATAGAACAGGATGGAGCTTCCTTAAAGATTCAATTCTGAATCGAGATTCTTCCAGAATTGAAAGCGATGGGAACCTACCAATCATGACATTATTTCTGCCACAGAACCGACAAAGGACTTAAAACAAAATCCCATCTGCTTGTCAATGCATACTCTTAGGTGGCTAATAGTTATGCTAAATGATAAAATAGACTTATCTTTTTGTGCTCCAGAGTACCTACCTACCTAGGTAGGCACCTACATATGTGATAAGTTCTCTACGGCGCTGACTGAAGCGGCTGATGTGTAGACCTTTTGAAGCTGCATCAAGCAAAATATATACCTATCTAACCTAGCGAACATAGCTCTTGCATGTGAGCGATAACCACGATGGGATGGGGATGGGGTAATCGACACGGGGGTTACGGTGAATGTACGTAGGCAAGACCTGCAAGGTGCATGGGAGATTGTTGCTATGGTAAGTATGCGTCAACCCAGTCTATCACGGCCTGAGATCGGCATTATCTATCCTCGTCATCTTCCGTACTACTAGCACACTATGTATCTGAATGGGTAAATACTTGTTGTAAAAACAAGCTCGGTCGTGGGTATTACGTAGGGCCTAGGCTATAGATTTCAGCTGTCAAGTTCCGCGCTTCTGTACATAAATAATAGGTGGTGGAATCCGGGAAAGGGCACTACGTGAAACGACGTAGAAACAATTCCAGAATCAGATCAAGGTGAGAGTGGATTATGCTATGGCGTGGTGGGTAAAAATTGACACCGATCAGACCGGCGGGCAGCAGTTATATTAGTCTCATACGTATGATACGCTAAGTGCCTATCCTTCGATATGAACAGCGATGTGAATTGACGGAGGGTGGATGCTCTACGGAATAAACCATGCAGCTATTCCTTGCTTTTGCCGAACTGGGTCCATGGAAAATGAGGAGCCAATCTCGCCAAGTAGTTGACTTGATATGAAGACTACGACGCCGTATTTATTATTCATACGGTATTATCCTTGCTATCTTGGGTCTCTTTTACATACCTATGTAGATACCTAGGTAATTGTACATACATACGATGGGCGTATGTATGTATGTATCTTTTTTTTCCAATTGCATGAAAGACGGATGTGCTGATAGGGCAAGAAAAGAACGACATGCATTGGTGACGATGTAAATACGAAGATATGCCAAAAGGAGTTAACTGTGCAAGTGAACTGCGCAACACCTAAAGAAAGAAAATATACGGATATACTTTGGTTGCTTTAGCATCTTGGCTGCCCTTTCTGTTTTAATTACCTACCTTTTTTAAAGGTAGGTACATGCCTCAGAGGTAGTGTAGAGGTATGCTACATGTATGATGTATGGACGGATTACAGGCGAATTAGCTCCGACTGCCTTTTTTTTCATACCAGGGCAACAGGAGCAACTGCGCCTGCGAGTGCCTGGCAACAGGTCATGGCTTGCTTTGCTTGAAATTGATGAAGATCCCCTAGTCTATGCCCCCATTTTTATCCCCTACTATTGGATCTGGTTGGGTAGTACCTTATCAGATACGCGCACTGTACCTGCCAACCCCTTAAAAGTCCACCCCAATCCCCCTTCCCTTACTCTTCCCACGCCCCCTACATCCCAAAGAGCCACGCCATCCATCTAAAGTAGAATTCCAAAACGTTTCGGCCTTTTCTTGTCCTGACTTTCCCTCCAACTCCTTTTTTACCCATCTTCCTCTTTCTTCCCATTCGGATTCATTCGTTTTGTCCATATTCCCATCGTAGAAGAGGAAGAGCACTCGCTCAATAGCTTCCTCACTTTAATATTTACCGCGTTTAGAGTTCAACTCCATTTTCTCACAACCTCATCACCATACCTTTTCCTCTTATCATCAATAGCCAATCAAAACAGCAACACACGATATCTAACGCGACCGCGTCGAAGTGCTTGGGGCCATTCAGATTAGTCTGAAGTTTAAGATTTCTGGAATTTGGATCTTGAGAGAATACTATCAGGTTAGTCTTATTTTTCCTATAATAACTTGTTCAATTGGCATCGTTCTGCTTCGTGAACGCTGCGGTACACCTTTTGGCCACACAAATTGGGCTTTTGGCTGGCACGACGCGTATGATTGGACATAATGTCGTGTTCTTCGTCAAACAACTCGCACCATCCAGTCGGGTGTTGGTCCGCTTTTCGAGTGGGCGTCGCATGGCAACGGGAACTAGAGCGACAGGCTTTATCCTATCGGCAAGCTTATGACTGTCGACCCAAATGATCGGATTATGATGCCGAAGATGAATTGCAACGAAATTCGGGCCAGGAATTAGTGAGGGTTGGGACGATTATCGCTCGGTCAATCGTACTATTTACTCGAGGCAATATTCACTAAATGCACTACGTTTAATTATCGATGAGTCCGAGGCAAGCTCAATAGCCTACGCATCGTCCGTCAGTCCACAGTCAAGTCTTGTCAGATTGTGACTGGGATACAATTCGAGCGACAGACGATTTCCAACTATTTAAGCCGAGAACATTGATTCTTGGACATATTTCCTCTCTCATTTTACGTATTGAGAATACATCTTTCAACCGTAACTAACAATTCTGGATAGTCAACAAGATGTTCTGCAAGCAACTATTAGCTGCCGCCGCGGCGCTCAGCATGGTGTCTGGTAAGTCCGTGCATTACTCTGGATCGTTTCTATTCTCTAACATCGATGACTAGGTGCTGTTGGTGTAGGCTGTGATGGCTCGTCGACAATTCGATCTGCTGCTGATGCTACCCAACTCTCCAACTGTAACAAAGTCGATGGCGATGTTATTATCGACAAGAATGCTGGACCCGAGATCGATATTGGTGGCAAGCTTAAGGAGATTACCGGCGATCTCAGGGCGGAGAACAACGGTCTTCTGGCTACTTTGAGGAGTGATTCTTTGGTGACCATCGGTGGTGTCTTCGCTCTCAAGAACGCTACCCATATCTCCACCCTCAACTTCCCCAAGCTCAACGAGGTTGGTTCCATTGACTGGTCCACCTTGAACTCGCTGCCTGAGCCTACCTTCGGAACCACCGGTATTACGAAGGCGAAGAGTGTCGTCATTGCTGATACCTTTATTGAGAGCATCAATGGCATTAACGTCCAATCGCTCACTGATATGGATATTAACAACAACCGACGATTGACCAAGTTCTCTTCCAGCATCAAGAGCCTGAGCAACACTCTATACGTCACCGCTAACGGTCTTAACCTCACCATGGAGATGCCTAACTTGGAGTGGATCGCCAACATGACCATTGCCAATGTTACCTCCTTCTCAGTTCCTTCTCTGCACACCGTCAACGGTTCCATGCGCTTTGATTCCAACTACTTCGAGACATTCAACGCTGCCAACCTGACTGAAATTCAGGACGGTGATTTGTCCTTCGTTAGCAACCCCCAACTCACAAACATTACAATTCCTGCTTTGAAGCGCATCGGTGGTGGCTTCACCGTCGCTAACAACACGGCTTTGGAGAAGCTGGACGGCTTCAACAAGCTCAACGAAATTGGCGGTGCCGTCAAGGTCCGAGGTTCTTTTACTCAAGTTGATCTCCCTAGCCTCAAGGATGTAAAGGGTGCCTTCGAGGTTGTCAGCACTGAGGACATCGACGACTCCTGCAGCGATTTGAAGAGCCTCGACGGCAGTGTCGTTCAGGGCCACTACGAATGCAAGGGCAAGGTTGCCGATGCTAACAACGATACCTCTTCCGCCTCCAGCGACGGCTCCGATAGCAGCGGTAGCAGTGATGACAAGAAGAACGCGGCCTCCCCTAACGTCGTCTCTACCAGTCTTGTTACCTTGGTCGCTCTTAGCGGCGCCATCGCTGCTTTCTTGTAATAAATGGACGTTTTGGGGCGGAATATGGCGGCATACCCAACATTCCTTTTTCCAGTGTCAAAAAACCTGTTGTGATTTGAGGAGTTGCAATTTGCAACCGGGGCTACGTATAAGGAACCGCTAGACTTAATATTGATGCATATGCTACTTGGAAGATGGTTTCGTTGTCAATTGTGATATGGTTTTGAGAGCGGGTTTGTAAATACCCCTGGTGAATCTGCTTTCCCCTTTTCCTGTTGTCTTGTATTATTATACAGGGCTGTTAATATTTTCGATTGTATTGAGCGCCTCTATTGCGGCTGCATAATGAGTGTATTGTGGTTCGAATAACGACATTGATAGACTCTTGGTATTAAAGCAATAATAGGTTTCTGTTATCCGACTGCTTTATGCTATACTCTACGCAACACGAGTACATGACCTTCAATAAGTACCTATTTAATAGTTCGAATAGTTAATTTCCGTATTCTAAACTTGCTAATATTGCTCCCTTGGTGCTCATTTCCAAAGCCGTCTGATTATACGAAACTTAATAATTACGTCTATCAATGCTCATCCGGTTATGTTCTACACCTATCCTTCAATGTCGACAATTCCTCCTATCACAAGGGCCTATGGAAGCTAGATTTATAAAGCATCGAGTTTGTAAACCTTAGATCGTATTACTTGGATACTATTACAGGTAGCTTTCTAGTTGGTCCATATAGGCCCCAGGGCTCCCTTTTGCCATCTCGGATACTCTATTGGGAAGTTTTATGACATACATCTGATTACTCGTAGATCCTCTGCTCGAATTTGTCCACGTCGTAGAACTGAGGCTGGATGGTGTTGCCGGCGAATATGCGGCCATCTAAAGCATGGACGGCCTGTAGCATGGTTATTACTGTTAGCAAACCGTGATCTCTGATAAGTAGAGGATGCACCTAGATAGAGAATGAAATAGGATAGATATTCTTAGTAGAAGGAGATAAATGACTTACCCTCAAGGCGGAGACTTGGTCGGTGAACTTGATATACACGCGCCGACCCTCAATGTCGATGTATAGCCTCTCCACGCGCCCGTACTTATCACCGCACTCTTCGCCGATCTCTTGTCCCAACCCGGACTCTATTTCGGTCTGGAGATCTTCCATGCCCTCTAACATGTTCCGCAGAACAACGACGTTGCTCATGGAGCCGATGCTGCTCTCAGGTTGGGTTGCTGCGCCAGTTTTAGACCCGATGATACGGCCGCGTCCACCAGGGCCGACCCATCCGCCACCTTCTGCATCTGATTTCTTCTTCCTCTTCTCCACCTCAACACGCAGCGGTTGTAGGATACCGCTAGACTCAGCGCCCAGACCTTGGCCCTTGGACCATCCGTATTTGGCCATGAGACGTGCGGCGAAGCCTTTCTCACGAGATCGACCGCCACGCTGTTCGGGAGCTTCCTCAGAGTTGGGCTCAGGGGGGACGTATTCATCCTCGTCTTCGTCCATGGGGTCTAGATCGGGCGGCGCAGGTGGCTCCGGTTGTGTGTAGCGCACTGGCGCGCGGGATATCGTTGCAACCTCTGGCTCAGGAGGTATTGATGGTGGAGGTGGCGGCGGAGGTGGCGAGTACGACGATGGAGGTACATTGCCTTGAGACATGGCCAGCCGGCGCGCATAGGCATCGTCGCCAGTCTTGTCGTCTGGTAATGGAGCTCGCGGGGGTGAAGGTGGCGGCGGTGCGAAAGAATAGGAATCTGGCGGCGCAAATCGATCTATCCCAGTTATATATTAGCAGGCCTCGATGGCAAAGATGTACCAAGTGCTTCAACTCACTTTGTGCCGGTGCTGAGTCTTCCTCTTCGCTATCCCAGCTACCACGCCTCTCATCGTCATCGTCGTCGCGCCGCTTATGTTTATAAAGTAGATCTTTCCATTCCCGTACCTCACGTATCCGTTCCTCGCTTCGTAGGTATTCGTCTACGTTTGTAGGTCGCGAAGGGTCATATATCTCATCCCAGTCCGTCTCGATAGGCACATCCTCAGCCTTCTTCTTTTTCTTCTTACGCCCACCTCGTGCTCTCTTCTCGGTTGGCGCATACATATACTCATCTTCTTCCGTAGGTGCCCAGTCGGCCAGCCTACTCTTCCCTGGAGCCGGAGCTGCGCCGGTGCCAGCGACATTGGAAGCATTGGGAAGAGGGGGTGCTTTTGGAAAGTTGGCCTTAGGTCTTTGGGTTTTCGGCTGGGGACGGCGAATCTGTGGATGTGGCTGAAAGCGAAGAGCAGGGTCGACAGGCTTCTTAGAAGTTTCTTGCTCTTTTACTGCATGGAGCGCTTCTTGCGATACTACCGGACCTCGGGATATGGAGGTAGATGAATCGCCTTCGGGGTCGAGAAGGTTGGCATATAGAGACAGACCTGCTCGCGGCTGCTGAGCAGCCATGTCTGCGGCCCTGGTGGTAATTCCTTAGATCGAATATGAAGTGTATTAGAAAAGAATACTAAGTGTACGACCCGTTTAGTGACAAGCAAACTTGAACAACTAACTACGCCCTTCAGCCTAATTCACGAGGCTGAAAAAGAGAGCTATGAAATGTAGGTACCTGTTGTGGATGGAAGTTGATAAGTTTACGTAGGTACGTAGAGGTAGCTAAGAAGCTCTAAATTTACAGGGGTTTCATATCGCCATGCCCACTAAATATCAGGCCATCGGCACTAATTGGGTAAGGAGCTTTACACTAGAGGGCGCTGTAGGTACCTCTTTCAATCCCGGTTTATGGGCGGTGGGGACCAGTTTAGTACTGGGGAACGGTTGAGACGGCAGCAACGATTATGTAGAGGAGGTACCTCACGTAACGGCAAGAACCTCAAACTTGCATTGACATTGCCGAATAGCGTAGATCTTTGCTTATCGTACGTTTCGCACTTACAACACTAGACGGCTTTTTGTTCCTCCATTTATGTTTTTCTACATAGCATCGTGTTGTTTCTTTGTATCATACCATAGCATAGACATAGACTCTCTCCAGTACCTTGCAGTTTATACCAGTTAACCAAATAGGACCTCGACATGGCCACCCTCCAGAATTCCATCAATGGCGTAGACTCAGCTGTCGCCATTATAATACCCTCGAAACCGAAGCCATTGACGGTAACATACAAAGACCTCTTAGCCGAATGCTCTTCATTTCAACGCAAGCTCGCCGCTATCGGAATCACCAACCGTTCTCCGGTATCGATCGCGACGGTGAACTCATACGAATTCGTCGTCTCATTCCTTGCCACCTCATGGCAGCGTGGTATCGCCGCGCCTTTAAACCCGGGCTATAAACAGACCGAGTTCGAGTTTTATATCGAAGACATTAAGTCCGCCATCGTGCTGGTACCCAAGGGCGCATACGAAGCCAATGCGCCCTCCGTCAAGGCTGCGCGCAAGTTCAATGCTGCAATCGCCGAGTGCTACTGGGACAATGCGAAGAATGAGGTAGCCCTAGATGTTAAAGATCTCGGCCAGTTGAAGGGGAAGGCCAAAGAGAACGTGCTACAGCCACAAGCAGATGATGTCGCATTAGTCTTACATACAAGGTAAGTCTTCGGAATCCCAAATGCAATGCATCGTAGACATAGCTATTAACATATTGCTATAGTGGCACGACTTCGAGGCCCAAAGTTGTACGTTGTTGACTAACTCGGTGCATTCTCTGTGTCTGCTTTCTAACTCGTTAGCCAGGTTCCCTTGACGCATCGTAACTTGACACGAACAATGAGTGAGTCAATAACCTAGATCAAGTAGCACGGCGCTAATAATCATGGTAGAGAATATTCAGTCGACGTATCAGCTTACTTCGCAAGATCGGACAATGCTGGTTATGCCGCTATTCCATGTTCACGGTCTGCTCTGTGCCCTTCTAGCTCCTCTGTACTCTGGGGGTTCCATGATCGTGCCAACTAAATTCTCGGCCTCGGACTTTTGGCAAGATTTTATCGCCCACGGGGCAAATTGGTATACCGCCGTACCGACGATACATCAAATCCTCCTCAAGCACCCTGCCCCGAGTCCTTTGCCTAAGATTCGCTTCATCCGGTCGTGCTCCTCGCCCCTATCTCCGACAGTGTTCCATCAACTGGAGGAGAAGTTCAAGGCGCCTGTCCTAGAAGCGTATGCCATGACAGAAGCTGCACATCAAATGACATCCAACCCCTTGCCCCCGGCAAAGCGAAAGCCTGGTACGGTGGGTCTAGGTCAGGGTGTAGAAGTGAAAATTCTCAACGACGCTGGCGATGAGGTACCTCAAGGCACCGAGGGCGAGATCTGCATCCTGGGCGAGAACGTGACCAAAGGCTATCTGAACAATCCAACCGCTAATGCAACAGCATTCGCTAAAGGCGGCTTCTTCCGCACCGGCGACCAAGGCAAGAAGGACGAGGACGGCTATATCATCATCACTGGCCGTATCAAGGAGCTTATCAACAAAGGCGGTGAAAAGATCAGCCCAATTGAGTTGGATAACGTGTTAACGAGACACCCGTCTGTCTCAGAGGCCGTAAGCTTTGCCATCCCTGATGAGCTGTACGGTCAGGATATCGGTGTTGCAATTGTACTCAAGAGCGGGGCCAAGCTTGAACAGGACGAATTGAGAGCCTGGGTTAATGAGAAGTTGGCCAAGTTCAAGGTGCCCAAGAAGGTGAATCCCAGTATTTTTAATAGTCATGCTAAAAAGAGAGGCTAATCAACTATGATAGATCTACTTCACCGAGGTGATGCCTAAGACAGCAACAGGGAAGATCCAGAGACGCATCGTGGCTGAGACAATGCAGAAGCAGGAATCTCCCAAAGCAAAACTCTAAGACCTATCAATAACGGTATGGCGTTTGCTTTTATTCTCGCTGCGTAACACAAGACTGCACATAAGCCCTTAATGTGCAGATGAACAGGGACAAGGGGTGTGCATATGGATATGGCGATAGAAGGCGAAGGGACGGTAAAGCTAAAGCTAAAGATAAAATCACGAATAAGAAGCAATGTAGATCAATACCAAGTAAACGCTATATTAGAGACGAGATGATATTTTTATCATATTTGGAGGGGGTATCTTAATAACTCATTCCGTTTCTCAAATTTAAAACAATTGCAGCTCGTTCCGAACTTATATGGCTTTGCACTGCCCGCTTTTTCCATTATTAGCTGCAGACTTCGTAACGCCGTTCTCCCTTTGGGTCGTCATGTAGACAAAAATATAAAACCCCAAGAATCCCAAGCCTGCGCCAAGGTGTGCGCTGTCGCAATACAATTTCTCTCGTAAAACGTATGGAGCTTGGCGTTTTCTGCCCTCTCTCTCCCCTTGCCCCTCTCTTCCTTCAGCCCACGGGGATAACGCTGCCGGCGGCGATACGGGAGAAGCCGCTCTCGGCGTGGTCCGTTACTGTGCTGCTGTCCTTCTCCTCCGCCCACTCGATGATCTCATCGTCGTCCTCTTCGTTCTCGTATAGTTTGCCTGGCGTGACTAGCCGCCTGGGGCCTTGCGCCTCGGCCGTCTGTGTGCTCTGGGCTACGGCTTGCTCCAGGGATGTGTAAATGGTGATGGGTGCTCCGTTGGAGTCTCGGGGTTGCTCGAGGGCCGCCGCCGCCGGCTCGTCGTCGGGTACCTCGCTCGAGACAGACGACCGCCTCGATCTGCTACTGGTCCTAGAGAAGATGGATTCGCTGTCGCTGTCTTCGTAGCTGCTTGAGCTGTCTAAGGAGGGGGCTGCGGGGTAGCTCTGGCGTTGAGCTGCCCACCTCTCGGATTCCCTTTGGAGATGTAGGGATAGCATGGTACTCATATGAGCTATGTCAAGCTAATGTTGTGACGTGTGGATATGTAAAAGTATGAATTGGCTTCTAAGAAGTTTAGGTAGGCGTAGAAGCAATTTAGGTACTTATTAGTTAGGTATGTTGATAGGTAAAGACTTATGTTAGATGAGCTGCCAAGGGATGATTTAACATTGGAATATGTCTCTCTCTAATAGGCAGCCCTCTTTCGAAGAAAGGAATTGGTCAGACTTAAAAGCTAAACAAAATAACTCATGAGCCTGCCGAGGCTCCCCGGATTCTACTATGTAATAGCAGGTCATGATACCTGGAGAAATTTGGAGGGTTGCACCCTGGCGCGGCTTGTTAGGGTATCCAGACCGCCGAAGACCGACGATATGGCATTTTCAGGGACCACGCTGCCACGGTGGCATGGGGTGGACTGGGCGGGCTATGGAGAAGTACATAGCCATGACGACACAATTGCAACGCCGATGATAGCCCCCTAGGTTAGGTACATGTAAGCTCTGACATATGATCCCCTTCTTCTTCTCCCCCCCACTTAGGCGAGATCCTAGATCATCGTCTTGGCAACTTGACCAGCCATTGAGCCATTTGGAATTTTGATAGGTAGCAATAATAAAAATAAAATAAAGATAAAATAACAAGAATAAAAATAGACGCCTAGACTAATACATAGTAGCACAGATAACCAAGCGACGTCGTGGACGATAATGAGGCAACCTCATTCGAACAGAAACCGGGCGATATTGACCCATTTCTGAGCTAGGAGCGAAATAATGGAACGAGGCGGAGGAGAACCGGAAAGCCAAGGGGGAGGGAGAAGCGGGAAGAAGAGGCTTTTCTTTCTTTCTTTCTTTCTTCCCATCCGCCAGTGAGGTCTCGTGGCCTAGTATCGTGCGCGCCTAGTATGACTATACGAGAGGGTAGGTAGAATAAGGAATGTACACACGAGATGGAGGAGGCTAGCATGGAAGGGGAGGAGGCTCTCGTACTGTCGTACCACGAAATCCCCAGTCATGTTGTATGTATGTATGTATGTATGTAGCTGGTTGGGGAAGGGGGGGCAATAATGAATTCGGAAAGAAGCTGTGCCGTGATAATTGCATTGTCCAATAATGGGCATTACCTACCTCGGCACATTACCTCATATCTTAGGTAAGGTAGGGGAGAACATTAAAACGACAGGCAGGAGGGGGACATGCATTAATTTGCCGATTATGTCACACAAGACTACCTAGATCTAGCACGGTACCTTCTTTTTGTATGACAGCTCCTATATACCGCAATGTATCTTCTATATACTGCCTACTCGTCTTTACTCCACACGTAGTACGCCCTTCAACTGCCATTATCGTTACCTCGGGGTTGAAAATGCCGGTAGATTGGAGGTAGGTAGCTAATTTAGGTATCTACCTATCTATCATCCATCAAGCACGACACCGGCCTAGCTGAAGACGTACGGTAGGTAATTAATACACACTTAATATAACAGCCTCCCCTCCCCCATCCCACATACGAAACTATATGGCCTTTCGCTTTCGAACGCTCCCTCGACTCTTCCAGCCAGCGCTAGTCCGAGTCCAACCCACCACCACCTCCTCCTCCTCCTCCTCCTCTAGATTATTCCGCGGCCCCGTCCAGATCCAAATGGCGTCTATTACGGCACCGCCCCCGGGCAAATATGAATGGCTTGTAGTCGTACCCGACAAGCCGGGAACCCGGGAGAAGAGACTGGAAGTGCGCGCGTAAGTCTACCTACATAGCATTAGGTAGTCAATACGCCACCACGACCACCAACTACCTACCTAACCCATTTCGGGGCTTACACGTAAATCTCATTTCTAGCCAGCACTTCGAGGGCTTGAAGCCATACGTCGAGTCCAAGCAATTCAAGACTGGAGGTACGCGAGTGATCCCCAAGTCTTCAATACCTACCTATATACCTACCTAGGTATATATATACTCCTTCAGCACATTTAAGTTAAATATTTCCTCCAAGGCGCCGTCTTAAACGACAAGCCCGAAAGCGACGACCCCGCCACATTCGACTGGTACGGCAGCACGTTAGTGCTTGTCGCCGAGTCCAAGGATGAAGTAAAGGCTATCCTTGAGAAAGACATATATAACAGGACCGGAGTGTGGGATACTGAGAAGGTAATATCGATTCTTGCAAACACGGTAACTATACCGAAGACGGCTAACAGTCGATTCTACACTAGGCTCTAATATTGGCGGTAAGCTTTTACACTATACATACATCTAACTCTTTTAACCACACTAACGAACTAATCCACTTTCTTAGGCCAAGTATGCGTTCAGGTTCCCCTGATTTCTAGACTTCGAATGTTGAAGCTAGGCATATTCTAAATACCTAAGTCCTCTATAATACATTCAGTTCATGTCGATAATCAGAATCTTGAGAGCTACATTCATTATAGGCCTACAACCGTTACTTGCACGTGCCCTGTTTGTAATAAAAAGTATGGCGTTGGCCTCGTCTCTAGAAGTTAATAATCACAAAGCAAGATTAAAGAATACACTTCCCCATACACCAATCAGCCGAGCCATATGAGATGAACCACCACTCTATAATTGTGTTGCAAACTCTTAATATGTTCAACACCTCATGACTCCTGTTCTGATGGGGGAGTTTCTGTCGCTGCCTCCGCTGCCACCCTGAGCTCATAGTTTAAATCGAAGCATTCGGCTAGCAATTCAGCTACACTGCCTTGGCCTTCGGGAATATCCTCCCCGACCATGAATTTGCCGTCAATTTTCATATTGTCGATCGAATGTAGCTTCATGCTATAAGGGTAAAGCTCCCTCACCGATGTTACGCCACCGCTATTCTTTACCTCGACGAGGCAGCGCTTTAGCGTCTGCAGTTGATTGTAGATCGGCAATAGAGCCTCAGAAACGGGCTCCGACGATATCATAAGATGGTAGATGTAACCATAGCTCCGTCGAATTAGGTAAAGGAGGGTCTAAAATATCGTTAGGCAGGAATCAAATTTATAACCGCTAAAATAAGAACGCACCCGTTGGACATAAAGTTCGGCTGGTTGTCCCTGGTCGTCTACCCAATTGCCATTTACTCTGCTCTCATCGATCCTGTCGAGTTGCCGTTGGTAGTCGTACAAGTCCGTTTCTCGCAGTGACCACGCTTGAGTCAGTGATAGCTTATCAAGGTCATTTCTGATGCCAACAAGTACATCGTAAATTGGCTTCCACTTGTCAGGGAATTGGCCGTTCCTGGACATGGTGTTAGTGAACATACTCGGGTAGATGTAGCCAGGCAACACACCTTTTGAGGACTATTTTCGTATACTCTAAACATCGATCCACTAATAGCGAGACGCCTTCACTACCTTTTAAAACATTGCCATCAGCGTCGAGGAATTGTCCATCCTTTCGTGTCTCGCCAATCTCTTTCAGCTCAGCCTCTCGCTTATATATTTCCGATGGTGTGAACTAAGCAGAATTATTAACAAGGACAATGTTGTGCCGAAAAGCAGTCAGGATAGTGTCTACCTTTGATTTGGTATTGATTATAGCCATTTGTCTCATTATGGAGACGAGTCTGTCTGCGGTCGGCCGTAATGGCTCTGCAATGTCCTCAATCTTTTTCTGCAAGCTTGCTAACGATGTGCGACATCGCTCTATCCGTTGCACAACCAATGTCTCGAGGAAAGGCGAAGGCTTTGTGCTGGCGGAGTTGTGTGCTATCTCCGATAGATGCACAAGTGTCTGGGACATGCTCTCGAGATCCCGAGCAGAGAATAAGTTGGCCTCGTCTAGATGGTCTAGGAGTCGCTTGATAGTCGAGGTTAGGGCGTAGGCGGCAGGGGCTTCATTGTTTCGGCCGATTGTCATGAAAAAGAGCGATAGTAATTGGAAACAGCTGTCTACCACTCTGTCCACTATAGAAAGTAGAGTACGGGTTAGTTACAATAGCTTAATAAATAAATAGGTAGTTGATCGGATGGCTAGGATTGTTCAATTTCTAATGCTGTCGTACCTCTATTCTCTTCGACCGACTTCCCATGTCTAACCTCGTTGAGGATTCTAACCTGCTCAATGGTCTGATCATATAAAATCATCACATCTTGGGTTCGAACGTAGGTCGTGCGGTCGAGTTTGCGTAATTGCAACTGGTCGCGAATGGCAATTAGCTTTTCGAGGACCTCCCTTTCACCTTCGTCCTTCGGACCCGGTATCTTTGGAGTTTCCATATCGCCGATTTTTTGAGCAGACCTTGACTACAAGTCGTGGATTTTTCAAAGTAAATGAAACGAAGAGGGAGGGAGAAATATAGGATGACCCCTCCTGCCTTGCTCCCCTCTTTGTCCACTGATATCTAACCTAGACGATCGCCTATTGATTACTTATAGATGATTTTCATCAATTTGAGGTTCTGTAGAACGGAAGAGTAGCATAACACATGCGTAATCCTGGGAGGTGCATACGGCGTCCAATGGCCAATGGTTCTTTCGTTACTTTGCACGATTTTATCAACGCAGGGGATTTGGGGAACTTGTCAGAGCTTTCTGAAACTGCCCTGGGTGCGAGCTTCCCCTAAAACTATGTCTCTAGGCGCCTGTGATTGGAGATTTCTACGTAGTAAAGACCTTGATTACTACTGTATTTGGTCGATGAGGGATAGTTTACTTGGGAATGGGAAAGACGGATACTGATGAGGGAAGAAGAGCCCAAGGTGGGCTTTAAGGCTAAGCCTAAGGTGGGCAGGTGGGGTCGTGTGCTCATCATAAGCAAGCGTAGTGTAGTGTAGTGTAAAGTTTCCCGTTGATCTTGCGGGGCAGATAATCTAAGCTCTAATTGGCTCTGATTGGTTCTGATAACCAGCCAATCAAATTGAACAACTCCTCGAAACGGAATCTTTATTTTCCTTCCGTGCTAACCCTATCTTCCGCCCACCAAAAATTTCGCATTGCGAATTGAATGTGACTTTCCGCTAATAATTTCACGAGCGCAAATCCAATATCAACTTCTTCGAGGTGTGCTTCCGATCGACAATTCTACCCATCCAACACCACATTCGCACCCAGACACATCCATAACAATGTCGACTGCCGAACTTGCCTCGTCGTACGCGGCGCTCATCCTCGCCGATGACGGTGTTGAGATCACTGTGAGCAATCGCCGTATACCCCTCCTATAGCTCTTTTGAGCGTGGGGTTTGGGGAAGGAGATACGACTTCCTTCATAAAAAATACTAATGATAGATATACAGGCCGACAAGCTACAGACACTTATCAAGGCTGCCAAGATCGTTGATGTCGAGCCCATCTGGACGCAACTCTTTGCCAAGGTACGACGAATAACCGATTACGCGAGGAAATGATAATATTTGCTGATGCATGCGATTCTAGGCTCTCGAGGGCAAGGACGTAAAGGACCTGCTATCGAACGTTGGCTCCGGGGGTGCCGCCGCTGCTGGTGGCCCTGCTGCTGCCGGCGGTGCTGCCGGTGGTGCTGCCGAGGAGGCCAAGGAAGAGGAGAAGGAAGAGGGTATGTCTAATCTCTCTCTCCATGCGCGCAGCATGGTTTGAAGCAGGCTTATGCTAATACTAATTCCCGATACAGAGAAGGAAGAGTCGGACGAGGACATGGGCTTCGGTCTTTTCGATTAAACACGTTCCGCGATCACGAATACTCACCTTCCCTTTGTACTTTCACTGCATGGTTCTGGGGTTCCATACACCATTGGTGTGGCGTGAAGGAGGCAATATCAGGATGCCATGGGCGACCTTTACCCTGTCATAGGTTAATATGACAATTGGCTTTGCAGATGAAGCCATGAGAGATGAATTAAAAAGTCCATTAAACTGTGAATTGTTCATTGTTCATTGCGCAACACGAAGTGAGATAAAAGCCACGGCCTCGGATAAGAGTTTTGGGAAATAAATGCAGTGATCTCTAGTAGTATTCACATACAGGCAATCTTCATGGATTACTTATGTCTGCGTCGGCTCATCATTCTTTCTATGATATACCCGAATATTACCCCCAGGAGCAAGGCCCAAACACCAAATTATTCATTTATTCATGCGAGTCATGCAGCCCCTTTCCCCTCTTCGTAGCTTATTGTACGACCAAAGCAGCACTAGGAACCAAACCAGCCTCCTTCAAAGTTTTGCCAAGATCGAGGTTCCCCTCGAAGACCTTCCTGGGGAAGTTCTGGACGAACTTGGTAACGGTAATCCCATTCTCCGACTCCAGCATTTGCTTGACTTCGAAGAGGGTTGTGTCTGCCGGGAGTGTTTTCATGACGTTGCCACCGGAAGTTTGCAATCTTAGGCGAGCTTCATTGTGAGTAACGGCAGGACGAGCAGGTGCTGGAGCGGGGGCTGGAGCTGGGGCTGGGGCTGCAACCGGGATTGACTCCCCTCTTGCGAGTTTTGCCTGCTCTGCCTTGCGGCGACGCTCTTCCTTGTCAGCTTCGATCTTAGCCTTGATACGCTTCTTGGCCTCAAGATCATCGAGCTTCTCCTGCCGCTTTTTGGCCGCTTCCTTGATCTGCTCCTTGCGCTGGAGCTCCTCCTTGAGGTCATGTGATTCTCTGGTAGCCTTTTGGCGGATTTGCTAAATAATTATTAGCAAGGGAACCGCGTGATCCGATCGACTTCTCTAGCTAGACATACATCATTGCGTTTCTGCTCTTCCTTGTCTTCGGCAGCTTTTCCGGCCTTCTTAGCCTTAACGCGCTCTCGGAGCTCTTCGAGCCTCTTTTTCTTCTCCTCTTCACTAAGGGGAGCAATCTGCTCAGTAGACTCAGCAAAATCGGTATGGCCCCTGGAAGTGAAATTAGTTTAATAATAATAAAATAATGATAATCTATACCAATGAAGGGATGGATAGGACAGCTCTCACGATTTGTTGGCATGAAACTCAGCCTCTCCTTGACTACGGAACTTCTTGTCGCATTCGTTACAGACGAGTGACAGTGCGACTGCATCTTCATCTATCTTTGCAATGTTGGCGCCAGACTCTTCTTCCTCAAGAAGCTCTTCCAATGGGGTATCTTGAGTCTTCTCCAGCCAGTCCATGGCATCCGGCACTAAGACAGATCATCATTAGTTAACCTTGTCCACCAGTAAATATGCACCTAGGTACCTAATTAAAGGCAGATACTTACACCCGTCGGATTTCTTCACTGCCAGTTCGACACGTGATTTGTCAAACCCCATTTCTAGGAGTTGCTCGAGTACAGATTGTGACATCTTGGGCGATTGCTGTTTTAGGATACGGTTGAGATTGGGCTTAGGTGAAGAAGATGTGTTGTTGTAAGTTGTTTGGTGGGAAAGAAATGGGGCGAGGCCAAGTTGTAGCGACAGGTTATTTATATGTCGCCTCTAGTGAATTCGTGTTCTGCTGGAGCTGGAAGATTGGGAAGTTAATAGAAGCTGTAAAAATGCAAGCTGTAAATGCAATAAGCATGACTTTGCTTTACAACTCACTGTGGTTTCCTTTAGTGGCACGTCATTTTAGATGCTGCCTCAAACTAAATGTGGTGTCTCGAACAAAAGGGTGGGTACGTATGAAAGGTACCAAAGTACTTATCTTTTCATCGCAGGAACCTTATGTAACTTTGTGCTTCCATACATGTCCGAAGTACCAAGTTAATAGCAAGTAGTTGGAACTTTGAATTATTTCATATCATATCAATCTTCTTCTTTTTTTGAATCTAGTTGTTCCTATAGTCCCCTAAACTCTTCCAATAGCTCTTTTTCATCCTAGCATCTAATAATACGGAGGCCTATTAATATAACTGTACTAAAATTAAGAAAATGAATGTTATTAATCTTAATTAAAGAAAGTATAATATAACTATTAAAAGTTATATACTTAACTATTTATAATAAATATTTTTAATTTTATACAATTTAAATAAAAATATTTATATTATAAAATATTTTATTATTTAAAGAAATTATATTAAATATTTAATAAATAATATTATTTTAATAGGTAATATATAAATATTAATATTTTAAAAAGTATAAAAATTTCCCTACTTATTTTTAATTATATTATTATATTAATTATTATATTATATTAAATTTAACAATTTATTATATAAAAATTATATAATTAATTTACTTTTAATTAAAACTTTTTGATAATATAAATTTTAATTAAATATATATAATATTTTAAAAATATTTAAAAATATATTTAAACATGCGTAAATATAAAAAACCTTTTTATAAAATTTCTTACAAAACTTCTTATAAAATTATATTTAATAAATTAACTATTATATTATATTTACTTTAAAAATATAATATATAAAAATTAAATTATTATTTTTATTTTAATTAAAACTTTTAAACAATATAAATATCGATTTAATATAAATTTTAAATATAAAATATTTAAATATAAAAATAAATATATAAAAATAATAATAATAGCGTCTTTTTTTATAAAATATTTATATTTAATTAAATATATTTTTAAATAAATTTTAAAATATTATATATATCGAAATGAAACATATATAATTAAAATACCTTAATTAAAACAAAAATAAGGATATAAAATTTTTATAATATAACCTAAAATTAGAAAAGTTATAATGGTTAATATATTGATTATGGTATAAAGTTTTACAAGGGCTTTTTTAAGTTACGCGTGTTCGAATATATTTTTAAATAATTTTTAAAATATTATATATATTTAATTAAAATTTATATTATTAAAAAATTTTAATTAAAATAAATTTAATAATATAAAATTTATATATTATATTATAAAATTTAATTTAATATTATAGTTAATATTATAAGATGTATATAAGGAGGTATTTAAGTATTTATTTACTTATTTAATTAATAATTTATATTAATTATACATAATTTAACAATTATATATTATATTATAAATATTATTACTAATTAATTAAATTATATTAATATAATAAATATATTTAAAAATATTTTTTATATGTAAAATTAATAGGTTATTATTATTGTTTTATTTTTAAAATAAAAACTTTTTAAAATATTAAAGGTAAAATTAAATATATTATTATATTAATATATTTTAAAAATTTTTAATAAATAATAAATAATAATAAATTTATATTATAATATTAATTAATCTTTTAATTATTTAATATTTTAATTATTTTTATGCGTATATATTTTTTTAGGTATTATATTTAAAATTAATTAATTTTTATTGTAAATAATACGTTTAAAAAAATTTTATTTTTTATAAAATAATTATTAAAAGAATTGTTATTATTTAAACATAATTTTTTAATTAATATAATTTTTGGGAGTATATTTAAAAAAGTTTTTATTATTAATAAGAAATGGAATAGAAATATCCGAAACGTAATTTTTATATCGATTTAGATTTTAATTATTATTATTTAAGTTTGGAATAAACGTAAATAAATTTAAAATAGTATTAATATTAATAGGTGGGTAAAATAATTTAAACTTTATTTTAATATTTAAAATAATATAGTTATATTTAACGTTATTATTTTTGGATATGCTATTATAGTTATTATTATAATTATTATTATTATTATTAAAAAATAAAGAATAATTATTACAAATGTTGTTATTGTTAAATTTGCTTTTTTTTTTATTATTATTATTATTAAAATTATTATATTTATAGTTGCAATTATTATTAATATTAAATTTTAATTATTTAATATATAATAAAAAGATCTAATTACCAACGCGGCGTTTATAAGTAATAAGATATTTGAAATTATTATTTAGCTTTATTTATTTAATATTTAACAAATAGGATTAGTTTTTAAGATATTTAATATTATTATTTAGTTTTATTTAATTTTAATATTTATTATTATTTTTTTTAACGTGGTTATAACCTTTAAAAATCTATTTATAAAAGTATTTTTTATTAGTAAATTTTTAATTATTAATAATTTTAATTGTTAAAAAAGTTAATTATTTTATTATTTTTATTTTTTATTTTTATATTAAATTATCTTATTTATTTATTTTAAGGTTAAATATAAAATATAATTTATTATTAACGTTATTAGTAAATAATTTAATAATATTTTTAATAAAAAGAATTTAAATAAATTAAGTAAATATTAGTTTAATAAAAATGTAAAAAAATAAGTAATAAAGGTAATTATAAAATAAAACGTACGCCTTTATATTTATATTATAATATTTTTTAGGTATAATAAGAAAATATAATATAAGTTTATATTAGTTTTATAGTAAAATATTAAATTTTAATATAAAAATAAAAAAGTTATTATTTTATAATAAATAATAATTTTCGCAAAATAAGATTTTATTATTTAAGGTTTAATAAATAATATTTAAATTTTCTTTGTTAATAAATTAATATATTTGGTTAATTTTTAATTATATTTAAGTAATATTAAATATTATATAAGTTAATTTAAATTTATTTAATTATGTTATAATAATATATTTAACTTATTTTGGATTAAAAAGAAAATCGGTATAGCAATTTAGGCTATTATTTATTATATCTTTTTAAAGTTAAAGTATAAATTTAGGAAAAATTTAATTATAAAAATTAAGAATAATAAAATACGGTTAGATATTTATAATAAAAATTAATATTAAGAATTTAAAAATAATTTAATATAATAATAAAAATTTATAATTAAAATTAATATAGTTAAATTTAAGGATATAGAAATAATAAATATTAATAAATATAATATAGTTTTAAGGTATATATTATTAGGTAGTAAATAAATTTGAAAAAATAAAAAGAAACGGTTTAATAATATAATTTTTATTTATATCTTAAATATTTTCAATAATAATATAATAAATATAATAAATTATAATATAATATAGAACGTTATTATTTGTTGGATTGACAAAGGGTCAATGATGTATAACGTTATACTTGGAGTACGGATTGGATGATGCTTAATTGAAGTATTATCTACGATCTATGGCTCAAGTAAAGAATAGCTAAGGTGTGGGTGGGGTGAAGCCCCACGCCGATCACATGACAAGTTGTCATGTGATCCCACTCCCAACATTATTAATTACGCGTAAATTAAATAATAAATATAGTAGTTTATATTTTAAATAGAAAATTTAAACTATTTTTCAAATTTTATTAAATTAATTATTATTAAGAAACAATACGGGTAAATATTAAAATTGCAAATTTATTTTAATATAGAAGATATAATAGGATAAGAAATATAAAAAATAAAATAAAAAAGGTAAAAAATTGTAATAAAATTTAATTAAAAAAAATAATGTTATAATAATTATAAAATTAGGTTATATTATTAGCGAATTATTAATATTTTTGAAATATTTCCTTATAATATAATTTACGTAAAACGCGTTTAATAAACGTTAGTTTTAATAATATTAACTTTATTTATTTATTAAAATAAAAATATAAAATAAAAAAAATTATAAAATATTTATTTTATAAAAATTTTATAATATATTAAAATTCTTTATTAATAATTTTTATTAAATTAATTTAATTATTTTAATTAAAAGTTATAAATTTAAATATTAATAATAAATAGTTTTATATTAATTTAATTCTTTAAAA
Source organism: Daldinia grandis (assembly GCA_022432525.1). Lineage (NCBI taxonomy): Eukaryota > Fungi > Ascomycota > Sordariomycetes > Xylariales > Hypoxylaceae > Daldinia > Daldinia grandis. The sequence continues at coordinate 1,893,258 of JAJKLB010000010.1, forward strand.
GTATTAAATATTAATATTTTTAACATTATTTATTTTATTTTTATTATATTTTTATAGTTAATATTATTATAATCTTTAATTTATATTTATTGTTTAATAAATAATTATAAATTAATACCTATATTTAATGTAAATTTTTTCCTTATAATTAGTATTAGTTTAATAATTTAAAATTTAAAATTATTAAATTAATTAACTATTAGTTTTTTTTAATTATTTTTATTATTATTTCTATAATTAAATATAAATAATTTAGAAAAAGTACTATTTATTAAAGAAATTATTAAATTTTTATTAAAAGGTATTAATAATAGGGTACAATTAATATTATCTTTGATTAATTATAAAGTTTATCCTTATAATATTAAATTATTTAATTGTATATATATTAGAATAATTTAGGTTTATATAAAAACGTTTAGTTTAATATATTTAAATTTCTTAATTTTATATATATTATTAAACATTATCTTAATTATGTTATGTTAATTGTAATTAGCGTTTTATTTAATCTTTTTAAAATAGTTAAAAAATTATTTAAGATTTAAGTTAAAGATTATTTTTATTTTAATAATTTTATATAATTTATAAATAAATATATAAAAAATTTATTAAAAATATTGATAAAGAAGTTGTATTTTATTAATAAATATGTGTTAGTAATTAATAATTTTAGCGATTTTAATATTATAAATTATTTAGAAAACGTTTAAATCTATTTTAATTTTAAGCTATTTATAGAAAACTTTTCGATTAGTATATAATAAAATTATTTTTTTAAAATAATTTTTTATAAAATAATATATATAACCTTATAATAATTAATATAATAATAGATAAGGAAAATAAAAATAAAAACGTATAAATAATTATTTAAATAAAAATTTATGTTTTAAATTTTTAAAAATATTTAAGAAATATAAATAAAATTTTTTAAATATTTTAGAAGATAGGTTTAACCTAAGATATTTTTTATAAATAATTTAATTTATTATTATAAAATTATTAAAAATTAAAAAGTATTTTTATAAATAATATTTATAGTAAATTTTAATATTAATAAATTTTTAATTTATATAATAATGCCTTTTATTAAAGTTTATTTTTTAAGGATAAATAATATTTTTATTTAAATTTAATATTATTATAATATTTTCTTAAGTTGGTAAAAGAAATTTATATAAAAAATTTTTTTCCAATTTTTAAATTTTTTTATTTTTTATTATTTTTTTTTTTTAAATGGCCTAATAAAAGGTAACAGATTTATATTAAAGAAAAATCCGAAATTTAAAAACGTTTAAAATATATTTATTTTAATATTTAATATATTTAATATTTTTATATTAACTTAATTTATATTTATAATGTTAATTTTTTTATAAGAAATATTTTAAGTTAAAATTTAATTTAAATTAATATATTAAATGTTTATATATATATAATAAAATTTATATATTTAATATAAAAAATACGTTTATTTATTATAAATATAAAGTAGAAATACTTTTTATTATTAACATTTTAGTAAATTAATAATTTGGTAGATATATTAAAATATCTTTAAAATAATAACGGGTAATTTATAATAAAATAAGAAATTAATTTGGATAATATTGTAATTATAATTTATTTTTAAGTTTTAAATTTAATATTTTAAAATAAGATTGTTATAAAATTTTGGAAATATTTTAATATTATATTATTTTTTTATATTTTTAAATATTTTGGCTTATATTTTATTTTTTAATTAATAATTTACCTATTAAATTATTTATTATTTTAAAAAATAATATTTTTAATAAAAATTATAAGTTAATTTTATCTAATTTATTTATAACTTTTAATTATAAATAAATTTAATAAATTATATTAAAAAAAAGAATAATTTTTAACCGATTAAATATAAAAACGCGTAAAAAAGTTTTTTATTTTTTTATAAGCTATATTATATTATAAATATAATATTATTTTCTAAATAAATAATTAATTAAAAAATTTAAAATAGTATAATATTATTTATTAAATAAAGTTTAAATATTTATTTATTTTAAAAGATAAAAAGAAATAAGTAATATTATTTATATAGTTAATAGTTACGATGTAGGAATAAAATTAACGTTTATTTTTATTTATATATAATATATAAGAAAATATAAATTTTTAAGGTTAATACCTTTTATTTTAAATTATTTAATATATTAATAATAGGTAAATAAATAGTTAAAAAAGTAATTAACTATTAAAAAAAGAAATTATAATATTAAAATTAAAAATATATTTAGGTATTTAGGTATTATAAGTAGTTTTTATTTTTGCGTTATAATTTTTTAGCTATAACGTTTTTAAACCAATTGGATTTTTAAAAAAAAAAAAAAAAAAAAAAAAAATTAACGCAAAATAAAATTCGAGGCAAAAATAAACAAAATCGGGTTTTTTTTACGAAATTTTTTCCATTTTAATAAAATTAAATTCAATTATTAATTTTTTAACGTTTATAAATTTAATAATTTTTTTAATATTAATTTGTATTATTATTTTTTTATTTAATTAAATTTTATTAAAAAGTTTTTATATAAAATTATTAATAAATTTTTTAATATTATAATTAATTTAAATACGAAATTTTTTATTATAATATTTAATTTATTATTTAAATTTTTAATTAAATTTATATTATATTAATAATAATATATGAATAAATTATTAAAATTAACGTAATTAATATTAATAATTTAAATAATTATTTATTTTAATAAAATTTAAAAATTAAACAATATAATAATTAATATCGATTAATTTATTTTAATTATTATTATTTTTTATATTATTATAAATAATTTTAAAAAATAGTTTTTTATATTATAATAAAAATAATGTAAAATTAAAATTAAATTTAATATTAATTTAATTAATAGTTTTTTTATTTAAAAAAATTAATTACGAAAAATTTTATATATATTTTTATAATATTTATAATAAAAAATAAAAAAATAAAATTTATTATTTATTTTTATTTAACGTAAATATTTATAATAATTAATTAAAAAATTAAAGTTTTTAAAGTTTTAAACGATTAAAAAAATTAGGTTTAAATATATATTATTATAAATTTAAATAAATACGGTTCGATTTAATTAAAAATTTTATTTTTAAATAGTTTTTATTAATTTTTATTAAAA